>FR990053.1:12500-1212500 GCA_905404095.1 Glaucopsyche alexis
CGCGGCGGCCTGGTGTTATGCCGCCGCCTGCCTCTCCGAGAGCTCCCCGGACATTGGGGAGCTTGCCGACTCGGGGCCCTTAGTGCGGGCGGCGATCCCCCGATCGCCACCCGCGGGCCTAGGCGTCCAACTCCATGGCGGGGGCGGACGGAACCGCCCTTGCGCCGTTGACCTTGGGCTTTTTCTGCCGGGCCTTTTTTGTTGGCGCCTTACTCTTCGTACTGGGGGGCGGCCTTGCGACACAGCCGCTGCCTCCCAGCACATGCGCCTTCTCGGGCCTGCCGGCAGCCTCGCATAGGAAGCAGTTGGGCGCTTCCCCACACTCGGCCGCCTTGTGCCCCGGTTTCCCGCAGCGGAAACAGCTCCAGCTGCGGTCCACCGAGCACTGGCACTTCGCCGCCACGTGGCCGGTGTCCTGGCAGCGAAAGCAGCGCTTAGGCCTCGCGGCCAGCAGCGCCACCCTCGCCGACACCCAGCCTACTCGCAGCCGCCCTGAGCTCGTAAGCTTTTTGGCGGCCGCGACCGGGATACGCATCCAGACTGATGCGTCCCCGCGTGGCCCTACCGACAATTGGCCCGACCTGATATCATCGGCCGAGCACCCTCCTTTCGTAGCGACCGCCTGGACGACGTCGGCAGCCGCTACTGAGTCGTCTAGCCCGGCGACGCGGATCTCCGCGCAGAGAACCGGGCGGGCGACTTTAACATCGTCCGGTGGCAGGACGGACCTCAACCTAGCGGCGAAGGCGTCTGCTTTTTCTTGCGCCCCCTCACCAGCAATGGTGAGGACGCGCGCTCCGGTCTGGGCCAGGCGGAAACCCAACCTGGGGATCCCGAGTTCCCCGAGGTCAATCGCCGCTCTGGCCTTGGCCAACACCTTGGCGTATGTCTCCCCTCTTTCCGCAGCGTTTGCCCCCAAGGTGAGGGTGACCGCTGCAGTTGAGGGGGGGCGAAGCTTCGCCTTCTTCTTCTTCGGGGCGGCTTTGGCTGTTGTAGCCGCCCCCTTCTTCTTTTTTGCCTTACGTGGACCAACTTTGGTCCACGGGGCCTCGGCGGTGGAGGGGTTGTTGGTTTTCCCCCCTTGCGCCG
Organism: Glaucopsyche alexis; assembly: GCA_905404095.1. NCBI lineage: Eukaryota > Metazoa > Arthropoda > Insecta > Lepidoptera > Lycaenidae > Glaucopsyche > Glaucopsyche alexis. The sequence goes on from FR990053.1 coordinate 13,590, forward strand.
CCTCCTGAGCGGCCATTGATGGCCGCTTCTTTTTCTTCTTCTGGCCCTTAGGGGCCTTTGGCGGGGCAGATGCAGGCGGAGCCTCTTTTGGGGCCGCCGCATCCTGCGCCGTCACCGTCGCATAAGTGGGCGCCGTCGCCTTTTTTGGCTTCGGTGCCTTCTTCGTCGGTACTGCTGATGATGTAGTACCGACGGACACGTCCGTATTGTCCGCTGCCAGCGGTGGCCTTCTTCTTGGCTCGGGAAGGAGTCTGTCCTCCAACCCAGCCAGCCGCGCATTCAGCATGTTGCCGAAGGTCTCTATGTTTGAACGAGAGACCTCCGACAACAGCTGTTGCAGATCTTGAGGGGCGGACCTGGATGCCTGCCGCCTTAACTCGTCCAGCTCGCTGCGCATGGCGTCTATTTGCCGCTGCAGTTTCTGGTTCTGGGCCTCTAGAGCCCGTATCTCCTCTGTTTGACCGCGGTTCCTCATTTCAGCGACGGCTGACTTAATGGTGGCTGCCGCATCCTTTAGGAACCGCTGGTACGTACCCTTTAGATTAGAGGACTTTGAAGCGACCATGGTGATCGTCTTCAGAGCCCTCTCCACGCTCTCCGCCAGAGTAGCGCTCGTCTTATCCGTGTCGTCGGCTGGAGCTGTCCTAGCGAGGAGAGATTCTCGCGCCTCTCTCACTTTTCGCGCTGTGCCGGCGACCTCGGCCTCAGCTTGGAGCCTTATAGCCTCCGCCTTGGCCCGATTCAATTCTGCCTGAGCTTTCGCCAGGCCGACGTATTGGCCGGTTGTTGGTGGCCGCCCACGTCCTCTCTTCTGGTTAGGCACCGCCCCTTTACTATTGGACGGTGCAGAGTCGTCGTCCGAGTTTCGCCTCTTCAGGCCTGTCCTTTCCGGGGGTATGACGGGCAGCCCCTCGGAGTCCAGTGATATGCCCGACATATCACTGGAGTCCGAGAAGCAATCGTCACTGTCAAGTCCGGTATTTGGGCGTGCGGGGAGCAGCGCGCGCGTGAGCATCACGAGCGGCACGCGCGGTGCGACTGCGCTTGCATTCCCCGCCGCCATTGTCTCTGTCCTTATGGAGGGAGGGAGGACGAGCTCACGCTCGTGCTGCACACGTGCGAGCCCCTCCGTGTCTCCTCGCAGCTTCTTCCTATGAAGAAGCCGCAGGAGCCGCTCCCTGCCATTTTCTATGGGCTGTGAAAAGTCCACATCCTCGTCCGTGAGTATATCCGCCGCCGATGCGGTAAGGGGCACCGGCTTCGGATTAACGCGCGTAGTTGCGCCTCCTTCTACTACACTCGCCGTCTCAACGGCCTCCTCTACCCTCATCGCATTGTTTGACCCCTCCGTATACACGGGCCTACCTCCCCCTTGCGGGAGAGTGTGGGATTCCCCAGCACTAGTGCCGGGACCCACCCGGAGATTATTTGTTTCAATACGATCTGCCATAACCTCAAACTCCGACACCCCGGGTCGCGGTCTCTTTTTTCGGGGGTGAGCGCTCCCCCATCAAAGAGTTAACAAAAAACAAGAAAGATAGAAGAAGAAAAGATGGTGAAAAGATAGAAGTAAAACAAATCAAAATAAAACAAAACAAGAACATTACAATAAAAAGGTGGTGAAAGATAGCGAAAGACCGGCGATCAGCCGCCTGAGTGCCTCACCCCGTGTAGAGAGCGGAGTGGCGCACCCAGGCGTTGCCCAGGGACACCACGAGGAGGAACCGGTTTCGCCCCCAACCTAACCTAACCTAACCTTTTTTTTTTTTTTTTTTTTTTTTTTACGAGGGGAAATACGTTACGTATCCCCCGTCACCCGCGGGGGAGGGCGACGGGGGTATGACGGACTCCCCCAGCGCTAACGTGCGCTGGGGTTTACCGTCTAAAACCCCCCGATGCCTCGCCTGCGCTGATGCGGGGCCATGGGAACTGTGCATATCTTCCACGACCCCGCAGCGCGTGCCGCGTCCGGCCCTCTTCATTGCAGCGCCGTGCGCCGCCGCCTGCCTCGCCGAGAGCTCCCCTGGCATGTGGGGGAGCTTTCCTCGGGACCCTTCAGGTGAGCGGCGATCCCCCGATCGCCGCCCACGGGTCTAGGCGTCCAGCTCCATGGCGGGGGCGGATGGTGCCGCCCTTGCGCCCTTGGCCTTGGGCTTTTGCCGAGCCGTTGGTGCCGGTGCCCTCTTCTTTTTGACGTTGGGGGGTGGCCTAGCGTATACGCAGCCTTTGCTCCCCAACGTATGATCGGTCCTCTCCTTTTCTAGTGCCTCGCACACGGGGCAATTGGGTGCCGCCGCCGTGCAATCTGGCACTTTGTGGCCCGGCTTCCCACAGTGGAAACAGCTTCCACTGAGGTCCACCGGGCATGAGCATTTGCCCGCCAGGTGACCGGTGTCCAGGCATCGGTAGCACCGCCTTGGCCTCACAGCCAGCAGTACCACCTTCGCCTGGACCCAGCCAATCTGAAGCCGCCCAGAGCTTGCGAGCTTCTTGGCGGCCGCAGTAGGCACGCCGAGCCAGAGACTTCTTGGGCCCCTAGGGCCCACCACAATTCTGCCCGACCGTATGTCTGCGGCCGGGCAACTACCTTCTCTTGCGGCAGCCTCTACAATTTCGGCTGCCGTCATGGAATCATCCAACCCGGTGATGAGCACTTCTGTTCTTTTCACCGGGCGGGCTATCCGTACCACGTCATGGTCCAGGACCGCCCTCATCTTGGCGGCCAGGGCGTCCGCCTTCTCTTGGGCCCCGTCTCCTGATATTTCCAGGATCCGGGCGCCCGTTTCAGCCAAGCGGAACTCGACCTTTGTTATGCCGAGCTCCGCCAGGCTGATTCTGTCTTTCGCCTCCTTTAAAATGGAGGCATAAGTCGCCCTCCCATCTTCGATTATCCCAGCCTCCAGGGTGAGAGTGATCGCGGCTGTTTTGGGGGGCCTCAACCTCTTCTTTTTCTTCTGCTTGGGGGCTGTCGCTTTGGCGGTAGCCCCCTTCCCTTCCCTCCTCTTTTCCTGCCCACGCGAACCTACTGCGGTCCGCGGGGCGTCCGTTGCAGCCGGGGCGGATGTAAGTGCCCTCGCCCGCTCGGCCTCTCTAGCGGCAAGAGATTTTTTCTTTTTCTTGCCTTTCTTCTTTTTATCGGGCGGCGCAGGTGCAGTGGAAGCCTGTGTTGGCACCACCGTGTCCGCCGTCGCCCCCCTCTTCTCCTTGGTCGTAGCCTTTGATGGCTTCGGCCGCTCCCTCTCTTTTGGGGCCTCGACGCTTGTAGCGGGTTCCGGGGCTATGTCCCCCATAACCGCATCCGACGCAAGCGGAGGCCTCCTTCGGGGCTCCGGTAGGAGACGGTCCTCCAAACCGGCCAGCCTCGCGTTCAGCATATTGCCGAAGGTCTCTATATTTGCGCGAGAAACCTCCGACAACAGCTGACGCATGTCCTGCTCTGGTGGGCGGGTGCTGTAAGCCCGTCTGCGCAGCTCTTCGAGCTCCTGACCCATTCTGGTCACTTGCTCTTGGAGCCGCGCATTCTGGGCCTCCAGTCTCGCCAGGTCGTCCGTGGTGGACCGGCTCCGAATCTCGGCGACAGCCGCTCTTATGGCCGCAACCGATTCCTTAAGGCACCTCTGGTACGTGCCCTTAAGGTTGGAGGACTTCGTGGCAACCATTGTTATGGCCGCCAGTGAAGCCTCGACGGTCTTGGCCAGTGCAGCGGCCGTTCGCTCCGACTCCTCGTCTCCGATGAGGACAGGGGTTGCGCGGGGCGATGGTCGCGCCTCCCTTGCCTCCCTCATCACTTCCATCATTTCGGCCTCAGCCTGAAGCCGAAGAGCCTCCTGTTTGGCCTTGTTAAGCGCGACCTGCGCCTTATATAGACCGACGTACTGGCCGGTCGTTGGCGGCCGGCCGCGCCCCCTCTTCGGCTTCGGTGCCACCCCTTTACTAAGGGACGGCACCCCGTCATCGTCCGGGGTCTTCCTCTTGCGAGGCTTGTCTCGTCCGGTGGACTCCCCGGACACTAGCGACATGTCGCTTTGTGCCGAGGAGTCGGAGAGATAGTCATCGCTATCTCTCCCTTCGTCATGTCCGTGGGGCGGCGGGATCCTCGGATCGCGCGTGAGCGACACGACCGGTGCGCGCGGTGTCGTTGCGCCGCTGGTTCCCGCCACCGATGTCTCATCCCGAATGGAGGGAGGGAGTATCAGCTCGCGCTCGTGCTGCACACGTGCGAGCCCCTCCGTGTCTCCTCGCAGCTTCTTTCTGTGAAGAAGCCGCAGGAGCCGCTCCCTTCCATTCTCGACGGGCTGTGAGAAGTCCGTCTCCTCATCGGTTAAAAGATCCACCACTGGCGCGGTAATGTGCGCCAGCTTTGGATCGGATTGCGCCATCGCGCCTCTCCTTCTATCTACCGCCTCCTTGGCGACCTCCACATCCGCCCTCGTGATGTTGGCACCCTCCGTATACGTGGGCCAGACTGTGCCCGAAGACTCGGACACAGTGCGGGATTCCCCGACTGACGTCGGGACCCGCCCGGAGAAACTTTTTCCATCACGACTATCCATGTTCTTACCCTCCGACACCCCGGGTCGCGGCCTTTTTTCAGGTGTGAGGTCACCTATCGGAAGAGTGAAAATAAAAAGGAAAGATAGAAAGAAAAGATGGTGAAAAGATAGAAAGAAACAAAACAAAACAAAACAAAGCAAAAGAAGAAAGTTACGAAAAGGTGGTGAAAGATAGAAGAAAGACCGGCGTTCAGCCACGTGCCTACCTCACCCCAGGAAAGAACCCTGAGGTGGCGCAGGCAAGTGTTGCCCAGGGACACCAACGGGGAGGAACCGGTATCGCCCCCAACCTAACCTAACCTAACCTAACCTTTTTTTTTTTTTTTTTTTTTTTTTTTTTTTTTTTTTTTTTTTTTTTTTTTTTTTACGAGAGGAAATACTTTTCGTATACTCCGCAGCCCCCGGGGGAGGGCCACGGAGTTATGTGGGACTCCCCCGGCGCGAGATGGAGGTGCACCGGGGTTTACCCACTAAAACCTCTCGATGCCCTCCTTCGGCGCTATTGGCGGGGCCATGGGAATCGCTTAGCATTCTTCCACGACCCCGCAGCGCGTGCCGCAACCGGCTCTCTTCTGTGCGGCGGCTTGGTGTTGTGCCGCCACCTGCCTCCTCCGAGAGCTCCCCGGGCATCGGGGAGCTTTACGCTCGGGACCCATAGTGTGAGCGGCGATCCCCCGATCGCCACCCACGGATCTAGGACTCCATCACTTCGGCGGGGGGGGCGGGCGGAACCGCCCTTGCGCCGGAGGCCTTTGCTTCTTTCAACCGGGCCTTTTTTGTGGGAGCCTTTCCCTGCTTCTTCCCGGGGGCCGGCTTTTTGGCAGCTGTAATGCAGCCGGCTGCCCCCAGTACGTGCTCCTTCGGTTTCCCGATCGCCTCACACACGAGGCAGTTAGGATCTGCCCCGCATTCTGGCGCCTTGTGGCCCGGTTTCCCGCAGCGGAAGCAATTCCGGCTGAGGTCTACCGAGCACACACACTTGGCTGCCAAGTGACCGGTGTCCAGGCACCGGTAACACCGCTTTGGCCTCGCGGCCAGCAGTGCCACCTTTGCCAGGACCCAACCGACTTTCAGCCGCCCTGAGCTCGAGAGCTTCTTTGCGGCCGCAATAGGAACGCTCAGCCAGATTGACCTTGCGCCCCTAGGGCCCACGACTATTTTGCCCGACCGGATGTTGGTGGCCGGGCATCCTCCTTCTGTAACGACCGCCTTGATGACGTCGGCGGCCGTCGTCGCGTCGTCCAGCCCGGAGACGCGCATTTCCACGCACTTCGCCGGGCGGGCGATTCGCACGACTCCTTGGTCGAGTACTTCCTTTAGCCGTGTGGCAAAGGCGTCGGCCTTCTCCTGGGCGCCTTCTCCTGATAGGAGCAGGACTCGGGCGCCTGTCTCGGCCAGGCGGAATCCGAGTTTGGGTATCCCGAACTCCGCCAGGTCGATCTTGCTCCTTGCTTCTGCGAGCACAGAGGCGTAAGTGACGTTCCGCTCCGCAGCCCCCGCCTCCAGGGTGAGCGTGACTGCCGCAGTGGTCGGAACGCGCAACCTCGCCTTTCTTTTCCTTTTCTTCTTCGGGGCGGCTTTGGCTGTTGTAGCCGCTCCCTTCTTCTTTTCGGCCTTTCGTGGTCCGACGGTCGTCAACGGGGCCTCAGTGGGGGAGGAGCTTGTTTGTGCTCTCCCTTGCGCCGCCTCCTGGGCGGCCATCGATGGCCGCTAACCTAACCTAACCTAACCTAACCTAACCTGACCGCAGCCCTACCCACTAAAACCCGTCGGTACTCTTCCACGTACCGCTAAATGCCGGGCCACGGGAACGCGTTGGCTTGCTCCGCGACTCGGCGAGCGTGCGCCTGCATTGGTGTTCAGCAGGCCCTTCTTCCTTGGAGCAGCACTTGTGGGCTCCTAAGGCCGAACAGAGGCCCTATGAGGGCTTGCATAGGCCTATCACTCTGGTGTCGCGATGCACGAAGAGTACACTGTGCATCGCGACCATCTCGGGGACTCAGTGCAATGGGCTGCGGCATCCCCACACCGCCGCCCCGAGCCCCCCGGCTAAGGCGGGACGTTTCGGTCGTCATTGTTGACCCTACGTCGCCTTGGCCGACTTCGTCGTCGAGGGTCGAGCGCCTCCCTTTCTCTTATGCGTTCGGCCTCTTCTTTCGCGGAGATCACGTCGTTCGCGAAGTCATCCACCGCTTTCCACTCGAGCTCACTGCTCAGCATGGAACGCACCAGTGCTGGCAGTGAGAGGTCACGTCCGATGGCAGCCTCAAGGGCCGCGCGTTGTCCAGTCCAGGAGGGACAGGCCGTAACGGTGTGTTCGGCCGTGTCCCTGTCCGCGTCGCAGTGGTGGCAGCGTGTTGTTTCCTCTCTCCCGACGATCTCGCACAGGTACCGACCGAAGCAACCGTGCCCGGTCAGCACCTGTGTGAGGCGGAATGAGAGCGCGCCTTTTGGTCTATCGAGCCACTCCCTTAGCACTGGGCGGATGGCCAGCACCAAGTCCACACTGACTTGCGGCTCTTGCAGCCGTTCTTCCCACAACTCGAGGGTCCTTTCTCTAGCCTGGTCCCTCCACCGACGTACGGCGTCCGGAAGGGGGTTGCTGCCCCCTGCGCGGATCTCTGCGCCACGCCAGTAGACGTCGGCAAGGGCTTGAGCGTCCAGGTCCCAAGGGACGCTTCCCGCAAGCAGGCATGCCGCATCCTTTGAGATGGTGCGGTATCCACGCACTGCTCGCGTTGCCATAACTCTCTGGAGCCTACCTAGGGCGAGCCGATTTGTGGGCGACAGATGTTCGGCCCAGATCGGCGCGCCGTACATCGCCATTGAGCGGATGACGCCCATGTATAAGCGCCGACAACTCAGGCTCGGCCCCCCGAGGTTCGGCAAGAGCGAAGCCAAGGCTCCCGCTGATCGACTGACCTTCTCGGTCAAGCGGCGGAAATGGTCTTGAAATGTCCATCGACTGTCGAGTACCAGGCCGAGGTACGTCATAGAGGACGCCACGCCAATTCTTGTCCCACTTACAATGACCGCCAGACCGGGCGGAGGAGAGTTCCTCGGCCCGTAGAAAGATAGGGCCTCGGATTTGTGCAACGCCACCGTCAGGCCCAGCGCCTGAATCCGCCGGACTACCTGCGCGACCGCCGCTGTCGCGAGGATTGTTGCTTCGCGGTGCGTCTTGCCACGACAAACGACAAGGGTGTCGTCGGCATACGCGATGAGCTCCACGCCAGGTAGGTTGGCACCGCGAAGCACATAGTCAAATCCAATGTCCCACAGGGTTGGACCTAGAGCCGAACCCTGCGGGACGCCGCAGACCACTTCCTGCTCTTCCCAGTCATATCCGGTGGGGTACTGCACCGAGCGTACCGATAGGTAGTCGCAGATGGTGTTGCGTAAGTACCTCGGCACGCGGTGGTACAGGAGTCCCTCCTTGATTGTGTCCCAGGGCAGGGAGTTAAACGCGTTGGTGATGTCCAGCGAGACAGCCAGAACCACCCTACCCCGGGAGGTCTCCTCGTCAGTTATCGACCTCAGCCGTGCCACTGCGTCTATAGTTGAGCGGCATGAGCGAAACCCGAACTGGTTTGCGCTGAGGTCTGGGCCAACGCGCTCGAGATGGCGAGTGAGACGCGCCACGATGATCCGCTCCAGTGTCTTGCAAATTTCATCTAGCAACACTATGGGGCGGTAGGCCGACGGCTGGTCCTCTGGTCGTCCATTCTTCCTGAGCAGCACGAGCTTCCCGGTCTTCCAGCGCCGTGGTACTCTACCCTGGACCAGACAACTGGTCAAAACGGTGAGCACGTGCGCTTCCATCTGTTCCATGGCGAGCACCCAGACCCGTCCGGGGACGCCATCAAGGCCGGGGGCCGTGTTCTTTAGGCCCATTTTCTGGACCGCTGCTGCCAATTCTCCTGCCGTCACAGGCGGCACGTCCTCTTCCGCTTCAGTCTCCGCAGTGTGTGGTGCCATTGATGGAGGGGACCACTCGGCCCTAGGTGGAAACAGGGCCGACATTATAGAGCTGCGGAGTTCTGGTTGCAAGTTCTGGGTGAGCGGTGGGGCCGCAGGGCGAAGCTTTTGCCTCACCCACTTGTATGGCTTGCCCCACGGATCCTGCTCTAAGGTTTCCAGGAACTCGTCCCACGCCTCTTTTTTCGCCGCTCGGATGGCGTCGCGAAGATTGTGACGTGCTGCGCGATAACAGTCGTATATGGCTTCCTCCTCTTCCTCGACCCTATTCCGCCTTCTGCGGTATCGCAAGTAGCGGCGTCGGGCTACCACACATTCTTTTCTGAGTCGCCTTAGATCTGGGCGCCACCAATATGTTTGGCGCCGAGGCGTAACAGGTCCTACTCGTGGCATTGAGGCGTCGCAAATGTTGCGCGCAGCCTCATTTAGCCATTCAGCGCAATCCTCAACGTCTTCGGAGGGAAGAGGCGCCCACGACGCGGCAATAGCTGCTTCCTCGAGCAGGTCTCGATCCAGCCTCCTCAGTGACCACCTGGGACCGCCACCAGGTGAAGTTGTGCGGCCCGGCTCCGACGTATGAGCGGTGACACCGAAGAAGATATATTGGTGATCCGATAGAGTCTCAGTGCGACTCAAGACTCGCCATTCAATGATGCGTGGGGCGATAGTCGGACTGACCAGAGTCAGGTCCACTATAGATTCACCCTGACGTCGGACGCATGTGCTGACAGCACCGCGGTTTGCGAGGACCAGGCCAGTGGTGATCAGCCAGTCTTCAATCACGCGACCTCTTGCATTCGTCGCCGGGGAACCCCACAACGTTGACTTCGCGTTGAAGTCTCCGGCGACGACTACAGGACCAGATGCTCCCCCGACAAAGGCGGTTATCTGGAGCAGGAATGCCTCAAACTCGGCGAGTGTCCTATTGGGGGAGAAATAGACCCCCACTACGGTGAGGGCCCCCAAGATGGTAGCGACGAATCCGTGGCCCCTAGTCGTGTTCCTTGAGGATGGAGGCACGATTTTGGGGCCGAGGACTAAGGCGACTGACGAGTCGGCGTCCCCGATCCAGTCACTCCTAGCCAGGACACGATACGGCTCGGCAACAATAGCGACATCTATTTCCCTCTGCAGAATCTCCTGAACCCAAAGATCCTGCGCCTGAGCGCAGTGGTTCAGGTTTCCCTGAAGAAAACGTTGGGTGGCCGTTATTGGGCCTCCATGGGGACCGCTCCTGCGCCGGGAGCCGCCGTAGATGGTGTGGCGGCTTTCTTGGACGCTTGGCTCTTTTTAGAGCCCTTCCTCGTTTTGGTTGTGGACTTTCCGCAGGGTTTGCTCCCCACGCTGTGATCCGCTGGTTTGCCGTTCGCCGCGCACACTGCGCAGTGAGGTGGGTTTCCGCATTGTCGGGACGGATGGCCGGGCTGACCGCAGCGGAAGCAAAGCTCACCACGATCAGTTTCGGAAGGACAGGTCGCCCGCGTGTGACCTACTTCATGGCAGCGGTAGCACCGCATGATGCGCGCGGACAAGAGCGTCACACGCACCACGGTCCACCCGACGTACACTTTGGTGTTAAGTGCCGTAACTTGCTTGGCGGCTTCGACCGGGCATTTGACCCAGGCCGTACCGCGGCCACTTCTATCCAGGCGGATTTCGCCGACTTTAACGTCTTCGACCTTGCAGCCACCAGGTCTTGCGATGGCTGCTGCGATCTCTGCCGCTGAAGCAGAGTCGTCGAGTCCAGTAATCCGCAACTCAGCGCACTTTTGTGGTCGAGATACGCGGACTTCCTCCTCTCCGAGTACTTCCCTTAATTTACTCGCGAGGGCGTCGGCTTTCTCTTTGCAAGCCGTACCCGAGACTTCAAACATACGGGCCCCGGTTACGGCCAGCTTAAATTTCACCGCCGGTATGTCCAGCGCTGCTAAGTCGAGCCGCTGTTTCGCCCTCGCGAGGACATCTTTATAGGAGACGCCTCGTCTCTCCGCTTCCGGTTGCAGCGTCAAAACTACCGCTGCTGTCTTAGGGGCGCGGAGTTGGTTGCCTCTCTTCCTTTTCTTATTCTGCGCCTTATGTTCTTCCCCTTTCTTCTTGGCTACCTTCCCTTTCTTTACCACTTGCGACCACTCCGAGGTGGTAGTGGGTTGTGAAGCCGCTGCTGCTGTTACAGTGTCGTTTCTCGCAGCTGCCGCCTCGGTGGCTGCGGCAGACTTTCGTGCCTTCTTCTTGGCCTTTTTGGGTGCCGGGCCGGGGTTTGTCGGAGGCATCAGCGTAGTCACCGATGGCTCCGGTGGAGACGTTCGCATTTCTCTGTGTATCCGCTCTGCAGGTGTTATGACAGGTGTTGCACTATCCTTTCTCTTATCCGCGGCAAGGGGCGGACGTAGGCGCGGCTCTGGTAGAAGCCGGGCCTCCAAACTCTCCAGTCGCGCGTCCATCCGGGCGCTTGTTACGGAGACCGCCTCGCGCACTGCTCGCTGTAATAGCTCTTCAACATTGAGCTCATTGTTTATGGGAGCGCACTGTGGTTGGGCATCAGCTAATTTGCGCTTGACGGCCTCTAACTCCTTCTTGATTTCTGCGAGGTCCCTAGAAAGGCGTGTGTTCGCCGCCTCCAAGGCCCTCGTTTCTGCCGAAACCGAGCGATTGAGGAGGGTAGAGCACGCCCTCTCTATGGCAGTTGTCGCCTTCTTAATGGCCGCGACGGATGTGCCCTTCAAGTTCCTCGATATTTGGGTCACGTTGGTAATTACCCCTATACTCTCTTTTATCACTGCGCCCAGCTTTGCCGCCGTGATCTCCTCGCTCTCGTCCTCCACCATTGTCACGTCCGAGTTATCAGAGGCTTCCGACAGCCGGTGTGACCGTAGCTGCGGAATCCTCTTTGCCGACTCCAATATTTGTCGTTCGGCCTCGACCTCCAGGGCCCTCTGCTCTAATTCTAGAAGGTCCTGTTTGGCCTTGGCCATGCCAACATATTCTCCGGTTGTGGGAGGCCTGCCTCTACCACGTTTAGAAGTGGACTTTCGACCTTTTCCCTTTTCCGGGCTGCCCTCTTCTTCCATATTACTACCGCGTCTCTTGCGTAAAAATCTCTCTCTTGTTCCTTCATGGCCCTGAGAGACAGCGGTCTCATTGCTGCTCTCATAGTCATCCGAAGTTCCTCCTTCTATGTTGAAGAACTTGCTTCCTACGTACGCGGGCGTCGCCGCCCGTGATCCGCCTTCCGAGTCATCTAACCGTTCCACGTGCACAATCGGAATCCGTTTTTCGAGTAGCGTTAAGTCGTCGTGTTTTCTCTGCCTTTCCTCACTCGTCGTCGCAACGACCTCCTCCTCAACCTCTAAAGCAACAGGTGCCCCCCCCGTATACGTGGGGCGACCCCCCGCCGAAGCGGGAGTGTGGGATTCCCTCGTAAGAGGACCCACCCGGGGAATACTTTCCTTATTGCTGAACTCCATTTTTGATCAAGTATGGGCTGAGTCTGACCCGATCCGTTAGGGGGGATTCTGCCCCACGACCTAGTTGCGCAGCCACCTGCTCGCCATGCACCCCGTCACCGGCCGTCACCAGCTTGGGGTTAGGGACCCAGAGGTCCATCCATCCACAGACACACACAGATATTCACACGCAAACACACAATATTGTAAAGAAGAGTGAACAAAATAGGAAAGATAGAAGTAGAAAAGACGTTGAAAATAGAGAAAAATATACAAAACAAACAAAGAAGAGTATTCTATAAAAAGATGATGAAAGAAAGGTGAAAGACCGGCGTTCAGCCACCTGAGTGCCTCAAACCGTGTAAAGGGCGGAGTGGCGCACCCAGGTGTTGCCCAACCTAACCTAACCTAACCTAACCTAACCTAACCTAACCTAACCTAACCTAACCTAACCTAACCTTTTTTTTTTTTTTTTTTTTTTTTTTTTTTTTTTTTTTTTTTTTTTTTTTTTTTTTTTTTTTTTTTTTTTTTTTTTTTTTTTTTTTTTTTTAACGGGGGGAAATACTTTGCGTATCCCCCACCGCCCCCGGGGGAGGGCAGCAGGGGTATGTGAGACTCCCCCGGCGCGAGATGGAGGTGCACCGGGGTTTACTCACTAAAACCCCCCGATGTCCATCTTCAGCGCCATTGGAGGGGCCACGGGAATCGCTAAAGCATGCTTCCGCGACCCCCCAGCGCGTGCCGCATCCGGCTCACTTCCAAAGCGGCGGCCTGTTGTTATGCCGCCGCTTGCCTCTCCGAGAGCTCCCCGGACATTGGGGAGCTTGCCGTCTCGGGGCCCCTAGTGCGGGCGACGATCCCCCGATCGGCGCCCACGGGCCTAGGCGTCCAACTCCATGGCGGGGGCGGACGGAACCGCCCTTGCGCCGTTGGCCTTGGGCTTTTTCTGCCGGGCCTTTTTTGTTGGCGCCTTTCTCTTCGTACTGGGGGGCGGCCTTCCGACACAGCCGCTACCTCCCAGCATATGCGCCTTCTCGGGTCTGCCGGCAGCCTCGCACAGAAAGCAGTTGGGCGCTTCAATGCACGAGGCCGCAATGTGCCCCGGTTTCCCGCAGCGGAAACAGCTCCGGCTGCGGTCTACCGGGCACTGGCACTTCGCCGCCACGTGGCCGGTGTCCTGGCAGCGGAAGCAGCGCTTAGGCCTCGCGGCCAGCAGCACCACTCTCGCCGACACCCAGCCAACTCGCAGCCGCCCAGAGCTTGTAAGCTTCTTGGCAGCCGCGACCGGGACACGCATCCAAATTGACACGTCCCCGCGTGGCCCCACCGATATTTGGCTCGACCGAATGTGGTCCTCTGAGCACTCTCCCTCTCTCGCGACCGCCTCGATGACGTCGGCAGCCGTTATTGAGTCGTCCATTCCGGCGACACGGATCTCCGCGCTCCGAACCGGGCGGGCGACTTTGACGTCGTCCGGTGGCAGGACGGACCTTAACCTCGCAGCGAGGGCGTCTGCCTTTTCCTGCGCCCTATCACCCTTGATGGTAAGGACGCGCGCTCCTGTCACAGCGAGGCGGAAACCGACACTGGGGATGCCGAGTTCCCCCAGGTCGATCGCCTCTCTCGCATCTTCGAGTACTTCGCCATATGTCAGCCCCCTTTTCTCAGCTTTCGCCCCCAGGGTGAGGGTGACCGCCGCGGTGGTGGGAGGGCGAAGTTTGGCGCTCTTCTTCCTTGGAGCGGCTTTGGCTGTTGTAGCCGCTCCCTTCTTCGTCTTTTTGGCCTTGCGTGGACCTACTCTTGTCCACGGGGCCTCGGCGGGGGAGGGGTTGGTTTGCTCCCCCCCTTGCGCCGCCTCCTGAGCGGCCATTGATGGCCGCTTCTTCTTTTTGGCCTTGGAGTTGGCCTTGGGCGGAGCCGGAGCAGTTAGGGCCTCTTTGGTGGCCGCTGTATTCGGTGCCGTAGCTTCCGCGTATGTAGGCGCCTTTACCCTTTTGGGCATCGACGCCTTCTTTGTCGGTGCCGCTGCTGGTGGGGCACCGACGGAAACATCCGTGTTATCCGCCGCTAGCGGCGGTCTCCTCCTGGGCTCGGGAAGGAGTCTGTCCTCCAACCCAGCCAGCCTTGCATTCAGCATGTTGCCGAAGGTCTCGATGTTGGAACGAGAGACCTCCGACAACAACTGTTGCAGTTCTTGGGGGGCGGGCCTGGATGCCTGCCTCCGCAACTCCTCAAGCTCCTTACGCATGGCGTTCATTTGCCACTGCAGTTGCTTGTTCTGCTCCTCCAGAGCCCGCAACTCCTCCGTTTGACCGCGGCTCCTCATTTCAGAGACGGCTGCTTTTATTACAGCTGCCGACTCCTTGAGGAACCGCTGGTACGTCCCTTTCAAATTTGAGGACTTTGAAGCAACCATCGTGATCGTCTCCAAAGCCCTCTCTACGCTCTCCGCCAGAGCAGCGCTTGTCCTCTCCGTATTGCCGTCGAATGGAGCGGGACTTGCGAGGAGAGAGGCTCTCGCTTCTCTCACTGCCCGCGCCGTACCGGCGACCTCAGCCTCAGCTTCTAGCCTGATGGCCTCCGCCTTGGCCTTATTCAACTCCGTTTGGGCCTTAGCAAGGCCGACGTATTGGCCGGTTGTTGGTGGCCTGCCACGTCCTCTCTTCGCCTTCGGCACCGCACCTTGGCTGGTGGACGGCGCCGCCTCTGTCTCGTCCGGGTTCCGCCTCTTAAGAGGGGTTGTACGTCCGGTGTGTGCGGGCAATCCCTCGGAGTCCAGCGACATGTCAGTCATGCAGCTGGAGTCCGAGAGATAGTCCTCGCTGTCTCTGTCAGGTGTTTTGGGTTGCGGCAAATTCACGTCGCGCGTGAGAAGCACGCGCGGTAAGTCTGCGTCACCCCGTATCGTCTTTTTCTTCTGAACCGCCGCCGGCGCGGTAAGGTGCGCCGGCTTCGGGTCTCGTTGCGCCATCGCGCCTCTTCCTTCCTCCGTCGCCGAAACGACCGCCTTCTCAACCCTCGCACTAGTTGGCCCCTCCGTATACACGGACCTGACCCCCGCCGAAGCAGAGGTGTGGGATTCCCCATCGCTGGGACCCACCCGGAGAATACTTTTGCTAGTACGACCTTCCATTCCGTAAAGCTCCGACACCCCGGGTCGCGGTCTCTTTTTTCGGGGGTGAGCTCCCCCATCAGAAGATTTAAACAAAAAAGGAAAGATAGCCAAAGATGAAATAAAGGTGGTGAAAAGATAGAATAACAAAACAAAATACAAAACACAAGAAAGTTAATTAAAAAGGTGGTGAAAGATAGTGAAGAAAAGAGATAGCGCCAGCCTTCAGCCGCGTGGATACCTCACACCGTGTAAAAGCGGAGTGGCGCACCCAAGCGTTGCCCAGGGCCACGAACTAGGACGAACTGGCTGAGCCCCAACCTAACCTAACCTTTTTTTTTTTTTTTTTTTTTTTTTTTTTTTTTTGCGACGGGGAATGCATTTACGCATCCCAAGAGGGGCGGGGACCCCCCATCGGGTATGTGGGACTCGCTGCGGTCGTCAAGATGGTAAATTGACCGCAGCCCTACCCACTAAAACCCGTCGGTACTCTTCCACGTACCGCTAAAGCCGGGCCACGGGAACGCGTGAGCTTGCTCCGCGACTCGGCGAGCGTGCGCCTGCATTGTGTTAGCAGGCCCTTCTTCTTTGGAGCAGCACTTGGGGGCTCCTTTGGCCGAGCAGAGGCCCTCCGAGGGCTTGCATAGGCCAATCGCTCTGGTGTCGCGATGCACGAAGAGTACGCTGTGCATCGCGACCATCTCGGGGACTCGGTGCGATGGGCGGCGGCATCCCCATACCGCCGCCCCGAGTACCCCAGCTAAGGCGGGACATTCCGGTCATCATTATTGACCTGTCGTCGTCTCGGCCGGCTCCTTCGACGAGGGTCGAGCGCCTCCCTCTCTCGTATGCGCTCCGCCTCTTCTTTTGCGGAGATGACTTCGTTGGCGAAGTCCTCCACCGCTCTCCACTCTTGCTCACTGTTTAGCATTGCACGTAGAAGTGCTGCCAGCGAGACGTCGGATCCGATGGCGGCTGTAAGTGCCGCACGTTGTCCATTCCAGGAGGGACACGCCGTGATGGTGTGTTCGGCCGTGTCCCTGTCATTGTCACAGTGGTGACATCGCGTGGTGTCCTCCCTGTTCGCGATCTCACACAGGTATCGACCGAAGCAGCCGTGCCCGGTTAGCACCTGTGTGAGTCGGAAGGAGAGCGCGCCGGTCTTCCTTTTCAGCCACTCTCTCAGTACTGGGCGAATGGCCAGCACCAGGTTTACGCTGACTTGTGGCTCTTGAAGCCTTTCCTCCCACATTTCGATGGTCCTCTCCTTTGCCTGGTCCCTCCACCGACGTACGGCGTCCGGTAAGGGGTTGCTGCCCCTCGCGCGAATCGGTGCGCCGCGCCAGTATACGTCGGCGAGGGCCAGAGCGTCCAGGTCCCATGGGACGCTTCCGGCGAGCAGGCATGCCGCATCTTTTGAGATGGTGCGGTAGCCACGCACTGCCCGCGTTGCCATCACTCTTTGGAGTCTCCCGAGGGCGAGCCGATTCGTGGGCGACAGATCTTCGGCCCAGATGGGCGCGCCGTACATCGCCATGGAACGAATGACGCCCATGTACAAGCGCCGACAGGTTAAGCTCGGTCCCCCGAGATTCGGCAGGAGCGAGGCCAGGGCCCCCGCTGACTTGCTGACCTTTTCGGATAAGCGCCGGAAGTGACCCTTAAAGGTCCATCGGCCATCGAGGACTAGGCCGAGGTACGTCATAGATGACGCCACGTCAATCCTTGTACCGCTCACTATGACTGCTAGACCGGGCGGTGGCGTGTTCCTTGGCCCGTGGAAAGATAGGGCTTCGGACTTATTTAGCGCCACCGTCAGGCCCAGCGCCCGTATCCGCCGAACGACCTGCGCGACTGTAGCCGTCGCGAGGATTGCTGCTTCGCGGTGCGTCTTGCCGCGACATACGGCAAGGGTGTCGTCTGCATACGCAATTAGTTCGGCGCCAGTTAGGTTAGCACCGCGAAGCACGTAGTCAAATCCAATGTCCCACAGGGTCGGACCAAGAGCCGAACCCTGCGGGACGCCGCAGACCACTTCCTGCTCTTCCCAGTTCTGTTCCGTGGGGTACTGCACCGAGCGTGCCGAGAGGTAATCGCTGATGACATTGCGAAGATACCTCGGCACGCGGTGGTACCTGAGTCCCTCTTTGATGGTTTCCCAGGGCAGGGAGTTGAAGGCGTTGCTGATGTCAAGCGAGACAGCCAGAACTACCCCACCCCGAGAAATTTCCTCCTCCGTTATTGACCGAAGCCGTGCCACCGCGTCTATGGTCGATCGACAAGAGCGAAACCCGTACTGAGCACTGCACAGGTTTGGACCGACGTTCTCGAGGTGGCGAGTGAGTCGCGCCACGATGATCCGCTCCAGCGTTTTGCACATCTCGTCGATCAACACGATAGGGCGGTAGGCGGACGGCTGGTCTTCTGGTCGCCCATTTTTCTTCAGCAGCACTAGCTTCCCGGTCTTCCAGCGCCGTGGTACTCGACCCTGGACCAGGCATCTGGTCAAAACGGTGAGCACACGAGCTTCCAGCTGTTTCATCGCAAGCACCCAGACCCGTCCGGGCACGCCGTCAAGACCGGGGGCCGTGTTTTTTAAGCCCATTTTTTGGACCGCTACTGCCAACTCTCCTGCCGTTACGGGCGGCACCTCGTCGTCGGCGTCGGATTCCTCCGTTGGTGGTGCCATGGATGGTGGGCACCACTCGGCCCTAGATGGAAATAGGGCCAAAATTATGTTGTGGCGGAGTTCCGGCTGTAGGTTCTGGGTGAGCGGCGGGGCAGCAGGGCGGAGCTTCTGCCTCACCCATTTATATGGTTTGCCCCAAGGGTCCTGCTCTAGTGTTTCGAGCCACTCATCCCAGGCCTCTTTCTTCGCTGCGCGGATGGCGTCACGCAGATTGTGACGCGCCGTACGGTAGCCGTCGTATATGGCGGCCTCTTCGTCTTCGTTCCTGTTGTGCCTTCTTCGGTATCTCGTGTAGCGGCGCCGGGCTGCCACACAGGCACGTCGGAGATGTCCTAATTCGGGGCACCACCAATATGTTTGGCGCCGAGGCTTGAAAGGCCCTGCGCGAGGCATCGAGGCGTCGCAAATGTTGTGCGCCGCCTCTATCAGCCATTCTACCCATTTCTCTACTCCTCCTTCGGCAGGCAGAGGTGCCCACGACGAGACGATTGCTGCCTCTTCGAGCAGCTCGCGGTCTAGCCTCTTCAGGGACCACCTAGGGCCACCGCCAGATGGAATTGGGCGGCCCGGATCCGACGTTTGAGTAACAATGTCGAATCGGATGTATCTATGGTCCGAGAGGGTCTCCGTGCAGCGCAGGACTTTCCAATTTGTGACGCGGCGAGCGATAGTTGGACTGACCAGAGTTAAGTCCACAATCGACTCGCCTTGTTGCCGAACACACGTGCTGATATCGCCTCGGTTAGTCACCACTAGGCCAGTAGTCACCAGCCAGTCCGCGACCGCGCGGCCTCTTGCGTCCGTCGCCGGGGATCCCCAAAGCGTTGACTTCGCGTTGAAGTCTCCGGCGACGACTACCGGGCGAGATGCTCCTTCGACAAAGGCGGTCAGCCGGAGCAGGAACGCTTCGAACTCGGCGAGCGACTTGTTGGGGGAGAAGTAGACCCCCACTACGGTGAGGGCTCCCAAGATGACCACGACAAATCCGTGGCCCCTAGTCGTATTTCCGGGAGACGGAGGTGCGATTTTGGGGCCGAGAACTAAAGCGACCGACGTGTCAGCATCCCCGATCCAATTGTCCCTTTTCGGAACGCGGTATGGCTCAGCAACTACGGCGACGTCTATTTCCCACTGCAACATAACCTGATCCCAAAGGTCCTGCGCCTGGGCACAGTGGTTCAGGTTGCCTTGTAAAAAGCGTAGGATGTCCGTTATTGGGCCTCCATGGGGACCGCTCCGGCACCGGGAGCCGCCGTAGATGATGTGGCGGCTTTCTTGGGCACTTTGCTCTTTTTAGAGCTGTTCCTCGGCTTAGACGCAGTCTTCCCGCAGGGCTTATTCTTGTTCCCCACACTGTGGTCCGCCGGTTTGCCGTGAGCAGCGCACAGCGCGCAATGGGGCGCGTTTTTGCACTGCGCGGTCGTATGTCCTGCTTGGCCGCAGCGAAAGCAAAGCTGGCTGCGGTCGTCTTCATTGGGACAAGTGGCCCGCGTGTGTCCTACTTCGTGGCAGTGGTAGCACCGCATTGGACGTGTGGATAGTAGAATCACACGTACTACGGTCCACCCAACGTACACTCTGGTGTTCGGTGCCGTCACCTGCTTCGCGACCTCGACCGGGCACTTAACCCAGGCCGTACCGCGGCCACTCCGATCTAGGCGGATTTCGCCGACTTTGATGTCGTCGACTGAGCAGCCGCCAGGTCTTGCTATGGCTGCTGCGATTTCTGCCGCTGAGGCAGAATCATCCAGCCCAGTTATTCGCAACTCGGCGCACTTTTGTGGCCGAGATATGCGCACGTCTCCTTCTCCCATTATTTCTTTTAATTTACCCGCAAGGGCGTCGGCCTTCTCCTTGCAGGCCGTGCCTGAGATCTCGTACATACGAGCCCCGGTAACGGCCAGCTTAAATTTAACAGCCGGGATGTCCAGCGCAGCCAGGTCAAGTTGCTGCTTAGCCTTCTCGAGGACGTCTTTATAAGAGACGCCTCGTTGTACCGCGTCCGGCTGCAGCGTGAGCACTACGGCCGCAGACTTTGGAGCGCGGAGGTTGTTTCCTCTCTTCTTCTTTTTCTTAGGCGGCCTTTTCTCTTCTCCTGTCCTCTTAGCCGTCCTTCCCTTCTTCGCCACCTGTGTCCACTCCGACGTGGTGGTGGTTTGCGACGCCGCTGCTATTGTTGCTGCGTCGTTTCTCGCGGCTGCTGCTTCAATGGCTGCGGCGGACTTTCGCGTCTTCTTCTTCGTCTTTTTGGGCGCTGGACCGGGATTCGTCGGAGGCATTAGTGTCGTCACCGGCGGTTCCGGTGGAGGCGTCCTCTTATCTTTCTCCATGTTTTGTGTCGGCCCTGCAGGTGTTAGGGCTGAGGCCGCACGTTCCCTCTTTTTGTCCGCAGCTAGAGGTGGTCGCAGGCGCTGTTCTGGTAAAAGCCGAGCCTCCAACATCTCCAGCCGCGCGTCCATCCGGGCACTCGACACGGAAACCGCCTCGCGAACCGCTCGCTGTAACATTTCCTCTACGCTGAGCGAAGATGCCTCAAGAGCGGCTTGCGGTCGCGCACTAGCGAGTTCGCGCTTAACGGTAGCCAGTTCGGTCCTTATTTCGGTGAGCTCCTTGGAAAGGCGCGAGTTAGCCGCCTCCAGGGCCCTAGTTTCCGCGGTTGTCGTTCTATTGAGCAGAGCCGCGCAAGCCTTCTCTATTTCCTTCGCCGATATCTTTAGAGCTTTTACGAAGGGTCCTTTGAGGTTTCTGGATCTTAAGGCCACACTGGTAATGACCCCTAGGCTCTGGGTTATAACCGAGCTCAGTTTCGCCGCCGTTACCTCTTCTTCCTCCACCAACGTTATTTCCGAGGTATTGGAGGATTCCGACAGCCGGTGTGACCGTAGCTGTGGAATCCTTTTGGTCGCTTCCAGTATTTCACGCTCGGCTTCGAACTCCAGGTCTCTCTGCTTGGCGTCGAGATAGTCCTGTTGAGCCTTAGCCAAGCCTACGTATTCTCCAGTGGTGGGCGGTCTACCCCTACCGCGCTTGGTGCACTTCGGGGTGGCCGTGCCCATTTCCTTCTCCGAGTCCTCATCCACGTCACTTCCACGTCTCTTGCGGAAGCGCCGCCTTGTCCTCTCCTTTTCGTCTTCCTCTTTCCTCTGAGAGGCGGTGGTTTCGTTGCCGCTCTCCCCGTCTTCCGACATTCTTACCCCGCAGTCGAAGAACTTGCTACCACTTCGACCGGACGCAGGCGTCGACGCCCTTGAACCGGCTTCCGAATCCTCAAGCCTTTCTAATTGTACTATCGGAATCCGTTGGTCATTAAGCCTAGTGTCGTCATGTTCCAACGTACACCTGTCCTCACTTGTCGTCGCAACGACCTCCTCCTTCTCCTCTAGCGCATTACGTGGCCCCCCCGTATACACGGGCCGATCCCCCGCCGAAGCGGGAGTGTGGGATTCCCCATTGCTGGGACCCACCCGGGGAGAATTTTCCATAATACGACTCTCCATGTTTGTCATTTTTGGACTGATTCTGGCCCGATCATTTTAGGGGTGATTCTGCCCCACGACCTCACTGCGTAGCCACCTGCTCGCCATGCACCCCGTCACCGGCCGTCACCAGCTTGGGGTTAGGGACCCACGGGTCCATCCGTCACACAAACACACACAGACTTATTCAAGCAATCACACAAAACGGTAGAGAAGAGATAAATAAAAAGAAAGATAGAAAAGAAAAGATGGTGAAAAGATAGAAGTAAAACAAAATAAAATAAAGCAAAACAAGAAAATTACAATAAAAAGGTGGTGAAAGATAGAGAAAGACCGGCGATCAGCCGCCTGAGTGCCTCACCCCGTGTAGAGAGCGGAGTGGCGCACCCAGGCGTTGCCCAGGGACACCACGAGGAGGAACCGGTATCGCCCCCAACCTAACCTAACCTAACCTAACCTAACCTAACCTAACCTAACCTAACCTAACCTAACCTAACCTAACCTAACCTAACCTAACCTAACCTAACCTTTTTTTTTTTTTTTTTTTTTTTTTTTTTTTTTTTTTTTTTTTTTTTTTTTTTTTTTTACGGGGTGAAATTCTTTACGAATCCCC
Source organism: Glaucopsyche alexis (assembly GCA_905404095.1). Taxonomy (NCBI): domain Eukaryota; kingdom Metazoa; phylum Arthropoda; class Insecta; order Lepidoptera; family Lycaenidae; genus Glaucopsyche; species Glaucopsyche alexis. The sequence continues at coordinate 35,454 of FR990053.1, forward strand.
CGCTGCCCCCGGGGGAGGGCGGCAGGGGTATGTCGGACTCCCCCGGCGCGAGATGGAGTGCACCGGGGTGTACCGACTAAAACACCCCGATGTCCATCTTCTGCGCTATTGGAGGGGTCACGGGAATCGCTTAGCATTCTTCCGCGACCCCCCAGCGCATGCCGCATCCGGCTCTCTTCCTACGCGGCGGCCTGGTGTTATGCCGCCGCCTGCCTCTCCGAGAGCTCCCCGGACATTGGGGAGCTTGCCGACTCGGGGCCCTTAGTGCGGGCGGCGATCCCCCGATCGCCACCCGCGGGCCTAGGCGTCCAACTCCATGGCGGGGGCGGACGGAACCGCCCTTGCGCCGTTGACCTTGGGCTTTTTCTGCCGGGCCTTTTTTGTTGGCGCCTTACTCTTCGTACTGGGGGGCGGCCTTGCGACACAGCCGCTGCCTCCCAGCACATGCGCCTTCTCGGGCCTGCCGGCAGCCTCGCATAGGAAGCAGTTGGGCGCTTCCCCACACTCGGCCGCCTTGTGCCCCGGTTTCCCGCAGCGGAAACAGCTCCAGCTGCGGTCCACCGAGCACTGGCACTTCGCCGCCACGTGGCCGGTGTCCTGGCAGCGAAAGCAGCGCTTAGGCCTCGCGGCCAGCAGCGCCACCCTCGCCGACACCCAGCCTACTCGCAGCCGCCCTGAGCTCGTAAGCTTTTTGGCGGCCGCGACCGGGATACGCATCCAGACTGATGCGTCCCCGCGTGGCCCTACCGACAATTGGCCCGACCTGATATCATCGGCCGAGCACCCTCCTTTCGTAGCGACCGCCTGGACGACGTCGGCAGCCGCTACTGAGTCGTCTAGCCCGGCGACGCGGATCTCCGCGCAGAGAACCGGGCGGGCGACTTTAACATCGTCCGGTGGCAGGACGGACCTCAACCTAGCGGCGAAGGCGTCTGCTTTTTCTTGCGCCCCCTCACCAGCAATGGTGAGGACGCGCGCTCCGGTCTGGGCCAGGCGGAAACCCAACCTGGGGATCCCGAGTTCCCCGAGGTCAATCGCCGCTCTGGCCTTGGCCAACACCTTGGCGTATGTCTCCCCTCTTTCCGCAGCGTTTGCCCCCAAGGTGAGGGTGACCGCTGCAGTTGAGGGGGGGCGAAGCTTCGCCTTCTTCTTCTTCGGGGCGGCTTTGGCTGTTGTAGCCGCCCCCTTCTTCTTTTTTGCCTTACGTGGACCAACTTTGGTCCACGGGGCCTCGGCGGTGGAGGGGTTGTTGGTTTTCCCCCCTTGCGCCGCCTCCTGAGCGGCCATTGATGGCCGCTTCTTTTTCTTCTTCTGGCCCTTAGGGGCCTTTGGCGGGGCAGATGCAGGCGGAGCCTCTTTTGGGGCCGCCGCATCCTGCGCCGTCACCGTCGCATAAGTGGGCGCCGTCGCCTTTTTTGGCTTCGGTGCCTTCTTCGTCGGTACTGCTGATGATGTAGTACCGACGGACACGTCCGTATTGTCCGCTGCCAGCGGTGGCCTTCTTCTTGGCTCGGGAAGGAGTCTGTCCTCCAACCCAGCCAGCCGCGCATTCAGCATGTTGCCGAAGGTCTCTATGTTTGAACGAGAGACCTCCGACAACAGCTGTTGCAGATCTTGAGGGGCGGACCTGGATGCCTGCCGCCTTAACTCGTCCAGCTCGCTGCGCATGGCGTCTATTTGCCGCTGCAGTTTCTGGTTCTGGGCCTCTAGAGCCCGTATCTCCTCTGTTTGACCGCGGTTCCTCATTTCAGCGACGGCTGACTTAATGGTGGCTGCCGCATCCTTTAGGAACCGCTGGTACGTACCCTTTAGATTAGAGGACTTTGAAGCGACCATGGTGATCGTCTTCAGAGCCCTCTCCACGCTCTCCGCCAGAGTAGCGCTCGTCTTATCCGTGTCGTCGGCTGGAGCTGTCCTAGCGAGGAGAGATTCTCGCGCCTCTCTCACTTTTCGCGCTGTGCCGGCGACCTCGGCCTCAGCTTGGAGCCTTATAGCCTCCGCCTTGGCCCGATTCAATTCTGCCTGAGCTTTCGCCAGGCCGACGTATTGGCCGGTTGTTGGTGGCCGCCCACGTCCTCTCTTCTGGTTAGGCACCGCCCCTTTACTATTGGACGGTGCAGAGTCGTCGTCCGAGTTTCGCCTCTTCAGGCCTGTCCTTTCCGGGGGTATGACGGGCAGCCCCTCGGAGTCCAGTGATATGCCCGACATATCACTGGAGTCCGAGAAGCAATCGTCACTGTCAAGTCCGGTATTTGGGCGTGCGGGGAGCAGCGCGCGCGTGAGCATCACGAGCGGCACGCGCGGTGCGACTGCGCTTGCATTCCCCGCCGCCATTGTCTCTGTCCTTATGGAGGGAGGGAGGACGAGCTCACGCTCGTGCTGCACACGTGCGAGCCCCTCCGTGTCTCCTCGCAGCTTCTTCCTATGAAGAAGCCGCAGGAGCCGCTCCCTGCCATTTTCTATGGGCTGTGAAAAGTCCACATCCTCGTCCGTGAGTATATCCGCCGCCGATGCGGTAAGGGGCACCGGCTTCGGATTAACGCGCGTAGTTGCGCCTCCTTCTACTACACTCGCCGTCTCAACGGCCTCCTCTACCCTCATCGCATTGTTTGACCCCTCCGTATACACGGGCCTACCTCCCCCTTGCGGGAGAGTGTGGGATTCCCCAGCACTAGTGCCGGGACCCACCCGGAGATTATTTGTTTCAATACGATCTGCCATAACCTCAAACTCCGACACCCCGGGTCGCGGTCTCTTTTTTCGGGGGTGAGCGCTCCCCCATCAAAGAGTTAACAAAAAACAAGAAAGATAGAAGAAGAAAAGATGGTGAAAAGATAGAAGTAAAACAAATCAAAATAAAACAAAACAAGAACATTACAATAAAAAGGTGGTGAAAGATAGCGAAAGACCGGCGATCAGCCGCCTGAGTGCCTCACCCCGTGTAGAGAGCGGAGTGGCGCACCCAGGCGTTGCCCAGGGACACCACGAGGAGGAACCGGTTTCGCCCCCAACCTAACCTAACCTAACCTTTTTTTTTTTTTTTTTTTTTTTTTGACGAGGGGAAATACGTTACGTATCCCCCGTCACCCGCGGGGGAGGGCGACGGGGGTATGACGGACTCCCCCAGCGCTAACGTGCGCTGGGGTTTACCGTCTAAAACCCCCCGATGCCTCGCCTGCGCTGATGCGGGGCCATGGGAACTGTGCATATCTTCCACGACCCCGCAGCGCGTGCCGCGTCCGGCCCTCTTCATTGCAGCGCCGTGCGCCGCCGCCTGCCTCGCCGAGAGCTCCCCTGGCATGTGGGGGAGCTTTCCTCGGGACCCTTCAGGTGAGCGGCGATCCCCCGATCGCCGCCCACGGGTCTAGGCGTCCAGCTCCATGGCGGGGGCGGATGGTGCCGCCCTTGCGCCCTTGGCCTTGGGCTTTTGCCGAGCCGTTGGTGCCGGTGCCCTCTTCTTTTTGACGTTGGGGGGTGGCCTAGCGTATACGCAGCCTTTGCTCCCCAACGTATGATCGGTCCTCTCCTTTTCTAGTGCCTCGCACACGGGGCAATTGGGTGCCGCCGCCGTGCAATCTGGCACTTTGTGGCCCGGCTTCCCACAGTGGAAACAGCTTCCACTGAGGTCCACCGGGCATGAGCATTTGCCCGCCAGGTGACCGGTGTCCAGGCATCGGTAGCACCGCCTTGGCCTCACAGCCAGCAGTACCACCTTCGCCTGGACCCAGCCAATCTGAAGCCGCCCAGAGCTTGCGAGCTTCTTGGCGGCCGCAGTAGGCACGCCGAGCCAGAGACTTCTTGGGCCCCTAGGGCCCACCACAATTCTGCCCGACCGTATGTCTGCGGCCGGGCAACTACCTTCTCTTGCGGCAGCCTCTACAATTTCGGCTGCCGTCATGGAATCATCCAACCCGGTGATGAGCACTTCTGTTCTTTTCACCGGGCGGGCTATCCGTACCACGTCATGGTCCAGGACCGCCCTCATCTTGGCGGCCAGGGCGTCCGCCTTCTCTTGGGCCCCGTCTCCTGATATTTCCAGGATCCGGGCGCCCGTTTCAGCCAAGCGGAACTCGACCTTTGTTATGCCGAGCTCCGCCAGGCTGATTCTGTCTTTCGCCTCCTTTAAAATGGAGGCATAAGTCGCCCTCCCATCTTCGATTATCCCAGCCTCCAGGGTGAGAGTGATCGCGGCTGTTTTGGGGGGCCTCAACCTCTTCTTTTTCTTCTGCTTGGGGGCTGTCGCTTTGGCGGTAGCCCCCTTCCCTTCCCTCCTCTTTTCCTGCCCACGCGAACCTACTGCGGTCCGCGGGGCGTCCGTTGCAGCCGGGGCGGATGTAAGTGCCCTCGCCCGCTCGGCCTCTCTAGCGGCAAGAGATTTTTTCTTTTTCTTGCCTTTCTTCTTTTTATCGGGCGGCGCAGGTGCAGTGGAAGCCTGTGTTGGCACCACCGTGTCCGCCGTCGCCCCCCTCTTCTCCTTGGTCGTAGCCTTTGATGGCTTCGGCCGCTCCCTCTCTTTTGGGGCCTCGACGCTTGTAGCGGGTTCCGGGGCTATGTCCCCCATAACCGCATCCGACGCAAGCGGAGGCCTCCTTCGGGGCTCCGGTAGGAGACGGTCCTCCAAACCGGCCAGCCTCGCGTTCAGCATATTGCCGAAGGTCTCTATATTTGCGCGAGAAACCTCCGACAACAGCTGACGCATGTCCTGCTCTGGTGGGCGGGTGCTGTAAGCCCGTCTGCGCAGCTCTTCGAGCTCCTGACCCATTCTGGTCACTTGCTCTTGGAGCCGCGCATTCTGGGCCTCCAGTCTCGCCAGGTCGTCCGTGGTGGACCGGCTCCGAATCTCGGCGACAGCCGCTCTTATGGCCGCAACCGATTCCTTAAGGCACCTCTGGTACGTGCCCTTAAGGTTGGAGGACTTCGTGGCAACCATTGTTATGGCCGCCAGTGAAGCCTCGACGGTCTTGGCCAGTGCAGCGGCCGTTCGCTCCGACTCCTCGTCTCCGATGAGGACAGGGGTTGCGCGGGGCGATGGTCGCGCCTCCCTTGCCTCCCTCATCACTTCCATCATTTCGGCCTCAGCCTGAAGCCGAAGAGCCTCCTGTTTGGCCTTGTTAAGCGCGACCTGCGCCTTATATAGACCGACGTACTGGCCGGTCGTTGGCGGCCGGCCGCGCCCCCTCTTCGGCTTCGGTGCCACCCCTTTACTAAGGGACGGCACCCCGTCATCGTCCGGGGTCTTCCTCTTGCGAGGCTTGTCTCGTCCGGTGGACTCCCCGGACACTAGCGACATGTCGCTTTGTGCCGAGGAGTCGGAGAGATAGTCATCGCTATCTCTCCCTTCGTCATGTCCGTGGGGCGGCGGGATCCTCGGATCGCGCGTGAGCGACACGACCGGTGCGCGCGGTGTCGTTGCGCCGCTGGTTCCCGCCACCGATGTCTCATCCCGAATGGAGGGAGGGAGTATCAGCTCGCGCTCGTGCTGCACACGTGCGAGCCCCTCCGTGTCTCCTCGCAGCTTCTTTCTGTGAAGAAGCCGCAGGAGCCGCTCCCTTCCATTCTCGACGGGCTGTGAGAAGTCCGTCTCCTCATCGGTTAAAAGATCCACCACTGGCGCGGTAATGTGCGCCAGCTTTGGATCGGATTGCGCCATCGCGCCTCTCCTTCTATCTACCGCCTCCTTGGCGACCTCCACATCCGCCCTCGTGATGTTGGCACCCTCCGTATACGTGGGCCAGACTGTGCCCGAAGACTCGGACACAGTGCGGGATTCCCCGACTGACGTCGGGACCCGCCCGGAGAAACTTTTTCCATCACGACTATCCATGTTCTTACCCTCCGACACCCCGGGTCGCGGCCTTTTTTCAGGTGTGAGGTCACCTATCGGAAGAGTGAAAATAAAAAGGAAAGATAGAAAGAAAAGATGGTGAAAAGATAGAAAGAAACAAAACAAAACAAAACAAAGCAAAAGAAGAAAGTTACGAAAAGGTGGTGAAAGATAGAAGAAAGACCGGCGTTCAGCCACGTGCCTACCTCACCCCAGGAAAGAACCCTGAGGTGGCGCAGGCAAGTGTTGCCCAGGGACACCAACGGGGAGGAACCGGTATCGCCCCCAACCTAACCTAACCTTTTTTTTTTTTTTTTTTTTTTTTTTTTTTTTTTTTTTTTTTTTTTTTTTTTTTTTTTTTTTTTTTTTTTACGGGGGGAAATACTTTGCGTATCCCCCACCGCCCCCGGGGGAGGGCAGCGGGGGTATGTGAGACTCCCCCGGCGCGAGATGGAGGTGCACCGGGGTTTACTCACTAAAACCCCCCGATGTCCATCTTCAGCGCCATTGGAGGGGCCACGGGAATCGCTTAGCATTCTTCCGCGACCCCCCAGCGCATGCCGCATCCGGCTCTCTTCCGACGCGGCGGCCTGGTGTTATGCCGCCGCCTGCCTCTCCGAGAGCTCCCCGGACATTGGGGAGCTTGCCAACTCGGGGCCCTTACTGCGGGCGGCGATCCCCCGATCGCCACCCGCGGGCCTAGGCGTCCAACTCCATGGCGGGGGCGGGCGGTGCCGCCCTTGCGCCTTTGGCCTTAGGCATTTTATGCCGGGCCTTCTTTGTCGGTGCCTTTCTCTTCGTACTGGGGGGCGGCCTTGCGATACAGCCGATACCGCCCAGCACATGAGCCTTCTCCTGCTTCTCGGCAGCCTCGCAGAGGAAACAGTTGGGCGTTTCCTTGCAATCGGCCGCCTTGTGCCCCGGTTTCCCGCAACGGAAACAGCTCCGGCTGCGGTCTACCGGGCACTGGCACTTCGCCGCCACGTGGCCGGTGTCCTGGCAGCGGAAGCAGCGCTTAGGCCTCGCGGCCAACAGCGCCACTCTCGCCGACACCCAACCAACTCGCAACCGCCCCGAGCTTGTGAGCCTTTTGGCGGCCGCGACCGGGACACGCATCCACATTGATGCGTCCCCGCGTGGCCCCACCGTCAATTGGCCCGACCGTATATCACCGGCCGAGCACCCTCCCTCTGTAGCGACCGCCTGGATGACATCGGCAGCCGCTACTGAGTCGTCCAGCCCGGCGATGCGCATTTCGACGCACTTCACCGGGCGGCCAACCTTTACCTCGTCCAATGGCAGAACGGACCTCAACCTAGCGGCGAAGGCGTCTGCCTTTTCCTGCGCGCCCTCGCCAGAAATGGTCAGAACGCGCGCTCCGGTCTCGGCCAGACGGAAACCTAGCTTGGGGATCCCAAGTTCCCCTAGGTCTATGGCTGCTCTGGCTTGCCCCAGCACCTTGGCGTATGTCACCCCCTTTTCGATAGCGTTTGCCCCCAGAGTGAGGGTGACCGCCGCCGTTACGGGAGGGCGAAGTTTCGCCTTCTTCTTTTTTGCTTTCTTTGGAGCGGCTTTAGCTGGTGTAGCCGCCCCCTTCGTCATCTTCTTGGCCTTTCGCGGACCCACTGTGGTCCACGGGGCCTCGCCGGGGGAGGGATTGTTGTTCTCCCCCCCTTGCGCCGCCTCTTGAGCGGCCATTGTCGACCGCTTTTGCTTCTTCGCCTTTTTCTTCTTGTCCTTAGGCGGGGCTGGGGCAACCGGTGCCTCTTGAGGGGCCGGTGTGCTCGTTGTCGCCATTGTCTCTGCCGGGGTTTTCTCCCTCGTCTCTCTGTCCGCAGCCAGCGGAGGCCGACGGCGTGGTTCCGGAGGGAGGCGGTCCTCCAGCGCGGCCAGCCTAGCATTCAACATGTTGCCGAAGGTCTCTATGTTGGTACGAGAGACCTCCGACAACAGTTGACGCAAATCCTTTTCCGCGGGTTGTGCCGTCCGCCGGCGCAGCTCGTCAAGCTCGCGGCGCATTTCGGCCACCTGTTTCTCGAGCCGTGCGTTTTGGGCCTCGAGTTTTGCCATCTCGTCGGTAGTTGAGCGGCCCTTCATCTCGGCCACCACCGCTCTTATGGCCACTACCGCCTCTTTTAAGTGCTTCTGGAACGTCCCTTTGAGGTTCGAGGACTTCGTGGCGACCATATGGATAGTCTCCAGCGAAGCCTCGACGCTCCTTGTCAGAGCCGCACTGGTTTGCTCTGACACTCTCTCTTCAGTGGGTGCGTTGGGGCTCGAGCAGATGGACGCTCTCGCTTGCCTCGCCTCCCGTGCCGACTCGGCGATCTCGGCCTCGGCCTGAAGCCGGAGGCTTTCCGCCTTCTCCCTATTTAGCTCGGCTTGAGCCCGAGCCAGTCCGACGTACTGACCGGTAGATGGTGGCCGGCCACGTCCCCTCTTTGTTTTGGGCACCGCCCCTTTGCTGGGCGGCGTCATGTCGTCGTCAGAATTGCGCCTCTTCAGGCCTGTCCTTTCCGGGGGAATTGCGGGCAACCCCTCGGAGTCCAGCGATATGCCAGACATATCGCTGGAGTCCGAGAGACAGTCCTCGCTGTCTGTCCGTGTGAGTGAGCGCTCGACGATCAGGTCGCGAGTGAGCATGACCCGCGGCAGATCCAAGTCGCCCCTCAGTTTCTTCTTTCTCAGCATCGCAAGCAACCGTTCCCTGCCATTGGGGATCGGCTGCGAGAAATCGGTATCTTCATCCGTTATTGGTTCCCGTTCCGGTGCGGTAAGGTGCACCGGCCCGGGCCCAGTTCGCGCTATCGCGCCACTCTCTTTCTCCGTCGCAGAAGCGACCGCCTCTTCCCTCATCACAGTTTGTGCCCCCCCCGTATACAAGGAGCTGCCTCCCGCCGAAGCGGGAGGGTGGGATTCCCCAGCATTGCTGGGACCCACCCGGGGAATATTTTTCAAAATGTGATCTGCCATTCCTCAAAACTCCGACACCCCGGGTCGCGGTCTCTTTTTTCGGGGGTGAGCTCCCCCATCAGAGTTAAACGAAAAGGAAAGATAGAAGAAGAAAAGGCGGTGAAAAGACAGAGGTAAAACAAAAACAAAATAAAACAAAACAAGAAAATGACAATAAAAAGGTGGTGAAAGATAGCGAAAGACCGGCGATCAGCCGCCTGAGTACCTAACCTAACCTAACCTAACCTAACCTAACCTAACCTAACCTAACCTAACCTTTTTTTTTTTTTTTTTTTTTTTTTTTTTTTTTTTTTTTAGGAGGGGAAATACGTTACGTATCCCCCACCGTCTCCGGGGGAAGGCGGTAGGGGTATGTCGGACTCCCCCGGCGCAATGGTGATGTAGCGCCGGGGTTTACCGACTAAAACCCCTCCATGCCTCCTTCTGCGCCAATGCGGGGTCATGGGAACTGGTAACATACTACCACGACCCCGCAGCGCGTGCCGCGACCGGCCCTCTTCTGTTGCGGCGGCTAGATGGAGTGCCGCCGCATGCCTCACCGAGGGCTCCCCGGGCATAGGGGAGCCTTACTCTCGGGACCCATAGTGTGGGCAGCGATCCCCCGATCGCCACCCACGGGTCTAGGCTTCCACTTCCATAGTAGCGGGGGCGGGTGGAACCGCCCTTGCGCTGGCCTTGGGCTTTTTAAGCCGGGCCCTGGAAGGAGCTCTCCCCTTCCTGTTCGTACCGGGGGGCGGCTTGAACGCTGTTATGCAGCCGCTGCTCCCCAGCACGTGCTCCCTGGGCTTGCCCGAAACCTCGCAAACCAGGCAATTGGGAGCCTCCTCGCAGGCTGGCGCTTTATGCCCCGGCTTCCCACACCGGAAGCAACTCCGGCTGAGGTCCACCGAGGACTTACACTGCGCCGCCATGTGGCCGGTGTCGAGGCAACGGTAACACCGCTTGGGCCTCGCGGCCAGCAGTGTCACCCCCGCCGCAATCCAACCGATCTGCAACCGCCCGGAGCTGGTAAGCCGTTTGGCGGCTGCGATTGGCGCGCTAAGCCAGAGGCTTCTCGCCCCTCTTTGGCCCAATGCAATTTTGCCCGACCGGATGTTGGTGGCCGGGCAACCCCCTTCTTTTGCGGCCGCCTCAACAATGTCGGCGGCCGTCGTCGAATCATCCAGCCCGGTGATGAGCACTTCTGCTCTTTTCACCGGGCGGGCTATTCGCACTATGTCCGAATCTAGGACAGCCCTCATCCTATCGGCTAGGGCGTCTGCCTTCTCGTGGGCCCCCTCGCCAGACAGTTCGAGTACCCGTGCGCCTGTTTCAGCCAGGCGGAACCCGACCTTCGATATGCCGAGTTCCGCCAGGTTGATCCTGCTCTTCGCCTCCTTTAGGATGGAGGCGTACGTCGCTCTACCATCCTCGAGTACCCCCGCCTGCAGGGTGAGGGTAATCGCGGCCGTTTTAGGAGGCCTCAGCTTCCTCTTTTTCTTCTTCTTGGGGGATGTTGCCTTGGCAGCAGACCCCTTGTCCTTCTTCTTTTGCCCGCGCGACCCGACTGTGGTCGACGGGGCGTTCGTTGCTGGCGGGGTGGATGTGGATGCCCTCGCCTGCTCGGCCTCTCGAGTAGCAAGAGACTTTTTCTTCTTCGTCTTCTTGCCCTTCTTCTTGGGAGGCGTAGGTGCGGTAGGTGCTGGCACCACTGTGTCTGCCGCCGCTCCACTCTTCTCCCCGGCCCCTGCCTTTTTCGGCTTTGGCCGCTTTCCCTCCTTAGGTGCCTCGACGCTCGGCGCAGGCGCCGGGGATGTATCACCCCGGGCCAGATCCGCCGCGAGCGGAGGCCTCCTTCGGGGCTCCGGCGGGAGACGCTCCTCCAGGCCGGCAAGCCTTGCGTTGAGCATGTTGCCGAAGGTCTCTATATTTGCGCGAGAGACCTCCGCCAACAGCTCACGCAGTTCCTCTGCGTTACTCCCCTTGACGGGGTGGGTGACCTTCATGCGCAGCTCCTCGAGCTCCTTGCGCAGAGTGGCCACCTGCTCCGCGAAGCGCGCATTTTGGGCCTGCAGTTTTGCGACCTCGTCTGTCGCGGTGCGACCTCGTACCTCGTCGAAGGCCTTCGCGATGTTCCACGCCGACTCCTTTAGGTACCTTTGATAGGTACCTTTGAGATTTTTGGACTTTGTGGCGACCCTGTCGATGGTCTCCAATGAGTACCGCACCACCTCGCCCAACTCAGCGGTCGTCATCTCCGACGGTTCTTCTCCATCAGGAGAAGTAGCGGGGAGTCTGCTGGGGGAGGGGTTGGAGCGGATGGTAGCTCCAGCCTTCCTCGCCTCCCGAGCCACTGCTGCGATTTCCTCCTCGGCCTGTAGCTGAAGAGCCTCCGCCTTTTCTCTATTTAAATCGGCCTTGGCCTTGGCCCAGCCGACATACTGGCCAGTCGTCGGCGGCCGACCACGCCCCCTCTTTGGTTTGGGCGCCACCTCCTTACTGGTGGAAGGCGCCAAGTCTTCATCAGTGTTGCGCCTTTTACGCGCGGTCTTGTCCGGTTTGGCGAGCAACCCCTCGGAGTCCAGCGACATGCTTGATACGCAGCTGGAGTCCGAGGCATAGTCCTCGCTGTCTTGTCCTTTGCTCGGGCTTTTACCGTACAGCACGCGTTCGACATACGCGCGCGGTACGCCCCTTGCGTTCGGTCCGTCCCTTGTCTCCAACTTTTCCAAAAGCACGAACAGCCGACGCTTGGCATCCGGCTGTGGCCTGGAAAAGTCGACGTCCTCGTCAGTTAAGAGGCCCGTTTCCGGCGCGGTAATGTGCGCCGGACCCGGACCCGTATGTCTAGTCTCGCCTCTCCCTTTCTCCGTCGCCTGCGCGACCGCCTCCTCCCTCGTGGTTTGTGCCCCCCCCGTATACGTGGAGCTGCCTCCCGCTGGAGCGGGAGGGTGGGATTCCCCAGCATTGCTGGGACCCACCCGGGGAATCTTTTTCAAATCACGACTAGCCATCATTTTGTCTATTAAGGGAGATTCTGCCCTGGTGCCCTCGGGACGAGCCACCCGCTCGCCACGCATCCCAAGGCCGGGCACCACAAACCAAGGATTAGGGGCCGTATAAGCCCATCCATCACCATTCAGAACAAAAACCTAACACACACACAGAAGAGATAACAAAAAGAGAAAGACAGAAAAGAAAAGATGTTGAAAGATAGGTAAAAAGAAAATAAAGTAACAAAAAGAAGAGTAAACTAAAAACAGAAAGAAAGATAGGAAAGACCGGCGATTAGCCGCCTGAGTGCCTCACCCCGTGTAGAGAGCGGAGTGGCGCACCCAGGCGTTGCCCAGGGACACCACGTGGAGGAACCGGTTTCGCCCCCAACCTAACCTAACCTAACCTAACCTAACCTAACCTAACCTAACCTAACCTAACCTTTTTTTTTTTTTTTTTTTTTTTTTTTTTTTTTTTTTTTTTTTTTTTTTTTTTTTTTTTTTTTTTTTTTTTTTTTTTTTTAACGGGGGGAAATACTTTGCGTATCCCCCACCGCCCCCGGGGGAGGGCAGCAGGGGTATGTGAGACTCCCCCGGCGCGAGATGGAGGTGCACCGGGGTTTACTCACTAAAACCCCCCGATGTCCATCTTCAGCGCCATTGGAGGGGCCACGGGAATCGCTAAAGCATGCTTCCGCGACCCCCCAGCGCGTGCCGCATCCGGCTCACTTCCAAAGCGGCGGCCTGTTGTTATGCCGCCGCTTGCCTCTCCGAGAGCTCCCCGGACATTGGGGAGCTTGCCGTCTCGGGGCCCCTAGTGCGGGCGACGATCCCCCGATCGGCGCCCACGGGCCTAGGCGTCCAACTCCATGGCGGGGGCGGACGGAACCGCCCTTGCGCCGTTGGCCTTGGGCTTTTTCTGCCGGGCCTTTTTTGTTGGCGCCTTTCTCTTCGTACTGGGGGGCGGCCTTCCGACACAGCCGCTACCTCCCAGCATATGCGCCTTCTCGGGTCTGCCGGCAGCCTCGCACAGAAAGCAGTTGGGCGCTTCAATGCACGAGGCCGCAATGTGCCCCGGTTTCCCGCAGCGGAAACAGCTCCGGCTGCGGTCTACCGGGCACTGGCACTTCGCCGCCACGTGGCCGGTGTCCTGGCAGCGGAAGCAGCGCTTAGGCCTCGCGGCCAGCAGCACCACTCTCGCCGACACCCAGCCAACTCGCAGCCGCCCAGAGCTTGTAAGCTTCTTGGCAGCCGCGACCGGGACACGCATCCAAATTGACACGTCCCCGCGTGGCCCCACCGATATTTGGCTCGACCGAATGTGGTCCTCTGAGCACTCTCCCTCTCTCGCGACCGCCTCGATGACGTCGGCAGCCGTTATTGAGTCGTCCATTCCGGCGACACGGATCTCCGCGCTCCGAACCGGGCGGGCGACTTTGACGTCGTCCGGTGGCAGGACGGACCTTAACCTCGCAGCGAGGGCGTCTGCCTTTTCCTGCGCCCTATCACCCTTGATGGTAAGGACGCGCGCTCCTGTCACAGCGAGGCGGAAACCGACACTGGGGATGCCGAGTTCCCCCAGGTCGATCGCCTCTCTCGCATCTTCGAGTACTTCGCCATATGTCAGCCCCCTTTTCTCAGCTTTCGCCCCCAGGGTGAGGGTGACCGCCGCGGTGGTGGGAGGGCGAAGTTTGGCGCTCTTCTTCCTTGGAGCGGCTTTGGCTGTTGTAGCCGCTCCCTTCTTCGTCTTTTTGGCCTTGCGTGGACCTACTCTTGTCCACGGGGCCTCGGCGGGGGAGGGGTTGGTTTGCTCCCCCCCTTGCGCCGCCTCCTGAGCGGCCATTGATGGCCGCTTCTTCTTTTTGGCCTTGGAGTTGGCCTTGGGCGGAGCCGGAGCAGTTAGGGCCTCTTTGGTGGCCGCTGTATTCGGTGCCGTAGCTTCCGCGTATGTAGGCGCCTTTACCCTTTTGGGCATCGACGCCTTCTTTGTCGGTGCCGCTGCTGGTGGGGCACCGACGGAAACATCCGTGTTATCCGCCGCTAGCGGCGGTCTCCTCCTGGGCTCGGGAAGGAGTCTGTCCTCCAACCCAGCCAGCCTTGCATTCAGCATGTTGCCGAAGGTCTCGATGTTGGAACGAGAGACCTCCGACAACAACTGTTGCAGTTCTTGGGGGGCGGGCCTGGATGCCTGCCTCCGCAACTCCTCAAGCTCCTTACGCATGGCGTTCATTTGCCACTGCAGTTGCTTGTTCTGCTCCTCCAGAGCCCGCAACTCCTCCGTTTGACCGCGGCTCCTCATTTCAGAGACGGCTGCTTTTATTACAGCTGCCGACTCCTTGAGGAACCGCTGGTACGTCCCTTTCAAATTTGAGGACTTTGAAGCAACCATCGTGATCGTCTCCAAAGCCCTCTCTACGCTCTCCGCCAGAGCAGCGCTTGTCCTCTCCGTATTGCCGTCGAATGGAGCGGGACTTGCGAGGAGAGAGGCTCTCGCTTCTCTCACTGCCCGCGCCGTACCGGCGACCTCAGCCTCAGCTTCTAGCCTGATGGCCTCCGCCTTGGCCTTATTCAACTCCGTTTGGGCCTTAGCAAGGCCGACGTATTGGCCGGTTGTTGGTGGCCTGCCACGTCCTCTCTTCGCCTTCGGCACCGCACCTTGGCTGGTGGACGGCGCCGCCTCTGTCTCGTCCGGGTTCCGCCTCTTAAGAGGGGTTGTACGTCCGGTGTGTGCGGGCAATCCCTCGGAGTCCAGCGACATGTCAGTCATGCAGCTGGAGTCCGAGAGATAGTCCTCGCTGTCTCTGTCAGGTGTTTTGGGTTGCGGCAAATTCACGTCGCGCGTGAGAAGCACGCGCGGTAAGTCTGCGTCACCCCGTATCGTCTTTTTCTTCTGAACCGCCGCCGGCGCGGTAAGGTGCGCCGGCTTCGGGTCTCGTTGCGCCATCGCGCCTCTTCCTTCCTCCGTCGCCGAAACGACCGCCTTCTCAACCCTCGCACTAGTTGGCCCCTCCGTATACACGGACCTGACCCCCGCCGAAGCAGAGGTGTGGGATTCCCCATCGCTGGGACCCACCCGGAGAATACTTTTGCTAGTACGACCTTCCATTCCGTAAAGCTCCGACACCCCGGGTCGCGGTCTCTTTTTTCGGGGGTGAGCTCCCCCATCAGAAGATTTAAACAAAAAAGGAAAGATAGCCAAAGATGAAATAAAGGTGGTGAAAAGATAGAATAACAAAACAAAATACAAAACACAAGAAAGTTAATTAAAAAGGTGGTGAAAGATAGTGAAGAAAAGAGATAGCGCCAGCCTTCAGCCGCGTGGATACCTCACACCGTGTAAAAGCGGAGTGGCGCACCCAAGCGTTGCCCAGGGCCACGAACTAGGACGAACTGGCTGAGCCCCAACCTAACCTAACCTTTTTTTTTTTTTTTTTTTTTTTTTTTTTTTTTTTGCGACGGGGAATGCATTTACGCATCCCAAGAGGGGCGGGGACCCCCCATCGGGTATGTGGGACTCGCTGCGGTCGTCAAGATGGTAAATTGACCGCAGCCCTACCCACTAAAACCCGTCGGTACTCTTCCACGTACCGCTAAAGCCGGGCCACGGGAACGCGTGAGCTTGCTCCGCGACTCGGCGAGCGTGCGCCTGCATTGTGTTAGCAGGCCCTTCTTCTTTGGAGCAGCACTTGGGGGCTCCTTTGGCCGAGCAGAGGCCCTCCGAGGGCTTGCATAGGCCAATCGCTCTGGTGTCGCGATGCACGAAGAGTACGCTGTGCATCGCGACCATCTCGGGGACTCGGTGCGATGGGCGGCGGCATCCCCATACCGCCGCCCCGAGTACCCCAGCTAAGGCGGGACATTCCGGTCATCATTATTGACCTGTCGTCGTCTCGGCCGGCTCCTTCGACGAGGGTCGAGCGCCTCCCTCTCTCGTATGCGCTCCGCCTCTTCTTTTGCGGAGATGACTTCGTTGGCGAAGTCCTCCACCGCTCTCCACTCTTGCTCACTGTTTAGCATTGCACGTAGAAGTGCTGCCAGCGAGACGTCGGATCCGATGGCGGCTGTAAGTGCCGCACGTTGTCCATTCCAGGAGGGACACGCCGTGATGGTGTGTTCGGCCGTGTCCCTGTCATTGTCACAGTGGTGACATCGCGTGGTGTCCTCCCTGTTCGCGATCTCACACAGGTATCGACCGAAGCAGCCGTGCCCGGTTAGCACCTGTGTGAGTCGGAAGGAGAGCGCGCCGGTCTTCCTTTTCAGCCACTCTCTCAGTACTGGGCGAATGGCCAGCACCAGGTTTACGCTGACTTGTGGCTCTTGAAGCCTTTCCTCCCACATTTCGATGGTCCTCTCCTTTGCCTGGTCCCTCCACCGACGTACGGCGTCCGGTAAGGGGTTGCTGCCCCTCGCGCGAATCGGTGCGCCGCGCCAGTATACGTCGGCGAGGGCCAGAGCGTCCAGGTCCCATGGGACGCTTCCGGCGAGCAGGCATGCCGCATCTTTTGAGATGGTGCGGTAGCCACGCACTGCCCGCGTTGCCATCACTCTTTGGAGTCTCCCGAGGGCGAGCCGATTCGTGGGCGACAGATCTTCGGCCCAGATGGGCGCGCCGTACATCGCCATGGAACGAATGACGCCCATGTACAAGCGCCGACAGGTTAAGCTCGGTCCCCCGAGATTCGGCAGGAGCGAGGCCAGGGCCCCCGCTGACTTGCTGACCTTTTCGGATAAGCGCCGGAAGTGACCCTTAAAGGTCCATCGGCCATCGAGGACTAGGCCGAGGTACGTCATAGATGACGCCACGTCAATCCTTGTACCGCTCACTATGACTGCTAGACCGGGCGGTGGCGTGTTCCTTGGCCCGTGGAAAGATAGGGCTTCGGACTTATTTAGCGCCACCGTCAGGCCCAGCGCCCGTATCCGCCGAACGACCTGCGCGACTGTAGCCGTCGCGAGGATTGCTGCTTCGCGGTGCGTCTTGCCGCGACATACGGCAAGGGTGTCGTCTGCATACGCAATTAGTTCGGCGCCAGTTAGGTTAGCACCGCGAAGCACGTAGTCAAATCCAATGTCCCACAGGGTCGGACCAAGAGCCGAACCCTGCGGGACGCCGCAGACCACTTCCTGCTCTTCCCAGTTCTGTTCCGTGGGGTACTGCACCGAGCGTGCCGAGAGGTAATCGCTGATGACATTGCGAAGATACCTCGGCACGCGGTGGTACCTGAGTCCCTCTTTGATGGTTTCCCAGGGCAGGGAGTTGAAGGCGTTGCTGATGTCAAGCGAGACAGCCAGAACTACCCCACCCCGAGAAATTTCCTCCTCCGTTATTGACCGAAGCCGTGCCACCGCGTCTATGGTCGATCGACAAGAGCGAAACCCGTACTGAGCACTGCACAGGTTTGGACCGACGTTCTCGAGGTGGCGAGTGAGTCGCGCCACGATGATCCGCTCCAGCGTTTTGCACATCTCGTCGATCAACACGATAGGGCGGTAGGCGGACGGCTGGTCTTCTGGTCGCCCATTTTTCTTCAGCAGCACTAGCTTCCCGGTCTTCCAGCGCCGTGGTACTCGACCCTGGACCAGGCATCTGGTCAAAACGGTGAGCACACGAGCTTCCAGCTGTTTCATCGCAAGCACCCAGACCCGTCCGGGCACGCCGTCAAGACCGGGGGCCGTGTTTTTTAAGCCCATTTTTTGGACCGCTACTGCCAACTCTCCTGCCGTTACGGGCGGCACCTCGTCGTCGGCGTCGGATTCCTCCGTTGGTGGTGCCATGGATGGTGGGCACCACTCGGCCCTAGATGGAAATAGGGCCAAAATTATGTTGTGGCGGAGTTCCGGCTGTAGGTTCTGGGTGAGCGGCGGGGCAGCAGGGCGGAGCTTCTGCCTCACCCATTTATATGGTTTGCCCCAAGGGTCCTGCTCTAGTGTTTCGAGCCACTCATCCCAGGCCTCTTTCTTCGCTGCGCGGATGGCGTCACGCAGATTGTGACGCGCCGTACGGTAGCCGTCGTATATGGCGGCCTCTTCGTCTTCGTTCCTGTTGTGCCTTCTTCGGTATCTCGTGTAGCGGCGCCGGGCTGCCACACAGGCACGTCGGAGATGTCCTAATTCGGGGCACCACCAATATGTTTGGCGCCGAGGCTTGAAAGGCCCTGCGCGAGGCATCGAGGCGTCGCAAATGTTGTGCGCCGCCTCTATCAGCCATTCTACCCATTTCTCTACTCCTCCTTCGGCAGGCAGAGGTGCCCACGACGAGACGATTGCTGCCTCTTCGAGCAGCTCGCGGTCTAGCCTCTTCAGGGACCACCTAGGGCCACCGCCAGATGGAATTGGGCGGCCCGGATCCGACGTTTGAGTAACAATGTCGAATCGGATGTATCTATGGTCCGAGAGGGTCTCCGTGCAGCGCAGGACTTTCCAATTTGTGACGCGGCGAGCGATAGTTGGACTGACCAGAGTTAAGTCCACAATCGACTCGCCTTGTTGCCGAACACACGTGCTGATATCGCCTCGGTTAGTCACCACTAGGCCAGTAGTCACCAGCCAGTCCGCGACCGCGCGGCCTCTTGCGTCCGTCGCCGGGGATCCCCAAAGCGTTGACTTCGCGTTGAAGTCTCCGGCGACGACTACCGGGCGAGATGCTCCTTCGACAAAGGCGGTCAGCCGGAGCAGGAACGCTTCGAACTCGGCGAGCGACTTGTTGGGGGAGAAGTAGACCCCCACTACGGTGAGGGCTCCCAAGATGACCACGACAAATCCGTGGCCCCTAGTCGTATTTCCGGGAGACGGAGGTGCGATTTTGGGGCCGAGAACTAAAGCGACCGACGTGTCAGCATCCCCGATCCAATTGTCCCTTTTCGGAACGCGGTATGGCTCAGCAACTACGGCGACGTCTATTTCCCACTGCAACATAACCTGATCCCAAAGGTCCTGCGCCTGGGCACAGTGGTTCAGGTTGCCTTGTAAAAAGCGTAGGATGTCCGTTATTGGGCCTCCATGGGGACCGCTCCGGCACCGGGAGCCGCCGTAGATGATGTGGCGGCTTTCTTGGGCACTTTGCTCTTTTTAGAGCTGTTCCTCGGCTTAGACGCAGTCTTCCCGCAGGGCTTATTCTTGTTCCCCACACTGTGGTCCGCCGGTTTGCCGTGAGCAGCGCACAGCGCGCAATGGGGCGCGTTTTTGCACTGCGCGGTCGTATGTCCTGCTTGGCCGCAGCGAAAGCAAAGCTGGCTGCGGTCGTCTTCATTGGGACAAGTGGCCCGCGTGTGTCCTACTTCGTGGCAGTGGTAGCACCGCATTGGACGTGTGGATAGTAGAATCACACGTACTACGGTCCACCCAACGTACACTCTGGTGTTCGGTGCCGTCACCTGCTTCGCGACCTCGACCGGGCACTTAACCCAGGCCGTACCGCGGCCACTCCGATCTAGGCGGATTTCGCCGACTTTGATGTCGTCGACTGAGCAGCCGCCAGGTCTTGCTATGGCTGCTGCGATTTCTGCCGCTGAGGCAGAATCATCCAGCCCAGTTATTCGCAACTCGGCGCACTTTTGTGGCCGAGATATGCGCACGTCTCCTTCTCCCATTATTTCTTTTAATTTACCCGCAAGGGCGTCGGCCTTCTCCTTGCAGGCCGTGCCTGAGATCTCGTACATACGAGCCCCGGTAACGGCCAGCTTAAATTTAACAGCCGGGATGTCCAGCGCAGCCAGGTCAAGTTGCTGCTTAGCCTTCTCGAGGACGTCTTTATAAGAGACGCCTCGTTGTACCGCGTCCGGCTGCAGCGTGAGCACTACGGCCGCAGACTTTGGAGCGCGGAGGTTGTTTCCTCTCTTCTTCTTTTTCTTAGGCGGCCTTTTCTCTTCTCCTGTCCTCTTAGCCGTCCTTCCCTTCTTCGCCACCTGTGTCCACTCCGACGTGGTGGTGGTTTGCGACGCCGCTGCTATTGTTGCTGCGTCGTTTCTCGCGGCTGCTGCTTCAATGGCTGCGGCGGACTTTCGCGTCTTCTTCTTCGTCTTTTTGGGCGCTGGACCGGGATTCGTCGGAGGCATTAGTGTCGTCACCGGCGGTTCCGGTGGAGGCGTCCTCTTATCTTTCTCCATGTTTTGTGTCGGCCCTGCAGGTGTTAGGGCTGAGGCCGCACGTTCCCTCTTTTTGTCCGCAGCTAGAGGTGGTCGCAGGCGCTGTTCTGGTAAAAGCCGAGCCTCCAACATCTCCAGCCGCGCGTCCATCCGGGCACTCGACACGGAAACCGCCTCGCGAACCGCTCGCTGTAACATTTCCTCTACGCTGAGCGAAGATGCCTCAAGAGCGGCTTGCGGTCGCGCACTAGCGAGTTCGCGCTTAACGGTAGCCAGTTCGGTCCTTATTTCGGTGAGCTCCTTGGAAAGGCGCGAGTTAGCCGCCTCCAGGGCCCTAGTTTCCGCGGTTGTCGTTCTATTGAGCAGAGCCGCGCAAGCCTTCTCTATTTCCTTCGCCGATATCTTTAGAGCTTTTACGAAGGGTCCTTTGAGGTTTCTGGATCTTAAGGCCACACTGGTAATGACCCCTAGGCTCTGGGTTATAACCGAGCTCAGTTTCGCCGCCGTTACCTCTTCTTCCTCCACCAACGTTATTTCCGAGGTATTGGAGGATTCCGACAGCCGGTGTGACCGTAGCTGTGGAATCCTTTTGGTCGCTTCCAGTATTTCACGCTCGGCTTCGAACTCCAGGTCTCTCTGCTTGGCGTCGAGATAGTCCTGTTGAGCCTTAGCCAAGCCTACGTATTCTCCAGTGGTGGGCGGTCTACCCCTACCGCGCTTGGTGCACTTCGGGGTGGCCGTGCCCATTTCCTTCTCCGAGTCCTCATCCACGTCACTTCCACGTCTCTTGCGGAAGCGCCGCCTTGTCCTCTCCTTTTCGTCTTCCTCTTTCCTCTGAGAGGCGGTGGTTTCGTTGCCGCTCTCCCCGTCTTCCGACATTCTTACCCCGCAGTCGAAGAACTTGCTACCACTTCGACCGGACGCAGGCGTCGACGCCCTTGAACCGGCTTCCGAATCCTCAAGCCTTTCTAATTGTACTATCGGAATCCGTTGGTCATTAAGCCTAGTGTCGTCATGTTCCAACGTACACCTGTCCTCACTTGTCGTCGCAACGACCTCCTCCTTCTCCTCTAGCGCATTACGTGGCCCCCCCGTATACACGGGCCGATCCCCCGCCGAAGCGGGAGTGTGGGATTCCCCATTGCTGGGACCCACCCGGGGAGAATTTTCCATAATACGACTCTCCATGTTTGTCATTTTTGGACTGATTCTGGCCCGATCATTTTAGGGGTGATTCTGCCCCACGACCTCACTGCGTAGCCACCTGCTCGCCATGCACCCCGTCACCGGCCGTCACCAGCTTGGGGTTAGGGACCCACGGGTCCATCCGTCACACAAACACACACAGACTTATTCAAGCAATCACACAAAACGGTAGAGAAGAGATAAATAAAAAGAAAGATAGAAAAGAAAAGATGGTGAAAAGATAGAAGTAAAACAAAATAAAATAAAGCAAAACAAGAAAATTACAATAAAAAGGTGGTGAAAGATAGAGAAAGACCGGCGATCAGCCGCCTGAGTGCCTCACCCCGTGTAGAGAGCGGAGTGGCGCACCCAGGCGTTGCCCAGGGACACCACGAGGAGGAACCGGTATCGCCCCCAACCTAACCTAACCTAACCTAACCTAACCTTTTTTTTTTTTTTTTTTTTTTTTTTTTTTTTTTTTTTTTTTTTTTTTTTTTTTTTTACGTCGGGAAATGCTTTATGCATCCCCGGCAGCGCTGGGGAAGGGCCACCGGGGTATGTGGGACTCTCCCGGGCGTAGATGGTATCGCCCGGGGTTACCGCACTAAAACCCGACGGTGCCTCCTCCTCCGCTATGCTGCTGGGCCGCCGGACCCGCCTGAGGCGATAACTGCAGCGGCCCAGTAAGCGGCAACTGCTTCTGCAGCAGTACCTCCGCGCGGCAGATGTATCTGCCACCTACTCCGGGAGAGCTGCCCGAGGCACCGGGCGCTCTTCTACCGGTGGGACTCGTGCAATGGGCGGCGGATTCCCCAATCCGTCGCCCGAGTCCGTATTAGGGCGGGAGCTGGCGCTCGTAATTGGCGCGCCTGCGCCCTCCTCGCCTCCTGCGAACGGGGTTTGCGGCTTCATCCGTCTCCCTCTCCCGTTCTGCGGCCTCCTTCTGTGACATTACGTCCTCACAGAAGGCGGCCATCGCTGTCCATGATTCGCTCGACCGGACTATTGCTGTTATTATAGCCGGGAGCGTTAAGTCAATTCCGATGGTGGCGCAGAGCACCGCTCGCTGTTCTACCCAGGCTGGGCAGTCCATGAGCGTGTGCTGCGCCGTGTCGTCTCCATGGGTACAGTGGTGACACTGGGGCGTTGTTTCTCTCCTAGCCGTGTGGTGCAGGTAATGACCGAAACAACCGTGCCCGGTCAACACCTGCACCATTCGGTATGTGAGGGTGCCCTTATAGTGCGTCACCCACTCCTGTAGGTGCGGCCGGATTGCCGCCACCACCATGTGTCCGGCTGTTGGGGACGCCAATCGGTCCTCCCAAGAGCGCATGGTTATTATGCGCGCTTGGCGGCGCCATCGAGCAGTCAACTCCGGAATCACACTTTCTCCTCTGCTCTTTACTTCCGCCGTGCGGTAATATATTTCGCTCAGAACCCGGGCTTCTAGGTCCCAAGGAGGGGTTCTGGCGAGGGCGAGCGCTGCGTCGCAGGACACGGTTCGGTATCCGCGGATCATTCGGAGCGCCATTGTCCGCTGGGGACTCCGCAAGAGCGCTCTATTCTGGGCACTCAGATTATCCGCCCAGACGGGGGCTCCATAGAGGGCCATGGACTGAAGGACCCCCGTATAGAGCCGCCTACAAGTGGACCCTGGACCTCCGATGTTGGGCAGGAGGCGTCCAAGGGCCACGGCCGTCTTCTTCAATTTGGGTGCCAACCGGCGGAAATGCGCGTCGAAAGACCACCTCGGGTCCAGGACGAGACCCAAGTATTTCATTTCCGAGCCGATCGGCACACTGACATTTCCGATGCGAAGAAATGACTCCGCAGGGGGGCGTTTCCGGGGTCCATGGAAGAACATGGCCTCCGTTTTCTGCAGCGCGACTCGCACCCCCTGTCTCTCAATACGCGCCACTACCTGCGACGCGCCGACTCTTGCCAACCTTATGGCTTCTTCGAATGTTTCTCCGCGGGCTAGAAGGAAGGTGTCGTCGGCATAGCAAATAAGCCGTAGCCCGCGGAGAAGAGCCGCACGCAGGACGCGGTCGAATCCGATGTTCCACAGGAGAGGGCCAAGAACAGACCCCTGTGGAACACCGCACTGTGTCACAATCCGAGTGACGACACCACTACGCCCAACACAAACGATTCTTCGTCTTCTGAGGTACCCTCCGATGATCTTGCGGAGGTACCACGGCACGTCATGGTAGCGGAGGCCCTCCTCGATGGATTCGAAGGGCAGGGTATTAAAAGCATTGGCGATATCAAAAGACACCGCCAATACCACTCCGCCATTTGCCGCTTGCTCCTCAGCAAACTCCTTGACTTTGAGGATTGCATCTATGGTCGAGCGCTGCGTTCGGAAACCATATTGTGCCTCAGAGAGGTTAGGCCCTTCCCGCTCTAGATGTTTATTGACCCTAGATGCAATCACTCTCTCCAATAATTTGCCGGCCTCGTCCAGCAAGACGATAGGCCTATAGGCCGAAGGCGAGTCGGCAGGGCGGCCGTCCTTCCTCAGCAACACCAGCCTACCCTCCTTCCAGCAATCGGGAAATTCCGCCTGTGCGAGGCACTCACTGAACAGGTCCCGCATCCTGTCTTTGAGTGGCCCCAAGGATTTTACCCAGACCCGGCCGGGGATTCCGTCCGGGCCCGGGGCAGTCTTGCGTTCACTGAGCCTGAAGATTGCGGCGTCCAGTTCGCTCTCCGAAACGAGTGGTACTACCTTGTCCGGTACCGGTCCGATGTTGTCCGGCGGTTCCAAACTAGTTGCAGTTGGGAACAATGCAGACACAATAGATGGCAACTGCTCCGGAGGCAGCGCCTCCATGACTGGCGGACCGCGGCTAAACTTATTCCGTACTGTGCGATATGGTCGACCCCAGGGATCCCGGTTTAAGTCCGCCAGCATTTCCTCCCTTGCCGTGTCTTTAGCCAATTTAATGGCCAGGCGCAGAGCACTTTTGGCTGCGTTGTACTCCGCTCCGAGTCTCCTCTCCAGCGATTCATTCCGGACCCTACGTCCGCGCTGCCGCTGATATGGCCGACGTGCTCTGATGCATTGGTGCCGGAGTTCTGCGATTGCATCCGACCACCAATACACCTGCCTTTTCGGGGGACGGCGTCTCGCTCTAGGCATGGCGGCATCACAAATCCTGGTCAGGGCTTCGCGAAACCAGAGCGCTTCCTCATTGACGGCGATGGGAGCCGTAGGCCTCGGTGTCCAGGCCTCCACTTGCGCTGCTTCGTCGAGCGCCTCCTTGTCCATCCTCGTCAGCGCCCAGCGCGGGAATTCTGGCGCACTAGTCGACGGAAGCGGGACCATCTGAGCCATCCTTGAGGAGGAGACACTGAACCGGATGTACAGGTGATCCGACAGTGTCTCTACATCCTCCACCACCCTCCAGTCGTGGACCAGTCTTCCAACCACGGGGCTGGCAAAGGAGAGATCAACAATCGAACTCCCCTGATGCCGAACGCACGTAGGTGCATCCCCGCGGTTTAAAGGCGAGAGACCGGTCATGAGGGCCCACTCCAGCACAGCGTCACCTCGAGCGTCGGTCACGGGAGAGCCCCAGGTTGAGTGTTTGGCGTTGAAGTCGCCGGCGACAAGAACGGGCCTTGGGGCCGCTCTTAAGACTGCCGCCTGCAACTCGCCTAGGAAATCCTCAAATTCGGCGAGGGTTTTGTTGGGGGAGAAGTAGACGCCGAAGATCGTGTACTCCCCCCAGTCTGCCGAAACGAAGCCCTGGCCTTTGTCCCGCGATAGAAGCGGTGGGCCAACATCCGAAGCGCAGATAGCGACGGAGTCCAGCAGGTCCCCAGCCCAGTTGGTGCGGGCTGGGACGTAGTAGGGCTCGGCCACTATTGCGATGTCTACCTGCCACTGCACCAGGGCCTGCAAAAACATGTCCTGGGCACCTGCACAGTGGTTCAGGTTCGTCTGGAGGAACTGCAATGTTTGTCTATCCATTGTTGGTGTCCATTTGTTCCTCCTGTCGGACCTGAGGCCGACCCGCCGCTCGAGTCTTTGCTCTTCTGTTGCGCCCCTTCTTCGGAGGGGCGCAACCCTTTCCGCCGACCGAGTGGTTAGCGTTTCTACCCGCCGCCGAACAGACCACGCAGTGTGGCTTAGCGGTGCAGAACGATGACTTGTGCCCGGCCTGACCACACCGGAAGCACAGTTGGCCTCTGTCCACCTCAGAATCGCACCGCCGCGCTGTGTGTCCGACTTCAAGGCAGCGGTAGCACTTCATGGCCCTCGGTTCTAGGGGCTGGACGCGTGCCGAACTCCAGCCAACGAGCAAGCGACCCGCAGCCACCAAGGTGTTGGCGGCAGCCACGGGACACTGGACCCACATGGTTCCGGTACCTCCAGGACCCTCGCGGATATCGCCCCCCTTAACGTGTTCCGGCTGACAGCTCGTCTTCGTTACCACTGCAGCCAGAACGGCCTCTTTAGTAACAGTGTCGTCCAAGCCAGTAATTCGCACGTCCGAGCACTTAACTGGCCTGGCGACTCTGGCGTCTCCAGCAAGGACGCCCCGCAACCTCTCGGCAAATCGATCCGCCATTTCGCTGGTCGCGCTGGTCGGGAGTTCCATAATTCGAGCCCCAGTTGCCGCCTGCCTGATTCGGACGCCTTCCGCCAACCCTAGGTCCGCCAAGTTGATGCCTTGTCGGGCCTTGGTTAGGACGTCCTTGTAGGTAGTCCCACGCTCTACCGCGTCGTGCTGCAGCGTGATGATCACTGCAGCTGAGGCAGGAGCCGTGTTCCTTCTTCTCGTCTTTTTCTTGGACTTCGGTTTCTGTGAGGTTTTTGAGGCCCCCTTTGGCCGTGCTTTAGTCGTGTCCGGGTATGTCAATTCCGTGTTCGTCATATCCGGTGTTACTTTTTTCTTTCCCTTCTTCCGAACTACTGTATTCCAGCCCTCTTCTACAGGTGAGGGGCCGGGAGCAGCAGTTGGAGATTCCGGCTGTTGTTCTGCCGGTTTCTTTCCCTTCTTTTTCTTTTTACTAACCGCCTTTTCTTTTCCAGGTGCAGTCGCTGTTGGAGATGGAGCTTCTGTTGACCTTACTGTCGCCGCCGGAGCCGGAGCTGCCGTTCTTCTGGAGGGCCCAGCCTGCGGAAGGGCGGGCCAATCTTCAGTCAGGTAAGTTCCAGCATTTTCAATTCGGTTTTTATCTGCTGCCAGCGGCGGTCGTAGGCGCTTAGCCGGGAGCAGACGATCCTCCATGGCTTCAATACGTGCGTTGACCATGTTTGAGGTTCTCTCCATGATGGACCGGGAGAACTCCTCAAACATGGCCCGCAGTCCCGCAACAGTCAATACTTCTTGATTTTCCGCTGTACTTGCTGGAGGCGGCTGGGTTGACGGCATCTCCTGTGCCCGACTCGCCTTCTCCCGCAACAGCGCTATCTCCTCTTTAAGGCGCAGGTTTTCGGCCTCCAGTTTGAGGGTGTCCTCCTTGAGGGAGACGAGGCCGCAGACAGATTCCTCGACCTTAGCTTCTCCCTCTTTGAGGGCCTTAGTGAAAGTGCCCTTTAGATTGCTACTTTTTGTGCGGACCATCCTAATAAGCTCCAGGCCCTGCTCACCAACTGTTTTGAGTTTGGTGGCAGCCGGGAGAGCTTCAAGCGCCGCGCGTTCCGCTTGTCTAGTAGAGGCGATCTCTGCCTGTCTTTCCGCCTGTCGCTGCACTTTTTGAAGAGCCGCAGCGACCTCCTTTTCTGCCTGGAGCCTGAGTTCTTCGTGCTCCAGGTCAAGGTATTTCTTTTTGGCGTCTGCCATTCCAACATATTCCCCAGTTGTTGGAGGACGACCGCGCCCTCTTTTGGCAGAGGCGGATTTCTTTCGCCGGGAATCAGAGCGGAATGATCGCTCCGAGCCGCCATCATCAGAGCCAGACAGGGAGTACGACAGTCTCCGTTTGCCGGCCAGGCTACTTACTGCTCTATCGCGCGAAGATGTGCGAGAGCTGCCGGCTGTTCTCATAGTGTTGAGAGAACAGTCCGAGTCGTCCATCCTTTCGATTTGCACAATCGGAATCCGTTGATCATGCCTTGGGTCATTAATTTTTGCGACTGAGGTCTCCATTGGGTCCGTCTCCGGTGCGGTTATGAGCACCGGTCCCGGACTAACGCGTGTTACCGCGCCACCACTCGCCGTCGCAACGGCCCCCTTCCTCTCTACTTCCTTCAAAGCAAATTTAGGCCCCCCCGTATACTCGGGCCGACCCCCCGCCGAAGCGGGAGTGTGGGATTCCCCATTGCTGGGACCCACCCGGGGAGAATTTTTCGTTTGCTCTAACTCCATATTTGGTCATTAAGGGGGTGACGCCGCCCCACGTCCTCACTGCGTGGCCACCTGCCCGCCATGCACCCCATCGCCGAACGTTGCTCAACTTAGGGTTAGGGACCCACGGGTCCATCCATCGCACAAACACACACAGATTTTCACACGCAAACACACAAGACGGTAAAGAAGAGTAAATAAAACGAGAAAGATAGTTGAAGAAAAGATGGTGAAAATAGTAAAAATAAAATAAACGAAAACAAAAGAAGAGTATACTATAAAAAAGATGGTGAAAATAGACAAAAGACCGGCGATCAGCCGCCTGAGTGCCTCACCCCGTGTAAAGAGCGGAGTGGCGCACCCAGGCGTTGCCCAGGGACACCACGAGGAGGAACCGGTTTCGCCCCCAACCTAACCTTTTTTTTTTTTTTTTTTTTTTTTTTTTTTTTTTTTTTTTTTTTTTTTTTTTTTTTTTTTTTTTTAACGGGGGGAAATACTTTGCGTATCCCCCGCCACCTCCGGGGGAGGGCAGCGGGGGTATGTGAGACTCCCCCGGCGCGAGATGGAGGTGCACCGGGGTTTACTCACTAAAACCCCCCGATGTCCATCTTCAGCGCCTTTGGAGGGGTCACGGGAATCGCTTAGCATTCTTCCGCGACCCCCCAGCGCATGCCGCATCCGGCTCTCTTCCTACGCGGCGGCCTGGTGTTATGCCGCCGCCTGCCTCTCCGAGAGCTCCCCGGACATTGGGGAGCTTGCCGACTCGGGGCCCATAGTGTGAGCGGCGATCCCCCGATCGCCGCCCACGGGCCTAGGCCTCTACCTCCATGGCGGGGGCGGGTTGTTCCGCCCTTGCGCCTTTAACCTTGGGCGTTTTACGCCGGGCCCTAGAGGGAGCCTTTCTCATCCCTTTCGCGCCGGGGGGCGGCCTGGCAAAAACGCAGCCGCTGCTCCCCAGCACATGTCCCATCTCCTCCTTGCCGGCAGCCTCGCAAAGACAGCAGTGCGGTTCCGCTCCGCACTCGGCCGCCTTGTGCCCCGGCTTCCCGCAGCGGAAACAACACCGGCTGCGGTCCACCGTGCACTGACATTTCGCCGCGACGTGGCCGGTGTCCTGGCATCGGTAGCACCGCTTTGGCCTCGCGGCCAGCAGCGCCACCTTCGCTGAGACCCAGCCCACGCGAAGCCGCCCAAAGCTCAACAGCTTTTTAGCAGCAGCGACGGGGATGCTCATCCACAAAGAGCTGTCCCCTCTCGGTCCCACCACTATTTTGCCCGACCTGATTGTGCTGGTCGGGCATCCTCCCTCCTGTGAGGCCGCCAGGATGACTTGGGCGGCCGTCACTGAGTCGTCCAACCCGGTGACGCGCATCTCCGCGCATTTGACCGGGCGGCCGACTCTCACCATTTCTGGGCTTAGTACGGCCCTCAACTTTTCTGCGAAAGCATCTGCCTTCGCTTGCGCCCCCTCACCTGCGATCGTGAGCACGCGCGCACCAGTTTCCGCCAGGCGGAAGCCGAGCCTGGGGATATCGAACTCCCCAAGATCGACTTTCGCTCTGGCTTCCTTGAGTAGCTGGGCATATGTCACCCCCTTCTCTGCAGCCTTCTCCTCAAGGGTGAGGGTGACGGCTGCAGTAATTGGGGCGCGCAGCCTCGCCTTCTTCTTCTTCTTAGGGGTGGCTTTAGCTGGAGTAGCCGCCCCTTTCGTCTTTTTGGCCTTGCGCGGACCTGTAACTGTCCGCGGGGCCTCGGCGGGGGAGGGGTTGGTATTCTCACCCCCTTTCGCCGCCTCCTGAGCGGCCAGTGATGGTCGCTTTCTTTTCTTCTTTTTAGCCTCAGAGGCCTTAGGCGGGGCTGGTGCGGGCGGCGCCTCTTTCGCTGCCGCTGCACTCGGTGCCGCCACTTCCGCATATGTTGGCACCCTCTTCGTTTTCGGCGCCTTCTTCTTTGGTACGGACGAGGCGCCGACGGAGACGTCGGCACTGTCCGCTGCCAGCGGTGGCCTTAGCCTCGGGGCCGGCAGTAGTCTGTCCTCTAGGCCGGCAAGTCTCGCATTTAGCATATTGCCGAGTGTCTCTATATTTGAACGAGAGACCTCGGCTAATAGCTCGCGCAGATCCTTGTCGGCGGGCGCAGCTGGCGGTTGACGGCGCATCTCCTCTAGCTCGCGGCGTAGTTCGGCCACTTGCCTTTGGAGCTGCGTGTTTTGCGCCTCCAGCCTTGCCATATCCTCCGTCATTGTGCGGCCTCTAAGTTCGGTAACGGCCGCCCTTATTGTAACGACCGCCTCCTTGAGGCACCGCGTATATGTACCCTTCAAGTTGGAGGACTTCGTGGCGACCATTGTGATGGCCTCCAGCGAAGTCTCCACTGCTTTGTTTAGGGCAGCGCTCGTTGACTCCGACACCTCTTCTCGCGCAGGAGAAGTTGTGGGGAGCCTTATGTGGGAGGGGGTGGGGCAGATGGAAGCTCTTTCCTTCCTCGCCTCCCGCGCCGCCTCGGCGACCTCTTCTTCAGCCTGCAGCCGAAGGGCCTCCATCTTTTCTCTATTGAGGTCGGCCTTTGCCTTGGCCAGGCCAACATACTGGCCGGTCGTAGGCGGCCTGCCGCGTCCGCGTTTGGGTTTAAGTACCGCCCCTTTGCTGAGGGACGGTACATCGTCATCTCCAGGTTTCCTCTTTCGGGGTATGTCACGATCGGGTAAGACGGGAAGCCCCTCGGAGTCCAGTGATATGGCAGACATTTCACTGGAGTCCGAGAAGCAGTCGTCGCTGTCAAGTCCGGGTGTGAGGGGGCGTTCGGGTAGCAACGCGCGTTCGAGCATAACGCGCGGCAGGTCTCGATCGCCCCGCTTAGCCTTCTTTTTAAGTAACTCGAGCAGCCGGTTCCTGCCATCAAGGACCGGCTGCGAGAAGTCGACGTCCTCGTCTGTTAGGAGGTCCGTTTCCGGCGCGGTGATGTGCGCCAGACCCGGACCCATTTGCGCAACTGCGCCGCTCTCACTCTCCGTCGCCGAAACGACCGCATCATTCTCCATCGCATTCTTTGACCCCTCCGTATACACGGGCCTACCTCCCCCTTGCGAGGGAGTGTGGGATTCCCCGGCATCGCTGCCGGGACCCACCCGGAGAATACTTTTTTGAATACGACCTGCCATCATTATAACTCCGACACCCCGGGTCGCGGGCTTTTAACGTGTGTGCTCACCGTCAAGAAGAGTTGAACAAAAATTGAAAGATAGCAAGAGAAAAGATAAAAGGTGGTGAAAAGATAGAAAAAACCAAAATAAAACTACGACAAAACAAGAAATTTAAACAAAACAGGTGGTGAAAGACAGTAGAAGAAAGAAAGATAGCGCCAGCCTTCAGCCGCGTGGGCACCTCACCCCGCAAAAGACGGGGTGGCGCACCCAAGCGTTGCCCAGGGGCACGAACTTGGACGAACTGGCCGACCCCCGCCCCCAACCTAACCTTTTTTTTTTTTTTTTTTTTTTTTTTTTTTTTTTTTGACGAGGTGAAATTCTTTACGAATCCCCCGCCGCCCCCGGGGGAGGGCAGCAGGGGTATGTCGGACTCCCCCGGCGCAAGATGGAGTGCACCGGGGTGTACCGACTAAAACACCCCGATGTCCATCTTCAGCGCCATTGGAGGGGTCACGGGAATCGCTTAGCATTCTTCCGCGACCCCCCAGCGCATGCCGCATCCGGCTCTCTTCCTACGCGGCGGCCTGGTGTTATGCCGCCGCCTGCCTCTCCGAGAGCTCCCCGGACATTGTGGAGCTTGCCGGCTCGGGGCCCATAGTGTGAGCAGCGATCCCCCGATCGCCGCCCACGGGCCTAGGCCTCTACCTCCATGGCGGGGGCGGGTTGTTCCGCCCTTGCGCCTTCAGCTCTTGGCCTCTTCGGCCGAGCCTTTGAGGGACCCTTTCTCTTCTGGTCCTTTCCGGGGGGCGGCTTCGCTGAAATGCAGCCGCTGCTCCCCAGCACATGATCTCTCCTGTCCTTGCCAACGGCCTCGCAGAGGAAGCAGTTGGGCGCTTCCCCACACTCGGCCGCCCTGTGCCCTGGTTTTCCGCAGCGAAAACAGCTCCGGCTGCGGTCTACCGGGCACTGGCACTTGGACGCCACATGGCCGGTGTCCATGCAGCGAAAGCAGCGCTTCGGCCTCGCGGCCAGTAGCGCCACTCTCGCCGACATCCATCCTACACGTAACCGCCCCGAGATATTGAGTCTCTTGGCGGCCTCGACTGGTACACGCATCCACAGGGAGCCGTCTCCTCGTGGCCCCACTCTAATTTGGCCCGCCCTGATGTCGCCAGGCAGGCATCCTCCTTCGCGTGCGACCGCCTCGATGACGTCGGCGGTCGTCACCGAGTCGTCAAGCCCGGCGATGCGCATTTCGACGCACTTCACCGGGCGGGCGACTTTGACGTCATCCGGGGGCAAGACGGACCTCAGCCTAGCGGCAAAGGCGTCTGCTTTAGCTTGCGCACCGTCACCAGCAATGGTGAGGACGCGCGCTCCCGTTTCCGCCAGGCGGAAACCGAGCCTGGGGATGCCGAGTTCCCCCAGGTCGATAGCAGCTCTGGCCTTGGCCAATACCTTGGCGTATGTTTCCCCTCTTTGCGCAGCGTTCACCCCCAGAGTGAGGGTAACCGCCGCAGTTGTGGGGGAGCGGAGCTTCGCCTTCTTTTTCTTCTTCTTTGGGACGGCTTTGGTTGTTGTAGCCGCCCCCTTCTTCGTCGTCTTGGCCTTTCGTGGACCTGCCTTGGTCCACGGGGCCTCAGCAGTAGGGGGGTTGGTATTCTCCCCCCCTTGTGCCGCTTCTCGTGCAGCCATTGTTGGCCGTTTCTTCTTTTTTCCCTTTTTCGAGGGGGCAGGTGTAGCCGAGGCCTTAGAGGCCGCCGGACTCGCTGCTACAGTCACATCCGTGGCCTGTTTCTTCGGCCCCTTCTTCTGTCTCGTCACAGCCGGTGGAGTGTTGACGAGTGCATCTGCACTCTCCATCGGGACGACGTCACGGCTCGTAGATGGCGTCGGGCCGTGATCGTCCGAAGCTCTGTCTGCCGCCAATGGCGGTCTCCTTCTTGGCTCGGGAAGGAGACGGTCCTCCAACCCAGCCAGCCTTGCATTCAGCATGTTGCCGAAGGTCTCTATGTTGGAACGAGAGACCTCCGACAACAGCTGGCGCATGTCCTTCTCCGTGGGCTGCGATGTCCGTTTACGCAGCTCGTCGAGTTCCTGGCGCATCTTAGCCACTTCCTCTTCGAGCCGCGCATTCTGGGCTTCGAGCCTTTTCATTTCTTCGGTAGTTGAGCGGCCCTTCATCTCAGCCACCGCCGCTCTTATAGCCACTACCGCCTCCTTCAAGTGCTTCTGGAACGTCCCTTTGAGGTTCGAGGACTTCGTGGCGACCATATGGATAGTCTCCAGCGAAGCCTCGACGCTCCTAGTCAGAGTCGCACTGGTCTGTTCCGACATTTTCTCTCCAGCGGGTGCGTAGGGGCTCGAGCAGATGGACGCTCTCGCTTGCCTCGCCTCCCGTGCTGACTCGGCGATTTCGGCCTCGGCCTGAAGCCGGAGGCTTTCCGCCTTCTCCTTGTTCAGCTCAGCTTGGGCCCGAGCTAGACCGACGTATTGGCCGGTAGATGGTGGCCGACCACGTGTCCTTTTTGGTTTGGGCACCGCACCCTTGGAAATGGGTGGTGCCATGTCGTCTTCAGAGTTTCGCCTCTTCAGGCCTGTCCTTTCCGGGGGGACGATGGGCAGCCCCTCGGAGTCCAGCGATATGGCAGACATATCGCTGGAGTCCGAGAGACAGTCGTCACTGTCTGTCCGTGTGAGTGAGCGGTCGATGATTAGGTCGCGAGTTAACATAACTCGCGGCAGGTCGGTGTCGCCCCTCAATTTCTTTCTCTGTAGTAATTTCAGCAGCCGTTCCCTGCCATTCGGTATCGGCTGGCTGAAATCTACGTCTTCGTCCGTTAGCATGCCCGTCTCCGGTGCGGTAAGGTGCACTGGCTTCGGACTCGCGCCTTTCTCCACACTTGTCGTCCCAGCGACCTTCTCCTCCTCAACCCTCGCGATTTGTGCCCCCCCCGTATACGTGGAGCAGCCTTCCGCCGAAGCGGAAGGGTGGGATTCCCCCTCAGAGAGAGGACCCACCCGGGGAATATTTTTCAAAGCGCGACTTTCCATCTTTGTCATTTGTGGACTGATTCTGGCCCGATCAATAAGGGGTGATTCTGCCCCGGTGCCCTCACGACGAGACCGCCTGCTCGCCACGCATCCCACGGCCGGGCACCACAAACCCTGGATTAGGGGCCGTAAAAGCCCATTCATCACCATTCAAAGCAAAACCTAACACACACACAGAGAAGAGTAAAATAAAAGAGAAAAGATAGAGAAGAAAAGGTGTTGAAAGATAGAGAAAATAAATAAAACAATGCAAAACAAGAGTAAACTATAAAAAGATGGTGAAAGACAGAGAAAGACCGGCGATCAGCCGCCTGAGTGCCTCACCCCGTGTAAAGAGCGGAGTGGCGCACCCAGGCGTTGCCCAGGGACACCACGAGGAGGAACCGGTTTCGCCCCCGCCCCCAACCTAACCTTTTTTTTTTTTTTTTTTTTTTTTTTTTTTTTTTTTTTTTTTTTTTTTTTTTTTTTTTTTTTTTTTTTTTTTTTTTTTAACGCCAGGAAAATACGTTGCGTATACCCCGCGATGCTCGGGGGACATCGCGGGGTTATGTGGGACTCCTCTGTGCCTTGGTGTTGGCGGCACAGAGTTTACCCACTAAAAACCTGGCGATGCCCTCCTTCTGCGCCAATGCGAGGCCGTGGGAATCGCGTGAGCATAGCTCCACGACCCCGCAGCGCATGCCGCGTCCGGCCCTCTTCTGTAGCGGCGGCTGGATGGTGTGCCGCCGCATGCCTCACCGAGCGCTCCCCGGGCATAGGGGAGCCTTACACTCGGGACCCATAGTGCGGGCGACGATCCCCCGATCGCCACCCGCGGGTCTAGGCTACTACCTCCATGTTGGCGGGGGCGGGCGGAACCGCCCTTGCGCCGGCCTTGGACTTTTTAAGCCGGGCCTTGGAGGGAGCCGTTCTCTTCCGTTTCGTGCTGGGGGGTGGCCTGGGTGCTACGGTGCAGCCGCTGCTCCCCAGCACGTGCTCCGCGGGTTTGCTTGCGGCCTCGCAGGCCAGGCAATTCGGAGCCGCTGTGCACTCGGGTGCCCTGTGCCCCGGCTTCCCGCAGCGAAAACAGGTTCCGCTGAAGTCCACCATGCCAGTGCATTTCGTCGCGAGGTGGCCGGTGTCGAGGCACTTGAAGCACCGCCGGGGCCTCGCCGCCAGCAGTGCCACCCTCGCCGTGACCCAGCCTATTTGCAGCCGCCCTGTGCTTGAAAGCTTTTTGGCGGCTGCCATCGGCACATTCAGCCAGAGACTTCGGGCGCCCCTGGGACCTACAACGATTTTGCCCGACCTGATGTTGGTGGTCGGGCAATTTCCTTCTCGGGCGGCCGCCTCTATGACCTCGGCGGCCGTTGTCGCGTCATCCAGCCCGGTGACGCGCATTTCCACGCATTTCACCGGGCGGGAGACTCTGACATCTTCGTGGCGCAGGACCGCTCGAAGCCTCGCGGCAAAAGCATCGGCCTTCTCCGAAGCCCCCTCTCCCTCGATGGAAAGGAGGCGAGCACCTGTTTGGACCAGGCGGAAGCCGAGCTTGGGGATGTTGAGCTCCCCAAGATCGATTCTCGCCCGGGCCTCGCTCAGCACCTTCGCATAGGTCACCCCCCTTTCCGCAGCCCCCGCCTCTAAGGTGAGGGTTACTGCCGCCGTTTTGGGGGGGCGAAGCCTTGTCTTCTTCTTTTTGGGGACGGCTTTGGCTGGAGTAGCCGCCCCCTTCTTCTTCTTGGCCTTGCGTGGACCAACTTTTGTCCACGGGGCCTCGGCGGGGGAGGGAATGGTGTGCTCCCCCTCTTGCGCCGCCTCTTGAGCAGCCATTGATGGCTGCTTTTTCTTTTTCTTCTTCTTGGGCGGGGCCGGAGCAGGCGGTGCCTCTTTTGGGGGGACCGCCGCGTTTTGCGCCGCCACTGTCGCGTATGTGGGCGCCGTCGCCT
Organism: Glaucopsyche alexis; assembly: GCA_905404095.1. Lineage (NCBI taxonomy): Eukaryota > Metazoa > Arthropoda > Insecta > Lepidoptera > Lycaenidae > Glaucopsyche > Glaucopsyche alexis. The sequence continues at coordinate 70,921 of FR990053.1, forward strand.
TTTTAGGCTTCGGCGCCTTCTTTGGTGCCGCTGTTGGTGGAGGGCCAGCAGGGGTGCCAGCGTCGTCCGCCGCCAGCGGTGGCCTCCTCCTCGGCTCCGGCAGGAGTCTGTCTTCCAGGCCTGCGAGCCGTGCATTCAGCATGTTGCCGAAGGTCTCTATATTGGAACGAGAGACCTCCGACAACAGCTTCTGCAGATCTTCGGTGGCGGGCTTAGACGCTTGGCGACGAAGCTCTTCCAGCTCACGGCGCATGCCGTCAATCTGCCTTTGGAGCTGCTGGTTTTGGGATTCCAGCGCCCGCATTTCTTCATTTTGTGAGCGGCCCCTCATTTTGGTGACGGCCGTTTTTATATTGGCGACCGCCTCCTTGAGGAACCGCTGATACGTCCCTTTTAGATTTTGGGACTTCGTGGCGACCATGGTGATCGCCGCCAACGAAGCCTCAACACTTTGGGTCAGAGCCAAGGTGGTTTGCTCTGACTCCTCATTGTCTGACGCGATGGTGCTTGCGCAGAGCGATGCGCGCGTCTCCCTCGCAGATCTAATCGATTCGGCCACTTCTGCCTCGGCCTCAAGCCGAAGGGCCCTCTCTTTTTCCACATTAAGTTCGGCCTGCGCCTTTGCCAAGCCAACGTATTGGCCTGTCGTCGGCGGCCGGCCGCGTCCTCTCTTGGGTTTTTGTACCGCCCCCTTACTGAGGGACGGCACACTGTCGTCGTCCGTGTTCTTCCTCTTACGAGGTTTGTCTAGTCCGGTGGTGGACTCCCCGGACTCCAGCGACATGGCGCTGTAGACCGAGGAGTCGGAGAGATAGTCGTCGCTATCTCTCCATTTGTCGCCTCCATGGGGCGGCGGGATCGCCACGTCGCGCGTGAGCACCACGAGTGGTACGCGCGGTGAGGCTTCGCTGGCTTTTCCCGCCGCCGCTGTCTCATTCCGTATGGAGGGAGGGAGGATCAGCTCGCGCTCGTGCTGAACACGTGCGAGCCCCTCCGTGTCTCCTCGCAGCTTCTTCCTGTGAAGAAGCCGTAGGAGCCGCTCCCTTCCATTTTCGACGGGCTGGGAAAAATCCACATCCTCGTCGGTAAGTGGCTCAGTTCCCGGTGCGGTTATGGGCACCGAGCTCGCCCTGTCCTGCGCCATCGCGCCCTCCTCCCCACTCGCAGTATTTGGCCCCCCCGTATACAAGGGCCGACCCCCCGCCGAAGCGGGAGTGTGGGATTCCCCGGCATTGCCAGGACCCACCCGGGGAGTATTTTTAATATTGCGACCTTCCATATTTTGTCTATTAAAGGGAGATTCTGCCCTGGTGCCCTCGGGACGAGCCACCTGCTCGCCACGCATCCCAAGGCCGGGCACCACAAACCGGGGATTAGGGGCCGTAAAAGCCCATCCGTCCATTCATACAACCTAACACACACACACAAGAGTAAAATAAAAGAGAAAAAATAGAGAAGAAAAGGTGTTGAAAAGATAGAGAAAATAAATAAGTAAAAACAAAAGAAGAGTAAACTACAAAAAGAAAGAAAGATAGAGAAAGACCGGCGATCAGCCGCCTGAGTGCCTCACCCCGTGTAAAGAGCGGAGTGGCGCACCCAGGCGTTGCCCAGGGACACCAACTTGGAGGAACCGGTATCGCCCCCGCCCCCAACCTAACCTAACCTAACCTAACCTAACCTAACCTAACCTAACCTAACCTAACCTAACCTAACCTAACCTAACCTAACCTTTTTTTTTTTTTTTTTTTTTTTTTTTTTTTTTTTTTTTTTTTTTTTTTTTTTTTTTAGGAGGGGAAATACGGTTGCGTATCCCCCACCGTCTCCGGGGGAAGGCGGCAGGGGTATGTCGGACTCCCCCGGCGCTGTGGTGATGATCAGCGCCAGGGTTTACCGACTAAAACCCCTCCATGCCTCCTTCTGCGCCTATGCGGGGTCATGGGAACTGCGTGATACTACTACCACGACCCCGCTGCGCTTGCCGCGTCCGGCCCTCTTCTTCGCGGCGGCTGGATGTAGTGCCGCCGCCTGCCTCACCGAGAGCTCCCCAGGCATTAGGGAGCTGTCCATCTCGGGGCCCTCAATGTGGGCGGTGATCCCCCGATCACCGTCCACGGGCCTAGGCTTCTACGTCCATGGCGGGGGTGGGCGGAGCCGCCCTTGCGCCTTCGGCTCTTGGCCTTCGTGGCCGAGCCTTTGGAGAGGCCTTCCCCTTCTTGGTGCTGGGGGGGCGGTTTGGCCAGTGAACAGCCACTACTCCCCAGCACATGCCCCTTCTCTGCCTTCCCCAACGTCTCACAGACGAAACAGTTCGGGGGGGCCGTACAGTCGGGTGCCCTGTGTCCCGGTGCTCCGCAGTGGAAGCATCGACCACTGAGGTCTACCGGGGACGGGCACTTAACGGCTAGGTGGCCGGTGTCAAGGCAACGGTAGCACCGCTTTGGCCTCGCGGCCAGCAGTACCACCTTCGCCGAGACCCAGCCGACCTGTAGCCGCCCTACACCAGTCAATCTCTTGGCTGCCGCTACCGGTGCGCACAGCCAGAGACACCTCTCGCCTCTTCGGCCCACTATGACCTTGCCCGACCGGACATCGCCAGCCGAGCATCCTCCCTCTCTGGCGACCGCCTCTATCGCGTCGGCGGCCGTCGTCGTGTCATCGAGCCCGGTGAGCAGCATTTCCGCGCGCTTCACCGGGCGACCGACCCTCACCAGTCCCCCGTCCAGAACCGCCCTCATCCTAGCGGCAAGGGCGTCCGCCTTCTCCTGGGCCCCCTCTCCCGATAGCTCGAGAACGCGGGCGCCCGTTTCTGCCAGGCGGAACTCGACTTTGTAGATGCCGAGTTCCGCCAGGCAGATTTTCTTCTTAGCCTCCGCGAGGATGGAGGCGTATGAAGCCCTCCCCTCCTCGAGCACCCCCTTCACCAGGGTGAGGGTGATCGCCGCGGTTTTGGGGGGCTTCAATCTCGCCTTCTTTTTCTTGGGGGCAGCCTTTTTGGCGGCTCCCCTCCTCTCCTTCTTCTGGCCGCGCCCACGCGTCCCATCCGTGGCCCGCGGGGCGTCTGTCGCAGGTGGGGCGTTCGAAGACGCCCTCGCCACTTCGGCCTCCTGTGCGGCCAAAGTCTTCCTCTTCTTCTTCTTTCCTTTTTTCTTGGCCGGTGCAGGTGCAGTGCGAGCCTGTATAGGCGCCACCGTGTCCTCCGCCGCCCCACTCTTCTCCGTGGCCGCTGCCTTCTTTGGCTTTGGCCGTTCGCTTCTTTTCGGCGCCTCGACGCTCGGTGCGGGTGCAGGGGCTATGTCTTCCCGGGCCCCGTCCGCTGCGAGCGGAGGCCTCCTTCGGGGCTCCGGCGGGAGGCGCTCCTCCAGGCCGGCAAGCCTTGCGTTGAGCATGTTGCCGAAGGTCTCTATGTTTGCTCTAGAGACCTCCGCCAACAGCTCCCGCATGTCCTCGCCCGATTTCGCCTTCTCAAGATGGCCGACCTTCTTGCGCAACTCCTCCAGCTCCTGGCGCAATGACACCATCTGCGCTTTGAGGTGCATGTTCTCGCCCTCCAGGAGCTGTACCTCCTCGGTTGCGGTGCGGTATCGTACCTCGTTGAAGGCCGACGTGATAGTCATCCGTGCCTCCTTTAGGTACCTTTGATAGGTACCCTTCAGGTTGGACGACTTCGCGGCGACCATGCCGATGGCGTCCAACGAGGTCTGCACCGCTTTGACAAGCTCGACACCCGTCTGCCCCGACGCTTCTTCCCTAACTGAAGAAGCAGCGAGGAGTCCGGTGGGGGAGAGGCTTGAGCGAATGGAGTCCCTAGCCTTCCTCGCCTCCCGAGCCACAGCGGCGACCTCCTCTTCGGCCTGGAGCCGAAGGGCCTCCGCCTTCTGCCTATTGTAGTCGGCCTTGGCTTTGGCCAGGCCGACGTACTGGCCGGTCGTCGGCGGCCGGCCACGTCCCCGTTTGGGTTTAGGCGCCACACCCTTACTGGTGGACGGCACCGTGTCTTCCTCGTCCGTGTTGCGCCTCTTGCGCGCAGTCCTGTCCGAGTATTGTGCGGGCAGCCCCTCGGAGTCCAGCGACATGACGCTGCTGGTGTCCGAGGGACAGTCCTCGCTGTCCAAATCATGTAGAGGGGGTCTAGGGCGGTGGCCGGGCAAGCGTTCCAAGTGAACGCGCGGCTCATCCCTCACACCTCCCTCTCGTGTCCTTTCCGGTAATTGGGCCGTCTCCGGTGCGGCAAGGTGCACCGGCTCCGAACCCACGCGCTTTCTCGCGCCTCCCTTTCCGCTCGTCGCCGAAGCGACCCTCTCCTCCTCCCTCGCAGATTGTGCCCCCCCCGTATACGTGGGGCAGCCTCCCGCCGAAGCGGGAGGGTGGGATTCCCCAGCAATGCTGGGACAACCTAACCTAACCTAACCTAACCTAACCTAACCTAACCAGTTTCGTGCCGAATCTCGCCGAGAGCACATGTTTTTTGTAATCGCTCCGCGTTAAAAATCGATAAAAGTGGGTAAAAGTAGTCCGATTTCAAAAATTTTGGTATCGTCGGAACCGCCTCAGTGCCGCCCACACGCGGGTGATTCGATTCAATCTTAAAAACACGAAAAAAGTGGTAAAAAGTGCGGAAAACTAATATTTAAAAAATTTTCAAAATTCAAAGTGCGATAAAAGACGTAAAAGTGCTGGAATATTTGTGTAACAAAGTGGACATAGTAGGGGATAGTGACCTTTAGTAGTATAGTGATTTTCATAATTATAGACCTACGGGAAATAAGATTGACCTTGTGTTTTCTTTTTTGGCGTCACCACGAGGTCAGTGAAAGAAAGGTCACAGTGAGAAAGTGAATAGTGGTTCAGGGAGACGACACCAGGAGTACACAAATTCCGGAAGAAGAAAAATTTTTGGACACTTAGGGGGTGAGCTATAACAATTAGAATTTGTAAATTTTAAGCATCTAAAGCGGAGGCGCCTTATGAGACGCGTGGGTTTTGACGGCGGATCCAGCTGTCATAAATAAGGGACTAAGCAGCCCGCATAGAAAAGGTAGGTGGTCTGGAACCACAACCCGGTGAAAATCCAGAAAAACCGTTTTTCACTAAAAGCTGCAGCTGCATCGACCAGCAGCCAGACGCACACAAAAAACCCTTACCAAAGGCTGCCCGCACTCACCCCCAATCAAACGCCCAAAACCGCGTGCCTCCAGCTGCTCCAGATCCTGAGAAATCGTAAAAAAGGTAAAAAACCGGGATAAAACAGGAGCGGCTGGGAACACAAGGAAGAAGGCACCAGGAGCATACGGCAGGAACGAATACCTATCCAACGAGCCGTCGCACGCCGCTCTGAGACGCCTGGAACGGGAGATACACGCAAAAAAAAAAAAAAAAAAAAAAAAACGTTTTGGCCGCCATTTTGTCGGCCATCTTGCGAAATTTCAAAGGTAAATTACTCCCGAACCAGTTATCGGACAGGGTAGCGCGACACACCATCGAAGAGGGCTCAACGAGGAGAATCCGGCGGATTCATAAAAAAGGGGAAAAAGGGGGGATTTGTAACCCCCCCAAATTCACACCCCATCACCTAGACCAGGTATATATACCCCCCCTAGAAGGAAACCGCGATCCGGGCAAATTAAAACTGACGGAGCTACAGGCCAAAAAGTTTAAGTTTGACGTTTCGTCCGCCATTTTGAAAAAGTTTAAAGGCCTGTAACTCTTAAACCAGAAGCCATAGAAGGACGCGGTTTTCGACCCCGAGTAGCATACGAGACCAGCTACACACTTCGGGGGGTCGGGACTCGGAAAACCCGGAAAACACATAAAAATTTTCCGAAAAATTTTTCATGATTTTGAGGCAGGAACTAAATAGAGGGGAAAAATCCAGGTACAACAAACCCAAGAAGCCCCTACCTACGACTTTTAGTTGCCGAGTAAATAGCCCCTAAACATTGACATTGACAGCTCGGCAACTGTCAAACTCATTACAAAAGTCGACATAACTTTGCTTCCATAGGGCCTAGAAGAACGCGGTTTCTTCCTACATCAAGGGCACCACTTCGGCTACCCCCACCCCGAGTTTGAACGAAATCGGGGTCATCGAACTTTGAAGGTCGAATCTGGGGGGGAGACCCGGATATCTAAAAAGGCCTCCCAAAACCCTTAAAAAAGAGCCCAAACTCGGTCCAATTACCCCAAAGGACAAGGAAGCAGCGGAATATCTAATTTCCAGACCGAAAACAAGCCGCCATCTTGAAAATTTTAAAAGTGCGATATCTCCGCTCCTATTACCCGCAGAGAGACGGGGTTTTCAACACTGAAACCGGCAGCAAAAGCTCTATCCAGGCAAGTTAATACTGAACACCTGGAACGTCATTAACACCTGGAAAAAAGAAAAATCACACCTGGAGGCTTCTGGACGTCCCAGAAAGCTGCGGATTTCGGGTACCTGCACTGGAAGAGGGTGACGACGCCTCACCTTTGAAGTCTAGGACACCTGTAACACCTGCAGCACCTGAAAAAGAAAGAAAACACCGAAACTTACCTGCTAGAAGTCGCCGCACCAGCTGGAACTGCTGCAACACCTGGAAAGAGCTTAGCCTAAGGTATTATACACTGTAATTAGTTTTAGTGACCAGTAGCCCCTATTGGAGTTACTGACTAGTAGTAAGATTAGAAAATAAGGACCAACTACACCTTTTGTGTAGTTGTTTGTTTTAAGTATTGTTGTATAAAGCGCTTAGGAAAACCCTTAACACAACATTATATTTATTTAGCTAGAATAGGTCAGTTATCCCCCTATTGGGGAGACTGTTAGTATTAGGAATTTTTGACATTTTTATTTTTGACATTTTAACTTGACATTTATTTTATAATTCAATCCTTATTTATTCTATTGTTACTTCTATCTTAACTTACAATCGTATTAATTTAATTTATTACCCAATTTAGACATTTTATCTTACACAAATTTTTACTGACGTGTCCCCCGACAACAACGTCATGTTCCGCTCCCCCCCGAAAAAAGGTAACGATACCTTTACCTGTTCGCCACCAAAGCGAAACGTGGAGGACGACAGGGCCTTGACTCAACCAAGTCACTCGTCCACATTTAGGAAAAGTATGGACAAATTCCAAGGCCTAGACTCACCAGCCTCTTCACCAAAATCAATGACCCAAACCAATCCTTCTGCACCTACAAAACCCATGACATATAGGTCAAGAATAACCGAGGCAAAGGCCTGTGTGCAATCCGCGAAAAAACACATGGGTAATTCAAGAAATTTAAAAACAGAGATTAAAGACGGGGTTCTAGCTATGATAGACAGGCTTTACCAAATTATAAAAGAACAAGAATTAGAACTTACCGAGATTAAGACAGGAAAAACCGTAGAGCAGGGGAGGGACCCTTTACATCCCCCCCAGCTAACCGACGAAACTCCAAACAGGTTGAATGATGAACTGGTGAGAAACCTGAAAGAAAACAATAAATTAGTTCAGGAAAACATGAATAAGGAAATGAAGGAAATGTTGAGAAGAATGGAAGAGATAAAGGGAAGTATGGAAAAAAGTAACGAGAGAATGGGAAAGTTGAGCTCATTATTGGAGAGCAGCATGACAGTCGCAAATACGACGACCTATGCGAGCGTTGTGTCGAGAGGAGTCTCTGAGAGACTCCCCGAAACAAGGGCTCTGCATTCGGTCATGGTGTCCTCCAAAGATGAACAGGAAACAGGTGATGAAGTGCTAGAAAAGATAAGGAAGACAGTAGATGCCAAGGATGGATGGGTAAAAGTAGAGAGAGTAAGAAAGGTGAAGAATAGAAAGGTTGTCGTCGGCTGTGTGAGTGAGGAAGAAAGGAATAAGGTTAAAGAGAGATTGGGAAAGAATGAGGGATTGGTTGTGGAAGAAGTGAAGAATAAAAACCCCCTTTTGGTCTTCAGGGATGTAATGAAGTACGACAGTGCCGACTTTATCACCGCGTTCAAAAACCAGAATGCGACCATCCTTGAGGGCCTGAAGGTGGAGGAGAAGAATGTGGAAATAGTGTTTGGGATGAAAGCGAGGAACCCCCTACAGAACCACCTGGTGGTTAGAGCGAGCCCACAAGTGTGGAAGAGGTGTGTGAATGTAGGATATGTCCATATAGGTATGGGCAGAGTCAGAGTGGAGGACCATAGTCCTTTGGTGCAGTGCTTCCGCTGCCTTGGTTATGGGCATACGAAGAGAGTATGTAGGGAGGAGACGGAGCGATGCAGTCACTGCGCAGGTCCTCATATGAGGACTGCTTGCGACAAGTGGCTGCGGAGAGAAGTGCCTCAGTGTATTAATTGCACTAAGGCCAAGAGAGGTAGCGTGGAGCACAGTGCCTTAGATAGGGAGTGTGGAGAAAGAAAGAGGTGGGACGCTCTGGCCAGATCTGCTGTATCGTATTGCTGAGGTTGTCACCGGTGAGTACTTCCAGTACCGAATATTGCAGGCCAACCTCCAGCGGAGCCAAATCGCCACAAGGGAGTTGTTACTCGAGGCCACCAGGCGTAAGGCATGCGTTGCGTTGCTGCAAGAGCCCTACATAGGTGGGGCACGGAGTATGAGGACATACAATGGAGTGAGGGTCTACCAGAGCGATGGGGAAGGGGGTGGTGTGGTAAAGGCGTGTGTTGTAGTACTCGACGACACGTTGGATGTCGAACTACACACACGCCTCAGCAATAACAACATTGTTGTGGCCACCCTCCGAACCAAAGCCTGGGAGATGATTGTAGTGTCCTTCTACTTCGAGCCCGATAAGCCTGTGGGGCCCTACCTGGACCATCTTATGCGGATAGGAAGAGAGTTAGGTTCCGATAAGATGGTCTTGGGAGGCGATGCAAATGCTAAAAGCCCGTGGTGGGGTGGCGATGTGGAAGACCCGCGAGGGAGGGATGTGTCTGCTGTACTGGAAGCAATGGGTGTACACATACTCAACACCGGGGATATCCCGACATTCGATACAGTCAGAGGGGGGAAAAGGTACTCCAGTTACGTGGATGTGACAGCGTGCTCCGACGATCTGCTGAACCGAGTGGGCGACTGGAGAGTAGAGGAGGGTCTCACGAGCTCGGACCACAACGGCATATCCTTCGGCATCAGACAACAGAAATCCACAGGCACGAACATAATACGAACCACACGCATATTTAACACACAGAAGGCAAACTGGACTCAGTTTCGTGAGAAACTGATCCAGCTGATGTCGGACAGACAATTGACTGTACAAGACATGGATACAATACACAGCACACAACAAGTAGAGGACGCAATAGACAGATACACACAAGCGATCACACAGACATGCAGAGACACAATGCCGACCAAAAACACACGCAAAAATTCACCTTGTCGTGGTGGAATGATGAGCTCGCGCAGATGAAGAAGCTGGTCGCCACGAGGAAACGCAGGATCCGGAACGCAGCACCTGATCGCAGAGACCGCGTCGTTGGGTTGTACCTGGAACAAAAGAAGATGTATGAAAAAGCAGTAAAGGATGCGCAAGTGGAGAGCTGGAAGGAATTTTGCCGGAAGCAGGATAGGGAGGGGGTCTGGGAAGGTATCTACAGGGTGTTGAGCAGAGCTACAGGGAGGGAGGAGGATCTGCCCCTTACGAGGGACGGTGAAACCCTCGACGCCCGGAGCTCCGCAGAATGGCTGGCGGAGACTTTCTACCCCGAGGACCAGGAAAGTGGTGAAAGTGAGGAACATCGGCGGACGCGCCGGCGGGCGGAGTCCTTGGACACTGAACCGCCGGCGGGTCCGGACGACCCTCCTTTCATCATGGAGGAGTTGAAGAGAGCCGTAAGGTCCTTCAACCCCAAAAAGGCCCCCGGGGCGGACGGACTCACGTCGGACATCTGCCAACACGCTGTGGAATGTAACCCGGAATGGTTCCTTGCGCTGCTGAACAGGTGCCTCACTGTCGCCTGCTTCCCCAAACAGTGGAAGCAGGCGACCGTGGTGGTGCTAAGGAAGCCGGGCAAGGAATCGTATCGGGTACCAAAAGCCTATCGACCGATCGGCCTTCTACCTGTTCTCGGCAAAATCTTCGAGAAGATGCTGGTCGCCCGACTCAGGTTCTACCTGCTGCCCAAGATTAGCCCTAACCAGTATGGCTTCATGCCCCAAAGGAGCACCGAAGACGCCCTCTATAGGTTGGTGAACCACATCAGAAAACAGAGAGAGGAGAAGAAAATTTCTGTTGTGGTTTCACTGGACATAGAGGGGGCCTTCGACAGTGCTTGGTGGCCAGCCATAAAGGTTAGGTTGGCTGAGGTTGGGTGTCCGGGGAACCTGAGGCGGGTGATCAGCAGCTACCTGAGTGAAAGAAGAGTGAATGTAAGGTATGCTGGTATGGAGGTAAGCAGGGAGACCAACAAGGGGTGCGTACAGGGGTCCATAGGTGGACCGATCCTGTGGGACCTCTTGTTGGATCCCCTGCTATGGATGCTAGAGGATATGAATGTTTTTAGTCAGGCGTTTGCCGACGACATAGTGATCGTAGTGGAGGGCGATACAGCCCTAGAAATCGAGCAAAAAACAAATAGAGCGCTAGGAATAATAAGAGACTGGGGAAAAACAAACAAACTTAATTTTGCTCCTCACAAAACTTGTGCCATAGTATCCACAAGGAAATTAAAATACGACGTGCCTAGACTTTCGATGGGGGGAGTGGAAATAAAATATTCAGAGTCACTAAAGATATTAGGGCTCACTATAGACAGCGGCCTTACCTTTAATGAACACGTTGGAGACATTTGCAAAAAAGCGATCACACGCTACAAACAGCTAGCCAGAGCAGCGAGGGTAGGATGGGGGCTTAACCCCCAAGTAGTCAGGATTATTTATACCGCTGTTATAGAACCGACTATTCTGTATGCATCAGCAGCGTGGGCACCCACCGTGGAAAAGATGGGGGTCCAAAAAAGGCTTAACACCGTCCAACGGGGTTTCGCCCAAAAGATCTGCAGAGCATATCGAACCGTCTCCCTGAACTCTGCGATGCTGTTGGCTGGGATACTCCCCCTTGATCTCAGAATCCTCGAAGCTTCGAGGCTTTATGAGATCAAGAAGGGGGTGTCACACCCGGTGTTGAGAGACAGGGAGGTGGAGCGAATGGCTCCAGCGATTGAGGACCCACATCCGGCAGAGCAGGAAGAGCTGAGGTTCGGGTTGGTAGACGAGGACTCGTATGCAGACGTGGTTAACAGCCACGTCCATAGGATCTATACGGACGGCAGCAAGATTGAGGGTCGAGTCGGAGCCGCACTCTCCTTATGGGAGGGTGAGGCCGAGACGAAGGCCGTCAAGCTTGCTTTGCCGCCGTATTGCACCGTCTACCAAGCCGAGCTTCTAGCGCTCCAGAGAGCAGTAAGTATAGCCTGCAAGAGTGGAATGGCGAAGGTCGGTATCCTTAGCGACTCCAGATCGGCTCTCCAGGCAGTCACCCTTAGTTCCCCTCATCCCCTGGCAGTGCAAACACGGGCGGCCCTCCGAAAAGCTGCATTGCAGAGGCGGGAGGTCTCCCTGTTTTGGATTAAGGCGCACGCAGGGTTGAGAGGGAATGAGAGGGTTGACGAATTAGCCAAGGAGGCTGCGCTGGGATCGAAAAGGAAACCCGACTACGATCTGTGTCCTGTTTCATTCGTCAAGCGTATCTTAAGAGAGGATACGATTGAGGAATGGGACAGGAGATACGAAGTGGGAGGGACGGCCGGAGTCACGAAGCTCTTTTTCCCAAGCGCTGCTGCTGCATACAAAATAGTCAAGAAGATAGACATCACACACTACACCACACAGATTCTGACCGGACACGGCGGGTTCGCCTTCTACTTGAACAGATTCAAGCTGAAGGAGGATCCGTCGTGTCTGTGTCAGCCGGGAGTTGAGGAGACAGTTCCTCACCTGTTGCTGGAGTGCCCAATTTTTGCTAGCAATAGATATGATATTGAGCAGAAATTGGGCACATCCATAACGGGTGAGAATCTGCCTTCCATCCTGGGGGGCAAAAAACGGGATTACTTCCTGGCTTTCTGCAGGAAGATCGTGGGTGTAGTTAATAAGAAAAACTGTGATATTTTGTGTGATAATAGTTAGGTTCTTTAGGTTAGCTGTGATATTAGGATAGTCTCTGTTTTGTGCCGTTGTTTTATCATTTTGACATTTTTAAATTGTATTATTGCTATTGGAATTATTATTTTATTTGAATTATTATATTGGAATTATTAGTTTTACTGAAGCATCATTTTTGGAATTATTTTATTAGAATTATAAGTTTATGACATAATTATAAAATTGAAATTATTATTGACAGTGCCATAATGTGTGGCACTAAAGTAGAAAATTATTAAATATTGTGCGTAATGTATATCAGTACTGTACTGTATATTGTGTTACTAAAAGTTGTAATGACATATGTAAAAGTAAAATAAAAAGCAAGAGATGTATAATAATATCGTAAGAAAAACAAAATTGTAAGAAATAATTAAAAAAGAAAAAAGAATGAAAATTAAAAAATGAAAGAAAAGACAAATAAAAGAAATGAAACAGCCCTGATCATGTTAGGGGGGACAAAAAAAAAAAAAAAAAAAAAAAAAAAACCTAACCTAACCTAACCTAACCTAACCTAACCTAACCTCACCAGTGTGAAGGCAGGAACCAGCGGAGGGCCGGGAAGGGGCCCTTTACACCCCCCCCGGCCACCCGTAAGTACGACGAACGTAGCTGACGATGCACTGGTGAGGGACCTGAAACAGAAAAACACGTTAATGGAACAAGGTATGAATAAGGGAATGGAAGAGATGATAAAGAAGATGGATGAAATGAAGGGATGTATGGAAGAGAGTAAAATCAGGATAGAGAAACTGAACTTGCTCCTGGAGAGCAACACAACTGTCGCCAAACCGGCGAGTTATGCGAGCGTTGTCTCAATAGGGGTCGCTGAGCGAACCCCCGAGACAAGAGCGCTGCACTCAGTTGTGGTGACCTCAAAGGACACGCAGGATTCAGGTGATGAGGTGATGGAAAAGATAAGGAAGACAGTAGATGCGAAGGATGGATGGGTCAAGGTGGAAAGAGTAAGAAAGGTTAAGAATAGAAGGGTAGTCGTCGGCTGTATAAATGAGGAAGAAAGGAATAAGGTGAAGGAGAGACTGGGAAAGAACGAGGGACTAGTGGTAGAGGATGTAAGGAATAAAAGCCCCCTTCTGGCCTTTAAGGATGTAATGAAGTGCGACAATGTCGACTTCGTCACCGCATTCAGCAATCAGAACGCGGCCATCCTTGAAGGCCTTAAGGGGGAAGAGAGGAATGTGCAAGTAGTGTATGGGATGAAAGCAAGGAACCCCCTACAGAACCACCTAGTGGTTAGAGTGAGCCCACAAGTGTGGAAGCGATTTATGAATGTAGGATATGCCCACATAGGGATGGGCAGAGTGAGAGTGGAGGACCATAGTCCGCTGGTGCAGTGCTTCCGCTGCCTCGGGTATGGGCACACGAAGAGGGTGTGTAGGGAGGAGACGGATAGATGCAGTCACTGCGCAGGTCCTCACATGAGGACTGCTTGCGACAAGTGGCTGCGGAGAGAAGTGCCTCAGTGCATTAACTGCACTAAGGCCAAGAGAGGTAGCGTGGAGCACAGTGCCCTTGATAGGGAGTGCGTAGAGAGAAAGAGGTGGGACGCTCTAGCCAGATCTGCTGTGTCGTATTGCTGAGGTTGTCTCCGGTGAGTACTTCCAGTACCGAGTATTGCAGGCCAACCTCCAGCGGAGCCAAATCGCCACAAGGGAGTTACTACTCGAGGCCACCAAGCGTAAGGCAAGCGTTGCGTTGCTGCAAGAGCCCTACATAGGTGGGGCAAGGAGTATGAGGACATACAATGGGGTGAGGGTCTACCAGAGCGATGGGGAAGGGGGTGGTGCTGTAAAGGCGTGTGTTGTAGTACTCGACGACACGTTGGATGTCGAACTACACACACGCCTCAGCAATAACAACATTGTTGTGGCCACCCTCCGAACCAAAGCCTGGGAGATGATTGTAGTGTCCTTCTACTTCGAGCCTGATAAGCCTGTGGGGCCCTACCTGGACCATCTTATGCGGATAGGAAGCGAGTTAGGTTCCGATAAGATGGTCTTGGGAGGTGATGCAAACGCTAAAAGCCCGTGGTGGGGTGGCGATGTGGAAGACCCGCGAGGGAGGGAAGTGTCTGCTGTACTGGAAGCAATGGGCGTACACATACTCAACACCGGGGATATCCCGACATTCGACACAGTCAGAGGGGGGAAAAGGTACTCCAGTTACGTGGATGTGACAGCGTGCTCCGACGATCTGCTGAACCGAGTGGGCGACTGGAGAGTAGAGGAGGGTCTCACGAGCTCGGACCACAACGGCATATCCTTCGGCATCAGACAACAGAAATCCACAGGCACGAACATAATACGAACCACACGCATATTTAACACACAGAAGGCAAACTGGACTCAGTTTCGTGAGAAACTGACCCAGCTGATGTCGGACAGACAATTGACTGTACAAGACATGGACACAATACACAGCACACAACAATTGGAGGAGGCAATAGACAGATACACACAAGCGATCACACAGACATGCAGAGACACAATGCCGACCAAAAAACACACGCAAAAATTCACCCTGTCGTGGTGGAATGATGAGCTCGCGCAGATGAAGAAGCAGGTTGCCACGAGGAGACGCAGGATCCGGAACGCAGCACCTGATCGCAGAGACCGCGTCGTTGGGTTGTACCTGGAACAAAAGGAGATGTATGAAAAAGCAGTAAAGGATGCGCAAGTGGAGAGCTGGAAGGAATTTTGCCGGAAACAGGATAGGGAGGGGGTCTGGGAAGGCATCTACAGGGTGTTGAGCAGAGCTACAGGGAGGGAGGAGGATCTGCCCCTTACGAGGGGCGGTGAAACCCTCGACGCCCGAAGCTCCGCAGAATGGCTGGCGGAGACTTTCTACCCCGAGGACCAGGAAAGTGGTGAAAGTGAGGAACATCGGCGGACGCGCCGGCGGGCGGAGTCCTTGGACACTGAACCGCCGGCGGGTCCGGACGACCCTCCTTTCATCATGGAGGAGTTGAAGAGAGCCATAAGGTCCTTCAACCCCAAAAAGGCCCCCGGGGCGGACGGACTCACGTCGGACATCTGCCAACACGCTGTGGAATGTAACCCGGAATGGTTCCTTGCACTGCTGAACAGGTGCCTCACTGTCGCCTGCTTCCCCAAACAGTGGAAGCAGGCGACCGTGGTGGTGCTAAGGAAGCCGGGCAAGGAATCGTATCGGGTACCAAAAGCCTATCGACCGATCGGCCTTCTACCTGTTCTCGGCAAAATCTTCGAGAAGATGCTGGTCGCCCGACTCAGGTTCTACCTGCTGCCCAAGATTAGCCCTAACCAGTATGGTTTCATGCCCCAAAGGAGCACCGAAGACGCCCTCTATAGGTTGGTGAACCACATCAGGAAGATGAGAGAGGAGAAGAAAATTTCTGTTGTGGTCTCGCTGGACATAGAGGGGGCCTTCGACAGTGCTTGGTGGCCAGCCATAAAGGTTAGGTTGGCTGAGGTTGGGTGTCCGGGGAACCTGAGGCGGGTGATCAGCAGCTACCTGAGTGAAAGGAGAGTGAATGTAAGGTATGCTGGTAAGGAAGTGAGTAGGGAGACCAACAAGGGGTGCGTACAGGGGTCCATAGGTGGACCGATCCTGTGGGACCTCTTGTTGGACCCCCTGCTATGGATGTTAGATGAGATGGATGTTTTTAATCAGGCGTTTGCCGACGACATTGTAATAGTGATGGACGGTAACACGGCTCTGGAGATAGAGCAAAAAACCAATAGGGTACTGGATAGAATAGCAGAATGGGGTAAAACAAACAAACTGAAATTTGCTCCCCAAAAAACAAATGCCATAATTTCGACGAGAAAATTAAAATATGATGCGCCTCGACTCTCGATGGGGGGTGTCGAAATTAAATATTCTGAGACATTAAAAATACTAGGGCTCACCATAGACAGTGGTCTTACCTTCAACGAGCACATTGGAGACGTATGCAAAAAAGCGATTGTGCGCTACAAACAGCTAGCCAGAGCAGCAAGAGTAGGCTGGGGGCTTAACCCCCAAGTAGTTAAGATTATTTATACCGCAGTCATAGAACCGACAATTTTGTATGCATCAGCAGCGTGGGCACCCACCGTGGAAAAGATGGGGGTCCAAAAAAGGCTCAACACCGTCCAACGGGGTTTTGCCCAAAAGATCTGCAGAGCATATCGGACTGTCTCCCTAAACTCTGCAATGCTGTTGGCTGGGATACTCCCTCTTGATCTCAGAATCCTCGAAGCCTCGAGGCTTTACGAGATCAAGAAGGGAGTACCACACCCGGTGTTGAGAGACAGGGAGGTGGAGCGAATGGCTCCAGCGATTGAGGACCCACATCCGGCAGAGCAGGAAGAGCTGAGGTTCGGGTTGGTGGACGAGGACTCGTATGCAGACGTGGTTAACAGCCACGTCCATAGGATCTATACGGACGGCAGCAAGATTGAGGGTCGCGTCGGAGCCGCACTCTCCTTATGGGAGGGTGAGGCCGAGACGAAGGCCGTCAAGCTTGCTTTGCCGCCGTATTGCACCGTCTACCAAGCCGAGCTTCTAGCGCTCCAGAGAGCAGTAAGTATAGCCTGCAAGAGTGGAATGGCGAAGGTCGGTATCCTTAGCGATTCCAGATCGGCTCTCCAGGCAGTCACCCTTAGTTCCCCTCATCCCCTGGCAGTGCAAACACGGGCGGCCCTCCGAAAAACTGCATTGCAGAGGCGGGAGGTCTCCCTGTTTTGGATTAAGGCGCACGCAGGATTGAGAGGGAATGAGAGGGTTGACGAGTTAGCCAAGGAGGCCGCGCTGGGATCGAAAAGGAAACCCGACTACGATCTGTGTCCTGTTTCATTCGTCAAGCGTATTTTAAGAGAGGATACGATTGAGGAATGGGACAGGAGATACGAAGTGGGAGGGACGGCCGGAGTTACGAAGCTCTTTTTCCCAAGCGCTGCTGCTGCATACAAAATAGTCAAAAAGATAGACATCACACACTACACCACACAGATTCTGACAGGACACGGCGGGTTCGCCTTCTACTTGAACAGATTCAAGCTGAAGGAGGATCCGTCGTGTCTGTGTCAGCCGGGAGTTGAGGAGACAGTTCCTCACCTGCTGCTGGAGTGCCCAATTTTTGCTAGCAATAGATATGATATTGAGCAGAAATTGGGCACAACCATAGCGGGTGAGAATCTGCCTTCCATCCTGGGGGGAAAAAAGCGGGATCTTTTCCTGGCTTTCTGCAGGAAGATCGTGGGTGTAGTTTGTAAGAGAAACTGTGATATTTTGTGTGATACTAGTTAGGTTCTATATGTAAGGTTAGCTGTGATAGTAGGATAGTCTCTGTTTTGTGCCGTTGTTTTATTTTTGACATTTCATTTTATATTTCATTTATTATTTTGTATTATTATTATTATTGGAATTATTTGTTGAATTATTTTATTGAAGCATTACTTTTGGAATTATTTTATTAGAACTATCATTTTTATGACATAATCACCAAACTGAGCTTATTGTATCGACAGTGCCATAATGTGTGGTACTCAAGTAGAAAATTATTAAATATTATGTATACTGTAATCGGAAAATGTAAAAATGTAATATCGTAAGAAAAACAAAGTTGTAAGTAATTCTTAAAAAAGAAAAAAGAAAGAAAAATAAAAAATGAGAGAAAAGATATAAACAAAAGAAAATAAATAGCCCTGATAATGTTAGGGGGACGAAAAAAAAAAAAAAAAAAAAAAAAAAAAAAAAAAAAAAAAAACCTAACCTAACCTTTTTTTTTTTTTTTTTTTTTTTTTTGTTTCCGGGGGGGAAAATGCATTACGCATACCACCCAGGCGCAGGGGGCACCCGAGTGGTGATGTGGGACTCCCGTATAGGCTAATGAGACCCACGGTATACCCACTAAAAACCACCCCCCACCTTCCTCCTCGCCGCCCTGTGACGGGGCCACGGGAACGATAAACACATCCGCGACCCCGCCGGCGGCAGCCACTCACAAGCGGCTCCATTCAAGGCCCGAAGGCCCCAGGCGCACCAGATGGTAAGGTGCGCCTCCCTCCTCGGCCTCCACCAGTACTGTAGCAAACTCCCCCCGAGTCTGCTACTAGGAGGCCACGGATACCAGCCTCCACAACCGGTACCCGGTGGCAGATCTGACCTATGGTTCTGCCACCGACCACACCTCGGCCGCAGAGAATAGGGCAAGCGGCGCACCGTAATACCAACTTGCCTCTTCCTCTGCGGCCCCACCAATGCCGTTAACCATACGGAACGGCCCCGCCAGCTCGCAGGGGGATAGGGAGAGTGGCACAACACCACCACGCCTCTCCCCCTGCGATCCCTCCACGGCCGCAGAAGATAGGGAGTACGGCGCACCGTAATACCGGCACTCCTCTTCTTCTGCGGTCCCACCTCTAAGCGCGTCCATAGCAGACTCCTCCAGTCCGCTGGGAGCGCCCTCCTCGGGCCAGCCGTTGGCAAACAAGCCGGCCCCGGTTGCCTCTTCGCTTCACCGTGGGTGTCCAGTCCACGGTTACTAAGCCCCACCGCCACGACAAGGCGTGCAACCATCGGGGGGAACCTAACCTAACCTTTTTTTTTTTTTTTTTTTTTTTTTTTTTTTTTTTTTTTTTTTTTTTTTTTTTTTTTTTTTTTTTTTTGAGGGGGGGAAATTCGTTACGAATCCCCCGCCGCCCCCGGGGGAAGGCAGCAGGGGTATGTCGGACTCCCCCGGCGCGAGATGGAGTGCACCGGGGTTTACCGACTAAAACCCCCCCATGCCCTCCTTCTGCGCCAATGCGAGGACGTGGGAATCGCGGAAGCATGCTCCACGACCCCGCAGCGCGTGCCGCGTCCGGCCCGCTTCTTTGCGGCGGTGTTGCGCCTCCGCTTGCCTGACCGAGAGCTCCCCGGGCATTGGGGAGCCTGTCGTCTCGGGACCCATTGTGTGAGCAGCGATCCCCCGATCACCGCCCACGGGTCTAGGCGTCCGTCACTTCCATGGCGGGGGCGGGTGAACCCGCCCTTGCGCCTTGAGGCCTTGGCCTTCGTGGCCGAGCCTTTGAGGGAGCCGTTCCCTTCTTAGTGCCGGGGGGCGGCTTTGCTGTTACACAGCCACTGCTCCCCAGTATGTGTCCCTTCTCTCCTTTCCCCAACGCCTCACAAACGAGACAATTAGGTGGCGCCGTGCATTCGGGCGCCTTGTGCCCTTGTGCACCACAGTGGAAACATGTACCACTGAGGTCCACCGGACACGAGCAATTCACCGCCAGGTGGCCAGTGTCCAGGCAACGGTAGCACCGCTTTGGCCTCGCGGCAAGCAGCACTACCCTTGCCAAGACCCAGCCGACTTGCAGCCGTCCAGAGCTGGTAAGCTTCTTGACGGCTGCTACAGGTGCGCACAGCCAGAGGCTTCGCACGCCCTTTCGGCCTACTATCACTTTGCCCGACCGGATGTCGGTGGCCGGGCAACTTCCCTCTCTTGCGACCGCGTCAATAATGTCGGCTGCCGTCGTCGAGTCATCTAACCCGGTGACCAACATTTCAGCGCGTTTCACCGGGCGACTGATTTTTACCAGTCTCGTGTCTAAGACTGCCCTCATTTTCGTTGCCAGGGCGTCCGCCTTCTCTTGGGCACCCTCTCCCGATATTTCGAGGACCCGGGCGCCCGTCTCCGCCAGGCGGAAGTCGACCTTGGAGATGCCGAGTTCCGCCAGGCATATCTTGTTCCTCGCCTCTGCAAGGATAGAGGCGTATGTCGCCTTCTTTTCTTCTATCACCCCCGCCTCCATGGTGAGGGTGATCGCCGCCGTTTTGGGAGGCTTCAGTTTTGCCTTCTTTCTTTTCTTAGGGCCCTCCGTTTTGGCGGCTCCCTTCTTCTTCTCTGTTCGCTTACGACCTTTTGACCCGACAGTGGTCCGTGTGGCGTCTGTCGTAGGTGGAGCGGTTGGAGTTGCCCTTGCCTGCTCGGCCTCTTTTGCGGCCAGCGACTTATTCTTCTTCTTCTTTCCTTTCTTATTTTTGGGTGGCACGGATGCAGTGGAAGCCTGTATTGGCGCCACTGTATCTGCTGCCGCCTTTTTCTTCTCTTTAGCCTTTACCTTCCTCTCACAAGACTTCGGCACTTCTACTTCTATGAAAGCCTCGACACTTGCGGCCGGTGAGGCGTCTGCCGCCAGCGGTGGCCTCCTCCTTTTCTCTGGCAGGAGTCTATCCTCCAGGCCTGCGAGCCTCGCGTTCAGCATGTTGCCGAAGGTCTCGATGTTGGAACGCGAGACCTCCGACAACAGCTTCTGCAGGTCATCGGTAGCGGGTTTGGTCGCTTGCCGCCGTAGCTCTTCCAGCTCCCGGCGCATGTCGTCGATCTGCCGTTGGAGCTGTTGGTTTCGGGCTTCCAGTGCCCGCATTTCATCACTTTGTGAGCGGCCCCTCATCTCGGCGACGGCCGCCTTTATATTGGCGACCGAATCCTTAAGGAACCGCTGATAAGTCCCTTTCAAATTACTGGACCTACTGGCGACCATGCTTATGGTCTCCAGCGACCTTTCCACGCTTGCGTTTAGTGCTGCGCTTGTCTTACTTTGGTCGTCTTCGACCGTTGGAACGCTTAGTTGGGGGGAGGCTCGCGCTTCCCTTGCCGCCCGTGCCGTCTCTGCGACTTCTCTTTCCGCCTCCAATCGAAGGCTCTCCTCTTTCTGCCGGTTGTACTCGGCTTGGGCCTTCGCCAGGCCGACGTATTGGCCGGTTGTTGGTGGCCGGCCACGTCCCTTTTTAGGCTTGGGTACTGCCCCTTTGTTGAGAGACGGCACATCGTCATTGCTGTTCTTCCTCTTCCGAGGTGCGGGTTCGGGAATGACGGGCAGCCCCTCGGAGTCCAGTGATATGGCCGACATATCACTGGAGTCCGAGAAGTAGTCGTCGCTGTCAAGTCCGGTTGGGCGTGCGGAGAGTAGCGCGCGCGTTAGCATCACGAGCGGTACGCGCGGTGAGGCTACGCTAGTATTCCCCGCCGCCACTGTCTCATTCTTTATTGAAGAGGGGAGGATAAGCTCGCGATCGCGCTGAACGCGCGCGAGCCCCTCCGTGTCGCCTCTTAATTTCTTTCGGTGTAGCAGTCTCAAGAGCCGCTCTCTGCCATTTTCCACTGGTTGGGAAAAGTCGGTATCCTCGTCCGTCAATAATTCGTCCGTCCGTCCGTCCGCCACCGGTGCGGTTAGGGGCACCGGTTTCGGATTTGCGCTTGTCGCACCTTCACCTACACTCGCCGTTGCAACGGCCTCCACACTCCCACTCGTAATGGTGGCACCCCCCGTATACGTGGGCCAGACCTCCCCTTTCGGAGAGGTGCGGGATTCCCCGACATTGTCGGGACCCGCCCGGGGACAATTTTTATCATTACGGACCTCCATTATTGCTCAATAAGGGCTGATGCTGGCCCGATCCATTAGGGGGGATTCTGCCCCAGTGCCCTCACGACGAAACCGCCTGTTCGCCACGCATCCCATGGCCGGACACCAAAACCTTGGATTAGGGGCCGTAAAAGCCCATCCATCACCATTCAGACAAACACCTATCACGCAAAACCTAACACACACGCACAGAAGAGTAAACAAAAGAGAAAAGATAGGAAAGAAAAGGTGTTGAAAGATAGACAAAAATAAATAAAACTATGCAAAAGAAGAAGTAAACTAAAACAGATAGAAAGATAGGAAAGACCGGCGTTCAGCCGCCTGAGTACCTCACCCCGTGTAGAGAGCGGAGTGGCGCACCCAGGCGTTGCCCAGGGACACCAACTTGGAGGAACCGGTTTCGCCCCCAACCTAACCTAACCTAACCTAACCTAACCTTATTATTGGAATTATTTTATTTGAATTATTTAATTGGAATTATTATTTTTACTGAAATATTACTTTTGGAATTATACAATTAGAATTATCATTTTATGACAATTACTAAATTGAAATCATTGTGCTGACAGTGCCATAATGTGTGGTACAAAGTAGAAAATTATTAAATATTATTATACTGTATATTGGAAACTGTACAAAATGAAAAATGTAAAAAAGTAAAATAAAAACAAGAAATGTATAATAGTAACGTAAGAAAAAACAAAATTGTAAGTACTTATTAAAAAAGAAAAAAGAAATAAAAAATGAAAGAAAATATATAAACAAATGAAAAGAAACAGCCCTGATAATGTTAGGGGGACGAATTAAAAAAAAAAAAAAAAAAAAAAAAAAAAAAAAAAAAAAAAAAAAAACCTAACCTAACCTAACCTAACCTAACCTAACCTAACCTAACCTAACCTAACCTAACCTAACCTAACCAGTTTCGCGCCGTCCGCCGACCGGGAAGCATCTTTTTCATAACGCTCCGCATTCAAAAATCGTAAAAAGTGGTAAAAAGTGCACCGATTTTGACGATTGAGGTACCATTGGATTCGTCTCGGTGCGGCCCACACGCGAGTGATTGCGTCGAGCCTTAAATTGTGAAAAAAGTGCGTAAAAAGTGCCAAAAACTAAAGTTACAAAAAATTAAAAACTTTAAAGTGAAATAACTCAAACTATAGTTAACGGATTTTTATAAAAAATAGTGGACTTTGTGTAGGACAGAGACCTCTTTGTGTGTTGTGAAATTTAGAATTATAAACTGAGTGCAAGTACCAGTGACCTTGTGTTTAAGTTTTTGGCGTCCCCACGAGGTGGGTGAATTCGCCAGTTTTTTAAACCGGATTACAGTGCTCCAGAAAGCCGCACAACAGGACACCTCAAAACAGGAAAAAGAAAAATTTTTCGTTATAAGGGGGGTGAGTAATTGAAATATAAATTTCCCAACTTTAGAAAGCCGCCACACGAAGACGCATAGAGACGCGTGGGATCTAAAGGGTTCTAAATTAGCAGCTCAGCGGCGCCTAAGAGCCCCAATCAAAAAAGTAAGTACCTCCCTAGAAAAAATTTCCACCAGAGGCGAAAAACCGGATTTTTACAAAATCCAAAATAGCGAGAGCTGGCAACACTGGGAAACCTGAACGATAACACAGGAGCAAGGTACACAGTAAGACCTTTTAATAGACACCTAAAACAGGACGCTGCGACTACCACACCCAGAGATATACTAAAAATAGCGAAAAACAGGGATAACTCAGGATAAACGGGAAAGACCGGGAAAATACCCCCACAGCAGGATAGCCAGCGTCGTCACAAAATCAACGACACCTCGCACATCCAAATAGGAGCACGGGTTCGCGAGATATCGAAGGAAAACGTTTTGGCCGCCATTTTGTCGGCCATCTTGCGAAAGTTCGAAGGTAAATTGCTCCCGAACCAGGCATCGGACAGGGGTGTGCGACACATCATCGTAAAGGGCTCGACGAGGACAATCCGACGGAGCCATAAAAAGGGGAAAAAAGGGGGGATTTGTAACCCCCCCAAATTCACATCTCATCACTGAAGCTATTAACGATAAAAAGCCTGTAGTCGCCATATTCCTAGATATGAGCAAAGCTTTTGATTTCGTAGATCATAAGCTTCTACTACATAAGCTCGAAAAATATGGCATACGTGGCAAAGCTTTGGATTGGATTAAAAGTTACCTATCTGGACGTCAGCAATGTGTACAAATATCGAAAATTGACAAAGGGAAACAAATTACTAGTAGGTCGGACTTTTTGTGCAATAATTTCGGAGTACCACAAGGCAGTATACTAGGTCCATTACTCTTTTTATTTTACATAAACGACCTCCCTAACGTGACGGATCAAAAAACCATTTTATTTGCAGACGACACTACGGCTATAATTAAATGTGAAAATGAAAATTCGTTCCAAAATGACATTTCTATAACAATTAACAAAATTATGACATGGCTAAATTATAATAATTTAAAAATTAATCTAACTAAAACTAAAATAATTCAATTTAGAGATTATAGGACACGACCAATTGACTTAAATATAACCATTGACGGAATTAAAATGGAAGAAGTGAATTCTGCAAAATTTTTAGGCATTATTGTAGACAGGCACTGTAACTGGAAGGATCATATAAACCACGTGTGCGAGAAACTCGATAAATTCGTATACGCAATTAAAGTGTTACGCTTAAAAGTCTCGACCGAAGCCGCACTATGTGCATACCATGGATATGTGTCGTCTGTGCTCTCGTATGGGCTATTGCTGTGGGGGAACTCTGTTGAAATTGATAAGGCATTTAAGGTTCAAAAAAAGTGTGTAAGAGCCATTTGCGGAGCATGGCCGTTAGAGAGTTGCAAATCATTGTTTCTGAAATTGCAGATTCTACCTTTGATATGCTTGTATATTAGAGATATTTGTGTTTTTGTAAAGCAAAATCCGCACTACTTTCCAAAAAAGGCTGATGTTAATAATAGAAGTGGTACGCCAAGACATTTGTATAAATTGTATCTGCCTCAGTGCCGCTTTGACGTCTTTAAGAAAAATGTGTACATCAACGCTATTATCATTTTTAATAAATTACCCGACCATTTTAAAACTTTAAATGGAAATAATTTTAAAAGAGAAATAACAAAGTGGCTCTTGAATAATTGCTTTTACACATTAAATGAATATATGACATTTAAATAAAATAATGTATAATACTATGTGATATACTATTTGACATTTAAATAATTTATTATTATGTAATTAATATAATTTATGTGTGTATTATTAATTGTGTGTTTTATATATTACTAATAATTTTATTCTACTATACACACAGTAACTAATAATTTAATATTGAAAAATCTCAGATATGATATGATACATGAATTTAATAGCACAAATTATTATAAAAATTCTTAAAAGTAATAAATTCTATAATATTAATAATGTTAGAGTATCAACGTTATAGCATATATTGTAAAAATTTAAAAATAATTTGAGCTGTAGTTTTATTCTAATTTAGTTTAATTTTGTTGTAAAATTGCAAATTGCACGCCATTGTGATGGCAGAATGTGAGAACACTAAATAATTTTGTAAGACCATTGTACCTACAACATTCTTGCAATAAAAGAATTTGAATTTGAATTTGAATTAGACCAGGTATAGATCCCCCCCCTAGAAGGAAACCGCGATCCGGGCAACCAGAAACTGACTGAGTAATCGGCAAAAAACTTCGACTTTGACGTTTCGGCCGCCATTTTGAGAAATTTCAATCGCCGATTGCTCAGTAAATAGAGGAGATAGGAAGACGCGGTTTTCGGCTCCGAGCAGCAGAGGGTAAGGGCTACACATTCCGTGGGGTCGGAACCCGGAAAACCCAAAAAAGTTGGGAAAATTCTGCAAAAATTTTTTCGGGATTTTGACACCAGAATCCAATAGAGGGGGAAAATCTAA
The DNA here is from genome assembly GCA_905404095.1 of Glaucopsyche alexis. Lineage (NCBI taxonomy): Eukaryota > Metazoa > Arthropoda > Insecta > Lepidoptera > Lycaenidae > Glaucopsyche > Glaucopsyche alexis. Next base: position 96,396 of record FR990053.1, read on the forward strand.
GACCAGCAAGCCCAAGAACCCCCCCTCTACGACAAACGGTTGCCGAGATACAAGCCTTCAAACAGTGACAGTGACAGCTCGGCAACTGTCAAACGACGTAGAAAAGCGACCATATCTCCGCTCCCTGAAGGGCTAGAAGGACGCGGTTTTGGCCTACATTGAAGGCACCACCTCAGCCACCCCCTCCCCAAATTTGAACCAAAACAGACGTCCTCGATTATCGAGAACGAATTTGAGGGAGAAACCAGGACCATTGGGTAGAGGACGAGAAGACAAGACAAACGAGCCCAAACTCGGCTCCAATACCCCCAACGACGGCTGAGAAACTAAATATCAAAAATCCAGGAAAAGATCGCGGCGGCCATCTTGGAAAAATTAAAACCCCGATATCTCGGCTCCTGGACATCCTAGAGCCACGCGGTTTTCTTCAGCACGCAAGGCATTTCCTCAACCACCCCCTCCCCAAATTTGAACAAAATTAGACGTCTTCGACCATCGAGAACGAATTTGAGGGAGAAACCCGGACCATTGGGTAGAGGACTGCAAGACAAAACAAACGAGCCCAAACTCGGCCCCAATACCTCCAAGACCGGCTGAGAAATTAAATAACAAAAATCCAGGCAAAAAGCGCGGCGGCCATCTTGGAAAAATAAAAATCCGGATATCTCGGCTCCTGGAAGTCCTAGAGCCACGCGGTTTTCTTCAGCACCTTCAGCAAAGCAGGGGTAACCAGGTGAGGGGGAAGCCGAACACCTGCATGGTCTACCTCCACCTGGAAAACAAGAATACCTACCGCCTAGCTTCTGGACATCGCAGAGAGCAGCGGTTTTCGGCAACCAGCATCGGACGAAGTAGACGACGCCACACCCGAAGCACCGGAACACCTGGACGCCTGCAACACCTGCCACCTGCGAAAGAAGCAAAGAAAACCAGCACTACCAGCACGGAGAAGCCGCAGCATCCGCAGCACCTAAAAAGAGCTTAAGACTAAGAAACCGTAGCAGAAGCCATCCCGAAGACCCGAAGACCTGGAACACCTGAAAATAGAATTAAAAACTAAAATAGCTACACCTAAATCAAAATGTCCAAACAAAACCAAACAATGGATAAAAAACTTACCCGAGCTAAAAGCCCAACAGGATCGACAAAATCGAAAAGAGGCCTTAGGGACAGGATACTAGAGGGACAAATCCGTCAAAGCTTAAAAATCGACGCAGAATCTCATGAGGAATTCATGAGCCCATCCTCCAGATTAATGGATCCAGACCCCACACTCTCAGAAGGAGACCTGCCAAAAAGCATGATAGACTCAGACGATGACCTGTCGGTTGGCTCACGAGCATCCAATAACAGCAGAGCGAGCCTACTTCCCGTAACACACAAAAGAGGAACGGGAGTAGCCATGGACGAAGCAACGAAGCTAGCAAACGAAACGCTTCTCACTGCTAAAAAAGCCATCGAGGAAGCGGGCAACATGAAGCGCGAGTGTAAAATAACAGCGCTAGAAGGTCTGCAAACCCTGTACGAAACTTGCCTCGCTCTCTCTGACTCTCGCTCTAGACATAAGTTCAACTTAGAACACGAGAGAAAAAGAAACGCGATCGAAATAGTACGGCTAGAAAGAGCACATATGCAGGAGATGAGAAACCTAAAAGAGAACCTAGCAGTAGAAATTAATCACACCAGACAGGAGACGCAAACAATTCTAAAGGAGACCGAAAACATAATGAAATGGTTGAATTACGAAACCAAAACACCTTTCAAAGAAATGGAGGAAGCGGGGAAAATACTCAAGAACCTAGAAAAACAAATAAAAACAGAAAAAACAAAGGAGAAATATGACGATGAAGAGAAGTGGAACAAACTAACGGCTGCGATGGAAAAGATGAACACGAACACAGATCGGGTCAGCAACCAGCTGGACTCTTTACGCCGCCACCTAAATGATCTCAACAATAAATATGACAATCTACCACTCCTTCACTTAGGCCGAGAACAACATACGGAGCCTAACAACATAAACGAACACGAGACATCAAAAATAATAGAGGAAATAGCCGAAATGAAAACGATTATTAAAAACCTAAGAGACATAACAGCAGCAACAAACATGGCAACAGACACAAAGGCCCAGACACAGAACATCCCGGAGGAATGGAGAAATGAGCTGAAAGGGATAAAAGAGACGCTACAAGAAATAAAAGACCCCTACACCTGCATCACCACAAACATACAAGACCTGAAAAGGACAATAATAGAATCGACAGACACGACAGCAGAACTGATCACCCCAATACGAACAGCAATAGAAGACCTAAAAAAGAACACCGAACAAAGAAACAAAATAGACTTACACGACAGCATCTCCGACAACCTCAACGACATAAAACAAAAGCTAAACAACTTAAAACCTAACGACCTCCCGAGAACCGACGACAACCTAGAAGAAAAGACCCAAAGCCCAAGTAAAACAGCAACAACACCTGAAAACACAAACGCAACCTACGCAGAAGCAGTAAAATATAAAACTAGTTACAACATCAGCGTTGAATCAGAAGAAACACAACATACCTCAGACGACGTCATTAAAACAATAAAAACAAACGTAGACGTCGTAAACATGGGCCTAGGGATAAACAGAGTCAGAAAAGCAGCTAACCAAAAAGTAATTATAGGATGCAGCACGCTGGAAGACAGGGACAGGCTGAAACAAAAACTAGAGACAAACAACAATCTAATAGTAAACAACCTAGAAAACAGAAACCCACGACTAAAAATAATAGGACTAATACATGACTTCCAGAACAACCAGATTCCCCAAGCCATAGTTAAACAAAACAAATACATAAGTGAAGAGAACATAAATGAGATAACAATCATAAGAAGAACAAGAGGGAGGACGAGAGAATTAACGAACGTCATACTGGAAGTACCACCTGAAATATGGAAAGAACTCGTGAATAAGAAAATACACATAGGGTTCCAAATATTACCGATAGTAGACCAGTCCCCAATAATACAATGCTACAGGTGTTTGGACTTCGGGCATACAGCAAAAGTGTGTGCAGGGGAAACAACTTGTGGCTACTGTGCCCATGCACACGACACCAGGGACTGCACAAATAGAAACCAAGCACCAAGGTGTATCCACTGTCCAAGCGGAAACCACCCAGCATACTCTGCAGAATGCCCAATATGGCAGAAATGGGACCGCATAGCTCGAAGCCGTATAAGCTATTGCTAAAGTTCAGACAAAGAAAACAAAGACCATGATAGCACAAATAAATCTGGGTAGAGGCCAGGCAGCAACCACAGAAGCCATCCAGTCGACAACATCTGAGGGTTTCACTGCGTTGATGGTTCAAGAACCCTATGTCGGTTCAACAGGAGTTCTGACGTGCGGGTACAGGACAGTGCAGAAAACAGCAAATATAACCAAACCTGTAAAGTCCGCCCTGGTTGTACTGGACCCAAACGTCAGGATTATAACAAAGGACATATGGATAACCGAAAACATAGTAGGCGCAGTGATAACCTTGAACAACAGCCTCGAAGTCGGCATGATATCAATATACTGGGAGGAATACGTAGATATAAGCGAGCAAATAACCGAGCTCGACAACATAATGGATGACATGGACAAAAGACTGATTGTGGTGGGAGGTGATGTCAACTCAAAAAGCCAATGGTGGGGAGAGGATACAGACGACATAAGAGGGGAAAAATTAGCTGAATATATAGCCAGTAAAAACCTAGAGCTGATAAACGATGGGACAACACCAACCTTCTATGCACTAAGAAGAAACACCCCGTACACCAGCATAGTTGATATCACCTTCTGCTCTACGGAAATGCTGAATCTCGTCTCTGACTGGAAAGTCAACCCAGATATGGTGACCACCTCGGACCATAGAACAATTACATATACAATCGGAACAAGAACTGACAAAGATGAGACAAACACAAATCTAACAACAACAAGAAAATATTTTTTATTTATTTTATTTTTATTTATTTATTTAACACACATACAACTACCATTACAGACAAAATCCAATTCGATAGCGTAGGAAAGCAAATTCATATTTTATATAATACATATTATGATATTTCCAGTTTATAAAATAATAATAATTATTGATAAAGAATAATAATTAAAGAAAGACACATACGACGCCTAGTGTCACTTTTGTAAATTCGCTCAGCGGACATACGAATAGGTCCAATTTTTTGTTTACTTTGTTAAGTATTCGGATTGTTCTTACAATGGGCGCGTATTTCAATAAGTTGGTTCTGGCCTGTGGTGTCGCGAACAAATCGGGAGGACGCCTCCGCCAAACATACCTATTGGGAACGCTTAGCGCTAGCCATTGCAATAGATCCGGGTTATTTAATTTACCGCGCAACACTTTAAACATAAAGCATGCTAGACTCAGATCTCTCCTAGTCTCCAACTTATTGTACCCAACCATTCCTAATACAAATAATGTTGGATACATCAACGGGTAAAAAGGATAAACTCCGTAACGTTTAAAATATATAAATCTTAAAAACTTATTCTGTATCCGCTCCAACATAAGCTTGTACTTGCTCTCATGCGGGGCCCACACTGCGGCGTTGAACTCAAGCTGACTCCTGATGAACGCATCATATAACGCTGTAATTGCCTTCACATTCCAGAACTTTGTGGCCCTTCGTAGTATGAAGCCCAGCCGTCTGTATGCCTTCTTACAAACGTTTATGATGTGGTCTCGGAAGAACAGCTTTTCATCCACTTGGACGCCAAGATCCCGAACAGACTTCTCCCTTGTCAACGCTACTCCATTTAACATGTATTCGTATAACACTCACAAAGCGAACTGGACCACATTTAGAGAAATAATAGAAAAAGAATTAAAAGACAACAATATCACGGAACAAGAACTTAAAAGAATAAAAGACAAACAGGACATAAACAAGATCACAGATACATACACAAACATAATCCTAAAAGCATGTGAAGAAACTATACCAAGAATAAAAAAGAAAGAGACTAGACAAATAAAATGGTGGACAGAAGAATTAAAAGAAATGAAAAAGGAAGTAATCAGATTGAGAAGAAAGATAAAAAAAGCAAACCCAAGACGGAAAGAATACGTTATAAACAACTACTTAGAGGCACTACAACATTATAAAGATAAGATACAAACAACTAAGAACGACAGCTGGAAAAATTACTGCACCACCCAAGAACGAGAATCTATGTGGGATAAGATATACAGAGTTATAAGACACACTAAAAAACTACATGACGATCAACTATTAAAAAATAACGACAAAGACTGTGACCCTAAAGAATCTGCCGAACTCCTGGCAGCAACTTTCTACCCTTCAGACAACACAAATGACGACACAATTGACCATAGACTGACTAGACTTGAAGTTGAAAAATATACAAAAGACATAGACCTAACTGACCAGACTGACTTATCTAAAATAACTACTACCGAGATTGAAACTACAATTAAATCAATGAACCCTAAGAAAGCCCCAGGAGAAGACGGTATAACATCTGACATATGCGAACAAACCTACAGAGCAAACCCAAGCGTAATGTTGGAACTCTTCAACGCATGCCTAAAAAATGGCTGCTTCCCGACAAGATGGAAGAGGGCAACCATCATTACGCTGAGGAAGCCAGGGAAGGACAATTACTTAACACCTAAATCGTATCGCCCCATCGGTCTACTCCCCATTCTAGGCAAGATCTTAGAAAAGATTCTATGCCGAAGGATGCTATGGAAGCTGGGAAAGGAGCGAAAGATAAACCCTAGACAGTATGGCTTCATGCCCCAGCGAAGCACCGAGGACGCTCTCTACGACGCCATCGAAATGACAAGACAAGCTGTCCGTGACAAGAAAGTTGTTGCGATGGTGTCATTGGACATAGAGGGAGCTTTCGACAACGCGTGGTGGCCGAAAATAAAGACACAGCTGAAAAAAAAGGGAATCGACAAAAACCTCCTGGCAACGTTCTACGATTACCTATCGGATAGACAAATAAAGCTAACATACGCAGGACACACAACTGAAAGGAAAGCAGAGAAAGGATGTATCCAGGGTTCGGTGGGAGGACCACTGATGTGGAACATCCTGATGGACCCACTATTAGAAGAAGCAGATAACCTAGAGGCCCACGTACAAGCATGTAACGTAGTTACATTTTATTTAATTAAATTTCGTTGAAAACGATACACCCAACGCCATCTATGGTATGTGGTGGTAACTACGGCTATGGGTTCAAGTCGACATTCTCAACGCCATCTATGGTATATGGTGGTAACTACGGTTATGAATTCAATAGTTATCGACTTATCGATTTGAATCTAATCCTTTTTAAATCTAAACATCATAATCTTTTTTTAAACAACTTAAATACACCAGTTTTGCGTTATTAGGTTATCATTCTAAATAACTCAATATATTTCTACTGTGGCAAAAAGTCTTAGCTGTGTAGTCAAGGTAATTTAAAAAAAAATATATTTTTAGGTCGGGTATAAAAGCCTGACGCGCGAGTGACAGTTCCTTTTTCCATATCTCCTTTTTGGACATCTTAAATTGTATTGAGTTGTGGTTGCTTTAAATTTCCACGTTTCTAAGTTCAAGTAATTTTAAACCCGTCTTCACGGTGAGTTCTGTGTCTGTGTCTATAAATGTGTAGATTTCGCTTTACAAATTTTATATTGTTATTTTCCAAATTACTTTAAATATCAAATTGTAGGTAAATGTCAAAATTGTTTTTTTGTGGAACACGTGGAGGTTCCCCGTTTAATAATTAGATGCTAATATCATGGTGGGCCTGTTTTATCAACACGCATTCTTGTAATTTCGCCTAGTTTTATATTTTTTTATGTTTATGCGTGTTGTAAATTTTAAGCTGTCAAATTTTTTTTACATCATTTAAGTTTGCTTTGTAAACCTTTTATTTTTTAAAACGTACTCTTAGTACCTTTCATTTTAAACTGTAAGGGACCAGGGCCCTGATTTCGAGGATTCGAGATCAAGGCCACGGTACCTTAAGCAAGCTCTGCATATGTGGACCTACCGTTCCAGGGTTCTGAGTTCCGGCTGGAACAGTTCCTGTATGGACTACACCTGAACCGACCAGATACCATCGTTCCGGTCTGGACAACCCCAAGCCACACAGCATACCCAGGACTGTCGGTCTGAGCTTGGCCGTTAGAGTTGTCGGACCCTCGTCACTGGACCTCGCAGACCGTGGGATACCCCTGACTGTCTTCGACTAGCTAAGTGCCGTGTGCTAATTATCCCCATACTACACCTCCACCGCCCAGGGCTGAACCAGACTTTGCCGGCTAACCGACCCACGCCCCTATCTAGTCATTTTAATTTTTAAATATATATATTAATTTGTTACCGTATCTAGTGTTTCCTTTTTAACTACACCCGTAACAACTGGGGATAATTGGCACACGGCACTTAGCTAGTCGAAGACAGTCAGGGGTATCCCACGGTCTGCGAGGTCCAGTGACGAGGGTCCGACAACTCTAACGGCCAAGCTCAGACCGACAGTCCTGGGTATGCTGTGTGGCTTGGGGTTGTCCAGACCGGAACGATGGTATCTGGTCGGTTCAGGTGTAGTCCATACAGGAACTGTTCCAGCCGGAACTCAGAACCCTGGAACGGTAGGTCCACATATGCAGAGCTTGCTTAAGGTACCGTGGCCTTGATCTCGAATCCTCGAAATCAGGGCCCTGGTCCCTTACAGTTTAAAATGAAAGGTACTAAGAGTACGTTTTAAAAAATAAAAGGTTTACAAAGCAAACTTAAATGATGTAAAAAAAATTTGACAGCTTAAAATTTACAACACGCATAAACATAAAAAAATATAAAACTAGGCGAAATTACAAGAATGCGTGTTGATAAAACAGGCCCACCATGATATTAGCATCTAATTATTAAACGGGGAACCTCCACGTGTTCCACAAAAAAACAATTTTGACATTTACCTACAATTTGATATTTAAAGTAATTTGGAAAATAACAATATAAAATTTGTAAAGCGAAATCTACACATTTATAGACACAGACACAGAACTCACCGTGAAGACGGGTTTAAAATTACTTGAACTTAGAAACGTGGAAATTTAAAGCAACCACAACTCAATACAATTTAAGATGTCCAAAAAGGAGATATGGAAAAAGGAACTGTCACTCGCGCGTCAGGCTTTTATACCCGACCTAAAAATATATTTTTTTTTAAATTACCTTGACTACACAGCTAAGACTTTTTGCCACAGTAGAAATATATTGAGTTATTTAGAATGATAACCTAATAACGCAAAACTGGTGTATTTAAGTTGTTTAAAAAAAGATTATGATGTTTAGATTTAAAAAGGATTAGATTCAAATCGATAAGTCGATAACTATTGAATTCATAACCGTAGTTACCACCATATACCATAGATGGCGTTGAGAATGTCGACTTGAACCCATAGCCGTAGTTACCACCACATACCATAGATGGCGTTGGGTGTATCGTTTTCAACGAAATTTAATTAAATAAAATGTAACTACGTTACAAGCATTTGCCGATGATCTTCTGATAGTGGCCATAGGAGGGAATAGTAGAGAGGTTGAAGAAAAAGCCAATGCAGCCCTTAAAGTGGTAGAAAGATGGGGAGTAGACAACAGACTCAAGTTCGCGGCACATAAGACACAAACGATTCTGATAACAAAGAAACTAAAGATAGAACAACCCGTACTTGAGTTCTGTAACACTAAACTTACATATAGCAAAAACCTAAAACTGCTAGGTGTAACTATAGACAGCGGCCTCACCTTCAAGGATCACGTGGAGGATATCAGCAAAAAGGCTATAAATATTTACAAAGGACTATCGACAAGTGCAAGAGCAACATGGGGCCTAAACCCAGATATAATCAGGACCATATATGTTGCGGTAATAGAGCCTATAATTCTGTATGCGGCAGGGGTGTGGGAACCTGCACTTAGAAGAAAATATATAAGGAAAAAGATCGACCGTATAAACAGAATATTTACAATAAAAATAGCAAAGACACACAAAACAGCATCTTTAACGGCAAGCACCCTCCTCAGTGGCACCATCCCACTCCACTTACGCATTAGGGAAAATGCTGAGCTATACAGGATCAAAAGAGGCAAGCCAATTGAGGGGTATCCCGACAGACAACTCGAAACGAGAGCTCACCCCTTTGACCTGCCCCACCCATCCGAAAGAGGTCCTATACATTTCCAGCTTATAACAGAAGAAGAAGACGTACAAACTATACCCAAAGATACACCCACAATATACACTGATGGAAGTAAGCTGGAAGGCAAAGTCGGGGCCGCGGTAAGCTGGTGGGAAGGGGAGAGAGAAATAAGGAAAAAAAAGATAAAGCTGGAGGGATACTGCTCAGTATATCAGGCGGAGATGGTGGCGATATGGCAGGCAGTGCAGCAGATGACCAAACATAAAACAATGAAGGCAAATCTAGCATCTGACTCAAGATCATCCTTACAAACCCTATCAGACCCAAGTAACCTTAATCCAATAGCAGTGGAAATAAAAAGAATAATAAAAAGTAACAACATAGATATAAACTGGTACTGGATAAAAGCACACACAGGGCTCCAAGGGAATGAAAGAGCAGATGACCTTGCAAAGCAGGCAACAACTTTAAAAACAGCACCTACTTACTCAGCAGTCCCTATAAGTTCGGTAAAATACACTCTCAGACAGAAAACACTAGAAGAATACCAAACGGAGTACGAAGAGAAAAGCAAGGATAAACCAATAGCATACTTTTTCGGAAACGTTCGCCAAGCCCACAAAATACTACAAAATATCAAAATGGACAACATCTTGGCACAAATTTTCACTGGCCATGGTGGGTTTGGCGAGTATTTACACAGGTTCAACCTAAAACGAGACGCAAACATATGTGACTGTGATAACATGTCGGAACAAAATGTAATGCACTGCCTATGCGAATGCGCAAAATACGCCACAGTGAGAATGGACACAGAACAGATTATAGGCAAAAATATAGACAGAAAAACCATCATAGAAATCATGAACAATGAAAAAGAACGTAAAACATTCCTAAAAATGGCAAAGGAAATAACCGAGAGAGTAATAAAAGAAAATAAAAAATAGAAACACCGGACGGGACACAAGAATAAAAGTAAGAAACCAGAAGAGAAGAAGACGGTGCGAAACTGAAAAAAAAAAAAATGAGTCAATTATTTACCTAGTACAATAAAAAGATATAAGGCTGTCGGAAAATAAATACCGACAGTATTAAAAAAAAAAAAAAAAAAAAAAAAAACCTAACCTAACCTAACCTTTTTTTTTTTTTTTTTTTTTTTTTTTTTTTTTTTTTTTTTTTTTTTTTTGTTTCCGGAGGGGAAAATGCATTACGCATACCACCCAGGCGCAGGGGGCACCCGAGTGGTGATGTGGGACTCCCGTATAGGCTAATGAGACCCACGGTATACCCACTAAAAACCACCCCCCACCTTCCTCCTCGCCGCCCTGTGACGGGGCCACGGGAACGATAAACACATCCGCGACCCCGCCGGCGGCAGCCGCCCACTAGCGGCTCCATCCAAGGCCCGAAAGCCCCAGGCGCACCAGATGGTAAGGTGCGCCTTCCTCCTCGGCCTCCACCAGTACTGTAGCAGACTCCCCCCGAGTCTGCTACTAGGAGGCCACGGATACCAGCCTCCACAACCGGTACCCGGTGGCAGATCTGGTATATGGTTCTGCCACCGACCACTGCTCGGCCGCAGAGGATAGGGCAAGCGGCGCACCGTAATACCAACTTGCCTCTTCCTCTGCGGCCCCACCAATGCCGTTAACCGTACGGAACGGCCCCGCCAGCTCGCAGGGGGGTAGGGAGAGTGGCACAACACTACCACGCCTCTCCCCCTGCGATCCCTCCACGGCCGCAGAAGATAGGGAGTACGGCGCACCGTAATACCGGCACTCCTCTTCTTCTGCGGTCCCACCTCCTAGCGCGTCCGCAACGGACTCCTCCAGCCCGCTGGGAGCGCCCTCCTCGGGCCAGCCGTCGGAACACTAGCCGGCCCTGGTTGCCTCTTCGCTTCACCGTGGGTGTCCAATCCACGGTTACTAAGCCCCACCGCCACGACAAGGCGTGCAACCATCGGGGGGAACCTAACCTAACCTAACCTAACCTAACCTAACCTAACCTAACCTAACCTAACCTAACCTAACCTAACCTAACCTTTTTTTAGGGTTCCGTAGTACTTAAGGAACCCTTATAGTTTCGCGCTGTCCATCTGTCTGTCTATCTGTCTGTCCGCGCCTCTAGCTCCTGTAATTATGAATATAAATTAATGAAATTTGGTGCAGTTATAGATTGTGTATAGATCACGGTTTTGGGATTATAAAAAAAAAAAAAAAAAAAAAAAAAAAAAAAAAAAAAAAAAAAAAAAAAAAATATATATATATTAGGTTGGGGAAAAAGTTTCTTCGCATTTTATATAAAAATTCAAAAGGTTTTTTTATAAAGTTTATTTACAAGTGACTAAAGTATATAGGTGCCATTTTGTTCGATAACTTTTTGCCATCTTGTTGGTAGGTACATGATCCCATTGCTATAAAATTTTTGGGGCTTCTGATGAAAAAACTGCGACAAGTGGTTTTGGCAGTCCTCTTGTGATGTCAACCTGACACTGCCTAAGGAATTCTGCAGCGACCGAAACAGGTGGAAATCTGAAGGTGCAAGGTCAGGACTATACGGCGGATGCATTAACACCTCCCAGCCAAACTCCCGTAATTTTTTCTGAGTGGCTAAAGATGTGTGAGGTCTAGCGTTATCATGGTGAAAAACCACACTCTTCTGTTGATTAATTCCGGCCGCTTTCTCTCAACTTCTTGCTTTAATCTCATCAGTTGTTCGCAGTACAGTTCAGAATTGATGGTCCTGCCTGGCGGTAACAGCTCATAATGAATAATGCCCTTCCAATCCCACCACACACACAGCATCACCTTGTTGCGAGTTAACCCGGGTTTCGCCACAGTCTGTGAAGCCTGACCGGCCTTTGATCACGATCTTTTTCGCACGTTCTTGTCGTACGTGATCCACTTTTCATCACCAGTTATCAGCTTCTTCAAAAATTGTTCGGTTTCATTACGTCGTAATAAAGAATCACAAATGAGTACACGGTTCATTAGGTTTCTTTCAGTGAGCTCATGAGGCACCCAAATATCGAGCTTTTTTGTGTACCCAGCTTTTTTCAAATGCGCCAAAACCGTTTTGTGGTCAATCCCCAGTTCTTCAGCTACATCGTAACTACTAATATGCCGATCTTGCTCCACTTTTTCAAAAATGGCAACAGTTTTGTCCGTAACAGGGCGACCAGAGCGACGTGCATCTTTGATATCAAAATTTCCGGATTGAAAACGCTTAAACCAAATTTGCGCTACTCTCACAGATACTGCATTAGGTCCATAAACATCACAAATTTTTTTCGCGGCTTGTGTTGCATTTTTACCTTTTTTGTAATGAAATTTTAAAATGTATCGAAATTCTTCATAAGAATCACTCATTTTAACAATAAGAAAAACAAATGAAAATCTCAAATTTACCTAATTTGAATTTGGAATTGTCTTCTGTAAAATTAAAACTTTTTAATGATACCAAAATCAGCCAGATACAATTGGTATAGCCCAAGATATTTTATGACAAGTTCATACATACTATAATGCGAAAAGACTTTTTCCCCAACCTATTATTTTAAGGGTGGCTCTCCATACATGTGAAGTGGGGATGAAAAATATTTTTTCTCTCTACCCCATCGTGTGGGGTATCGTAAAATAGGTCTTTTAAAATAAAGGCAAGGTTTCATACGTTACTTTTTTATAATATTGACCATTTTCGAGTAATCGGCCACCAAAGTAGTTTGTAAGTTGGTCCCCCCCCCCTAGCATTTTTAAACTATATGAGATAGAAACTTGCTAAAAACTCTTTAGGAAAATTATTGTGAACCAAATCGTACAGTTACTTTTGGAGTAATTAAAAAAAAAGGATTGTACGGTTCGTACACCTTGAGATGCTGTTGCTGCTATTGATGATGCTGTTCGCTGAGTAAAACTAAGTTGTTGCTGCTAATGTGTATATTTGCTAAGATAAAAGATAAAATGCTAATGCTATATGCTAATGAGTTACACTAGTCCGCAATGCGCGACGGTTTTGCGTGAACTAAACTTATAACTAAAATATATCTAAAATGAGCGTGCGCGTGAAATATACAAAAATGCTGATGATGCTCTGTACGGTTGTTGCACCGTACATGCTCCCGGGCGACAGAAGCGGTGGGTGCTGGATGATGAGATGGTAGATGAGCTAACCTAATAACAAGGTGATGGAACAATAATATACTAAAGCTATTACAGGTGATGCCCGACAATAGTATAATTATTGATCGCTCTTAAAACTACACCGTTCTAGTTTCGGAGATGTGCTTTTGTTCACTGACACATTAGAATTACACTTAACACAATACTTTGTTACAGATTTGTTTATTTCACTATCACTCATCCACTTATCACTTACACTGGCACTAACACTAACACCCGGGTCAATGCTGGTGCGCAGTTGCGCAACCGGAGAGGATACGACCGGCGCGGCTGGCGCAGCTTGCACCGCCAGCGCCGGCCCCGTTGACCGCTGCTCGACCGGAGATGGTGCGGCCGGCGCGGCTGGCATGGCTTGCGCCGCCGGCGCCGGCTCCGCTGACCGCTGCCGATGGGCGCACCACAGGTCCACTGCTGCTGCTAAAGCTACCGCTGCTAAACAGTATATGGCGGCGTAGTGGTGAATGTCGTGTGACGACAACTCTGTTTCCATTTGCTCCGAAGCTGCTCTCATCTGCTTGATGCGCTCCCCGAGAGCAAGTAGGGAGTGGTTGTAGCTCCCGCTTTCTTCGCGCGTAATCGGGGGTAACGATATGTTGATGAAGTGATTTAAGGGTGCGATTTCTGGTGCATAGACTACCGGCTCGTTCTTAAGTATATTAGTAAGCTGTTTGTGTGAATTAATAGTAAAAGTCGCGCTCTTAATCGTACATTCGTCCCACAAAGTGATGACGTTGGCGCCAGTCACCTGTTCGCTGGAAATCTGATCCTTGCATATGAAACGTAGTGTACAATGACCACAACAATTAATTAAGAACGTATTTGTTTTGATAGGTGTCCATGCCGTCTCGCACTCGCTAAGTGTCGTCTTACACACGTGGCTTTGTTTATCTTTGATACAAAGGTTGTCGTCCGACTGTCTTTAGTAGACAGGCGTTTGTAATGCACAAAGATACGCATTGCTTGATGTGTATAGAAAACATTTATCAAAGTCACTGGCAGATATTGGTATAAAAGTGTCCTTTTTGAAATTCATGGCAACGTGCTTGGCTATAGGTATTACGCTGACCATAGAATTACCCATCAGTTGTGGCAGGGGAAACATCGTGTAAACTTCATAGCTTTCCTTATTAATGAGGGGAATTTCAATTTCAAAAATAAAATATTGTTGTGTCATTCTTACTTTAACTGTCATTATTTTATAAATCGACGATAGCTCGGCTTGTAAATTGGTGACTGGTAACGCTAAGTGTTGCGGTACATCACTACTGCAGCGGCACATCTCTAGCGCCCGGGTAACGGGGTGCGGGGTGCGGGGGAAACCTGCCTCTACGCCTCAGTTATGGCTTGAATCCGCGCGAGTGCGACCGCCTTCTAGGCGGTCGCAGATTCGGGCCACAGCTCACAACACCTCAGCACGCCAACGAGGAAACATCTACTACTAATACAAAAGTGCATCGTCACCCTGGCCAGGGTAATTCAAGACTCAACACACAGTAAGATTCTAAGGTGATAGGCGTGTAATCCAGCCCGTGAGTAACTAAAGTCCATTTATCACACATTTAACATTGGTCCTTCAAAGGAGAAATCACGCCGTCATCGTTTTCAAACTCGGGCCAATTTGTTCAACGGTCTTCAGCGCCGAACGGCGAACAATCGCCGTTTTGATATTCCAACCTAGGGGAATAGCAGCCGTATACAATCCCGCAAAGTTTGAGAGTAAGGCAATTAAGACAAAGGAATGAAAAGCCTGCACACGTGGATAGCAATTACGTGAGTCGTTCAATTTCTCTTCCTTACTGTTTTTCCAAAAAATCCTATTCGAAATTTCAAAATCTCAATTCAACCCTAATATTTAGATGCATCATTATTGTGTGATTGAGTTTTTTCAACACGTTTTCACAAGCCGGCGAAACCCGCCATTTTAATTACAAGTTATCTCGCATGCAAATTCGTATTTCAAAGTGCATAGTAAATATTTCACTCATATGTTAGGTGACTAACATAATAACATATTATTTTAGTGTATTCGCATTGACATAAATGTGGATAGCATTTCTTGTAATTTGCGTTTTTTTCCGATTCTAATAACATAAAAAACACGACCGTAGCCGCCATAGTCTTATTAGAATACCATAATTATAATTTCAAATAATACATTACAGAACCTACACATTATATGTAACACGGTAAAATATTGCAATCTCCTTTCACAGAAACATTAATTTCAGTATTTTTCTAACATTATTAGTTTTTTCAAATCCGCCATACGACTCGGAATCCACCTGGTTGTCAAACAAAATTTTCTTATTAGACAATAATATTGACGTAAACGTAAAAAATACGCATTTTCCCCGTTAGCAATTTTATTTTAGAACACATAAATATAAATTTCTTTTCGGAAACGCTAATAATTAGCTCGATGCAATTGGATAAATCTACTTCGGTCTCATTTTCGTTATTCATTGAACGCCATTAAAAAATTTTTTTTTCTTCGAAATTTTCCAAATTTAATTACATATTTATTAAATATAGCAAAAATTTATTGGGTTATAATAGTACAAGTAATTTCGCATAAATTCTAAATTAAAATAATTAAGGATTAATCTGATGCAATTGGATTTGTTCACATTGCGCATTTTATACATCGCCGCAAGCGCCATTTCAAGTTCAAGTTTGTCACGTCAGTGAACTTTCAGTTGTCACCGGTAAATTTTGGTTTGGTGTTTTTGTTAATCATGGCCGATGAAAAAATTGAAACTTTAATTAAAAAACGTTCGTGTATGAAATCTAAGCTTACTATTTTTGGAAATTATCTAACCGTGCTTAAAACATGTAAAGAGTTAAGTAGTGTTCAACATTTAGAATTGGAAAAAAGGTTTAAAACATTTGATGCTTTATACGACATCTTCGATCGTTTACAGAGTGACATAGAAATGCAATCCGAAAACATGGATAATGAGCAGCACGAACGGCAGCAGTTCGAAAATCAATATTACAAATTAGTGGGTGTTGCACGACACTATCTCAGTGGTACATCTTCACATGGTGAATCTGGGACGAGCTCCGATGTGGCACAGGCAAGTGGATTTAAATCTAATTATGCTAGGTTGCCAAAAATTGACTTACCCGTATTTTGCGGTCACTATCATCAATGGCTTGAATATAAACATACCTTTGTTTCGTTAATTCATCAAAGAGGGGACATTGATAACACAAATAAGCTTCATTATCTTCGTGCTTCCCTAAAGGGCAGTGCTTTGTTAGTTATTGATAATTTAGATTTTAAAGCCGAAAATTATGATAAAGCGTGGACTTTACTGTGTGATAGGTATGATAATAATAGGTTGCTAGTAAATAATCACGTCTCCGCGTTGTTCAATGCTGAAGTCATACGAAGTGAGTCTTGTGAATCTATTCGGCACCTCATCGACATTATCAATAAAAATCTTCGGGCATTGGAAACCTTAGGTCAACCTACTTCTTATTGGGACACATTAATTATTCACATGATGTCAGAAAAACTTGATAGTGTATCTCGCAGAGTTTGGGAGGAGCACAGAAATACCCTTTCAGATCCACCTACTTTAAAATTATTTATCGGCTTTCTTAGTAACAGAGCAGACTTATTGGAAACGTTAAATGAAAACAAATTTAAGGTTAAAAAATCAGAATTTAACATAGGCAACACAAACTTACTCATTAACAGAGATATCAAATTACAGCAAAATAAAAATAATAATAAGAAAACATTTACTTGTTCTATTTGCAATCAAAATCATTTCTTCTTTAATTGTGATAAATTCAGATCACTTTCTATTGAAAGCCGAATTCAAAAGGCCAAAGAAGCAAAATTATGTCTTAATTGTTTGCGCCCTGGACATTTTCAGAACAACTGTAAACTTACTAATTGCAAATATTGTAACAAGAAGCATAATACTCTCTTGCATTTACACGAGTCATCTAAGCTGTCCGTAGAGCCGACCATACCACTAATAAATAATTTTGCAAACGCCAACATTAATCGTCAGCCTACTACTCCTATGCACGTGTTGCTTTCCACAGCATTGGTGAAAGTTGTCGACGGCAGGGGAAAGGAACACAAAGCCCGAATGCTGCTCGACAATGGAAGTACAGCTAACTTTATAACGCAAGCACTGTGCAGTAGGCTGGGGTTAGTGAGGCAGCGCGCAAGCTCTATGGTAACAAGCATTAATAATAATTCTACGTCAGTTACACAGTCTTGTAATCTTACTGTCAAATCATTGTATACAGATTACAATGTATCAGTTAATTGTCTTATTTTGCCAGGAATTACTAGATCATTACCATCATCATATATTAACATTGATAATATTCCTCTTCCAATGGGAATTAACTTAGCAGATCCTTCTTTCAATGTTCCATCAGACATTGACATTTTAGTGGGGGCAGAAATGTTTTGGTCAGTTTTAGGTAATAATTCCATTGACTTAGGTAAAAATCAACCTAGGTTATATGAAACGAAATTGGGTTGGTTGGTGTCAGGGCAGGTAGCTCGTCTTAAGTCACCGTCTTTGACTTCTGTTTGTCATTTTGTCAGTGAGGAGTCCGACCTAAATTTATCTCGTTTTTGGGAATTAGATACCATATCGCCAGAATATTCGTATTCTCCAGAAGAACGTGCTTGTGAGCTTAATTTTTCCTCAAACACACATAGGGATAGGGATGGACGTTTCATCGTCAGAATGCCACTGAAGGCAGATCCTTCGGTCTTAGGCGACTCATTTCAAATGGCCAAATGCCGTTTCTTGTCACTAGAGAGAAAATTTTCAAGAGACCCTATCTTTAAATCAAGATACTTAGAGTTCATGCGTGAATATGAACGCTTAGGGCACATGACCCAAAACAAAGAATTTTTTTCTAATAATAGTCCTCAACAGGTCAACTATTATTTACCTCATCACGGTGTGATACGTGAATCCAGTACTACTACAAAGCTTCGTACAGTCTTCGATGCTAGCGCAGCTACTAGCACTGGTGTGTCACTCAATGACATACAGATGGTTGGGCCCACTGTACAGGAAGACTTATATTCCATCTTATTACGCTTTCGCCAGCACAAATATGTTGTTACAGGCGACGTTGAGAAGATGTACAGGGCTATTTGGATTGAGCCGTCACAGCGGTCTCTCCAACAAATTGTTTTTCGGTATGATTCGTCCGAACCATTAAGAACTTATACTCTTAATACTGTCACCTATGGCACAGCATCAGCTCCATACTTAGCTACAAGGTGTTTAGTGAGCCTGGCTTCGACCGCGGACGATGACAAAGTCAAGGAGTCCATAAAGAGAGATATTTACGTCGATGACTACTTGGGGGGCTCGTCCACGATAGAAGAAACGGTTAAACTTTGTAAAGGTGTCATAGCAACATTAGGAACAGCACATTTCAATTTAAGAAAATTCATGTCTAATAATCAAACAATTCTAGATAAAATAGCACCATCATCTTCTATGGCAAAAAACATTTTAGATATTTCAAGCAGTGATAATGTTCAAGTTTCATCAAAAACATTAGGATTGAATTGGATTTGTGATTCAGACGTATTGTCATTTTCAATCAACATTGATCTTCACCAAAAGGTAACCAAACGTCACATATTATCAGTAATCAGTCAAATATTTGACCCTCTTGGTCTCGTAGGTCCATGTGTTGTCAACGCAAAAATAATTATGCAAAAATTATGGATTGAACAATATTCTTGGGACGATGATGTCTCAACATACATAAAAGAATCATGGAATTCATTTGTGGAAACCTTACCACTTCTCAATAATTTAAAAATTCCTCGATGGGTTTTGTCAGATCAGTCCAATAATTTTGAATTACACATATTTTCAGATGCCTCTGAGCAAGCTTATGGTGCATGTATATACATTCGTTCTGTCAATAATTCAGGTTCGGTATCTGTACACTTGCTAACATCCAAAAGTAGAATAGCACCAATCAAGCCGACAACCATTCCTCGTCTTGAGCTTTGTGGAGCTTTGCTAGCGGCAAGATTGTGTGGCAAGGTACTGAAATCGTTAACATTAAAATTTCATAAGTGTAGATTCTGGTGTGATTCCACAATTGTATTAGGATGGTTACGTACACCCCCAAATAAACTCAAAAGTTTTGTACGCAACCGGGTTCATGAGATCCAAGAAAGCACGCATGGCCATCCTTGGAGCTATGTGCAGTCGAAGTCCAACCCGGCTGACCTTATAACTCGCGGGCTGAAGGCTGATCTGATCAGCGGTTCTTCGCTCTGGTGGTCGGGTCCAGAATTTTTGGCACTAAAAGAGCATGACTGGCCTAGCATGCCAAACGTAAGATCTAGTCAGGATCTACCGGAATTAGTCACTTGTTCTTTTACAGTTGAGGAGACCACCAACGCAGACTCAATTTACAATTTAATTCACAAATCTTCTAAATTTACTCGCTTACAGAATACAATGGCATACATTAAAAGATTTATATTTAACTGTCGAAATAATACTAAAAAACTCACAGGATGTCTGACTGTCGAGGAGCTTCAAGATTCATTAAAAACAATACTTTATAAGTCACAATTAGAAATGTTTCCAATTGAGCATTCAATTCTTAAAAACGGAAAGGTATTGCCTAAGAAAAATAACCTTGTTAGCTTAAATCCATTTGTAGACAATGATAACTTGTTGCGTGTAGGCGGTAGGCTCGATAATTCACCATATAGCTACGATACAAAGCATCCAATTTTGTTATGTAAAAAACACAATCTAACCAAAATTATTTTCGAACATTTTCATATAAAGCATTTACATGCACCACCTCAACTTCTTTTAAGTAACATTAGACAAAAATACTGGCCGTTACGTGGTAAAGACTTAGCCAAGTCTACAGTGAAAAAATGTGTCCGTTGTTTTAGACACAACGCTAAAGGGACCCAACCTATCATGGGACAGTTACCAGCCTCGCGTACAGATCTCGAATTCCCATTTCTAAATAGCTCTGTTGATTACTGCGGGCCCGTGATGATAGCTGACCGCAAGGGGAGGGGTTCTAGGTTAGTCAAGTCATATTTGGCAATCTTTATTTGTAATGCAGTTAAGGCCTGTCACATCGAGCTCGTTACGGCCTTGTCCAGTGAGGCTTACATAGCCGCATTGAATCGATTTGTCTCCCGTCGAGGGAAACCTAAAAGCATCATATCTGATAATGGAACTAACTTCATTGGGACCTGCAATGAGTTAGCCCAGTTCCTGGCTGACTCAAGTCTTAAGATAGAGGGTCACATGGCTCAGGAAGGTATTGATTTCAAATTTGTGCCAGCCTACACTCCACATTTTAATGGCTTGGCTGAAGCTGCCGTTCGTTCAGCTAAATATCATCTTAAGCGCATATTAGAAATGTCTCACTTAACTTATGAGGAAATGGCTACGTGCCTTTCTCAAGTTGAGGCTGTTCTCAATTCCCGTCCCCTCACTCCACTATCCACTGATCCCTCGGACCTCTCTGCCCTCACACCGGCTCATTTTTTAATTGGACGTTCTCTATTAGCTGTCCCGTGCCCACAGGTATCCAATGTCAATATAAATCGCCTCGATAGATTTAGAAGGATCCAGTGCATCAGTCAACATTTCTGGAGTCGCTTTTCCCAGGAGTACATCAGTAGCCTGCAACAACGGCTCAAGTGGACATCTACCTCTGGGGAACTTAAGCTTGGGACTCTTGTATTAATCAAGGATAAGAATTTACCTCCGCTGCTGTGGGCATTGGGACGAGTGAGTCATCTTTATCCTGGTGGAGACGGTGTCACCCGAGTGGTGGAAATCAAGACAAAGGGAGGAACCATAAGAAGGGCATTTAATAACATTTGCCCTCTTCCAGATTTTTGAAGTTACTACTTCAACCCGGGCAGCATGTTGCGGTACATCACTACTGCAGCGGCACATCTCTAGCGCCCGGGTAACGGGGTGCGGGGTGCGGGGGAAACCTGCCTCTACGCCTCAGTTATGGCTTGAATCCGCGCGAGTGCGACCGCCTTCTAGGCGGTCGCAGATTCGGGCCACAGCTCACAACACCTCAGCACGCCAACGAGGAAACATCTACTACTAATACAAAAGTGCATCGTCACCCTGGCCAGGGTAATTCAAGACTCAACACACAGTAAGATTCTAAGGTGATAGGCGTGTAATCCAGCCCGTGAGTAACTAAAGTCCATTTATCACACATTTAACACTAAGTCCTTGGGCAGCTGTCCGCTAATTGTGTTGAGCTCGCTCAGTAGCTGGGAAGGGCTGAGAAGATGGACGTTAAATTGTTTCATATTTGTGATGGTATCGAGTAATGCGTCTTGAATTCCTTTTAAACTTGAGAGTATGTTATTAGCGATGATGCTTGTTAAAATAAAATCATTGGCTGCTTGTGTTTCGCTTATTTCCGTCCGTAAAATAGATGTTGCTATGTCTAAATTGTTTAGATGCTGATTAAACATTTTCTGCTGATTCTCCATTGTTCCTTCTATTCTCTGCAGTAAAATTTTTTCTGCTTCTATAACTGATGTTTGATTTTTCCAAAGTCCTAATAAATGTTTTTGATTGTTTCTAACTAAAGTAATACCTCGCTCATACTGTTGTGCAAATCGCTCGTCTAAGACGCCAAACAATGAATTCACTACGTAACCGATCCCATTGATGAGTCCTCGTCGCGTACGCCTCGGCGCATCAAAATGTTGATTCAGCAACATACGGTCATAGAACTTTAGCTCGTCGCAGCCGTGATGTAATTGAAGTAATACGATATTACAGTGGCTATATAATTGTTTGTTAGAGGCGCACATATTTTCTAAATGATCGATGTAATTATCGAGTGTTTTAGAACCTTTCCAATATGGTTTCATATTGTAGTAGGCGATTAATTTCCATCTGTTCTCTATAAAATGCATGGTGCCCAGTTTATTAAAGAATATGCGTTTATCGTCACTTATTCTTGTAACATTAAAGGGATTGCTTTGAGTCGCGTTTACCGCTGACGTAAACATAAAAATAAGTAAAGTAAATAATGATAAAAATTGTATGTTGAATATTTTGTTCGGAACCCGTTGAAGTTTGTTTCTAGGCGACGCCCTTGGTTGGTTTTGCTGATCTTGCTGATATTCGCTATTTACTGGTAACACAGAGAGTTTAACTATGGGTCGTTTTATTATGCCGCTCTTTGTTTTCACGCTTACGACCCTGATGAATCCGTCAGCTCCAGGATGTAATTCAACTACACGCCCGAGTGCCCATTTTCCCGGTGGTAGGCAAGCGTCATAAATGATGACGACGTCATTTACTTTAATGTTAGGTTTAGCTGCTTTCCACTTGCTCCTGGTGGACAGTTGTGTTAAATATTCTGTACGCCATCGTTTCCAAATATCGTCGAATATTTTCTGCGTTAACTGCCATCTTGTTCTCTCGTCTCTCTCAGTCTCTATTATCGTTAAGATGGGACCGCTTGCTAAAAAGTGAGAAGGTGTAAGGTACTCTAAATCATCAGGATTTTCCGATAAAGGACATAGCGGTCTTGAATTGAGACAAGCTTCTAATTGAGAGAGAAGGGTTGTGAACTCTTCGTAGGTGAGTTTCTGTTCACCAAGAACTCGGCGCAAGTGGTACTTGAGGCTTTTAACTGCTGCTTCCCATAATCCTCCCGCACTCGGCCAAGAAGGAGCGTTGAAATGCCACTCAATTTGCATTTCGCTAAGATCGCTATAGAATTCCTTAGTTAAGATAGATTTCAGATCGACTAATTCTCTATCTAATATCTTGCTAGCTCCTACGAAGTTTGTTCCATTGTCGCTATAAATGTGACGAGGACTACCCCTTCGTGCTGATAAACGACGTAAAGCTGCTAGGAATGTAGACGATGATAAGTCGGACACCAATTCTAAATGGACAGCTTTTGTGACCATACATACGAATACAGTCACATATCCTTTGGTAGTTCTGATGCCGCGACCTTTGCTAGATTTTACGTGTACAAATCCCGTAAAGTCCACCCCAGTGTGATAAAACGGTCTAGTAGGATTTACTCTAGCTCCGGGTAAATCTCCCATCAATTGTGCTTGCTTGATCGGCTTATGTCTCCTACATTTTACACATTGATGTAAACGCTTTTTGACTGCTCTATTACCACCGATAATCCAGTATTGCTGACGTAACCAAGATTGTGTCAGTCTAGCTCCTCCGTGATACGTTGATTTGTGCGCTAGGTCTATTAATAAATTTGTTAAATGGCTGCTGTATGGCATAATAAAAGGATGTTTCATATCATATGGCAAATTGCTATTCTTGAGTCTACCTCCGACTCTTAATAGACCCTGGTCGTCTAAAAACGGGTTGAGACATACGAGTTTGCTCTTACAATCCAAACGTCCGACGCTATTTAAGTCATGTATTTCCTGAGAAAATTCGAAATGCTGAATATCTTTTACTAATTTTAATTCGGCACTGCGTAATTCTGAAACCGATAAATACGATGTTTTTTGCTTGGCCGAAAACGCTCTCATTATCCATGCTAAAATCCGTGTGGCGTCAGTAAAGCTGCTATATTTTTCCAGGAAATTGCTGACGAAGGTTGATGGATGTTGATCGGTTTTGATAGCGATATTTGCTAGTACTTTCTTAGTTTCTAAATTTGTGTCATAAGTTTGACATAATTGCTGCTTCAGAGGACTTGCTGCTGCTGTTTCACGTAACCAGGTGGGACCGTTCCACCATAGGTCATGCTTTTGTAGTTGCTCAATTCTAATGCCCCTACTAGCACAATCAGCTGGTTTTTCGTTGGATTTAACGTAACTCCATGTGTTTGCTGGTAAAATCGGAGTAATTTTCTTAACTCGATTTGCTACGAATGGCTTCCACCGGCATGGATCTCCGTGCAGCCAACCGAGTACAGCTGTCGAATCACACCACGCATAAATTTTTAAATCATGATCGCTAAGACTTTGCTTGATTTTTGTCATTAATTTCGAAAGTAGAAATGCGCCGCATAACTCCAATCGTGGCAAAGAAACGTCACTTTTCATTGAGCTAGAAGTTTTGCTGACGGGTACAAGTTTAGTTTTCGCTGCTAATAATGTAATATGGATTTGATTTTCACATATAATGCGTGAGTAAATTACGCAGGCGTAAGCTTTTAAAGATGCGTCGCAGAATCCGTGAAGTTCTATGCTGCTGTCTCTTCCAGATCCAATCCACCGCGGGATTACTACATCCTTAATGTTCTCTATATCCAAACGTAATTTATACCAATCTGAGTATTGACTGTCAGGTATGACGTCATCCCATCCTAAATCTAGTAGCCATATACTTTGGAATAGCAATTTAAGCTGGACTACCGCTGGTGCTAGCCATCCCAGCGGATCAAAGACTTTGGATATTTCTCCGAGGAGCACGCGTTTTGTTGGCCTGTAATCTAATTCTGTACTTAATTTACACATGTAGCGAAAGTTGTCTTGTGAGGCATTCCAGCTAAGACCGAGGGCTTTGGTAGACTCTTGATGTTTGAAGTCGTATGTGTTCGGTATGCTTTGGGCTACATCTACATTTTCTAACAATGATGACTCGTTCGCTGACCATTTTCTAAGGTTAAATCCTCCTTCTTTTAGAAGTTCGATTAAATCGTGCTGAAGCTGCTTTGCTGATGTGACGTCATACTCTCCACTCAGGACATCATCCATATAGAATTCTTCCTCTAGGACCCTGGCTACTGAAGGATAACGATGATCTTCGTCTTTTGCTAATTGTTTTAAGGTCATCATCGCTAGAAAAGGAGCTGCTTTGGTCCCGTACGTTACAGTCGACAGAGTATATTCCTGAAGTGTATGGTTAGGATCTTCCCTCCAAACTATTTGCTGGTACCGACAATCTTGCTTATTCAGCAGAATTTGTCTGTACATTTTCTCTACGTCCGCTGTATACGCATAAGGATACTGTCGCCACCGTATTATTAACAGTAGAATGTCCTGCTGTAAATTCGGACCTCGGTACATGACGTCATTCAAACTATATCCAGAAGATGTTTTACTAGACGCGTTAAAGACGACTCGTAATGACGTAGTTGATGAGTCTGTTCGATGCTCCAGCCAGGATCTCTACGTTGAATATATTGGGGATTCTTCTTATAAGTTACATGGAGATATAAATGATACAAATCACAGCATCACAATATGTTGATTTATTACTACACGTACAACAGATACAATTAATATATAACTCATATATCAGAGGAGCATACTAATACATGTCTATACTATACATAGCCTTTCGGCTAACTGAATAAACTATCACAGGCATCAAAGTGACAGTACGAAGTTTGGCATTGACATAACATGCTCTTAAATAATTATCATGTTATGTAACACCTCCCTTTTCAAGAAAAATACAACTTAATATTTTGAACTATACAACTAGAAACTTACTACTATACATAACTAATCAAATTTTTCATGCATATACATTTTAGGACGTTTTATATTTCTACCAGATCTGGTTACATAATTGTTATTGGCTGGACTCTCCATAGGAACACAGTTATCATCATTAACACAATTTTGAACAGGACCGTTTCCGAGGTATGCCGAACTCATGGGGTCAACAATATCCATTAGGGGAACCACACTGTTATTTTTGCCAGCGCTCAGTTCACTACCAGAAAAAGAAGGAGAAGGATTTTTGTTTGTTATGTCACTTTTTCTAGGTCTAATGTGTCCTTTATTCCTCCTATAAACAGTACCATTTAAATCTACTATATAATAAGATCTACCGCATTTCAAGTTCTCTTTAATAATTCCCGGCGTCCAGCAGGATTTGGGATTTCTTTTAAAAAAAATGTCATCCCCTGGCTGAAAGAAATATGACGTTTGCTTAGCCTTCCTGTCAAAATAAAAAGACATTCTGTCTCTGCTTTGTTTATAACACCTCTCATATGTTGAAAATTTTACAATTTCAGGTTTTAATCTATTTTCTATAATAGGTAAGTTTATTCTCAAATTCCTTGACATTAGTAACTTCGCGGGACTGAGAAAATTTCCTTTAGCCGTGTTGCGATAATGTAACAAAGCCAAATATATATCAGAATTATCCTGTTTGCACTTTCTCAACATATTTTTTACTATCTTTACAGCGCTTTCAGCTTGCCCATTGGATCTGGACCAATAAGGACTAGTAGTTATGTGCTCAACATCCCAATCAACAAGGAAAGATTTGAATTTACACGAGTTGAATGGTGGACCATTGTCGGATACCAATGATTTCGGGATTCCATGTCTAGCAAAGAAAGACTTTAGGTGTTTGACAACATTGTCTACAGTGTAATTTTTGTGCAACGAAGCTAGCTCAATATACTTGGAATAATAATCCATACAAACAAGGAAATTTTCACCGTCAAAATATAATAAATCTACACCGACTTGTTGCCAAGGCAGGGTAACTCATCTCATAACACTGCAACGGTTCATTAGTTGTGTTTGGCTTAAACTTAGCACATACTAAACATTGATCAATTAAATTTTTAATATCTACATTTATATTAGGCCAATAAACTGTTTCTCTAGCAACATTTAGCGTTTTATTTATACCCAAATGACCACAGTGAATCTTATCTAATATCTGTTTTTGCAAAGACTTAGGAATAATAAGCCTATTTCCCTTAAATAGTAAGTTATTCATTATATGTATTTCATTTTGAATATTCCAATATGGTTTCACCGAACAGCAAACTTTGTTTTTGCTGGGAGGCCAACCATTTTGAATGTAAGATTTAAGCAAATTTAATGATTCATCTTTATTACTTTCTGTTAATATTAAATTCAAATATGGCTTGCTCACAGATATGTTAGAAAAAATTGAATTTACATGAAACTCTAAATCTTGTTCATATTCAGGTATATAGGTATCACTAAGTGATGCTCGTGATAATGTATCAGCTATGTACATATGTTTACCAGGTACAGTCGCGGTCAGAACCGGTTGACCACCCTAAAGGCGATTTTCCCTTGTGCATACATCGGCCGATTCCATTAAGCCCCGCCCACAAAGTTACTCGTAATGTCTCGATTCTTTAAAGTATAAGTGTGCGTGCGCATAAATTCTAATAGTAATTGTATTTTTATGATCATAATAAATATTTGTAATTCATTGCACTAAATATCAGAACTCTGGTAAATAATACCTAAATAATGATTGGAATAATTAAAATTT
Source organism: Glaucopsyche alexis (assembly GCA_905404095.1). Classification (NCBI taxonomy): domain Eukaryota; kingdom Metazoa; phylum Arthropoda; class Insecta; order Lepidoptera; family Lycaenidae; genus Glaucopsyche; species Glaucopsyche alexis. The sequence continues at coordinate 124,059 of FR990053.1, forward strand.
CAAAATTTGAAAGTAGTAGATTTAATTATTTCACAATTATTAAGAAGATAATACTACCGAGAAAGAGCCATGCTTCGGTACGAATGTGCAGGCTCGTTTGTCTATGGCATCGTAGCTTTTGAACGAATGGTCCGTTTTTGATGCGGTTTTCATAATTAAAAGCGGATACAATCGAAATAAATCTTAGCTATATCTCATCATCATCAACTCGCTTTCTGCTTGACAAAAAATAACCGTTTGTCAATAAGTAACATTAAGTAGGTAATTAAAATAATAATAATAATCTAATCATCATCAGCTCCAAAGCCACAGTGATATCATAGCTTTTGAACGAATGATCAGTTTTTATGCGGGTTTTTAATTGGTGATTTTTGAAAAAAAAAATTGTTTTTTTGGTGGCATTTAAAAACTTTATCATTATTAATGTTGATATTTAATGCAAAAAACTTGAAATAATGTTTTTTTTTTTTTCAATTAATTATAAACAATTAAAAATTGATAAAATTTGAAAATAGATCGGGGGACTATGAACGCACCACGATTGAACACCTTAGTTGTGACGTCATACAGCTACCTACTCAATACTAATCTGTGTTTAATATCTCAGTAGTACTATGGTTTAATAACAGTACCTACGGCTACAGCGTTTACGGCTATTACACGTGACTTGTCAATAATATTGAAAATTTACTACTGCGGGCAAAATTACGGGCATGTGCTAGTATTATAAACTAGCTGTTGTCCGCGGCTACGTCCGCGTATATAAAGTAGCCCTCGGGAACACTGTACTTTTTCGGGATAAAAAGTAGCCTATGTTTTAACCCAAAGCCTAAACTGCTACCATAACAAATTTCATCGAAATCCGTTCAGTACTTTTTGCGGGAAAGAGTAACAAACATCCATCCTCACAAACTTTCATATTTATATCTAATATTAGTAGGATGCGAAATTTCCTCTATCTGTCTGCCTCGCTTTTACGCCAAAACTGTTGAACCGATTTAAATTAATTTTGGTACACAGATAGTCTAGAGCCTGGGAAAGGACATAGGCTACTTTTTAATTGGAAAAGGTGTTGTAAAGGGTTGAAAAGGGGATGAAAGGTTGTATGAAAGTATTGTCATTTTCGGAACTAGAAGCATAAAACTTATATTTTAGGCTGTTGATTAATATCTATACATCTATACTAATCTATACTAGTCTATACTTACTTACTAATATTATAAATGTGTGTCTATCTGTCTGTCTGTTACCTCTTCACGCTTTAACCACTGAACCGATTTTTATGAAATTTGGTATACCTAGACATACTTTGAGTCCCGAGAAAGTACAATGTTCCCGTGGGATAGTGTGTAAATATGTGTGCTTTATTATAACTGTGGTTCACGCCGAAACTCAACGCTTTCACGTAAAAACTACTTGACTGTTCATCATGAAATTTGAAAATTATGTAGAGTAGACCACAGGGAAAGACAGACTACTTTTTATCGTGGGAAATGTACGGTTCCTGTTGGATACTTTATTTACGATTTCACCTAAAAACTAATAAACCGATCATCATGAAATTTGGCACAGATATAAAGTAGACCATGGGGAAGGACATAGGCTACTTATTATCGCGGGACAAGTACGATTCCCGTGGGTTACTATTTACTGTATTTACGAGGGTGGAGCCGCGGGCAACAGCCAGTAATTTATAAAATAACATTGCGCATATTCCATACTAGATGTTGCCCGCGACTTCGTGCGTGCAAAAGGAAATCTCGAGGGTACCGTACATTTTGCCACAATAATAAGTAGCCTATGTCTTTCTCGTGGTCTATTCTATATCTGTGCCAAATTTCATCAGAATCGGTCCAGTAGTTTCGGAGCCTATGCAATGCAAACATACAAACAAACTTTTTCTCTTTATTATATTAGTATGGTATATATTAAACTATAGATAACTTGTGTTAATAATATACAAAAAGAATTGATAACTTAAGAATGTTAAATAAACCACTTCTTTTGGGAATTAGTTGTCACCAATGCCTACTATAATTATTATTATTATCAGTAGTCAGTACATAGGTGTGCACTGTCCAAAATTAGGTACTATTGAGACCTGAACCTCAATTCTCGTATTTAAAGTAGACAATTTAAAGAGTCAATTTAACTTTGTTTGGATTGAAAGTGTAGCGACATGTTACCGTGAACGGATTTTATGACGTTTCGACCATTCAGAGCGCGTTTCACGTTAGTTTAACGTTCATAAAAACACCGTTTGGGATTATAAGCGTATCGGGACTTGATTGTAATCGTATTAATGCAGGTTTTATTTAGCAGAATTGCCCCTCAGGCATGTCTCTTTGAGTATTAAATAATGACAACAGAATTAAATAGATCAAAAAACTACTTATAATAACTAACAAAATCTGTATATAATATCTATATAAACTGCAATTGCAGATTAGTAATACATACATAAGTATCTAGCTTACTGCAATGAGTGACGACTATGAGTATGACGTCACACGCCCTCGAGTTTGCTCGGGAGCTTTCGGCGTGTTTTCGGCACTGGTTTCAAAAATTAATTTTTATTTTAATATAAATTTTGAATTATAGCGAAAAATGAAAAATAAAAATAGTTTTGTTATAAAACTTATATGTGATCTTTCCATTTATCACAAAAAAAAAAAACATTCAAATCACCAATTGAAAACTGATGTGATAGATATACTATACGGTATAGCTGTAATATATTATTATAATCTATCGCCTATAACTTATCATCATCTGCACAATAGCTGCTTGCAAAATATGCATACTATTTTGTTCACAAGTAATTTGAAGGAAATAACAAAGAAAATAGTAATCATCATCAGTCCTCGTGTTTCTGTCTGTGATATCTAAACAAAATGTGTTCAGTTTGATCCGGTTTTTAGGATTACTCAAGGAAGTCTTATAGTTTCGTTCTCTCCGTCTGTTTGTCCGCGCTAGAAGCGTTCTGTAATATAAATAGATACCATTAGGTATTGTTAGACTGTGTATAGATCTTAGTTTTGGAATCATAAAATATGTATTTATATTTTAAATTACAAATATAAACACATATTTTATATATTTATATATTTTTTTTTATATATTAATAAAAAATATAAATATGTTAGGGGTGGTTCTCCATAAACGTGAAGTGAGGATGAAAAATATTTTTGCATTCTAATTTCTAACCCCGTCGTATGGGTTAACGTTGAATAGGTATTTTAAACCTCTTTCATTTCTAAACAACAGGAGATAGAAACTTATAAGTTTTCATGGTGATAGATCATGCTAAAAACTCTTGTAGAGAATTATTTTGACCGAAATCAGTACTATTACTACTACTACTATCACTTTTGAATTAAATAAAAAAACCTATAGCGCGTTGATAATTACGGACATGTCGTGACATGGTCTTGGTTAGGCACCTCCTTAGACATGTCGTGACATGATCTTGGTTAGGTTTTTAAATGTGATAAATAATGACAACAATAATTAGCATATATTCTCTTTAAAAATAAAAAATAAAATAAAAATATTAAAGGTATATAAAAAACTTTATTTTTAATTTTTAGTTCGATATTAATAATTGTGCTCAATATTAGTACCAATAGTTGGAATATATGTATGTAATGATAAAATAGTACCGAACTCTTCGAAGAGCTAAAAAAAATAGGCTAAGTGCGAGTCTAAGTGACTAAGTCTTTTGCTAAACTTATTACTAAAATAAAATTGTGATCAACGAAAAACATCATTACTTGGAAAATCCAGGATTAAAGATGATTAATACAAGTAACAATTCGAAAAAAAATTCGGCTCTAATAACTAAGTTAATTGTAATTTGTAACGCACAAAATGTAGGTAATATTATTTACGTAATTATTACTTTAAATATTTTGTTCTGTACTGATAACTGGACATCTGGACGCGTTATCGAAAAGTTGTTTGACTGGTTCCCTATAGTACGTATACGCAGCCACAAGTCACAAACAAATCTATAGAAATCTTTTGTCCAAAAAAAATGTCCAGACAATGACTAAATAAAATAAACCTTATTGCCACGGATTAAGAATCATGTTAACATGCATAATAGCAAAATACGTGAAAATAAAGAGACTTTATATTATGCATTAATATTATTGAGCTCCGTAGCCTAGTGGGTAGACCGTTTGGTTCGCACTCGAGCGATTGCAGGTTCGAATCCCAGGGTGAGGCGTGTGTGCCAATGAGACTTTTTCAGATCTCAAGCACATTATACGGACGCTCTAACGATGAAGGCCTCAGACGTATTGACCAGTTAATTCCTCTGGACTAGGCTGACTATGTAGTGAGAATGCCGTATGTGCTTGGGCAACCATACGACATTTAAAAACCAACTGTCCCAGGCACTACAGTATTTCAAGAGTGGTTACTTCGCTCGGAGAATACTGTATAAATCATCCATTAACGTATGCAAAGGCCTAAGTTTTTTCTTATATTGTTGGATTATTTTTAAAACAATTTGAATACTTTTCGCAATCTTTGGGTATTTTAACAAACAAAATAAGAAAACAGAAAAATGTTCCTAAGGACGACCTCTTTTTTTTGTGGTTTAGGGTGAATTTTGGGTAGTAAATTTTGGGTAAATAGATTCTGGAAAATCGTTTTTGCCATACTAAATATTATACCTATCATAATTATTATAATATTTTAACAAATTTTACTTCGTTTAATTTGTTTGCAAAATATTTGCGAAAAACATTCAATTTAGGAAACGCGCCAATATGCTAGTTGATTTTTCTATACTGCCTACTTTGTAACTTTTAACAACGAATTCTTATTATATATATATTACGTTGACAACGAGCGGTTACAGCTGCACAACTGCAACTGATTACTACTAAACAAAACATTATTATTGTTTGTTATTTTACGAGCGCATGCCCAAACTCCCCCGTAATTGGCTCATTTCTTTAGAGTGGGCGGGGACTACACTCTGCGCTAGGATATCCGAAACACTCTCCAAAGTGATAAACCGATAGTGTCCTCGACTGTACATGTATCACATCTAAGTTATAGCCTTGCAATGAAAGCATCATTCTTTGTAGCCTTGCAGGTACTTCATGTAGAGGTTTTTTAAATAAATAAATAAGCGGTTTATGGTCAGTTTGTACAGTTATTCTACTGCCATAAATATATTGGTGAAATTTATTACATCCAAATTGTATAGCAAACAATTCCTTTTCAATTTTAGAATAATTTTGTTGTGAGCTTGTAAGCGTTCTTGAACTGTACGCAATGGGACGTTTGTTTTGCATAATGACGGCACCGACAGCATTCTTTGATGAATCTACCGACAAAGTCAAAGGTGAGTTACAATCATAATTAGTTAACACGGGCGCTTTGGATATGACCTCTTTTAATGAATTAAAGCATTCCTGATAATTATCATCCCATAGCCATACTACATCTTTTTTAAGCAAATTTCTCAAGATACTAGTTTTATCCGCTAAATTCTCTATAAAGGATCCTAGAAAATTGACCATGCCCAAAAATCTTTGTAAATCTTTTATATTTTTAGGAATGGGCATGTCTTTTATAGCTTTAACTTTCTCTGGATCAACTTTTATACCTTGTTTACTAAAAATATAACCCAAATAAGCTATTTCTTCTAAAAGAAATTTGCATTTTGATTTATTTAACTTCAAGTTCATTTGTCTGGCTCTGTCAAGAAACATTTCTAATCTTTTATTGTGTATTTCAATTGTTTCCCCATATACTAAAATGTCATCACACCATATAATAATACCTTCAATATCTCCAAATAAATCTATCATGGTTTTATAAAAAAAATCTGTAGCGGTGTTTATTCCAAATGGTAACCTCAAAAATTTATATCTGCCAAAGGGAGTTTGAAACATACAGAGGTCACTACTCTCTTCAGTTAATTTTATATTATAAAATCCAGAAAATGCATCTAAATGTGAAAAATAGCGGGCTTTGGACAATTTAGACCTAACTTCATCTATGTTTTTAATCGGATAGTGACATCTTAATAAATTTTTATTTAAATTTCTAGGATCTAAACGAATTCTCAAGCCTCCATTCTTTTTCATGGTACATACTAAGCTACTCACCCAGAGTGTAGGTTTGCTGACTTTCTGTATAATTTGCATCTTTTCCATGAGATCTAATTCTCTCCTCAACGGTTCCATCAGGCTAAACGGCACCTTCCTAGGTGGGTCTATACAGGGAACAGCATCCTTTCTTAGCACTATTCTGTGTTCGTATGGGAGACAGCCTAGACCCTGAAACACATCATTATACTTGATTACAATTTTGTCACAGGTATTATTATACATTTTTATACAAAAATTTTTTATAATTAAATTTAGCTTTATACAAGTAGGTAAGCCAATCACAGTAGGACAATCTAAACTTGTTATCACAAAAGTAATACATTCAGGTTCTGTTTTGTTTTCAAAAATACACCATATGTTTGACACTGACAATATGGGAACTCTATTTCCACCATAAGCATAGACATTATATTTTTTACATTGTTATTTGCTTTTCTTATCAAATTTAAGGTTTAATTCTTTAAAAACTTTATAAGACATCATATTTATGTCTGCCCCAGTGTCAATTAAACACTCTACATTTTTGTTGTTTATTTTAAAAAAATAATGCCAGGAATTTTCTTTAATCAAATTTGTACTGGTATTTTGAGAATTTATGTTTTTAATATTGAATAACGCCCCAATAGTGAATCTCTCAGTATGAGTATTGTTTTGAGCAACACTCGATTCATCATCGAGACCCATTTTCCCTATTTCAGAAGCTATATTCCTGACACTATTCTTCTTTTTAAAACACAAATGGGTAAAATGTCCATATTTCAAACATGACCTGCATCTGTGCTTCCAAGCTGGACAATTGCGCGGACCATGGGCTGTGTTGCACTTCACACATTTTGCTCTGGATCCAGGTGTGGCTGATCTCGGTTGACCTTGGCGCGACGGAGACCTTGATTTTCTTCTTTTCTGATATGAAGTGGCCCGACGACTTCTGTGTATCTTGTATACTGTGGCTTCTTCTTCTTTCTTGTCTGTTGAATTCATGGACTCCTCACTTTTTTGTGCCATGGTGAGGGTTCTACACAAAAGTTTGGCTTTTTCTAGGGTCAGATCTTGCTCTAGTAGGAGTTTCTGACGAAATTGCGAGAAGTTTGTGGCCATATTCGCAATAAGGATGTCCCTTACTAGGGAATCGCGGAGCGAACCAAACTCACAGGCATGACTTGCATTTTCCAATTCCATAAGAAGGTTGTCCAGAGACTCGTTCATGCGTTGTTTCAATGTAAAAAAATTGTGTCTTGCTACCGTTAGATTCTTCTTGGGTTCAAAATACTCGACGAATTTTGTCTTGACCTCTTGAAATGTAGCTTTGTCTAGGTCCAAATTGAAGGAATTGTAGATATTTAGACCTTTTTCCCCCATGGAATGTAGCATTAACGCTATTTTTCTTCTGTCTTCAGTTTTCTCTGTTCCTGACGCAAGTAGATATATTTCGAATGATTGCGCCCATTTCTTGAAATTCTCAGCATTATTGTTGATAATTTCGGTAGATATTTCAAGTTTTTTCACACCGTTTCCAGCCATTGTAAGGTCTTCACTTTTCTTTTTTACACACCGTTTTTTCTCGAAAACGCCACACCCGCTGCAGCTGTTGTAGAAGTACCCTCTCTTCCGATAATATTTTGTTTTTCTTTTTTATTATATTTTAGCTTCAGCTTCTGACACCATGTTCGATGCTCCAGCCAGGATCTCTACGTTGAATATATTGGGGATTCTTCTTATAAGTTACATGGAGATACAAATGATACAAATCACAGCATCACAATATGTTGATTTATTACTACACGTACAACAGATACAATTAATATATAACTCATATATCAGAGGAGCATACTAATACATGTCTATACTATACATAGCCTTTCGGCTAACTGAATAAACTATCACAGGCATCAAAGTGACATTACGAAGTTTGGCATTGACATAACATGCTCTTAAATAATTATCATGTTATGTAACAGGGTCACTCCGATGAACTCCGTGGTGCGGCAAAAAGTAAACAAGTTTCATGTTACGTTCTATTGTTAAGTGCATGTGTCCTAAAGAAATATATTCATTGATAAAAGTTTTATATTTTTCGAATAAGTTATTATCTTTTTGCAGCTTTCTTTCTAATTGATAAAACTGAGCGCATGCTTTTTGTTTTGAGAACCCTAATTTTTCATCCGCGTCGTGATGCAAGGGAAGACGAACAACGTATCTTCCATCCGACTGCCGTGCTGTTGTATTTTTGTATTTCTGAATACATAATAAATCCTCTTCTGACGTATTATATGTATTATATGTAACCCACTAGACAAGTAAGTAAAAGATGTATTGATAATTTTGCCCACAATTTAAAAAATAAATGTAAATCTGAAGTAATTGACCTGGCGTTATCTGATCACACTGCTCAATTATTAAGATGTAATGTTAAAAATGTTTGTCTAATTAAGTACTGGAGAATAAAGCGACATGACTTCTCCAAAGAAAACCTTGATAAGTTCAAATACTGTATTGGTCAACTCACATTTACAGATGTGTATAGAACTTGTGATCCAAACATAGCTTATAATGTTTTCTTTGATATGTTTATATTGTTTTATAAGTTATGTTTCCCTTATAAAACCAAAACTATACACATCCTTAAAAAGCCTAATGGATATCACGTGGTATAAAAACTTGTAGTGCTACGAAACGTAAACTATTGTGGAGGTATAGAAAAGATCCTAGTAAAATTAATAAGCTACAATTAATGCAGTATACTAAAAGACTTAAAAAAATAGTAAAACTAACACAGCGAGCTCAAAATAATTATAGTATAGCAAAATCAACAAATAAGGCAAAAACTGTATGGCAGATTATAAATTCTTCTAAACAAAATAAGCCAACAGATACTATATCATTTATAAGACAAAATGACAATATTATAACAAATCCAATTGACATTTCTAATGCTTTTAATAACTACTACAAAAATAAAGTAACACGAATAAATACAAGTCATGAATCTCTTTACAAACAATATGTGACATCAAAACCTAATTCTATATTTATGAAACCGTGTCATACCAGATGACATAACACAAATTATAAAAGGATTAAAAAATACCAACAGTGTTGGCTATGACAATATTTCGACTAAAGTTATTAAATATGTAGTTGAGTACATCAAGTCACCACTTAGCATTTTGAATCTGACTATAGAAACTGGTATATTTCCAGATAGGTTAAAAATAGGAATAATTAAGCCAATATTAAAAAAAAAGTAATAAAGAAAATATTGAAAACTATAGACCTATTGCCCTTGTGCCTATTTTTTCCAAAGTGTTCGAAAAATACATATCTGGGGGCACGGCAGTGCCCCCGCCAAGTCGAGCGCGAAGCAAACACTGCCGTACCATCCTTTACTGGAACCATTTCGCCGCATTTTCAGGCCCCTATTTGAGAACCTCTGGATAAGACCAGAACGCAGAAATTTTCGTCATCCAATAAGCTATAATCACGTACTTAAAATCCAAAATTTCAAGTCTGTAGGTCATTTAGTTCCGAAGTTAAGCGAAAGCAAAGTTTCGCATTTTCGACACTCACTCACTCACTCACTCACTCATGATCATCAAAATAGAACTAGTACTTCCCATAAACTTAGAGAGCTGAAATTTGGTACAGAGTTGGGGTTTAATGGCCACATAAAGGGAAAACTATAAAAACTAGGATAATCGATCTGGGGGCACGGCAGTGCCCCTGCCAAGTCGAGCGCGAAGCAAACACTGCCGTACCATTCTTTACTGCAACCATTTCGCCGCATTTTCAGGCCCCTATTTGAGAACCTCTAGATAAGACCAGAACGTCGATCTGGGGGCACGGCAGTGCCCCCGCCAAGTCGAGTGCGAAGCAAACACTGCCGTACCATTCTTTACTGGAACCATTTCGCCGCATTTTCAGGCCCCTATTTGAGAACCTCTAGATAAGACCAGAACGTCGATCTGGGGGCACGGCAGTGCCCCCGACAAGTCGAGTGCGAAGCAAACACTGCCGTACCATTCTTTACTAGAACCATTTTGCCGCATTTTCAGGCCCCTTTATTCTACTCGAACTTTATTCTACTCGAACATTACACAAATTAAATAAACAAATTACACTAAAATCTTGGAAAATAAATCAATATGCCCACGTTTCTATAAAAAGAAGTGAAATCCCACCAAAAACATTCTGTAAAAAACTAGCCAAGTCTCGATGGAGCTGCTTGTTTATCTCTAAAAAGTTATGAAATCTAGACAAAATCGTGCCAAGTCTAAGGTTCCTTACTGCGGTTTCTTTATTATTATAGTTAATGTTGTGTGACTTGGCCGTTGAAGGGCACACAAGGGTACAAAAGGGGCTCCATGACACCATTGCTCCAATACGTGTGTTGTACAATCAACAACAGCCTAAAATGAGACACTAGCGTCCAATTACCAATACCAGTATGGGCTATTATCTCGCTTAACAAACATAGGTAGTTACAAATGTAAACAAAATTGACTTGTACCCACAAAAGTATAAAGAATGTTCAACGGCCAAGTCACTCAACATTAACTTTAATAGTAAGAAATCGCAGTAAGGAACCTTAGACTTGGCACGATTTTGTCTAGATTTCATAACTTCTTAGAGATAAACAAGCAGCTCCATCGAGACTTGGCTAGTTTTTTACAGAATGTTTTTGGTGGGATATTCTTTACAACTATTTAGAGCAACAGAAAATTCTAGTTAAGGAACAAAAAGGCTTTCGAACAGATAAAACCATAAATCTTGCTATATATGATTTTTTAGACATAGTAATGTCGAGTGTTGATAAACGGACACCAATCTGCGCTGTATTTATGGACATGACACAGGCGTTTGATCATGTGGATCATGATATTCTACTGTACAAGCTTGAGGCGTATGTTATAAGAGGTAACATTCTAAAACTCATAGAAACCTACATTAAAAATCGCACTCAATATACTAAGATAGTTAAAATTAACGAAAAAACAAAAATAGAAGAAATATACCTCTCTTATGCACAAAAATTAGTATACGGTGTACCACAGGGAAGTGTTTTGGGTCCACTCCTATTTATCATTTATATTAATGATCTTCCAAAGGCGACTTGCAACCCAATAACACTCTTCGTTGATGATAGTACAGTAGCAATTAAATGTAAAGACATTAAAACATATGAGCAAGATATAAATAGAACACTGAGTGACATTATTAAATGGTTAGATACAAACAATATAAAAGCTAATATAGAAAAAACTAAGCTCATGCATTTTAGTCAACGTTTAAATGCTCCAAAGCTTAACATTAATTACAAATCCGAGCCAATTTATGAAGTGCAAACTACCAAATTTCTTGGACTCACAATAGACAGTAAGTTAACATGGAAACCTTATATTGAACAACTATGCAAGAAAATAAACAAATCAGTTTATGCACTTCATGAACTGTCTCAAACTGCAAATGCCAATACAACAGTAACTGCATATAATGGTCTAGTGGTTTCAATACTGAGGTATGGAGTAGTTTTTTGGGGAAACTCGACAGACAACGAAATAATCTTTAAGGCACAGAAACGGTGTATTAGAGCTATTTTTGGGCTATCAACAACCGATACCTGTAAACCATTTTTTATAAAATATAGAATCCTAACTCTTACGTGTCTGTATATCTACGAAATTGCAACTTTTGTCAAACAAAATCCAAATTTATTTGAGTTAGCCTCAGTAACGAGCAACAGGCAACAACGTGACGTATATCGCTTATGTAACCGTATGACCAATACCACGCTAATGCATAAAAGTGTTTTTCATATGGCTCCTGCAATTTATAATAAATTACCAAAAGAATTAAAATCAATGAATTTAAAATTATTTAAGAAAAACTTAAAAATACTTCTGATAAGAAAATGTTATAATATATTGGACTATTTAAATGATAAATTAATTAATAATATTTAGTGATAAGTAAAATAAATAATTGAAAACTTATGACATTAAATTGTAATAATATTGACCATTGATTTAAATTGACTTAACTGTTTGAATTGAATTTCTTAATTATTATTATTATTTTTTTATTATTATTATTTCTTAATAAAATTATTTATTCAATTACTATTTATCTTATTTTTTGTAATAAAATATATTTTCGTCCAATTTATTTCAATTTAAATTATGTTACATTAAAATTATAATTATTATTACCTACTTTTGTTACCTACAACTATAATATAAATTTTGCATGCCTACTTATTAGGTAGAAAGACTCGAACCATGTACCATTATTGTAACACCTATTGTAACAGTGCTTTCTGCAAATAAAAAATGATTTGATTTTGATTTGATTTGATTTTTTGATTTTGATCGTCACCAACATCTTCGATTGACCAAAATTTTTGGATGCTGTCGACGTCGACCATGACTACATTACAATGGAAAGATCTTACGTTTCCGCATAGAATCCATCCTAAGTGAGTTTGCTGGGCCACCGGAAGGGATTCGTTTTGCTTTATGATGCCGTCCATGATGATAGATGAGTAGACATCGGCGCCTAACAATAGGTCAACATGACGGCGTCGATAAAACTCAGGATCTGCTAGCTGAATGTTATCAATAAAAGACCACGAAGGTTTGCTGAAAGACTTATTTGGCAGGTTGTTGACTGCGTGGTTCATTATGAATACCCCAGTATTTAAGGTATAATCGCTGTAATTTGAACCTATAGTAATATTCATAAAACCTTTGCAAGAGTTCTCTTTTGCTCCTAACCCTAAAATAATTCCTTTACATTGCTGTCGTGGTAGACCTAGTCTTTGGGCGGCGTTTTCGGTAATTACAGATGTTTGCGAGCCTTGGTCGATAAGCGCACGCATAATTAACGAATTGCCCTCTGCGGCTTGGACTACTACTAGAGCCGTTGCTAATAAAGTTTCTTGTGTATCTTCTAAGGACACGTTAGAGCAGCTTCTATGCTGTTTTGATAGGCTGCTTGCTGATGAAATATTTTGGTATTTTTGCAATGAAAATGCGTCATGGATTGAAGTGTGATGATTTAAATTGCATATATTGCATCTTTTATTTGAAAAACAATTATTGCCATTATGATCGTATAAGCAATTTTGACACAGCGACAATTTCGAAATTGTTTTTAATTTTAATTCGGGTCGATAATCAGCAAAAGTGTTGCAATAGAGAATCGCGTGATCTTTATTGCAAATTGGACATTTTGACGATGTTGATGAAATAATATTTTTAGGGTTCTGTGTTTTAACTGATGGGTTCTGATGGCTAGTAAAGGACTTAAAGATATGCGATTTCTTAAATTCCTTAGGTGATGGTGCTCTATGAAGTGGCTGGCTGCTTGGTTTAGGTTGATCTTGTTTACGTTTCGATGACTCTAACGCCGTAAACTTCGCCTCGAGGAACTTAAGAAAGTCAGATAATGATGGTAACTCCCTGGGGTTCCGTAGTGACTCGATATAGTCATTATGCGTATCGGAATCCAATTTCTGAGAAATGATGTAGATAATTATAGGATCCCAGGTGTCTATGTTGACCCCTAAGTTTCTAATAGCATTCAAACACTCGTTTAAAGTATCATAAATGCGTTTTATCGCTGATGATGATTGCTGTTGCATAACAGGAAGGCTAGTTAAAATATTCATATGGGAATTGAAAATTAATTTTTGGTTGCTGTAACGGCGATCTAAAATTTCCCAACAAATATTATAATTTTCGGAGGTGATGTGAAGATGCTGGACCAATTTTTCAGCTTCCCCCTTGAGCTTACTCTTCAAAAATTGCATTTTCTGAGCGCTAGAAAGACACCTATTTTTATGGATAGTTTCCATAAATAAATCCTTAAACGAGACCCACATGTGGTAGCTGCCAGAAAAAGAAGGAACATCTATTTGAGGAGTAGACTGCTCGCAATGGCTTTCGGACCACATTTTGGTGTTGATTTGCTTCTTGATGCTGATATAGAGATTTTCATATTTGCTGAACGCTTCTTCGTATTCTTTATTCTCGCCATACGCTTCGCTGTCGATTTCCCAATGTTGCCTACATCAATTGTAGACCATCTTGATTGCACGGTTCTCATCGCATCCTCGAACTCCCATTTTTCGGACATACTTTCTAGATCTAAGCCACTGATTGTTCGGTGAAATGCTTTAAAGTTGCTTTTTTGTTTTCTTAACATTTCCTCGAGCTTGCTAGATGTACCTTTTATTTGTACTCCCGGATTAAATGATGTTTGCGGCGTCCTTCCTCCTTCTGCTTGCTGCTGCTGACTTGCGGATGATGTTGACGGGAACCCTAATAATCCTGGCCTAATGGGACTGGGCTGGTCTCTTCCCGCCGCCGTTGGTAAATACCCCGTAATAAAAGAACGCGCGTCGTTGTAAAAATCGGAGGTTTTCTGGTACATATTATTAATAAAATAATCGTGCGACTGTTTATCATCGAATTCACACATTTTAATATGATTGCTTTGAAAATCATTCCAATAAAGATCTAACGTGGATAATCGCTTACTAATATGAGCCGGTGTCTTGCGTTCGACACCGTCTTTCTTAAAATTGCTAAGAAGCTGCTGCATGGCTTCGATAATCTGGTTTTGAGTTGCTAATAAACCTTCCATGATGAATCAGGCAATGAGCTTCTTGATAGAGTGTAAAAAAATTTGGTGACTCACCGCTGCTGCTGGAACTTACGAAACGGCTTCTACTGCTCGAGGTACTGCTTGCTAAACACTCGCGAAGTAGATCCCGCTTACGGTAAGCACGGAGGATCCTAGGACGCTGATTCTAATCGCTAACGAAGGACCATAAAGATGTACGGTTCGTACACCTTGAGATGCTGTTGCTGCTATTGATGATGCTGTTCGCTGAGTTAAACTAAGTTGCTGCTGCTAATGTGTATATTTGCTAAGATAAAAGATAAAATGCTAATGCTATATGCTAATGAGTTACACTAGTCCGCAATGCGCGACGGTTTTGCGTGAACTAAACTTATAACTAAAATATATCTAAAATGAGCGTGCGCGTGAAATATACAAAAATGCTGATGATGCTCTGTACGGTTGTTGCACCGTACAAGGATATTACGCGTTTATAGTTACGGAACCCTCCTTAGACATGTCCTGACATGCTCTCGGTTAGGTTATAACTTTAATATATTGCAACGTACGTAATACAAGTTACAATACAAATTTTCATTATCTGATAGTACTTCAAACAAGCAAATCTTGTAAATATGAATTGAGATTCTCGGAAACGGCTTTCAGTATTTCAGCTACTAAGCGACAGACTTTGCGTTAATGGCAAACTGATGATCGCGGGTTCGAATCCCAGTCAGACGATTTTTTTTTTAATTCTATATTTTTTATTATTCTACGTAATAGGGTTTCGTAATACTCGAAGAAACCTTATAAATTTACTGTGTCCGTCCGTCCGTCTCCGTCTGTCTGTCTGTCCGTTGTTTCTGCAGCTTCTGTTATCCTACTAATATTACAAATGTGAATGTTTGTGAGAATGGATGGATGTTTGTAACTCTTTCACGAAAAACTACTGAATGGATTTCGATGAAATTTGATACGGTGGTAGTTTAGGCTCTGGATTAGAACATAGGCAATTTTTTATTCTGATAAAGTGGGATACGGTATTTACACGAGCGGAACCGCGGGCAACAGCTAGTTATGAATATAAATTGATGAAATTTGGAACAGTTATGTAATATGTAACTTAAATGTCAGTTTTGGCATCATAAAATACTTATTTTATATTTCAGGGGCTTCATACATGTGAAGTGGGGATGAAAAATATTTTTTCATTGTAAGCCATTAATGTGAATTGGTATTTTAAATTACCGTTGAATAGGTATTTTAAATAAAATAAAGGCAAGGTTTCATACATTACTTTTTTACAAAGTCAACAATTTGGAGTAACTGGCATCCAAAGTGGTTTACAAGTCACCCCCCCCCTCCCCTCCCTTTGCATCATACTAAATAATAAGACTTTTTTGTTCCCTGGCGGGATTCGAACCCTCCACCTCCGGCTTGAGTGCAACCGCGCTCACCACTGCGCCACAGTGGTCGTTACTTATTCTTTCGGAAAATTATTTGAACTAATCGGACAATAACTTTTGAAGTAATTTAAATAAATATTTATAGTACAGTAAATCGACGACCTCTGTGGCTCAGTAATTGGTTGAGCGTGTTGGTGCTCAAGCCGGGGGTCGCGGGTTCAAATCCCGCCGAAGGAACAAAAAGTTTTTCTGTGTTCCTGACTTCCTGGGTCATGGATGTGTATTAAATATGTGTATAATATACTAAAAATCTTAAATATATGTATAGTATAAAAGTATTAAATATATTTCCGTTGTCTGGTACCCGTAACAAAAGTTCTTCGAGAACTTACCACTGGATCAGATTGACGTGGTGTGAATCGTCCATAGATATTATTATATTATTATTATTAAATACCTTTACGCGTTTATAGTTACGGAACCCTCCTTAGACATGTCCTGACATGCTTTTGGTTAGGTTATTCCTTTTATAATTTTTTCTTCTTTCTTACTATTGTTTAAAATCCGAGCAAAGCTCAATCTCCCGGGTCACTCCTGAGCATGACTCCCGTCTCCCAGGTACTAGTTACTACAAACAACTATCCGAATCTTTCAGGGTAAAAAATTTTACTCACGTTCTATGATGTCATATGACTTATGCACCGTTAGGAGTCGAAGCACTGACATCTGTCGGTAGCAGTAAGTACTTACTACTTGAATGCCCATTTATAATTGATTATTGTTTATAAGCTATGCTAGGTGGCGCTTTTCCTAGATGTTATTATCTATATTCTAAGTTACTCGGATACTGTAAATATTTTGATGATACTAAAAAGTATGTAACTGTAATTAGATACATAGTTTTTTTTTATTATTTCGTTACCTTCAGTTAATTATTATTAATCGTTTTAATGATAAATCATAATATTTTTATAGTTTTGTGTAAAAGTGACATCTATCTCGTACATTATGAATTATGTTAGTTATGTGTTTGTTCGTCGCTTGAATTGGAATCTAATTGACGTAACATTTAAATACCTAATTATTTCCCGAGTATTCTTTAGTAATTTAAACGAAAAATACATACGGATAACATTAACAAGTGCAATAAAATATGTCGATAAAGATAAAAAAGTATTGTGTTTTTTGTTGTTAATAAAGGGATATGTACATGGTCATTTTATTAAATTTTATTGTTATTATCGGATCCCTAATAACAACAATTTTCAGGCCTTTAGCTAAATTTGTGGTAATATTATAGAAACTTACATCCTGTAGTATAGAAGTTTATATGAGACTTCTTACCTTAATAATTCTTAACATACTTAATTAAATGAATGTTGCATATATGTTAAATTTTCCGTTCAAATTTAGAATATTCGGGAAATAATTATTTCAATCAATATTAGTCAATTAGTTTACAAGCCTAGCGATGAACGACGACATTACGTATATAGTTCATAATAACGCGATAGATGGCACTTTCACAGATAATTAACGTTAACTCCCTTGTTTAAGGGGTTGGAAGATGAAAGTTCCAATTTTGAGAATTACTTACGTATCAAATATCAGCTTTCGAGAACATCCGGAAGTACGATATAATTTTGTTGATCATCAGTGAGTCAGTGACGGAATCAGGGGTTTTTAGATACCAATAAAATCTAAAGTATAAGACGTAGGTAATCGAAACTTTACATGTTTAATGAGACCGCTGATGGGAAAAAATCCTGAAAGTTTAATTTATCTGGTACAATCCAAACTCAAGTTATGAGGGTTCAAAAAATCGACGAAACGCTTCGAGAAAAGGTGGTTTGGTAGTGCCCTTGCGCTTCGCTAGACGTCTTGGCATGGGGGCACTACCGTGCCCCCAAATCTAACATTCATAAAATTACATAAAAAATAATAATAAAAAACAAATCAATCCAATAAATAATTACAATACATGTCACTTGTCAACTGTTAAAGTCAATGGACAAAGAGGTTATATTTTGTGCATCATGGCCCAATACCATATAGCGCTGTGATGGTGCCCAGGTCTGTAGGTACGTCGCTAGAGTAAAAATTGTACAGACCTGGGGAAAGTACGCTTCCCTGAGGGACGCATGCGGTAATGGGACGCTCTGTGGAGAGTATCCCATCCATTCGAACCTTGAAGGTTCTGCCCGGGGAGAAGTCAGGGGAAGTGGGAGGAGAGAGAAGGAATACCTTTACCTCCTCGGAGACCATTCGGGCGTGATCCGTTGCGGTGGTCAGTAGCGGCGAGAATTGGCGTTCCAGGTGTGCGGCGTGGATCTCAGCTGTCTTCTGCGCGGTACCTGGGGTTTCCGTCGGGGTTCAGAAGTGGTCTGGTGGGGGCTGTGGTTCTGGTAAGTCTGCGGCAGAAGCGGTGTAAGGACGGCCAGTCCTCCCCTGCTTCTTGGATGCGCTGCGTCCATTCCGCAGTGTTAAGGTCCTGCAGCTGCTGCTTTACCTCTGCGTTGAGGCGGTTAAGCTGGTTTTTCAGCATGGGACATCTGGTATACTGCCACTCTCTAGGCAGCCGTTTCTTCTCAACTTCTCAGGTTGGCTACGGAGCGTGGCAGTGTGGGCCTTTTGTAATGTCGGCGGGTGGACGGCTGTGTGGCCGCCTCCAACGCTGAGGAGATCGCCTCGGTGATAGGTCGGGTAATCTCTTCGACGGCCTCCGCAGAATCGACCGGGAAATTGGGCATGTGCTCGTGCAGCTGCAGGACAGGGTGGGGAGGTAGAGCGGGGACGCTCGCAGGAGTGGCGCGTATGATGGCAGGACGACGCGCGGTGTCGCTAGGAATATTTATACCCAAGCGCCGCGTGCCGCGACACAGCGGTATGAAGCGATGCGCAGAAACATGCGCATACGAACAACCAATAAGAATCAACCTTCTAAGTTTGTAAAGACACAACCAATCAGAAACAATTTTTAAGTTTGTAAATTATTTGTTTAATAATAATTGTCAATTTTTGCAAAAATACGTGTACCTACATTTTGTAAATAAAGTATTCACTTCACAACTGTACTCTCTGTAAGTTTTACTCTCTACCTAAACTGCCTCGACAAGTACCTCCAAAGTGGAGTACCTACCTCCAAAACTTCTTACATACATACATGCATACGTGGGTAACACTAAAAATGTTTAGAACTGGCCAGTTAGAAACATTGCTAATGAAAACTTGATTGAATTTAAATTTTAGAACTCTTTGGTAACCTTTGGTCTCTCCATTCCTCCTCTTTCATTCAACGTAGCGAAGCGGCTCTCCATGGGCCACTTTTCGCCTCCGCGAGAACGAGACGTGATGGGTGGCGAACCATATCACCGCCATTTTGGATAATTAAATTATTTTTATGATTATCCATTGCGTTCTCACTGATTGGCGGAGAGGGTAGGATCTTTTTTTGTACTTTTAGATGTACCTAATTACTAAACTACACATAAAATAATATATTTTTTACATTTACCAAATAGTAATGCCTCAATATTTCTGAATATATCGACGGTGCCTACGTACTTTATTGTATCTGAAAAACGCTACTTTTCAGGAGAGCGATTTAAAGTTTATTTTTCGTATAACTTTGTCCATAATAGTTAGATCCTTATGAAAATTTGCAGAAACAGTATTGTTAGGATAACAAATTAGTGCATTATATCAAAAATGCAAAAATAGTTTGAATAGTTTTCGCGAAAACTCAGTTACGATAGTATACCACGTAAATGAGCTTGCTCCTTAATCGTAACTGGCACTTCCAATTATTTTCTAGGGACTGGATAAACGAAAATGTATCGGATCTACCGTTTCCGTTAGTGTACGTTGGTATTTATCAGAAATATTTTATTGTAAATGTCACATACGATTATGTGCATCGTATATTGCTTGTACTTACGATTAATTTTAATGGAATAACAAGAACAAAATGTCTTTACTAACCATAGCCACGAGGCTATTCACAGTAAAAGTACTGTGAATAGCCTCGTGGCAATGGTTAGTAAAGACATTTTGTTCTTGCGCAAAAGCGCACTTATTTGTTTTTCTTCTTACTAATATTGTAAATGTGAAAAGTTTGTGAAGAAGGATGGATGGATGTATGGATGGATAGATGGATGGATGGATGTTTGTTTGTTTGTTACTGTTTCAGGCAAAAACTGGTGAACGCATTTTGATGAAATTTTATATGGTAGTTGTTTAGGCTCTAGATTAAAACATAGTAAAACACGGTACTTATTGTCCCAAAAAAGTACAGTGTTTCTTTGGGTACTGTAATTACGGTGGAGCCACGGGCAACAGCTGGTTGTTTATAAACCATTGTATTACAGTAACGTCAAAAAAACAGGAAATACGTATTTTGTGTATAATTTGATACTGGGATAAAAAACAAATATAAGGATCTTCGTATAAGGCACGTGTTGCTATAAAAGTAACCTTTACCCTTCTCTTAGTTGTGACTTACCCCAAATTTTCAGCAAAAAATTTAGTTCAGCAGTTTGTGCATGATTTAAACTAACTTACTTTTACATATTTTATAATAATGAAATTAAATTAAATTAAATTAAATAACCTTTATTTCAGGCTGCATAGGCCCATACTATAAATACCTTACAGGCTAACATACATATTAATTATATAGGTACTTAAAAACTACACTTTGTCACGTATAGACAGCGACGTGATGCGCGCTTCGTTCCGGAGCCTCCCCCGGAACCTTCGGTAAACCACACCCGTCGGCCAGAAATCCTCCACCTCGAAGGTTGATATTAGATGCGTCGGTACTCTCACCACAAAGCAACTGAAGTTGACCTTGTGGCAAGACTCCAGACGCTCGACCCTTAAGGCGAGGGACGTCTTCTTACGGATGTAGTCTACGACGTCCTCGACCTCCATCGACCAGTGCAGGCGGGAGACGTACAGCGGCGTCGCGGGTACTTCACACCGCAGGCGCAGCTCGGGTACGTAGGGTGCGGTGCCGCGGTGGTTGCGGGCGGCGGGCTTCTTCTTCTTTTTTCTCTCCACCAGTGTGAAGCCCTCCTCATCGCACCTCCTGCTCTCGTCCTTCCCAGATCGAGGAGGCTCAGCCTTGCGGCTTTCCGTAGCCTTGCGGCTCTCTTCCTCCCCTTTTGTCTTAGCCCGCAGGGGAGGTGCGGGGCGAGCGGCTACACTCGCAAAATTTCGCTGCTGAGTTTTCGATTGACTCGGCGTCGGCGTGACCCGGAGGGGAACGCATGCGGCGGGGGCGGCGGCGACGGATTCCGCTGACACGCAAAACGATGTGTCAGCACGCGCGCCACCACGACGTGTGTTTACAAAGGCAGTTGAATGCTCGGGTGACCTACTTAATGAATTATTAAAATTTAATTTTAATAATTCATTACGCAAATCACGGATGGTAGATTCCGATGCATCCAATCTACCTCGCATCTCGTCCAGCTCTGCCTTCATGCTGTTGAAGTTTTTCAGCAGGCTGGAGACGTCGACGTGGTCCATCGTAACCACCGGCAGCTTGTGGAGATCTTTCGCCACAAAGGCCGGCACGTCGTCTGGATCCGTCTGCTTCAGCAGGGAGATGATATCCTGCACGCTTCGTTCGCCGCCATCTCTCCTCCGTGATGGCATGTTCGCGCTCTGGCCGAGCGTCTCGTACAGCAGCTGCTTACCCATACAAATCTCTTCATTGGTGAAGGTTGACTTGCAGATCTGCATGATGCTGACCTCGTCCATAGTGTCGATGGCATGCTGGATGAATGCCAGCAACTTGTTGGCCACCAGCGCCATGACTGACGTGCAGCGGCAAATCAACCGCGCGATTCGCAAAAAAAAATTATTTTGCTTCGAGAGTGTATTACGGAGCGCGACCGATCTACAGCGCTCAACGCACGACACTAATAGTACAGGATCTATTTTTTAAGCGAAAGAATTAAAAATAAATTAAAAAATGATGTTACTTTATGGTTTAGTTAGGTATAAAGAACACATAATATCTCAATCATAGCTTACATTTAAACTGATAAAATTGATTTAATGCAAGACTGATGTTTTTGTTCATCGTCGCTATTTTCATTATGGTTGTCAGTTGATAGAGCTAATAACGGCTTATCAGGATTTAGGCACCTAGGATTGTTTTCATAGCAAAAATTGGCAATACATAAGACACCAATGAAGAGGAAAGAGTCAAATACATATATTCCTAGTGTCACAAATATTATAACCTTTTACTGCACAAAACAGGAGATCTATAAAAGCCAACAGTATGTTTCCTACAATAAAACTTAATTTGGCGAAGAGGAAATTAAACAAATCGTCAATTGAGACCAAATCAGGATTGTTTTACTTCTATTTCTTTTGCTTCATAATTTAAGCCTTAATCATCTTATCGTAAGATTACTAACGCTTAAAAATTAAATATCCTGAATTTTCAACTTGACAGCTTACAGTAACTTAGTTAGAATTTGTAAGCTGATATTCTGAAATAAACTCGTAAAATTCAATCCATTATAATTATGTATATAATTATGATGAAAACCTATTTAAATAGATGAAAAATATCGATAATTATAAATGGTTTCTAAATTAGGAAGGCCTTGTGTAGGAGTCATCTCAAACAGCTATGAAAATAATGATTAGTCAGTCTTCTTACATTGTTTTTGTAAGTCTTCAAGCAATTACGCTTAAACTTTTTTACTACTTTACTTTACTAATTGAATCAAGTTAAAAGAGCATATCCGACTAGGTGGCTTTCATTAAAACAATCAAAAGTCGTTATTATTAATATAAAATCTACAACATACTTCAAAGCTTTTATGTACGAGTAAATCATACTGCCCATCGTGTATCGTTTAATCAGCGCTACCGACTGGATGTTAGAACTGACCATGTGTAGGCTTAGAATGCCATGACAGTTGACTTTTTTATTTAAATATGGAACTGATCCAATCCAATAGCATTAAGTAGATCGGATAATGGGTAGTATGGTGTATACTAGGCTACTGTTATTATATTAATAATACTATTCTGCTATAATCTTCGCTTTAATTACTTTTAAAATTAGTGCATAGTGACTGACAAGCTTTCAACTTCCCCATTTATAAAATACCTTAACTTTTAGTTGACCTATTCATTTTCTGTCAAGTGAACTTTTTAAGACAATATGACAAAGATTGATTAACTATTCGTCGTTTAAAATTTTTTATCAAAAAAAAAATGGGGCTCGGGCTTTTATATAACATGTGATAAAACATGTCATTTTAAAACTGCGAAAACCTCTTGTGCTAAACTTCTATCTAAGAAAGGTTCATCACTCGTAAAGTCCTTCAAATTATTCCAATAAGCTGGTAAATTAAATAAAATATATGTAATTAAATGTTGTTTTGTACAGAAAATCAATTTCGTATCGATATTTAAACATAAAACTTCATTTTTACATAAGGACTTATATCAAATCTGAACAAAAACTGTGAAAAAAACCCTCCAAAACAATCGTAAGTGGCACTTTCGATAAATATCATAATTTCTTAAACCACGTAAATTATCGTATATGGCAGATTCGATACAAATACGATAAACAAAAGCGATGTAAACTACCGGAACTGCCACTTACGATAGGTTTGGAAAGTGAAAATCCATCTTAAGTAGGGGATCGAAGACCGGTCATATTTTAAAAAACCGGGTTTTTCGGTCCCAGCCATCTTCAAGACCGGGTACCCGGGTTTTTTCGGGTTTTTCGGGTTTTTTGTTGATTTTGTAGAAATTTGTTAGGAATGTCCTAAAATTAACTTTTATCAGCTGCTTTCTGTTGTAACAACGTAATACTGGTAAAATGTGATCCCACCATAAACATTTTCATGTAAAGTAATTAATAATTTCACAAACTTTACACCTTAGTCAAAATACGTTGCCTGACTAAATGGCCAAGCCACATAATTTGACTAAAGTGTAGAGTTTGTAAAGTTAGGCTTGTAGATTTAAGGCGTGTAGAAACAAAAGTGCCTTGCCGGCCTTTTAGGAGGGAATGCCTTCTTGAAGGTGTGCAGGTCGTAATGTTCCGGAAATACTGTTGGCGATAGTTGGTGATGAGGATGATAAATATTTTGTCCCTTCGAACGATAGCGAAAAGTTGCAGCAGGTATAAGTCCGAACAATTCCTCGGAGCACTCCCCGTAATATAAACGATATATGATGCAGAGCGATGCTCATCTCTACGTAGCTCTAAGGAGTAAAGCCTGTTTGAAATACTATGGCAGTCGACAATTCGAGCGGCCCTTCGTTGGATACGATCCAGATGGAGAAGCTGGTACTTTGGCGCTCCTGCCCAGAGATGAGAAGAATATTCTATGTGAGGCCGAACCTGCGCCTTATAGAGTTGAAGGCGTTGGACCGGACTGAAATACTGCTTTGACCTGTTCAGAACACCAAGCTTCTTGGAGGCTAACTTGGCATTGCCCTCCAGATGATATCGGAACTAGACCTCGCTCGATATGCTACCACCAAGTATTCCGATGTTGGAGGAGACAGTTATGGGTATGCTTTCAAAACGAGGACATACGATCATCGGTAACTTATTAGCGATGAACGCGCAAACTTGTGTCTTAGAGGTGTTGAATTGGACTAAGTTAAGTTTACCCCATTTAGAGATCTCCAATGAATTCTTAATTTGAGAGACAAGTTCGTTTCGACTCTCAATGACGTTTTGCCGAGAGATGTTCGGGCGACCTGTATATAAAGCATCACCCGTACTGTCGTCATCACATAATATTATCATTGATATGCAGTATAAATAGGGCAGGCGATAGCACACCAAAGCTGTCTACCAAGATGCCAGGACTGTGCCATAAGAGCAGGTGAGCCGAAAAAGATGCGTTAAGACCGGTGCCAACTCTGGAGCACACATTTTTAACACAATGGGACGGATTCCGTTAAGCCCACTCGATTTTTGGGTATCTTGGAAACGGAGAGCAATTCGCACTGAGCACTGATGGAACCGAATAATAAATTATACCAAGTTATGAAGGTCCAAAAAATCGACGAATCGCTTCGAGAAAAGGTAGTCTGGTCCCTTGCGCTTCGCTCACTCGTCCTGGCGGGGCGGGGGCACTACCGTGCCCCAAATGTACTACATACAACATGAAAACATTATAACTATTGTTCTAAAATTCTACATTGACAATCACAAGTCACTATAACGTTCGGTTTGTGACTGTAACTGTTATAAACTGTTGTAGAATTTCATAATGAAAAAAAGCTCGAAAAAACCGAAAACCGGTTTTCAATATTTTGAAAACCGGGTTTTGTTGTAGGCCCGAAAACCCGGGAAAACCCGGGTTTTCGGTTTCGGGTAAAACCGGTCTCGATGCCCTAATCTTAAGCAATCGGTTCTGCTCGATCCAATACTTTATTCAGTAACATTTTCAATTCATAAAAAACAATATGAATGCTAATTGGTAAAGCATATTTAAGTAACTGACGTTCAAATAAAAAAATTAAATGACGCGCGTGTCCTCCGGCGAACACTCACGTTAGTGGCAGATACGACCTTGTCGCACACTCAGGTGCCCAACGTAAACTCGAGTAAGTTAACATACGTTGGTAACGGTCAGACAGACTCATGTTACGATAAAATACGACTCAAAAAAACGCACTTGCAATGGGATTTTAAAATTTTTGAAAACGTGGTACTAAAGATACCTATGAGTAGACTTCAAAACACTAATAAAAAAAAATTGCCATTTTGCAGATACAATAAAGTACGTAGGCGCCGTCGATATATTAATGAAACTAAATATTTCAGATCCCCTATTGGTGATAGGTGATTCCGAATCCAATAAGCTATATTTTAGGACCTTTTACCTTTATCTCTACTTTTCGTTTTTGAACTTGTCAATTAGACGTATGTAGTTTTGCTATTGACCGATAGATGAAAACACAGAAGTGGTGGAGTCAGGTGATATATACTAGGTCTTACCCCGCAAAATATCACGCATTGTTTCATTATATTGAAATCTTATTACAACACCTCCACAGAGAAATAAAGAGTATTAGCTCTGTGCATTCAATGTCACAGAAAAATAAAAGTAAAACTACAAACCAAGTTAGACTTGTATCTTTTAGCTTAAAAGGCTATATAATTGTGGTCAATTTAAAATGAATACCATTAAGATATTTCTTATGCTTTTAACTTAAATCAATTGTGTATAATAATTTTTCCACAGATGGGAGGAAGACCTCAAACTTACAGCTGACCTTACTGGATGCGAGTGGCCACAGACCGCTCACACTGGAAAGAATTGGAGGAGGCCTGTGCCAAGAGGCACACCGAACTGAGAGACATAATTTAAACCAACAAAGTTAGCAAATCAGTTTGGAACAAAAGGCTATAATAATAATAATAATTTTTAATTTTTAATTCACATAGTAAAGTATCACTGTTACCTATTAATCTAGACTGGTTACAATTTTTTTTATGCCATGCAATTGGAATCGGAAACAAGTAAAATTATGACAGTTTGAAATTTGTTTCCTCATGTAATGTGTTTCTAATGAGTGTTGCGTGCACTCATACTGTTATAGCACAGAATATAACATAATACTAATTAAGGTCATAAGTTTTTAAAATCAGTATCTTAAGTTAACTAGCTTCAAGTATAGACTGTACGATACGTGGTTTTCTAATGCACACTTCCTCATTATGTAAAATAGCAACTAGAGGAATAGTCTTAGAGTTTTCGGTCACAATGTTATCTTTATCTCCATCAGGAAGAGCATTCGTAAAACTATCTTCTTCAATGTTATTCTCTGGCATCTCTACTGATAATACAACTTGTTGACGTTTTTTACGAACTCTCTTTCTTTTGCGGGTACTTCCTGTACTATTGAGGCTCTGGGTTCCCTGAGAGCCGATACCGTAACTGCTGTCTAGCAAGGCTAAGGCATTTCTTTTCACTTCTTCTAATACATCTTGCACTTTTTCTGTACTTAGATTAAGTATATTACTATTAATTGAAGTATCATCTTCTACACTTTGTTCTACTTCAAACACTTTTGAAGAGTATTTTTGTCCAAATGATGAGCATTTATGCTTTTCATTGATACCTGAGTCACACTCATCAGTTATTATATTTTCATTGTTAATATTACTAACAGTCTGAACACATTGAATTTTATTTTGATGTTGTCTCACTTCCTTATCTGGCATAACTCTGTAACAAAATAAAAACACATTTTACAACAGAGACAAAAACTTTACCAAAATGTAGCATTTTTTAAGTCTTAGACTTAAAGCAATGTCAACAGCAATTCATACATTTGTTCTAAATCAAACTCGTTTGAAGAGTCCTTTTGTTGAAATATCCTCTCAGGAGAGTTTTTCTGCTTTAGATTGGCACCGGAGTCACATTCATCAGTTATATTTTGATTTCCAATATCAAGAACATTATTACTGACAGCCTCAACACATATTTGTTTTTGAAGTTGACTTGCACTTTCATTTGGTATAACTCTGAAAAAAAAAAACATATGATTTATTATTACAACAGAGACAAGAACTTTGCCACAAATAGTATATTTAAAGTGGCCACAATTTACGACCCATGCCCACCATACTATAATAGTTTACACTCATAAATTCTAATAGTTTGATGCAGGTTTGATAAAAAAAATAACAAACAATCAATCATCATAATTTTACTATATCATTTTTTTTTCTGTGACAAGAGTAATTTTGTCCCACAAAGAAAAATCATGTAAATGTATAAAAACAATAATGAAAAACATAGCTTATATTATGTACATTGCTATTTTATTGGAATCACTAGGTCTAGACTTTTTGTTGACTCTTGAATATGCATGATGTAATTATTATGTATATATATATTTAAATCGACGAAGACTTCTTGCGTCCTTACAAACTACCACCCTGTAGCGTCCACTGTATGTGGCAAGATTTTACATGTTATTAATGCGTATATGTGTAGTTTTTATCAGTATGATATCAAGAGTCGACTTGGTATCGCGTTATATAATGAAATATGAATATTCAATTTTGGAAATTTCCAGGTCATTTAGTACTTCCGTTCACCGCCAAAGCTATCCAGCACACAGTATATATCCGTATACTTCTATACACTGCATGGATGCTTGTACTTCCGTTCACCACCAAAGCTATCCAGCACACAGTATATATCCGTATACTTCTATACACTGCATGGATGCTTGTACTTCCGTTCACCACCAAAGCTATCCAGCACACAGTATATATCCGTATACTTCTATACACTGCATGGATGCTCTTACCTCTCATCAATTTGTTCAAATCAATTCCGTATAATGCCCTACATATATTACCAACATTATGCAGATAAAGCTACACCCTTCAATCTTTTATGAGATTGTGATTCCGAATTACTGTTTTTGTATTTTTGTAAGAAGGGTTATTTTTTTCGCGCGTATCTTTTATGTATGTATGTTAAATAGACGTCTTTTTGATTTAAATCGACCAAGTGTGTGTTGGTTAAATTTAAAAAATCTAAAATAAAATAACTAATTTAAAGAAATAAAAACAACCCGACTGACGACCGACTTCATAATTTTTTTGTGTATAATTACTTTGGAAGTCTGTTTAATTTTTGTTTAAAAATAATAATTTTACAATTTTTTGTGACGTTTGTAACTATCGAATACGCGCCAAGCTTCCATTAGGTATTATAAATTAGTGTCCGACCGAGTGTTCGGTTTCGGTTTCGGTCGAGTTTCAGCAAAAAAACATGTTTCGGTTTAGTTTTGGTTTTGTCGAAACTACGACCGAAACCGAAACTGCATTCTGCATGTGCATGGAGTTCTCGGGCTGTGATCGGTAATGTTCGACGCTTTTTTAAATTCCAACTAAGCGACGCGCGACGTGAC
Organism: Glaucopsyche alexis; assembly: GCA_905404095.1. Classification (NCBI taxonomy): domain Eukaryota; kingdom Metazoa; phylum Arthropoda; class Insecta; order Lepidoptera; family Lycaenidae; genus Glaucopsyche; species Glaucopsyche alexis. Next base: position 153,160 of record FR990053.1, read on the forward strand.
GATGACATTTTATAAGGTTTTGTTACAGGACATGATTTATTTAACTCCGTTGCATTTACTTGAGATGGGGTAAAAATAATAAAAGTAAGTATTTGATTTTACACATTTACAGTTGGTATACATAAAAAAATACTAATTATAATACAAAATTTTTGAAACAAAAAAAAGTATAGTAGGATGAAACCCACTGGAAAAGGAAAAAAATATAACAAAAAATAAGGAAAAAACAAATTACGGGCGATTTGAGGTTGGGAAGTGTAAGGGGGTGAGTTACATGGGGTAAAAAACGGCTTATCTCGATTTTCGGCAAAACTACGAGTCCTATGAAAAAAATTAAAATAGCAAAGTTATAGGTGATAAAAAGATCTACAACGTTTGTACTTATTTACAGTTTTTTCACATAACTTCATACATTTATGTGAAAAATTCAACTAACCAAGTGTTTGTTCTTTTTTTATATTTATGTTATTACAAAAAAATTCACGACATTTGGTGAAAACGTACCCGTGTGTTTCAAATATATTGTAATTTTTTTTATTTAAAATATTTATTTTTTCACCTTGTTTTGACTTAATATCAAAAAATTAACCCTAATTTTCAGTCGAAAACTCTTACGTCAAAATATCTTTTTTTTTTTATTTTAAAGTCGGTGGGCTTTTTATTCGTTGAAATCTCTCTTTTCTGATAATGTAAAAAAATACATTACCACAGTAAAAGTTCTCAAAAAAATGCAAAGAAAAGAACAGGTAGTAAGGCCCAGACCCGCTTAGCCCGTTCCCCACTTCTCTCTGAAATACCTTTTGATGGGCTAAAATTATCCGTAGGTCACTCATGTATTGAAGCTATCTTAAAATAGCAATAAATAAGCATCTATGGATATAATTTAAAGACGATTGGACAACTTACACAAAATATTGTAGATGAAGACATTTACAATATTTTGTAGATATCTTCTACTAAAATATTTTGTGCCTAGCTTCAATAAGAATTGAGGCTAGGCGGGTCTAGGTTATGTGAAAAAAATATAAATATAAAGTTTGCACGCCTAATACTATAATCAGGAAACCGTAAGATGAAAAATGATCGCTTAAACAATGACTGATGTACCACAGCGTCAATACATATCCTTAAATAGAGCCAATAATATTATATTACAGTAAATTATAAACAGTTTATTTGGAATATTGATATTTTTTTTACAACTCTATCATTATCATCTAGTACAAAATAATTTATGTATGCATTACGAGTATGACTCATCAGCATGTGACCCCTCTTGCCCCCAGTAAAAAAGGTATGGTGACTACAATAAATATTTCTTAGTGTTTTGTCATTTTTTATATATTTATTTACGTTTTTTTTCTTGCATCCGTTGCACATAAAATATATAATATGCATTAAGTGATATGTAACAAATATGTAACAAACAATAAAAAAAATATCGGCAAGCGGTACTGAGAAATGGGAAAATAATAAAAGAGAACGGGGAACGAATAAAACTGGTTATTCTATCAAAAAATGTTAATTAATATATTTTTAACCATTTAGAATTTAATAACGCCAAGCAACAGGGCTGATCCTTAGGATAAACGGAAACGTTTAAAAAAAGATTCATCTCATTTCATTGCCCATATTTTTCTTAATTTATGGAACAAACAGACCTACGGACAGCTTTAGTTTTTTTTTTTATTATTTCATTTTATATTACATAAATTAAATTAAATAAGTAAAAAGCAAAACAGTCTACAGTCATGTTTGAAGTTCGTAGTTGTAAAAACATCATTTTTTTCAAATTCGAAATTCAGTTTATTATTGAATTTCGGGTATTTCAACAGATTTATTCAGCCTTTCGAGAGTAGAGCACAACCGAGGCGTGCTTAAAGGTGTAGAATTATAGATCTTTCTATTAGGTACCTACAAATTTGCCATTTGACTTTTTCCATAGGACTTTTAGTTTTTCCAGAAATCGAGATAAGCCGTTTTCTATCCTTAAAAACTCACTTCCTTACACTTCCCGACCTCAAGTTGCCCGTAAAATACTTTTTCCTTTTATTTTTGTTAAATTCTCTTTTTCCAATGGGTTTCATCCTACTGTAAGTTTTTTTTTTCACTTTTGACCATTTTCAAAGGTAAAAGCACTAGTCTATTAGGCTTACGAGGTGTTTGACTAGCTTGCTTCGTAAAATGTCTATATCTAATGTATTTGAATGTTGCGCTATAAATTTAATTTCATATAATATTTTAATTGTATGTATCTATAGGATTCCCAAACTCAATAATCTTAATACTTTTTTCTCTACATTAAATTCAATTTTTACTTTGTATTCAGAGCTAAAACTAAGTAATATTGTTATAGCTGGAGATTTTAACATTGACGTATTAAAAACAAATACTATAACTTCGGAATTTGAATATCTGCTATTGAATCATAATACAAAACTTGCCTTTAAACAGCCAACACGATTAGCCAGCCAAACTTGCATAGATAATATTGCGCACGATTTTAAAGGTAAATGCATGACGGAAGTGTTAGAGTTGGGTTTATCGGATCATATGTCACAGATATTAAGAATACCAATAAATAAGAAATTAAAATTACAATTTTGGTACAAAGAAATACGTGACTACAGTAACGAAAATATCAAGAAATTTAAAATGTGCATTAAAAACTTTTCTTTCCTTGATATGTATAATATGAGTAACTCGTCGTTAACTTACAATTACTTTCTAGAACATTTTAAGCTGTTCTATCAACTCTGTTTTCCTATGAAAAGAGTTACTATCAAAGTTATCAGCAAACCTAGATGGATATCTCGCGGAATTAAGATATGTAGTAAAAAGAAGAGAAAAATGCTTTGGGATTTAAGAACCCAACCTACTATTCAGAAAAAGATAAAATATGATAGATACTCTAGGCAGTTAAGGAAAATAATTGCACTTACCAAACGAGCCCAAAATAATTATCAAATACAAACATCGGCTAACAAATGTAAAACAACATGGCAACTTATTAATAAAACACGGTTTAACTTACCTAAAGAGACAATTACAAAAATAAAAACTAGCTCCAATGAATATGTGATGGACCCTTCGCATATTGCAAATTTATTTAATAATTATTTTGTTGATAAGGTCACACCCTTGCCCGATGCATGTAAGGATACAAATAAAACTAAAAATATAAACCGTCACTTTATCAATTCAATGTTTATAGGACCATCTACCCCTATGCAAGTATACAAAATCATAAAAAATCTTAAAAACACTAACAGTGTCGGTTTTGATGGCATCTCAACAAAAATAATTAAATCGGTGAATGAGGAAATATGTTCCCATCTTAGCCATATTATTAATTTAAGTATAACAACTGGTGAATATCCAAATGATTTGAAAACTACCATTATTAAACCCTTATTGAAAAAAGAAAATAAGGAATCATTAGAACATTACAGACCAATTGCTCTTATCTCAATTTTCTCAAAAATATTTGAAAAGTACTTATATGGTGAAATCTATTCGTATTTAGAAAAAAAGAATATTCTTTGTAAGGAACAAAAAGGCTTTCGTAGGGATAAAAACATAAATATGGCTATATTTGATTTTCTTAATAATATTATGTGCCAAGTTGACAAGAGAATACCGGTATGCGCAGTATTTTGTGACATGACTCAGGCATTCGACTACGTTGATCATAATGTTTTGATAAAAAAGTTAGAAGCTTATGGCATTCGCGGTAATTTACTACAACTGATTATTTCGTACTTAAAAAATCGACGGCAAATTACAGAAATAAGCAGAATAGATCATAAAACTAAAATGGAAACAAAATACAAATCGAATAATCGAATCGTACAATACGGTGTCCCACAGGGAAGTGTTTTGGGGCCGTTGCTATTTATTTTATATATTAATGACATTCCGAATGCAATCCCTAAACCAATAACATTATTCGCTGATGACATCACAATAACTATTTACCGCACTGACATTAATAATTACGAGACAGAAATAAATGATGCCTTAGAAAATGTAATTAAATGGCTTATTAATAATAACTTAATAATTAATTTAAACAAAACATGTATAATGCATTTTAACCAGAGAACGCTAAATTCGTCCGATATTAATTTAATTTATAAGGATAATTTAATTAGACAAGTAGAGTTTACGCAATTTTTAGGTATAGTAATTGACAGAAAGCTTAAGTGGAAAGACCATATACAAAAATTAACTAAGCGAATCAGTAGTTTAACTTACGCATTGCATAAACTGTCACTGTCAGTAGACACTAAAGCATTGGTTATAGCATATTATGGTATGGTGGAATCATTATTAAATTATGGAATTATTTTTTGGGGCAATTCTACTGATAAGGATACATTATTTAAAATCCAAAAAAGATGTCTGAGAACTTTATTTAAAATAAAAAAAACTGAAAGCTGCAAACCTCTGTTCGAAAAATATAAAATTCTGACGCTTCCGTGTTTGTATTTACTTGAAGTTGCAAATTTTGTTAAGTGTAACCCGAATTTATTTATAAAAAAATCCGAATTTATGAATCGAAACAGACGCGACGTTGATAAATTATGTTTACAAACATGTAAAACTGAACTCATGTCAAAAAGTATATTTTGTATGGCTCCGAAGATTTATAATAAAGTACCAAATAATTTAAAACTACTCAATAACAGACTCTTTAAACAAAGGTTTAAGAAATTATTACAGCAAAAATGTTATTATAGCTTAAATGACTTTTTTAATGACAAATTTTAGTTGAATGAATTTTATTTTATTAATTATTAGGTACTTTAAAGACTTATTAGAATTTGTCGGTATATAATAGTATTAATTCTTTTCTCTCTTTATTTTTATTGACATACGTATTTAAATCAAACTAATTTGTACTTACATTTTATTAATATTATTATTTAATTGACATAATTACATAATTTTATTTTTTATCTAAGTATACATTTTCAATTGTGTTTTTAATCTGGTTGTTTTTTTAAGCTTTATAATTTTATTGGATCTGTTAGATTGATGTATAGTATGTAAAATGAATTTAACTATTGTTAGTCTATTAAATTACAATATTGCATGCTCTGGCGGAATTTGGATGAACTTAACTGTAATTTAATAACATCTGTAACACCCAAATTCGCAATAAATAAATGATTATGATTATGATTATGATTATGATTGCATTGTGCCTAATTTGCTTAAGAACGACTTCAATTTAAGCCTGAAATTTTGTTCATAGATGAGAATGATGGAACGTTTGACCATATTTAACTGTCACACCGTTGACCGTACACGACAATGACACTTTTGCGATATTCTATTTTCTCATAATTATGAGAAAGCCATGCTTAGTTAATAAGGCTAACTCTCGTAACCTACTTCGCGATTTAATTTAGGTATAACGAGATAGTCGTTTCGTGAATTGGGCTAAGCTTAAAGTATTTAAGATCCGTTGTACATAATAATATAGCTGTTTTACAATAAACAATTGTAAATATTATAGTGCTTTTTCGTGTTTTGCTCGCAATACAGATTTGTATAAATAAACTACTAAGCGGCAGTAAATCAAAAGCATGTTAGGACATGTCTAAGGAGGGTTCTGTAACTATCAACGCGCCTTCTTTGAATTACTTAAAAAGTTGTAGTCCGATTGCGCTCAAAATAAATTCTCTAAAAGATTTTTAGCATGATCTATCAGCATACAAACTTTCCAGTTTCTATCTCCTATAGTTTAAAAATGCCAGCGGGGGACCAAATTATAAAACCACTTTGGAAGCCGATTACTCAAAAATGGTTCTTTGTAAAAAAGTTATGTATGAAACCACGCCTTTATTTTAGATCTTTTCGACGATATCTCACACGATGGAGTAGAATGAAACAATATTTTTCATGCCTATTTCACATGTATGGAGGAGCCACCCCTCTAAAATATGAAATTATTATTATTTTATGAATGTAGAATCCATTTATGTTCAAAATTACAGTACCTAGAGGGGCAGACAGAAAGAAAGACTAACTGACGAAGCAAAACTATAAGGGTTCCTTGAATACTATGGAACCCTAAAAAGACTGACTGATTAAACTAACGTTTCCTTTATTTTTCTCTCAAAACATGATCCTTGTACCTACGGAAGTTTCGGTTGCAGCCGAAACTGAGACCGTTGCCGAAATTCGTTTTCGGTTTCGGTCGTAAAAACCAGCTTTGGTCAGACACTATTTTAAAATAAGATGATGATGATGATTACTGTAACGTACATAGTGGCATATGCTTGCAGTTCTTAAAACAATAATGCCGAAATGGTGGTGGTGATAATGATGATCACTTAATTGCCATGGAAGCATATGCTTGCAGTTCTTTAAACAACGCTGAAATCCCCAAACATGTGTCTATAAGGAGTCAGGAGTTCTGTTCTGTACTTTTGGATCCAGGGTATACCTTGGCGCAAAATCTTAATTTTTGGTAGCATAATATGCTTCTAGACTACTTCAGAAAAAGCTGAAATCGCCATAAGTATCCATATAAATTTTGATTCCTCATGGAGCCGATCATCAGGTCACCACTATTTTTAAAACGGGACTTTGGGGTTATATCCTTTAGATCAAAAAAAGAATTTTGAAAATCGGTCCATAGACGGCTGAATTATCGTCTAACATACAAAATAATAATAAAATATTATACAGCCGAATACATAACCGCCTCCTTTTTTGGAAGTCGGTTAACAAAATATGCGATGCGACCGCGCTGCTGGCGCTGACGACCGGCTCGCTTCCCGCCCCCCGCACGCCCCACACCCGTGCACCCTAAAAGGCCCCAGTAGGATCAAGGCGGTGTCCTGATATAAGAAAAATTCTGGACGCAAGATGATGATCGTGGAGAACTGAAAAAAACTTTTTGTGTATATTCAGGGAGACGCAATATAATCGGTAAACTAAATGCTCAATATACGGTACAAAATATACGCTTCTCAGTAGCGCCCTCGAAATTCCACGCGGCCGATGGCTGAACTACGAAATACGCTGAAAATCATTCTAGTGATGAAATTGAGTCCATGCCAATTTTTTGCCTATGCATTCTAATGATGAAAAGACACCCTTGGACGAAAAATGAGGGTCGGTTAATCTTGCGTCCGTATACCGGACGCAACAAGTCGGTCGGACGCGGCATCATTCGTAAAAATCGCCATGTAGGACGCAACATGATTCGCAAGATGCATATATATATATATATATATATATATATATATATATATATTGTAATATGTACCTACTTATAATAATTTTAATATTTATTACCAACTACCTGGGTAACTACTTGGTATAAAATATTAAAAAATGATCAGCAATTAAAAATACCAATACCTACAGGGGTAGTGGAGTTTAATCAATAGGTATTTCCATATGCCTATCCCCTGGCAAATTTGATCCATCCCAAAGTTTCAACATGTATAAGAAGATAAAAAACCGTTTTAATAAACAAACAAAAACTCACTCGACTATATCGTCAGCATTCAGCAAACCTAACCGTTCCGATGACGGTAGCAGGTGTCCACGAGTTGAGAGAACAAAACTTCCATGAACATCGAATAGTTTTCGTATCTTTTTTTCTAACCATTTTACTGTTTTCTTTCTTGATATAAGTACATAACTAAGTGCTCGAATATCTGTGAAATATCTTTTTAGACATACACTCACACGGTAGCTTGACGCCAGGATCATTTCTTTCTTACAATTATTATATTATTAACACCAATGACATCCTCAAAAACACCTCAATATGCCGGCATGGTGTTTTGTAAGCGAATCACAAACTACATAGGGATACTACAAGCGAATTAAATGAAATAAAAAATGTTTCCACAATGATACAAATTCTGAAGTATGGTGATAATATATAAATACCTAGGTAGTTCTTTTCCTTGAAATTTTCACGAAATTTCTAAAATAACTTGACAGTTTACACCACAAAGTTTTTTTCAAAGTTTTTTTTATGGCGTCGGCTTATAACCATTTGCCAGTGTCAAATATAAAAGGCGGGAAATTAGTTCAAATGTTCATCACCGTATTTCTAAATCATCAAGTCCAAAGTCTAGACAAAGTCCAAATAAAACACAAATAGACACAAAAGAATTACACGACATTGCTGATTGATGTTTCCGGCAAAACTCTTGAGGTAGCTATTTAGCTAACTAAACTCATAAACTAACTAACTCTTAGCTTCTCGCCTTTTAAACTTGACACTGACAAATGAGTCTTTGGACAAATCACTAGGACAATGGTTTTAAGCCGACGCCATTTAATTTTAAAAAAAATCTATGGTCTATTGACTATTCGTCTTCTATGAGTTCTATTCTCTTTCTATTCTATGTTTCATGTTTGTACTTTGTAGTCTGTGTTTTGTTAATTTTTAGGGAATTTATTTTATTAGCATTTACAGCACAAGCAAGTGTAACGAGTATAGTTTCTAGTTTATACATCTTTGCTTAATGTTATTGTTTTAAATTGATCAGTTACATTATTTTTGTTTTCTGTGAGTCGATAATTCTCGGAGGATCGTTACAAGAATACGAAGCTTTTGAATTGTAACGCTATGGTGTAGAAGAGTGGACACTGAGCTGGGCTCGGTGTCTGGAGAAGCTATCGTGTGACGTGGGTAGAGAAGTCGGACAGTGTGATGTCGAACGTGGAGAACGTATGCCCCCAGGTGCTGCGCGGCGTGGGGCGCGAGTTACGGCGGCTGGCGGCGCACCCGCCTGCGGGCATCAAGCTGCTGCTGCGCGACGACGATTTCACCGACGTCGTGGCGCTCATCGAGGGCCCGGGTACGCTCCACACCAACATTCTTACCTAGTACATTCGAGGTTCATGGGACTAAACAATTACCATCTGAGTAGGTAACAACATTGTCGGGTTTGCTTGCAATGAAGTGAACAAATAGAATATAAAACTAAGAATGAATCTCTTATTGTCAAATAGGCTAGACAAATGAATTTTTGTTATTGCATAAATGAATACTCTTAAATATGAGTAAGTGTTCAGAAAGAAACAGTGTATTAAAATCAATATTTTCATAGCTACCTACAGTGAATAGTCTTGTTAAAATGCTCCATAGTCCATACAAATGTCTCAAAAGTGTGATGTCACTCCTGCGTAAAAGTGTATGAAATATGCCACAGGAAGACAATATTTGTAAATACCTCCAAAATTTGTGTGTTTAAGTTTATGCTTACTGTCACGAAGTATAGAATATTAGGAGTCCAAACGGTATAGGCTTTTCCATAGTATTTATGTACACAATAGTAAACCCAGATCTTAGGTCTCTTTTCTGCCACTGGCTGCGCTAGAATTTTGGACGTACCGATGCTAATGTGGTGGACCAGTCAGCGTACAGTCCTGAATAGGCTTAGTACTTCTTGAACAAAGGTGCGCTCTACCAGCAAAAAATCTGTCCCATAAATTGAGACCATTATTTTAACATTATGTTAGAACTTCTGGTATCTATACTTCGTGATTACTATAATGAATGTTTTTAAGGTTCCGTAAAATTCGAGGAACCCTTATAGTTTCGCTCTGTCCGTCTGTCTGTCTGTCTATCTGTCCGCGCCTCTAGCTCCTGTAATTATGAATATAAATTGATGAAATTTGGTACAGTTATAGATTGTGTATAGATCACAGTTTCGGGATCATAAAAAAAAATAATTTTATATTTTAGGGGTGGCTCTCCATACATGTGAAGTGGGGATGAAAAATATTTTTTCACTCTACCCCATCGTGTGGGGTATCGTAGAATAGGTATTTTAAAATAAAGGCAAGGTTTCATATGTTACTTTTTTATAAAGTTGACCATTTTCGAGTAATCGGCCTCCAAAGTAGTTTGTAAGTTGGTCCCCCCCCTAGCATTTTTAAACTATAGGAGATAGAAACTTGCAAATTTCCATGCTGATAGATCATGCTAAAAACTCTTTAGGAAAATTATTGTGAACCAAATCGGACAGTAACTTTTGGAGTAATTTAAAAAAAAAAGCATATTACGCGTTTATAGTTACGGAACCCTCCTTAGACATGTCCTGACATGCTCTTGGTTAAGTTATTGAAGTAGTTATACATCTGGATGCCCCCACCAAGACGTCAATATATCTTAAAATATAAATGAAATACATTTAAAATATATTCAGCTACAACTCTATATATTATATACCTTTACAGGGTTATAGGTTAAGTCGATGTTGATCCATTCAGAAGTTGTAGTTCACATCTCATCTCATCCCATGCCAAATATGGGTACCTACTCATATTCGAAAATAACATTTTACAAGATTTTGTATTTTTGTAGTTTTTTCTTTCTACTCCACTATTGTGTTTATAGTTTGTTTTTAATTTTTATGTATGTACTGAGTAATCTTAAACTTTGTAAAACCAAGTCATAGAAGATGATTGAAAAGAAAAATAATTTTCGTAATTTTTGGTACTTATAAAACTACTTTATCATAAATCAGAGTAACTGCAGTATATCTAAAAATTATACAGCAGCTACTCTGCAAATAATATGTAGAAAAGCATCTAAGCTTAAAAGTCCAAAATCTCGCAAAATATAAATTTTTGAATATGGGTTTCTGTTTAATATGGTTTACCCCAAACTGTTACCTGTATATTACTGTGTATGTGTAACACTCTCGGTAACGGTAAATGGACATCTTTTGTGGTGTGTTTCAGCGGGCACACCGTACGCGGGCGGAGTGTTCCGCGTGCGCCTGGCGCTGGGCCGCGAATTCCCGGCCGCGCCGCCGCGCGCCTACTTCCTCACCAAGATCTTCCACCCCAACGTGTCGGCCAGCGGCGAGGTGTGCGTCAACACGCTCAAGCGCGACTGGAAGCCCGAGCTGGGGCTGGAGCACGCGCTGCTGGCGGTCAAGTGCCTGCTCATCGCGCCCAACCCTGACTCCGCGCTCAACGCCGACGCCGCCGCGCTGCTGCACGCGCGATACGACGACTACGCGGCGCGCGCGCGGCTCTACACCGACATCCACGCGCGCGCTCCCGCCGACCAGGTCGGAGCCGTATCGCAGGAGGCGGAGCCGGAGCGCGAGGCGGAGGGGCGCATCCCGGAGGCGGCGGCGGGCGGCGGCGGCGGTGCGGCAGACGCGGCGGGCGGCGGCGACGCGGGGGAGGGGCCGCGCGCCAAGCGCGAGCGGCGGGGCGCGAGCGCGGCGGGCGCGGCGCGCGACCGCCGCCGCATCCTCAAGCGGTTATGAGTGGCGCGTCAACGACCGGCGACGACCGAGCACTCCCCACCACGATATGTTCCACCATACGAGTTTCACGACTTAGGACTGTAAAATAATGTTATTTAGATTTATTTGGTAATAATAAATTATGTAAATTTTATTATGTATTTTATTTTAAAAAATCGTAAGCCTGCACTGTGCGTACCACGTAATTTTGGTATCCTATCAAAAACATAAATGTGAAATGAGAGCCAAGTTCAATATTATGATAATATTATATGCCTTGGTTGTTGACTTCAACGACAAAAGAAGTGAGATCTAAATGGGTGCCAAGTTCAATGGTCAGTCCTGATGTTTATTTATAACTAGCGACCCGCCCCGGCTTCGCACGGGTACAATGTATATATCAGATATCTGTATAATCTATGGGTACAATACTGATACTAATACTGCGGCTACCTCATAGATCTAAACCCCCTCCCGCACACCCCCGCCTTGGGGATGCCTACTTCGCAACGGGCCGTGGAGCAGAAATCGTAATAGGTATTTTAATTTCGCCATAACTTCAAAACCAAACGTCCAATTTTAATCATTCAAAGACCAAATATTATCTACATAAACTGTACTTAGTGATAAAATAATTTATTTTGATAAGGATTAATAGCATGAATAAAATAAACGCGTTTAAATGTAGTCCAAAAAAAATCAAGATTTCTAAATAAAAAAATTGTTGTTGTGCCTCACTCGACATAGATAGGTATAGTGTGTCGCGGACTTTTTTGTAGATATTTATAAGATCTACAATTAATTAGAATATTTTTTGGTTCTATCTTTTATAGTTTAGGCAGCGTACGTAAAATAAGTAACTTTTCTGGTTGATTTTTTACACCTTGTGTCCGAAAACCCCAAATATCTTACGGAACCCTATTTTTTTCCAAAATAAAATTTAGCCTATGTTACTCGTGGATAATGTAGCTTTCGAATGGTGAAAGAATTTTTGAAATCGGTCCAGTACTTTTTGAGCCTATTCATTACAACCAAACAAACATACAAACAAAGTTTTCTTCTTTATAATATTAGTGTAGAAAACAAAATATCATTTCCACTTATTACTGAGGATAATATATTGTAGCCCAAGATCTGACTTGGTTAGTTCTCATATTAGGCTATATATATCTATATCTTTTGACGACCTCTGTGGCTCAGTTGGTTGAGCGTGTTGGTGCTCAAGCCGGAGGTCGCGGGTTCAAATCCCGCCGAAGGAACAAAAAGTTTTTCTGTATTCCTGGGTCATGGATGTGTATTAAATATGTGTATATTATAATAAAAATCTTAAATATGTGTATAGTATAAAAGTATTAAATATATTTCCGTTGTCTGGTACCCGTAACACAAGTTCTTCGAGAACTTACCACGGGACCAGATTGACGTGGTGTGAAGCGTCCATAGATATTATTATTATTATATCTCATATTAGTAACATCACGCTGCGAGCAATAGGAGCGAAGAATCAGTGGAAAATGTGGAAAAAACGCGGAAATTTATTCATCTTTCAGGGCTTCCTATGTTTGTTTGAACGCGCTGATCTCAGGAACTGCTTGATCGATTTAAAAAGTTATTTTTGTGTTGGATAGTCCATTTGTCGAGGAAGGCTTGAGGCTATATATATCATCATGATGGGAGTTGGGACTTGGGACTAATGGGAGCCAGTGGCGTAGCGTGGGTGTCTGCCGCCCGGGGCGGACTTAAATTTTGCCGCCCCCTTACTTAGGTTTTACCGCCCTCTTACTTAGTTTTGCCGCCCCCTTATATAGGTTTTGCCACCCCCTTAAAAGCCCCCCCCGCCCCTACTACGCTACGCCACTGATGGGAGCGAAGAATCAGTGGAAAATGTGGAAAAAACGGGAAAAATTATTCATCTTTGAGGGTGTAGGAGCCCCCTCGCGGGATTAATAAACAAATGTCTATTATACGTTTATTGATTAACCAGTAGTTAAGATACACTTATGCATTCTAAGGGCGCAACCAGTCGAGTGTACCTTGTCCGAGAACTGACTCAAATGCATTATACAATTAACAATATATATAGTTACTAGCTAACTATACCCCCGTTCTTACCCCGGTTAATTTTGTCATTACACCCTATAGCATCCTGTATCTGTATGTATAACTAGCTTTTGCCCGCGACTTCGTCCGCGTGGAACAATACTTTGGGATATCGCTGAAATTTACCCGCGACTTTATTTATGACTAACGAAAGCGGAATCCTATTTTTTTAAACGGAACCCTAAAATAAAAGTAGCCTATGTTAGACCCTATAACATCAGCTATCTGCTAGTGAAAGTCCCGTGAAAATCGGTCCAGCCGTTTCAGAGATTAGTCGGAACAAACAGACAGACAGACCGACTGACAGACAGACAGACGGACAGACAAAAATTAAAAATAATGTATTTTATTGTAAGTACCGAATATACTTTCAGATTCATTATGTAAAAAGCTGTTAATTTGAAGGTACAAACAGACACTTAAATTGTATTTAACTGTATAGATGTATAGATATTATAATGTATTATATTTTAAGATATTATCAATTTGATGTTTATAAAATAACTAAACTATTTAACTAAACTAAACTAAACTAAACATTAACCCGCACGCGCACCCCGCCTTGGTGACGCCCACTTCGCAACGGGCCGTGCAGCAGAAATCGTAATATTTTAATTTCGCCATAACTTCAAAACCAAACGTCCAATTTTAATCATTCAAAGACCAAATATTATCTACATAAACTGTACTTAGTGATGAAATAATTTATTTTGATAAGGATTAATAACATGAGTAAAATAAACGCGTTTAAATGTAGTCCAAAAAAAATTCAAGATTTCTAAATAAAAAAATGGTTGTTGTGCCTCACTCGACATAGATAGGTATAGTGTGTCGCGGATTTTTTTGTAGATATTTATAAGATCTACAATTAATTAGAACATTTTATGGTTCTATCTTTTATAGTTTAGGCAGCGTACGCAAAATAAGTAACTTTTATGGTTGATTATTTACACCTTGTGTCCGAAAAACCCAAATATCTTACGGAACCCTATTTTTTTCCAAAATAAAATTTAGCCTATGTTACTCGTGGATAATGTAGCTTTCGAATGGTGAAAGAATTTTTGAAATCGGTCCAGTACTTTTTGAGCCTATTCATTACAAACAAACAAACAAACAAACAAACAAACATACAAACAAAGTTTTCCTCTTTATAATATTAGTGTAGATATACTATACACCTACAATATTCTCCCCCTTTAAAAAAAATAAAATTAAATAAAATTAATGCACATAGTATAATTAAGTAGTGCTTACTACTAGACGGGTCTGTATAAGTTTTGAGGGTGCAAAAATTCTAAAGTCTTTTATTTTTTGCATATAGTTTCCGGACCTTCTTCTTAGTCTAAAATTTGATTTTGTGCCATTTTGGATGGCTGCGTTTGTAGCAATTTAGGTTTTTGTGTCTTTCATGGATATTGGCCCAAAAGTAAATTATAGCTAAAAATTTTACTTTCACGATATTAAGGAAAGAGTAACCGATGCACATATGCAGTTTGAGTCGTATCCAACCAGGGGTTTCCTGGTATTCGGCTACTATATAAAACATGGTCCCACCAGACTCACAACTATTCTAATGTCTGACAAATCTTAAAAAACTGTTCAGAGTGTTAATATCTGAGTCTGTAAGAAAGATGTGCCACATTCGGCAATTTCGTATAAAGATATTCCATTTTTTTTCCTCAAACTTGCTATAAAAACTACTAATGAAACTTTTAGTTAGTAGAGTTCATATCTATATGATGATTATGGTGTTACAAAACACCTTCTATAAGTTTAACCATGTTTATCCGCGGGATTTTTTATTATAATGTAAAAAACCAACTTTTATCATGTATCAATGGCGAATACGGGGTGCGGGCCTCTCGCCACGCGGGGAGGGGCCCAAGTTTCATATTAATACGACAAAATGAAATGACAATTTATGTGACAACTTGACAAGTAATAATGTTCTAAATGCGAAATTTATAATTTAAATTTTAAATTTATTTCATGTTTAACGATGCCAAGACGAGACCATAATATTATGACTCGCCAATAAAAAATGTCTTCAGATCTCGTCTAGAACCTTCTGACTCCACTCTACGTTCTCTAACTCTATAAAGCTTGAATTTACTACACTACTCGTAAAGTAGAAAATAGGCTTAAGATAAAAAATATTTTAGTCACTGTTCATAGCTTTTCTGTTAGAGAACACAATGTTCTGGCACAACGACGACGCTCGAATATTGCTAGTGTGGGGTGTACCTTATACAAAAGCTCATGAAGTAATGAAACGCTCAAGCTATGCATTTTGACTCATTAGACGGATCGCGCTAGCTGTTTTTTAGTGGGAAGTGGAAAAATTCTAATGTTGCTGATTTTTTTCTGTACCTATATGTAGTTGATAGAGTAGTCCCTAGGAAGTTAATAATTAAGTTTTGTGCCATGTCTGCCTATTGCCTTTTCAGCAATTCGATTATTTGTGGTTAATTTTTCCGTGGCTGCGTAACGTGAGACTTTAAAAAAATAAAAAGTCAAGGAGTGTTCCCAAAAAGGCAAGCAAAGTTTAAAATTGATATAATTGAAAGGTCAGTTATACAAAAAACAAAATAACTTAAAGATAAAAAAATCATAGCCTCTAATACTACTTACTGTACCTACGCGGGCGGAAATGCGGGCATCAGCTAGTTTTAACATAAAACTAACAAGCAATTATAAATAAATAAAAATTCAAAAATAAAAAACCTTTTATTTCCAGTTTAACAAATTAATGCTTTTTATAATACCTACTAATTAAAAAATATAATAAAATTACAAATTAAATTAACACTAACGTTCTACTAACTATTCTACTAACTTCACTAACTATTATAAATCAATTATTTTATAAGACTAACATTATTATAAATTAATGCTAAACATAGTAAACATATATCGAAAAGCAGTACAAGGATCGGTCCACATTCGTACGTAGTGCTCTGATGTTTCACTAGGCTTGACTTGGCGGGGCTCTGCCGTGCCCCTAGATATAAAATTGTCAACGGGATGAATAACAATATATACAAAAATTATTTTGTTGGTTTGTAAAATGTATTTAATTATATAAATTATTACAATCAATTAATAACCTAATAAATAAGTCCTTAACCACGAGTATTAGAAACATGTATTCAGCAACCTACGTATAAAATTCAAGCGTTGAAATAATTTATTTATTTTTTATTAAATAATACTATATATACAATAAGTATGATGTAGCTGAAGAGACTATTCGGTTAAACGACTAATTTCAAGAACTAAAATTAGGTATTTGTAATTGTAATTTTTTTGGTGTTAGATAACCGAAGTTTCATGTGGAAGCCTATTGGATAACAAATTTTATTGTGCATTTATGTATTGTATAAAATCAGGCGACAATTACATTCAGCTTCATCATTCGTGCTACGCAAACAAAGTTGCGGGCAAAAGCAAGTTTAAATTTTGTAATCGCTGTAAAATGCGAAATATAAAAATTTTGAAATGTAGTCGAATGAATGACATTTTATCACACACATTTACGTACCTATATGTGTAATGTGTATGTTGTAGTGCGAATATTCCACAATACTTCGACCGCATATTATAATAATATTATTTTTGCATTTAATTATTTAAACCCTCCATGAAAAAGGCACAAACTTGGAATATAGATTCTTTATGACTTAATAATATTGAATACGTGAACTTTATTTAACGATTATGTGTTTTTGGAACGCTTTTAGCTTAGGGAATCTAAAAAACTTAATTTCTCGAATCGCAGTCGCTTAATATGGCACAAAATTTGGAATTAGGCCTATTTTAGTGGTCTTAAACAGAAAATAGTCGTTTATCACACTTTAGAATTTTTGCCGGTACTGTTTTCAAAAAATGACCCTAACTCATTTTTTACTGGACGAAAACGACGCAAATTAAGTCTCCATACTCTGGAAGCTGTCCCAGTTAAGATACCATTAACATTTTAAACTTTAAATCAATATTGCCACTTTTATAGCCATATAAAAAAATCAACCACAAATAATGGAATTGCTGAAAACGCAGTGGGCAGAAATGGCACAAAACTTAATGATAAGCTCCCCAGGGACTACTTTATCAACACACAAAAATTCAGCGACTTTAGAATTTTTTCCACTTACCACCTCGAATACGCCTAGCGCGACCCGTCTATACTACTACTATACACCTACAAGGGCGTCCGTTGTTTGTTTGAACGCGCTGATCTAAGGAACTGCTTGATCGATTTGAAAAAATATTTTTGCGTTGGATATTCCATTTGTCGAGGAAGGCTTTAAGCTATATTACATTAACCTGCGATCAATAGGAACGAAGCACCACTGAAAAAACGGGAAAAAATATTCATATTGGACAGATTTTAATGATTTTTTTGTGTTTGTTCAAGTGGATTCGAGAATGGTTTAGACTTGCAATTGGACCCGGTAGGTGGCGCTTCTGTCAATACGCCAACAAATTTAATTCTAAGGCGGTACGAAGTTCGCCGGGACAGCTCGTATGTATTTAAGTAGCAAATATGTGCATATTATGTAGAACGTGATATTTACAATCACGATATCTCAGGAACGGTGATACTTAGAGAAAAAATCATTAGGGCCATTTTTGTAGACAATTTTGAGATATAAAATTTCAGTCTGCAGTATTTTTTGATAAAACTTACCGTTTTTGAAAAAAACTTAAAAAACCTGAAATATTGACCTTTGACCCCACATAACTTTATTAGCTCACAATCGGATTCATGGGGACTTTTAAATTTTTATATTTTAGGGTAAACCCAAGATCTCCACCAAAATCTGGCTCTGTCGGAATTTTTGTTATTTGACCACTATTTTCATGTCTAAATTGCCCGGAGTAAATACCCCCTGTCAATACAGCTGACGGTATTTTTTTTTTAATGTGATTGAAAAAAAATATTTTAATACAAAAGAGCAGATTTTTTTCCAATTACCTTTTCGTGCTCATTCTAAAGGATCGCGGTGGAGCTTTAGCTAACAGCAGCAGCTTACGTTCGGAGCTGTAATATATTGTGTTTGGGGGAAAACTATTGTTACGTGTTAGGGTTCGAAGGAGATAAAGACCTGCTGACTCTTATGAAGACTTTATTCACTAGCACACACTACTAAAGCACTAGGTCCACACATTAAGCACTAGCCACTAAGTCCAACACTAAACACTAACGGTGTCCTAAGTCGTACGCCAAGTCGAAGGTTTCACTCAATGTATCACTCTTGATCACCAGTTTTCACTTCGATATCGCCTGTTTCGCTGTTCAAATCGAACTCCCGATCACTAGTTTTCACTTATCACCCGTTTCGCTTCGAAGGAAGCTCAAAGTGAACTCGCCCCGTTCGCATCCGTGCGGCGTATTTATACCGGTCGACACGAGTCCCAGATCACTCCAGAAGGTTCCCGACTCGCGTGACCGAGTTGGATTTATTCTGGAATGTTCGCACAGTAGCGCCATCTAGTATTGAGTAGGGGACCCCACGCTGTCCCTGTTCACACCAAGTGGTTTCATTGGTTGACGCTAGATGGCGCTAGTCTCTTTGTGTGTGTTCGTAACACTATTATTATTAGGATTTTCATGCAGTACAAAATGACTCGCTCAACCCCATACTCTAGGTAGGTCACTAGTCAACCGGCGTAGTGTTGGCGAACGGTGCTAGTACTGCCAGTCACCAACAGATGGCGGTTATCATATTTTAATCTAATTGTTTTTATATTGAAATAAGTTAAGCCTTACCTTATTGGCGAGTTTGCCAGTATGCCTACAAATAAAAATACAACTTGAATGTGATACTTTAAATATTAAAAATAAAGTAATTTTAACTTTGTATTACAATGTGTTCTAAATTATTATCATTCATTGCAATGTTAGTTTAACGAAGTTAGTTTAATAAAACAATATTATAATTTTACGTGTATGTATATTACAAAAGATAGAAGCGAAGGGGTGGGAAGCGAGGCTCAAGTTTAATGCCTGAGGCGTTCCGAGTGTCGCCCGCGCCCGGCGATGTCGTGTGGACGGCTGCAAGAGTAGCACGGCAACACGGTAACGCTGTGTGGGCTCAGGGCTCGGCCTTGTCGTGCAGTGGCAGCGTCTCGGGCGTGGCGGCGGCGGCGGGGCGGGGCGCGGGGGGGCGCAGCACGTGCCGGTGCAGCAGCGTCGCCAGCGCCGACCCGCCCAGCGGGCCCACCCAGTACACCTGTACAGCGGATTATCACATTTAAAGCTATTATTGTTGTGTCCTTTCTGTAATATTTGTATTTGAAAACTATGCAAGTAAATAAACGAACGCTCTCGTACGAACGCTCTCTTTTACGTGTTAGATTAGAGGCACCAGTGACAAGTTCTCATTCTTTGGCGGAATTAAACCCCCAGGCAATAAGGAATATGCATGTATTTTTTTTATTTTTTTTAATGTTTCTATAGGTCGCGCAACGGTTTATGAGCCTCAGTGAAAGTGGAGGGGATCGTTCGCGCATGTGACCAATAGCAAAGAATGTATATTACTAACGTACCAATAGCGTGTCGGCAGCCATGTTCGGCATGCGTTCGGCGCATCCACACCTCCCCGCCCGAGCCCGCTACCGCCAAACACACCCAAAAACTGACTTCTGCGCATACCCCCTCTACTTTTGTCGAAAGATCTTAATTCGTTGCGCGACCTATACTGGTTATAACATTACCAAAAAAGATATATAACACATCCAAAATATTATCCATTAAGCTGGAAAAAATGTTTAAAAATGGGATATAATTAATCGAGCGAACAAAAAATAAGTTGGCGGCTGCACGTGAGCATACTGTATTACTGAATTTGGTAGCGAATTAATATGTTGGCGACTAAATTACTAAACTGGCGAAAACACTCGGGTGACAAAAAATTCTAAAGTCGGCAGATAAAAAGAGGCGAAATTTAATCCAAATTAGCACCGACATTTATAAGTTGGTGACTTTATTTCCGAGTTGGTGACCATTATACCATATAAGCAGCTATAAAACCAGATTTGGTTGATAAATTAATGGCTGCTAAAAAATCAATTTGCAGGCTACGGAAAATCCTATTTTTGAATACTGTTGGAGTATGTTTTTCTTTGTCACGGGTGTCATTTTCTAGGTTTCTGGGGGTGCAGAATAATATGAAAATAAAATCTGTTTCGTAATTCCACAATGGCGTAAATTTTTGTTATTAAAATTAACAAGGTTGTCCTTTTCCCGGTTTCTGGGGGTTCTGATTACAAAATTGTCTTCCAATTTCATTTTACAAAATGGAGAATATTCAATCTTCGGAAAATGAATATGAATACTAAATTAAAAGATCTTTGGGATGTTAATTAGGATTGATGATTATTATTACAGTTTGTTATGTAGTTCAAAGTACCAGCTATGTAGGTATAGAAATTTTTAAAAATTCAGGATTCATGAATTTTTCTGCCATTCACGAAGAAAATATGATTTTGCGGGGTTCCAAAGGGGGGCGAAATTTTCATTATTTTTTTAATAGGATGCACCGTTTCCGAGATAGAATCAATTTTATAAAAAAAGAAGTAAATGCTGTACATTGAGATACGACGGATGTTTATAGCTATAGAAATGTTGGAAAATTCAGGATTTTCGACTTTTTTTTCTCCCATCATGAAGAAAATATGATGTTGCGGGGTTCCAAAGGGGGGCGAAATTTTCATTATTTTTTCAATAGGATGCACCGTTTCCGAGATAGAATCAACTTTATAAAAACATAGTAAATGCTCTACATTGAGATATATTCCTAGATGTATAAAGCTATAGAAATGTTGGAAAATTCAGGATTTTCAAATTTCTTTTTCTCCCATCATGAAGAAAATAATATGAGGTTGTTGGGTTACTAAGGAAATTTAAAATGGATGACTTTTTTGTAATCAGCACCCCCAGAAACCAATAAAAGGACACCCATATTATTTTTATGAAATTAAGTATGTCCGCCATATTGGAATTTCAAAACGAATGTCATTTTCGTATCCAGCACTCCCAAAAACCTGGTAAACGACACCCATATCAATTTTACGAACAATAAATATCCGCCATTTTTAAATTTCAAAATTAATCTACACAATAATCTACACCTCCCTAAAACCGAGAAAAATAAAAAATTGGGAATTTTGTACGCTCCTTTATGGTTTTTTTGTGTGCGCTCGTTTCGCTGCTTGTATGGTTTTTGAGTTACCTACATCAGGGAAAATATATGTGCCTATTCTTAAATTAAATGTGTACTCACAAATTGTCGCCAAGATGGTTATTTAGTCGCTAAAACATAATCTGTCTGCCAGTTTGGAAAATTCAGTGGTATTACTTAGTCACCAGATTAGTAATTTTTTTGTTCCTTACATTCTTTCGCCAACTTGGTAATTTAGTATTCAATATTGGGTATTTTCACATCCAAAATTTAATTGTTTTGTCGCAAGTTTAAATACATGCCTTTAAAAATCACTACAATTTTTGCGCGGTTTAAACACGCCATTTTTGCGGGCTTGGGTTATGACGTCATAGTACACGAAAAAGACAGTTGACAGTTAAAATCATGAATGACTCAGAGCATAGAATTCAATTTAACGTCAGTCATGTCATTGTTATGAAAGAGAGCGTCGTGTAGCGTGACGTCACACACGCGCGTCACCATTGGTCGCGAGTCGCGACCAATGGTGACGCGTTTCGCAATTTTAAATATCCCGGGCTGATTTTACATATTTTATATATTTTTTTTTCGGTTTAAATAAGAACTAAATTTAAAAAAATCCTTTTAGTTATAATGTGACGATATTAAAGAACAGGGAAAAAAATATTTCAGGCAAATTAAATTTTCATGCATATTCCGTAACCCGTAACCCGTGACTAAAATATTGACTGTCAGAACGCAAGTACGTTATATAATATATAGTAAGCTGCGCGCTGAATTATCGTGTATTACCCAGTGGTCAGACTTGAAGTGCTGCAGCAGCGCGGGCGCGAAGCTGCGCGCCGGGTTGAGGCTGGCGCCCGTCATCTCGCCCTGAAATAATCACCAACATTATATTGCACGAGAACTACGTCACATTGTCAGGCACTTCGACATATCCATAGTAATAAGTTGACATTTTACCGTAAATGTTAATAATACGCAAGTGTATACATAATATTACAGCATCTAGGTTTTCACGGTATAACAGTGGCGTACCTGATAGTAAACAATTACCAGTTTTCTGCGAGTACCATGATAGTTGGGCTCCGGATTTAGATACAGAAAATGAGAGAGACGATTTCTTACTCAGAATAATTTCTATACTCGAGGAAATATATTTCAGTAGCGAGACGTAAAATAATTCGATTACCTTTGTCCTTTATTGATAAGAAGTCTAATCAAAACTAGTTCCGCCTCAAATCGATGGCGTATGTGTATAATAGAACTTAGACCTTATTTAATTTCAGTACACTAACACTACGATGATTGATAGTTGTATTATGTATAGCCTCAAAGTAATAAAATAAATAGTTTATTCGCACACTGCACGACGACATGTTTATTCGACGAGGTCACAGACCGCGACGGGCCTGTATGGACTATCTACAATTCTACAGTAAAGTCCGCCTTATTCATAAACGAAAACTAACTTTGTTCCGAGTATTTGGGTAGAAGGAACTGAACTATTAATAAACAAAGTGTAAGGAATATGTACCCTAATCCGAGGCGTAAAGGTTAGACAAAACGGGTAAGGTCTCCCGGGGATGCGGGGGTGACATCACTTGACAAGCGGCCATTATTTTCTTATACAATAAAAAGCGCCATCTATTCTATATCTTCATTGTGAAATATTTTTGTTTATATTATGATGTACAGATAGATTTTGTTTTTTAGGAAACTTTAAAATATGATTTGTCATCCAAATATTTTATAATATGTATAATCGAAAAAAAATATATAATGCCAAAAACAGTTATTCACAGGAAAATAAATAAAAAAAGCTAATTACATATTGATTAAATTGTTAAGTACCACCGGGCGGAAGATGGCGCTTCTCAAGGCGCAAGAAATGCTTTATGAAGCAGAGCTTTCTAGTTCATGTGTTTGTTAATAACAATGAAAATGAAAATTTTTATTTCCCAATAAAACTTAACAAGCTATTTTCGAAAAGTCAACAAAAAAGCTACCACCGCAATGGCTTTCCGATGCTACTTCTTGGTTAATGTGGTATTAGCTACTCCAATACGACTGCTACAAAACTCACTTTTCCGGGCCTCACTCAACATACTGTGTTGAACTGTTAAGTAAGGCCCGGAATAGTGAGTTTTTATTAATATAAGGCTACTACCGCCAACACACTCGAAACTAGCAATATTCATCTCGTCTGCTCACCCCGGCGTATATGAGGCCGGCGACGGTGAGGCCGAGCTTGATGGGCGCGGCGGGGTCCCGCGCGCCCGCGTCGTGCGCCGCCCACAGCCCGCAGCACAGCAGCACCAGCACGCTCGTCAGCAGCGCCTCCACCACCGCCGCGGCCAGCGGGCCGACCGAGCCCGCCGTCGTGCCGCCCGCGACCGCGCCCGGCGCGAACGCCGCCGGCGCCAGCGCCATGAGCGCCGCGAAGCCCAGCACGGCGCCCAGCAGCTGGGCCAGCACGTACAGCGGCGCGGCGGTGACGGGCAGGCGGCGGTCCAGCACGGCGGCCAGCGTCACGGCGGGGTTCATGTGTGCGCCCGACGCCGCGCCGAACGCCTCCACGTTGGCCACGATGATGAAGCCGAAGGCGAGCGCGGGGTGCGCCAGCGGGGCGCCCGGCGGCAGCAGCGCCGCCACGCCCAGCGACACGAGCAGCGCCGTCGCCACCAGCTCGGCCAGCGCCGCGCGCCACCAGCGCCGCACCCAGCCGCTCACGCCCTTCGCTGCGTCTGGAACGCGGCGGTCACGTGATCGCTACACTGATCTAGTGATGGGTAGGTACAGTCGTGCGCAGGATACGAGGTCCCATTGATAAGGTGTACAAATATTATGTTCGACCAAAAATGTTTGTTTGGCGTTTTGTATATTTGCGTTTATATTTTGTACTTTGTACGGTCGCACCGTACAGAGGAATAATTATGTCGTATCTACCTCGAAGCTAGTTAGTTGTACCTTTGTCAGTTGACATTTTTTCTGAGTATTCCTAAGCTTTTGAATTCTTCTGCCTAGGAAGTTGGCTACGTCCTTGCTGATCATCTCATATAACATACAGTTTACCACCATTAAGCGAGTTTAATAAATTTATGGATAGTAAAACATGTAGGTGTTTTTTTTTTACTATTATTAAGTCTGAATTTCAAAATGTTATAATAATTACCTAAATAAAATTTAAAAGTACATTTATTTAATTTATGAAGCATTAAACATGGACATAGGAATAAGTATAATCCATTGTATTAAAGGAGTAATAAAGTTACATGAAAAGTTTTTAATATATGAAATCCAACCTTTTCGTCCAAGATACTGTACCTACTGTATAGTTGACGTCCCTACTATCTACTTTTATTGATAAAAATTAAGAAAAAGAACTTTTAGCCATATAAAAAATACCTGTTTAAATTTAAGTTTCTTTATTCTTTATAAGCACCTAGCTTATAAAAAATCTGATTTGCCCCCCTCTGGCCCAGAACTAGGCGATAACATGCTATGGCGAATGTATGGATGAAAAAATGGTAATATTTTATATATCTGGGAGCACGGTAGTGTCCAGCCAAAACGAGCTAAGCGAAGCGCAAGGGCACTACCAGACTACCTTTTCTCGGAGCGTTACGTCGATATTTTGAACCCTCTTAACTTGAGTTTGGATCATACCAGATAAACGAAATTTTCAGGATATGTTCCCAGTAGCAGACTTATTAAACAGGCAAAGTTTTGATTGCATAGGTCTTATACATTAGATTTTATTGATATTTAAAAACCCCTGATTTCGTCACTAACTCACTGATGATCAACAAAATTATAGGGTACTTCCGAATGAAGAAAGAAAAATAGAGAAAGCCGAAATTTGGTATGTAAGCTATTTTTAGCACATAAACAACATTAAAATTGCCAAACTTGGAACTTTCATCCTCCAACCCCCTTAAACTATGGGATGAAATTTTGTAAGAGACTTACCTACGCAAATTTTTACTCTAGAGGTCTGAAAATTATTTTAGGGATCCGTGTTAAAAATAGTAACAATAAACTAAAACAGGAAATAAAAATATTGCCATAACAACTTTCAAAAAGTGAAATCCCACCAAAAACATTTTCATGTAAAGTGATGCCAAGACGATACCATATGACTCGCACTGTCAAAAAGCTATCAGATCTCATGGAAACCAAGCTTTTGACTCTACACGCCTTAACTTTACAAGCTTAACTTCACAAACTCTACACCTTAGTCAAGTTATGTGGCTTGGCCGTTTCGAACTACAAGAACAGTATAACGGAAAAACATTCCGTAAAATTTCATTTTTTTTTTAATCGCTTTAAGAGTTAAGACCAAGCGAATAGCAAAACGGTCAGACCACATAACTTGACTAAGGGTGTAGAGTTTGTGAAGTTAGGCTTGTAAAGGCGTGTAGAGTCAAAAGATTGGTTTTACATGAGATCTGATAGCTTTTTAACAGTGCGAGTCATATGGTATCGTCATGAAAATGTTTTTGGTGGGATTTTATAAGTTCGAACGCTTGTAGACGAACTATTAATATGCATTCTGTCGAATTAGCAGTTAGCAGATACAAACAGATTCTTGTTTGTGTTTGAAACTTTGAACATGCAAAGAAATGAACATTACTACAAATGATGTGTTTATTTTGTTTACTACTTATTTATTTCTTCATTAAATAACCTAACCAAGAGCATGTCAGGACATGTCTAAGGAGGGTTCCGTAACTATAAACGCGTAATATGCTTTTTTTTAATTACTCCAAAAGTTACTGTCCGATTTGGTTCAAAATAATTTTCCTAAAGAGTTTTTAGCATGATCTATCAGCATGGAAATTTTCAAGTTTCTATCTCCTATAGTTTAAAAATGCTAGGGGGGGGGGGGACCAACTTACGAACTACTTTGGAGGCCCATTACTCGAAAATGGTCAACTTTATAAAAAAGTAACGTATGAAACCTTGCCTTTATTTTAAAAGACCTATTCTATGATACCCCACACGATGGGGTAGAGTGAAAAAATATTTTTCATCCCCACTTCACATGTATGGAGAGCCACCCCTAAAATATAAAATTATTATTTTTTTATGATCTCGAAACCGTGATCTATACACAATCTATAACTGCACCAAATTTCATCAATTTATATTCATAATTACAGGAGCTAGAGGCGCGGACAGACAGACAGACAGACAGACAGACAGACAGACGGACAGATCGAAACTATAAGGGTTCCTTAAGTATTACGGAACCCTAAAAACCTATCACGTGACACAGTTAATAGGTATATTAAAAACTAGCGACCCGCCCCGGCTTCGCACGGGTACAATACTGATACTAATACTGCGGGTACCTTACTCATAGATCTAAACTCCCTCATACCTTACTCATAGATTTATCCCGCCCGCACGCGCACCCCCGCCTTGGTGACGCCCACTTCGTAACGGGCCGTGCAGCAGAAATCGTAATATTTTAATTTCGCCATAACTTCAAAACCAAACGTCCAATTTTAAATATTCAAAGACCAAATATTATCTACATAAACTGTACTTAGTGATGAAATAATTTATTTTGATAAGGAATAATATCATGAGTAAAATAAACGCGTTTAAATGTAGTCCAAAAAAAATTCAAGATTTCTAAATAAAAAAATGGTTGTTGTGCCTCACTCGACACAGATAGGTTTAGTGTGTCGCGGACTTTTTTATAGATATTTATAAGATCTACAATTAATTAGAATATTTTATGGTTCTATCTTTTATAGTTTAGGCAGCGTACGCAAAATAAGTAACTTTTCTGGTTGATTTTTTACACCTTGTGTCCGAAAAACCCAAATATCTTACGGAAACCTATTTTTTCCAAAATAAAATTTAGCCTATGTTACTCGTGGATAATGTAGCTTTCGAATGGCGAAAGAATTTTTGAAATCAGTCCAGTACTTTTTGAGCCTATTCATTACAAACAAACAAACAAACAAACATACAAACAAAGTTTTCCTCTTTATAATATTAGTGTAGATAAGATCTACAATTAATTAGAATATTTTATGGTTCTATCTTTTATAGTTTAGGCAGCGTACGCAAAATAAGTAACTTTTCTGGTTGATTTTTTACACCTTGTGTCCGAAAAACCCAAATATCTTACGGAACCCTATTTTTTCCAAAATAAAATTTAGCCTATGTTACTCGTGGATAATGTAGCTTTCGAATGGCGAAAGAATTTTTGAAATTACTTAGTCCAGTACTTTTTGAGCCTATTCATTACAAACAAACAAACATACAAACAAAGTTTTCCTCTTTATAATATTAGTGTAGATTAAAAATGTTGGTATGTCCAAAGTATGTTGTACCTTCGTCACTTTTAGAACTTATAGGTACTACGCAGGTAATAGTTAGGTACATACTTAATATATTATTATAAGTGTTTTCCTATTATATTCCTGAAAATTGATATATTATCACCTTTAAACCATCATACTTAGGTACGTAATATTATGACATCGTTAACATGTTGTATCGAAGCTACATAATGTTATAAAACTGTATATAAGTACCTACCTAAGTACTTAACTGCTGGGAGAAACGTAGATATAGAAATTCATATTAAGAAGGGCATCCGTATTGTCACATTGCAGTTCAATCGGAAACTAACAATGATCATTGCAGTGCTAAGTTTTGATCAGTCTGTGGCAAAGTTAGCCAGGTGGGTTGGGGCCTATGGGCATTAGCTCCTGCGAATTTCGAGTATGTACATTAAAAATATAAGTATTTCTAAGACCGAATTTTAATAGAAATACCTACGTATCGAGTGTAATCCGCAAAAGGTCATTCAGACCCACAGAACACATAATAATAATGACCGTTAAATGTTAATACGCCGACATAATTTCCTGTCAATTATTTAAATGTAGGTAAGTACGACTCGAGTCTCTTAAGCGTTACTTCCTGTGGTCGAAAATGAATGAATCAGTCATCGATTACAAGCTAATTAGATAAACCCAAAAGTTTAAGTAATCAATTTATAGTCAAGCATTACACCGGCACACGCGTTTGCCGAAAACTCGAAGTTCGAACCAGAAAAGTAAGTCTCATTGTCGAGGCTGTTTACGACAAGTCGGGAGCGGGACTCCGGCATGATGTGGAGTGATATAGAGCCCGGGCCGCATCTCGCGCGCGCGACATTAGCGGGCGACTGGTATTTTGAGATATTCAAATAGCGGCGCGGCGTCTGCCAATCTATACTAATATTATAAAGCTGAAGAATTTGTTTGTTTGTTTGTTTGTTTGTTTGAACGCGCTAATCTCAGGAACTACTGGTACGAATTGAAAAATTCTTTTTGTGTTGGATAGTCCACTTATCGAGGAAGGCTTTAGGCTATATAGCATCATGCTAAACTCAATACGAGCGGAGTACCAATCAAGAATGTTACAAAATCGGGGGTCTTTTTTTCCTTTTGAGAGCTTTCGCTACGTACGCTGCGGAAACGGTTAAAGTTTCGCTAAAATGATGTATGGCAGAATTGTTCCCCTTTAAAAGTTCTAAAAAAAAGTCCGCGACAGTATATGTCTATCTTTTAAGGTTGGCTCACTATAACCTTTTTATACTTACCAAATTTGTTCTAAAAGTAAGCATTATTTGTGAAGGTGTTTTCATAAAGATTATATTAATCCTTATCCAAGTAAATACGTTATTCATTACAAGCATTTAATCTAGAAGAAATTTGCCGTTTACATCATTTGATTTCAATGAGTATTTTAGAAGATATCGCAGTAATAAAATAATCATGCGCGCTATAGTAAGGCGCGCGGAGCGGGCGGGCAGTCGTGAGGTGGAAGCGCTTCTTCTACGTAAATGAAGTCGCGGGTAAATTTTAGCGATATCCCAAAGTAACTATTCCACGCGGACGAAGTCGCGGGGAAAAGCTAGTATTTTTATATAAAACGTAGACGGTTATTATAATGACAAACATAATATACCGGACCTACGCGAGCTAAACTGTACCGTGTGGGCTGGGCGCTAGCGGTTGTCACACGCGGGGGCGGCTAGGGCGCGAATCCGAAAGCCGAAAATAAACGTACACTTTGTAAACAAATATATTCGATTTTTATGCGACGCGCGACGGTGACATATTTGACGCGAACGGGTCGGAGAGGTTTCGGCAAAGGACGCACGCGGGCGGCGCACGCGGGGGCCGAATTACCGACACATATTTTTACTCAGATTGTTAGTTTATGTAGACTGTAGAGTACTGACCGTCGTTGGCCATGTCCGTGTGTCGGTGTCCGCGGGAGTGGCGAGTGTCGCGGAGCGCGCACTGCGGGCTACTGCCGGCGCGCACGCCGCCGCCGACGCCGCCGCCGCACGACCCTCACCACGCCTCCCCGATGTAGCACCCTATCTAAACTAATCTCCTGAGCTTCATCCCCGGCTCGTACGGCTGGCGCTCGCCCCTCTTTCGCCCTCGCGAAACGGATAACGGACGTCGGGGAAGACGGGCGCTGAAGGCGACTTTCAAGTTCCTACACGACTTCGCTCATCACGTTCGCAGACAATCGGGTGAAGCGCTGATGTAGCTGGCGGTCCTGTGACCTGTCGACGCTGCGCTGTGTAAATATTATGTACAAACTACGCCTGTACATGCGTTGTACATAATAGGATTGATTCGTTATCTCGGTGCCTTTTCCGACGGCTGCATGTTTGTCGTTATGACAGCCGACAGGTTCAATATTTGCTGACGCTGACGAGCTACCTCGAGGCAGCCACATCACATGCACTCGCAATGTTTATTTATCTGTACAGAGTACAGACAGAGCCACCTTCCGACGGCTCCCGAGATATGAGTTGGGCTCGTGGGTCTGTAGGTACATCCACTAGTGATGTAACGAATATTCGCATTCGCATTCGCGAATATTCGCACATTTTTGTCTATTCGCATTCGCAAAATTTTTGCGAATGTTTTGCGAATATGAATATCAGAAAACAAAAGCAAATGTGCGAGTTTCTTACGCCGGTTCTTCTCGCCGGGCTAGTTTCCGAACCGGTGGTAGGCAATATGTCGGACAATTCTATAAGCGTTATATCATAACCTAGTTACATGGAAATAAAAATTTTGAGTTTAAGTTTGAGTGAGCGGAGCGGAATGAATGACGCTTTATTTAGATCATACTGAGTTCGTATGAACTCGGCAATACTCGGAAGATACGACGGTAACGAACCCTTATAAACGAACCTTGTCCGAACGCGACTGCCGACAAACCATAGACAAATTGGCGCCGAATATGAACAAAAACTGAATAATATTTGCATTCGCATTCGCGAATGTCGGTAGCAGATATTCGCATTCGCGTTCGCGAATGCTAAAAAAAAGACATTCGTTACATCACTAACATCCACATCATCATAGGAATAGAATATTTTAAATCGGCTAATCAAATAAAAGTAACTTAAAATAGGTAACTATAACCCGACTACGACAAAAATGGGTCTAAAAAGGCCGAAACAAGAAAAAAATTCAGATAGAAATCTCGAAACTCGAAATGGTCAAGCTAGAGCTAGAGTTCACACCGAGATGCGTCGCGTCTAGGACCTAGGTATGAGCTGACCCTAAGACCTAGAGAAGTTTCTAGACAATGCGTATATTCGTCATACACATGCATATCTACCCCAACCCCAAGACAGATACTGCTGCGATTTCACATCGACTGTTCCGAACCTTATAAAGTAGGTGCGACCACGGCTCTACCTTACCTAACCATTTTTGTACCTATGCATTTCTAGATTTCTTTCTGAATTATTTTCTTATTTCGGCCTTTATAGACCCATTTTTTCGTAGTCGGGTTATAGTTTATTTAAACTTATTTTTTACTTCGTATTTTACTGTTTCTCAATCGAACATATTTTTAGAATAATATTATTAGTAATCAAAACACTTGAAATTAAAAACGTTGTCTTCACGAGCACGGAGAGAGTCAAACTTTTTTCATCTAGATTTAAAGAACAATATTAATAATAATAATAATATTACGATAATCAAGACACCCAATTGAGATCATTCAATAGTCAACTCCAAATTCAGATTGTTGTTGATGAACCTAAAGAACTCACTTCAAAAATTGACGTATGAGGAAGCATAAAAATTGTTACATGTTGCGGATGCATATTTTTTCACATCCGCGGATGCGGATTTTAAGATGCTCACATCCGCGGATGCGGATCTGTACTTAAAACCTAAGTGTTGGTTTGGTAGGGTAAAAAAACACAGTAATATTAATCCTTTCTTTATCTATACTTATATAATATTATAGAGCTGAAGAATTTGTTTGTTTGTTTGTTTGAACGCGCTAATCTCAGGAATTACTGGTTAGAATAAAAAAAAATATTTTTGTTGGATAGTCCATTTATCGAGGAAGGCTTTAGGCTTTAGGCTACATAGCATCATGCTAAGCGCAATACGAGCGGAGCACCAATCAAGAACGTTTGAAAATCGGGTTTTTTTTTCTTCCTTTTGAGTGCTTTCGCTGCGTACGCTGCGGAAACGGTTAAAGTGTCGCTAAAATTATGTTTGACAGAATTGTTCCTTCTTCTTTCTTTAAAAGTTCTAAAAAAAGTCCTCGACTAAATATGTTTATCTTTTAAGGTTGGCTCACAATAACCTTTTTATGCTTACCAAATTTGTACTAAAATTAAGCATTATTTGTGAGGGTGTTTTCATAAAGATGATATTAATGCTTATCCAAGTAAATACGTTATTCATTACAAGCATTTAATAATTTAGAAGAAATTTGCCGTTTACATAATTTGATTTCAATGAGTATTTTAGAAGATATCGCAGAAATAAAATAATAATCAAACGCGCAATAATGTACGGCGCGCGGCGAGCAGTCGTGAGGGGGAAGCACTTCTCCTTCTACGTAAATGAAGTCGCGGGTAAATTTTAAAGACATCCCAAAGTAAATGTTCCACGCGGACTAAGTCGCGGGCAAAAGCTAGTTTAATAATAAAGTAGTGAGTTATTTTAATAATTAAATTTGAATATTGGAGCATTATATTTAATTAAAAGTGGAATGTCCGCCTTTCGGACTCCAGTTTGTTTCGCAAGGGTTCGTATATTAATCCTGCGCTACTAAATAACCGTTTCCCTTTCTTTCTCGTCGCTACCTGCTACACATCCGCATCCGCATTAAATCTGCATCGATTTATGCGGATGCGGATGCAGATGCCTAAATCGATGCGGATGCTCCGCATATGAGGATGCGGATGCGAATATTCGCAACATCGCTGCAGTACATAGTCTTAAAATAGTGTTATTGTATAAAGAAAAAAGAATATTAATGTAATTTTTATAAGTTGTATACTATATTTTATACATACATACATACATACATACATATAATTACTCCTTTTTCCCGTAGGGGTAGGCCTCTGCCTACCACTTCTTGCCATTTGCTACGATCCTTACATACTTGTTTCGCTTCGTTCACTTCATTCTTACCATCCATTCCTCCTCTTACATTCAACGTAGCCAAGCGTCTCTCCATGGTCCGCTTTTCACCTCCGCGAGAAACGAGACGTGATGGGTGGCGAACCACATCGCCGCCATTTTGGATAATTAAATTATTTTTATGATTATCCATTGCGTTCCCACGGATTGGTGGAGAGGGTAGGAATAGGGAAAGGGAAGGATAAGTGGTGCGAAAAGGAGGTTGGTAAGTTAGAGTGGGAAATAGGAAATGTAGGATATTACCGCCCAGGAGGAGAAGGGATAGGACAGTAATAACTAGGGAGGCCGGGGTATACAATACCACAACTACCGGACAGGTAAGTTGGGATGAATATCCCATGACCTTTTATTGTATATCAAAATTGATCCTACATTTTATTAATTTATTCTAAGCTAAAAGTTTGTATTATAATTATTTTAATAAGCACTGGTTTTTGCCTGAAACAGGTTTATCCTAGTACAGGCGCTATTGTTAACTTTATGTAGATTAAGTATAAATTGTTACCTACTTTTGACCTATCTGTAATTTACCATAATTGTATTGTTACTGAATAAATTATTATTATTATTATTATTTTCTCACCGAATATTTAGATGGAGTCCAATGTAATAATCCTACACTTCAAAGAAAAACGATAATATTGCAATTCAGAAAAATGTATAGTTAGTAGTAACATCTATCGAACGAATCTATACTTATATTATAAAGCCGAAGAGTTTGTTTGTTTGTTTGAACGCACTAATCTCAGGAACTAGTAACTACTGGTTCGAATTGAAAAATTATTTTTGTGTTGGATAGTCCATTTATCGAGGAAGGCTTTAGGGTTTACAACATCATGCTAAGCTCAATACGAGCGGGGCACCAATCAAGAATGTTTCGAAATCGTTTTTCTTTTTTTCCTTTTGAGAGCTTTCGCTGCGGAAACGAATAAAGTTTCGCTAAAATTATATGACAGAATTGTTTCCCTTTAAAAGCTCTAAAAAAAGTCCGTGACTGTATATGTCTATCTTTAAAGGTTGGCTCACAATAACCTTTTTATACTAAGCAAATTTGTTTAAGCTTTATAATATTAGTATAGATTATTTGTGAGGGTGTTTTCATAAAGATGATGTTAATCCTTATCCAAGTGAATACGTTATTTATTACAAGCTTTTATTTAGAAGAAATATTTCGTTTACAACATTTGATTTCAATGATTATTTTAGAAGATATCGCAGTAATAAAATAATCAAGCACGCAATAATAATGTACGGCGCGCGGCGGGCAGTCGTGAGGGGGAAGCGCTTCTCCTTCTACGTAAATGAAGTCGTGGGTAAATTTTAGCGATATCCCAAAGTAACTTTTCCACGCGGATGAAGTCGCGGGCAAAAGCTAGTGTGTAATAAAAGTGCTAATAATTTATTTCACGTGCATGTTCTAAATAAAAACGGATGAACTGATGAACCAATTCTAATCTAGTTTTTTTGTTTGTAAGCTGAAATGATCGAGAGTGTTCTTAGCTGTAGCCTGTAATTCATCATCAGCTTGTTTGCTGCTTGACGATTCAGGGGTTATTTTTTGGTACGTCATTGGATCAATTTTAATTACTAAAGTGTTGTAATTTTGAAATAAAAATATATTTTTGCGTAATATAACGTGTCTTTTTTACATGATTTGGTATTCGGTATTCGGCCGAATAGTACGTATTATTCGGCCGAATACCGAATAGCAAAAAAAGTGGCCGAATAGGCCGAATACCGAATAGTTGCCGAATATTCGTGACATCTCTATGCAGGCTACAGCTATAATATCCTCGCGTGAAGCTAGGAGGATTACCACTTCATAGAAGAGCCCAAATGTTTGCCAGCACGCTGCACGAATGACGTGAAGTATGTTATACCCGGAGGTCAGGGCCCCGATTCTCCTGCTTCGAATATCGGTTCGATTGTCAGTCTGTCCTGCTCGCGCACGCATGATTTGACGCCTGTGTGAATGAGTCAGCGCGAGAATCGAATCGAGATTCGAGCTACGAGAATTGGGGCCCAGAAACATTTAAGGTCTTTAAGATATTTTAAGAAACGAAATCGTGTGCAACAACGGTAAACTGGCACGGTGTAATCACAGTCACCGGTTTGGCGGGTAGTAGGTACTGGGCAGGACGGGTCGACGTCAATAGACCCCGCGTGGCGTGTCCGGTCTGTCCGGTCCGGTACTGCGAGTCGGACGTCCGGACGGCAGGCGAGGTGGGCGCGCGCCGGCGCGGTCGAATCGAGCTGAATGTTTATATAAACATTGTAATTATATGAGCGTATCTAGTAGTTTCGATTGTGCGAGCACAGATTAAACGGTTATAAGTAGGTACATGCCGAGTTTCAAGTGAACGGCTACATACTGTCACGTTCGGGCGAGTCTGTAGAGTATAGGAGTATTGAGTGGCGAGAGTCGCGGGTTTGAAGCCCGTGGCCGCGCCGGAACTAAAACGTATTATTAGCGTACAGATGATCCAATAGTTGCTGCGAAGAGTAATATTAGTTAGGTATCTACCTACTAATCAGACCAATGTTTATTCTTTTGTTACTAGCACCTCTTTTATTCCTCTCCTCTTGGAATTGAGTAAGAGTTGTCCTGACGTGGACAATTCCCACACAATTCTTTTGGGCGTTATAATTCAGTTTGTGCCCCAGGACGGGGTCTTAAATCTTAATTCTTGATGGTCGTAGCCTTACTGTTCGAAAGTGCCGTAAAATTAAGACCTAACATTAGTCTAAGCTATATGAAGTACCTAGTAGATTCTAGATTTAGACTAATTAGCTCATAGCTAGTATGAAAATATGATGGACAACAGACGTACCTGTGTCAATACACGCCCTCGTGTGGATAACTGCTAATGGATTAGTGGACACTAAACAGAGCAGTGAGTAGTGACATACAGTACGTATGTTATACTTATGACTTATGGCATGCAATAAGAGACCGCAGACCGCGGACACACCTTCATTGCCACTTCCGCCCAATCAATTTGGGGAAGTAATAACTTGTGTAATAACTAATAACGCCACTAATGTGTACGATATTAAGGCCTCCAGTTGGCAGTACCGGAATAGCTTGGGTTTGGTTATCACCATTCACCACACACGTGCCCGACGGCCGGCGACTCTAAACATGCTCTAGCTGCTCTAAATTATACAATGTTGTTAACGGCCTTCTCTACATTACTACTTAGTACGAGTACATGGGTGAGTTCTAGTAAATTAAATTAATATTTTTAAACAAAAAATTAAACCGACTTCCAAAGTAAAAATACCCAAAAAAGTATTACGGAACCCTCATAAAATAAAACTTATTTTCTAAATAATTCCCCTTTTAAATTTTGCTATTTCTCTACTCGATCTTCTTAATTTTGAAGTGGATTTGGATCCAGGGTATACCTTGGAGCAAAATCTTACTTTTTAGTAGCATAATGCTTGGACTACTTTAGAAAAAGTTGAATTCACCATATGGATATATCATGGATCTCATCATCGGGTCACCACTTTTTTGAAAACGGGACGAACTTGGGATTATACCCTTTACACCAAAAAAAGTCACACGATCCACTGCTTATGTAAAGACGTTTAGGTAAAAAAATAATTGTCATACTCAAAGTTAAAAATCATCTCTTGTATGGGTGACTCTTC
Source organism: Glaucopsyche alexis (assembly GCA_905404095.1). Lineage (NCBI taxonomy): Eukaryota > Metazoa > Arthropoda > Insecta > Lepidoptera > Lycaenidae > Glaucopsyche > Glaucopsyche alexis. The sequence continues at coordinate 189,853 of FR990053.1, forward strand.
GCAAAACGCAAACTCGCCCATATAAAGAAAAATATTTCGAGTATGACAATTATTTTACGTCTTTACATAAATGATAAGCAGCAGATCATATGCCCAAAAAATCCGTTATTGATTTTACCGAACCTTACATAGCCGAACGTATATAATCACCTCCTTTTTTTAGAAGTCGGTTAAAAGATAAAAATAATCACAAAAATATTTATCTGAGCGGGATCCGAAACCACCGCATTCCAATTTTCCGATCCACGCAAAAATTATACATACGCATACCAAGCTGGCAATCAGACTGACATAATACAATCGAAATTATTCATATATTTTTGCACTACGAAAGAAAAAAACATAATATTTTGCTTAAAAATGCGCAGTTCCCAAGGGACCTAGCTAGATCGATTTTTCTCCCCCAAAACTTCCTGTATACTAAATTTTATGGTAACACCTACTTGCAGCCGTTGCCAAGACTTTGATTATTATTAATAATATCTATAAGGTTCGGTAAAATCAATTACAGATATTTTGGGCATATGATCTACATTCTACTGCTTAAGTTTACAAATCATTTCATAATGGGTGAATCTCCGCTCAACGCAAAATATCCGTCGGTGATTTTACCAAACCTTATTTACTAGCTTTTGCCCGCGACTTCGTCCGCGTGGAGTTCGGTTTCCATACAAAATTTTAACCCCTTTTTCGCCCCGGGGCGAATTTTCAAAAATCCTTTCTTAGCGGATGCCTACGTCATTACAACTATCTGTATGCCAAATTTCAGCAAAATCCGTTCAGTAGTTTCGGCAGTGCGTTGATAGATGAGTCAGTCAGGTTTGCCTTTTATCGTAGCTACTTATTCAAAATCGTCGATTCATTTCCCAATTGACAAAACTAATTATTCCACTAAACAGAGTTTAAAAAAAACTTTGAGGCACTTTTGATTCGGTTACAAGTTACAAGACCGAAGCTTTTTTGAAGTTAAAGTTCAGCCGAGCCTTTAAGATGTATCTAGAAAGTAGGCACTTTAATTGGGCGACATACAAGACAGGCATTTTAATGCGGGGTTGAATAAAAAAAAAATATATGTTATAATTTTCGTCCATGTTTGTATCTTTACAAGTAAATAAAATTGAAGTGTCTGTTTCATGTTTGTACTTTCAAATTAACAGGTTTGCACTTAATGCATAATAGGGTAGTAGGTACATACGGTAACTACACCAAAACATCTATTTTTATTCTGTCTGTCAGTTAGTTTGTTCCGTCTAATCTCTCAACAGATAGCTGATGGTGTAAGGATTAACTTAGTCTACTTTTATCTTAGGGTTCCGTTTAAAAAAATGGGTCTTCGTTTCCTTTAATTCTATAGATGAGGGTCGTCCGCCACAAATTGTAACATTTTTGATTTTTTTTTAATTTAAAATACATACTTAGGTAGGTACATAACATAACCCTCAAAGGGGTGAAACTTTTAACACAAAGCCACAATGTTTAATAGTGCTGTAATAATCTTCAACCCTCAGTGGTAACCAACCCTTTCACAGATCACCTGTAAGTTGTAGGTACTTTGTAGATAAAGTGTGTAGGTTGTAGGTAGTTATATACTAATTCCAGTTGATAGTTAAGACAGAACAACATCTGTTGGTGTCGGGTACAGCTAGTGAATTATAATAGTTTCAACTCCATAAGGTGAGTAGTAGGCGTTCATTATTTAAACAGCTTTGCATTAGTTGCCGCACACTTACAATATATTATCACGGTGATGTCATTGGTTCAAATCCGCAAAAACAAACGAAGTTCGGGTGCGGGGTTATCGCGCTACAGAAACGTCGATAGATAGTGTTATGTAACTGTAGGTAACTGTGGCCACGGGTGACGCTGCAAGTAATATTTAAGACCCATTATACCGTGACCTTCGGCGACCGGCTGTGACCGGCGGAACGGGTTTAGGCGATGATGATGTCGGAGCTACTAGCTAAACAACAACGCGTCAGCCGAGTACACGCAGGCTTTCGTGAATGGTGGATAAGCAATCAATAGAGACAGGCCTATGTAGAGTCGGCGACCGGCGGTATGCGAAGGTCGTGCTTAGTTGGTGTCCTGATTGGTAGTGCCGAATATCGAAGGGTAGGTCGAGCTGTCAACCCGCGCGAGATGCTCGATCAATATTAAACGTGTAGAGCAGGAAGGCCTTGTATCGGAGATCCACGTGTATATAGTATATATTATAGGTTCCGGATGTGAGAGGCAAGAGGTGCTGTCTCTGAGTCCGTCGACAACGTGGTAGCCATTGAGCAGCTCTAATAAATTTATGTCCGCAAGAAACGAAACAACGACGCTAGATATAGATACGACTTGCGAATGACGAGCCAAGTGCCTACGAACCAATGCTATGTATTATTTCGTAGGTGCTTAATTCATTATTGTAATCATAATGCCCCGTCAAAACTGCTCGCGAAGTAGGGCGAGGAAGTGCTCCGCGAAGTAACCCGAAGTATGAAAAGGCGAAATGTAGTGCGTGCCCAGACTGTCTTAGTCGGCCAACCTCGGCCTACTTCGCGAGTAGTCTGGACGACTTAGTAGTCGTTAGTACATAGGACGCTGGACGGTTCTAGAAGCTAATTTTCCTCATTTCGGATCATTTTCTTAATTATTCTGAAATAAAGCAGCGCGGCTGCCAGCTGCGGTTTACATCTAACGTCTCTGATAACGTCTGACCTCTGACCTGACGTTGTAACTCGTAATGGGCACACATTTCGTTCGCACTGCCGCTCCAAAACAAATAATTATCCTTGTGATTATTTAATGATTTATTTATACTACAAAGGTCACGACGAGCGCGCACGTTAGAGACGATAATGGAGGACCCAGATCCATAGATAACGAAATAGCAGCAATCGTATTAATATTTAACTGTATAATTTAGCGACTAGACTCAGTGTAAGGTGTGTGATGTTAGGTGTATCACGACAAGGTGACCGACGCAAATGAGTGACGCCTCCGTTAACCATGCGGCGTCGGGCGACCGATACCTACATAATGCATGCTAACGCCAAACCGTGAATGTCGTTTGTGAACTGCGAGTGCTACCGGCGATTGCTAGCTACTGCAGCTATCGGTCGCAAGTACCCTGTAGTAGTGGGTACTGCGGTTAGATAGGAGCCGAGGCGAGGTCGACTTCACGACACTCACAAATCACAAAAGACACGGAAATTATGTTTTATTATTATAAAGTAGGTTACATAATAATACACTTGTATTTGTAAGGTGTATCGAATACCTAATTAATATTCGAAATGACAACTCGCAACATAAGCAAAATAATCAAATTAGGTACGCCTAGTCCCTAGTACTATAGACGCTCGCAGCTCTAAAAATATTTGCCACGACATGAGGTAAATTACGTGTTTGTAAAGTTATTATTATTGATTATTGTAACTACATATAATTTAAATTTATTTATTTATTTAAATGGTTTACAACTAACTACATTATAATTATCTATTGTAGCCACTAGCCTCATACTACATGAAACTGGTTTTATTTCTAAGAGTTTACAAGTTTTGGTTTGATGTTCACATAATTATGTGGCAGCAGATTCATTCTAAATAATTATACCTAGTTTGAAATGAATTCGCGTTAAATAACAGATATTCATCAGTAATAACGACCTCCTCCTTTGTTTTCCCCTCGTCAGAGTTCCACCTGCGCGGCGCAGTAAACAGTGCATTAATTGCGGAAATGTATCTAGTTCTACGAATTCTGTCGGATGAGGATCGCGGACCGAAGCTGAAACGGTGGGATTCGACGAACCGCCAAATGTCGCAGTTCCACGAGCTACTGAGTATTAGAGCTGTAAAACTGCATATACGTATTCGGTACTGAGTAACGGGTGCGGGAATGTTCCCACTAGTTCCATGGGTTAATTCCATGATGGAACAGGTGAGAAGTTTTCTTCTCGGTAGTTCCATGGGTCTCGTGAATGGAACCTCTGCAACTATTTTCTTCTCACAAGTTCCATTAAATTATAGTACGTGTGGGACTTGCGAAATTTTCATAAGTGTTAAAATATAAGGACTAAGGAGGTAAAAAAACTTAGAATATTTTTGGAATCGGGCCGCCCTGTTCTTACACTTCGTCAATCTCGCTCTCTCTTCACCAAAAAAATTGCCATCTCTGTCATATCTACGACAACCATGGTCTACTCGATTGACAGAATATTGTAGAACGTCAAAACAAAAGACGATCAAGACGAGAAATGAATTTTTTTCGCATATTTGACATCAACAATTGTGATGGGTTGTGTCCCGCGTCTCGTTCTGTCTGGCAGTGCCAGAACACTTCGGCCAGTGATGCGAACTGGGACCTCCAGGTCCCAGGGCACACTGCCCGCTAGCGCACAGGCCGCGACTCTGGATACGGTGCGGTATCCGCGTACTACTCGGATGACTAGCATCCTCTGCAGTCTCCCGAGTATCAAGTGGTTTTCGGGCCGCAGGTTTTTTTGCCCATATCGGTGCGCCGTACATCACCATGGATTGTATCACACCCAGGTAGAGACGGCGCCAACCGAGGCTTGGACCTCCAAGGTTTGGGAGGAGCCTTGCCAATGCTCCGGCAGATTTCGTTGCCTTTTCGGATAGCTTCCGGAAGTGGTCCTTGAAAGACCAGCGGCTGTCAAGAACGAGGCCCAGGTATGTCATTGATGGTCTGACATTTATTAAAACTTACTAGGTACCCCGACTATGACTCGATTGTCGTGATGGGTGAACTTTTACTTATATATCTACAGGTTTGTACGGAACCCTCGGTGCGCGAGTCTGACTCGCACTGGGCCGGTTTTTTTTACCTCCTTATGTTTTAACACTCATGAATCATGATTATTTTTAATTAGATTAAATTTCGCAAGCTCCGCACGTAGGTACTATAATTTAATGGAACTAGTGAGAAGAAAATCGTTGCAGAGGTTCCATTCACGAGACCCATGGAACTACCGAGAAGAAAACTTCTCACCTGTTCCATCATGGAACTAACCCATGGAACTAGTGGGAACATTCCCGGGTGCGCGCCATCTAGTACCGAGTAACGAAACGTTACACACGAATATATTTCGTTTCTCGCTTTTTTCGTAGTATCGTCTTATAATTCAAAAAGTGGTTCAAAATACGGATAAGTGAAAAAGTTCACCTTACGCAGTTTGTATGTAATGTACATACATATAAGTATGTTTTCTATAAAATACGAATGTTACGACACCGCGACATCATATTACTATGAGCGTACGTAATACGACTTGATTTGTTGCTCTAAAATAACATACGTAGCATATTATGAGGTATCGGAAGTAACGAGTAACGTAACGATACGATGGTAACGAGTACTAATGTTAAAGTAACGAATACATACGGGTACGCTTTCGCACTGGTATTTTTTTCCTTACAAGTGCTTTACAATTCATTATTAGTATTAGATAATAGATATTATCACAAATTAGTACCTAAGTAGCTACTTCTCTCGTTTACAGTTTTGGAATTAACGACACTTTTACGAGGAACTACAAGGACAGAACGCAAGCCGCTAAATATGAAATTTTGTACCTACACATGGGCACTTGGGTGGATCCACATATCGAGACGTTTAGTTTATTGCGGATCTGTATAAAGATATACAAAAGTAAATTTATAGATAAAATAAAAACCGGTCGGCTTGAGAAGCGAATAAAATGCAAATTCCTTCGTCACTAATTTATGTATCTTGTTTTTAACATGTTAAAAGATTTTTATGTATTCAGGTTTGGACAATATAATATTAAGTAACTACTAACTAGCCGTGCTTTGTGAGGACTCGCCGACTTGTTTTATAATTTTTAGATTCTTACATATCTTCAATAGATGGCGCTAATACTAACTAATAGTAATACTAACAAGGTGTAATATTATTTGTTTTAGGAAGTGATCTACTGATGCCTTTCTGGTGGTTTATGAACTCTACACAAACTAAGTTAAACTGGCGAAAAGTTTCCGAATCCTGAAAGTGTCATCTAGTGGCCACTAGTTGAATCTATTTCAAATTCGAATTTCGAGCATATTGTTACGAACACACAAAAGCGCCATCTAGCGTCAACCAATGACACCACTTGGTGTGAACAGGAACAGCGTGGGGCCCCTACTCAGTACTAGATGGCGCTACTGTGCAAACGTTCCAGAATAAATCTAACACGGTCATGGGACTCGGGAACCTTCTGGAATCGTCTGGGACTCGTATCGACCGGTATAAATACGTCGGAAGAATGCGAGCGAGTCGAGTTCAGTTTGAGCTTCATCCGAAGCGATACGGGCGATACAAGTGAAAACTAGTGATCAGGAGTTCACTTTGAGCTTCCTGCGAAGTGATGTGGCGATGTCGATGTGAATATTAGTGATGTAATGATACCGTGAGTGAAACCCCGCGACTTGGCTACGACTTAAGGACACTGTTAGTGTTTAATGTTGGACCTAGTGTTTTAGTAGTGTGTGTGCTAGTGAATAAAGTCTTCAAAGGAGTCAGCAGGTTTATCTCCAAATCCCTCGTACCTAACACGTAACAACTGGTGTCAGAAGTGAGATTTGGAGATGCCATTGACTCTGAGAGAAGATTTCAAGAAGTGCGGCGGGAGGAGCAGCTCCCGGGTGGAGGAAAGAAACGGGGTGACGTAAAACTAATCTGGAGTGAGGTTGCACCCACTGGCGCTATCACTAAGGCGTACTGGGCGCAATGGGACAGTCTGATAAACGGAATACCCTACCAGAAATAACGGCAGAGAGTTCCATCTTCAGATAATCGTCCCAAGAACGAGAGTGCCAGATGTTCTCCGTGAAATGCATGATGGCGTATCAGAAGGTCATCTGGGTGTCAAGAGGGTCATTCAAAGTGGTGCACATAGATCGTCTAGCGCGGTACCATGGCAGTGGCAACGATGCTCGGGACGAACATCTCTAAGAGGGGAGTAGTGTTACGAACACACAAAAGCGCCATCTAGCGTCAACCAATGACACCACTTGGTGTGAACAGGAACAGCGTGGGGCCCCTACTCAGTACTAGATGGCGCTACTGTGCAAACGTTCCAGAATAAATCTAACACGGTCATGGGACTCGGGAACCTTCTGGAATCGTCTGGGACTCGTATCGACCGGTATAAATACGTCGGAAGAATGCGAGCGAGTCGAGTTCAGTTTGAGCTTCATCCGAAGCGATACGGGCGATACAAGTGAAAACTAGTGATCAGGAGTTCACTTTGAGCTTCCTGCGAAGTGATGTGGCGATGTCGATGTGAATATTAGTGATGTAATGATACCGTGAGTGAAACCCCGCGACTTGGCTACGACTTAAGGACACTGTTAGTGTTTAATGTTGGACCTAGTGTTTTAGTAGTGTGTGTGCTAGTGAATAAAGTCCTCAATAGAGTCAGCAGGTCTTTATCTCCAAATCCGCGAACCCCAACACGTAACAATATAATTCGGCAATGAATTTGTTTATGAAAAAAATTGAGCGTTATCTTGTGAATAAATGATTGATTGATTGATTTATTTATTGATTGATAAACTATTTTACCTTAGAAAAGTAATAATTTTTTGTAAAGTTTTTGAATTCATTTCTGTATCAGCGCTATAATAAGTAGTTATATCAACTACGAGTTATGGAATCGATAAACGGATGTCGCGTCGTTTGTCTGTTAAGTTAAACTTTTTATTGAGATACCCGTAATCGAAACATATGCTAATGAATAGATAAGCTACAGAAAAACCCACCTCAGAAACCGGGCATAAAACTGCCGGTATACAAGTGAGATAAAACTAGCCACAACCGCTGCTTTTAGAGCTCACCCGAAGCTGGTTCTAAACGCTTAACAACAGATGGAGTTAGTGATCAGAATAAAATCAAAATTGTTCTAGAATAGACAATAAGGTGGATGGTAATTGAGGTATAAGGTACCTATGTACAAACCAGGTATATATAGAATGGGAATGAGAATAAATCCTCAGGGATCCATACTAGGTCCTCTACTTTTCTTGATATACATAAACAATATACATACCTATACCAAGCAGGTTTGCAAGGTCAGTTATCCCTCCATCCCTTTGGTAATAATTTAGTACATAATAACAAGCAAACTCAACATGACTTAAATATATTGCATAAACGGTTTAACTATAATCTCCTCACCATCAATGTTGCCAAGACCATACATATAGTTTTGTGCCAAAAAACAAAAAAAAAACTCCCTAATCATCTTACATAACGATACACGGTGAGGCATTGCAGAGAAAAAAAAACAGAAAAAATACCTCGGATTAATCTTTGATAGTCATTTAAATTGGAATTCACTTATCACTCACATTAAAATCTGGGGGCACGGCAGTGCCCCCGTCAAGTCGAGCGCGAAGCAAACACTGCCGTACCATCCTTTACTGGAACCATTTCACCGCATTTTCAGGCCCCTATTTGACAACCTCTGGATAAGACCAGAACGCAGAATTTTTCGTCATCCAGTAAACTATAATCACATACTTAAAATCCAAAATTTCAAGTCTGTAGGTCACTTAGTTCCGAAGTTAAGCGAAAGCAAAGTTTCGCATTTATGACACTCACTCACTCACTCATGATCATCAGAATAGAACTAGTACTTCCAGAGAGCTGAAATTTGGTACAGACTTAGGGTTTAATGGTCACATAAAGGGAAAACTATAAAAACTAGGATACTCGATCTGGGGGCACGGCTGTGCCCCCGCCAAGTCGAGCGCGAAGCAAACACTGCCGTACCATTCTTTACTGGAACCATTTCGCCGCATTTGCAGGCCCCTATTTGAGAACCTCTGGATAAAACCAGAACGTCGATCTGGGGGCATGGCAGTACCCCTGCCAAGTCGAGCGCGAAGCAAACACTGCCGTACTATTCTTTACTGGAACCATTTCGCCGCATTTTCAGGCCCCTATTTGAGAACCTCTGGATAAGACCAGAACGCAATTTTTTAGTCATCCAGTAAACTATAATCACATACTTAAAATCCAAAATTTTAAGTCTGTAGGTCATTTAGTTCCGAAGTTAAGCGAAAGCAGTTTCGCATTTATGACACTCACTCACTCATGATCATAACAATAGAACTAGTACTTCCCATAAACTTAGAGAGCTGAAATTTGGTACAGAGTTAGGGTTTAATGGCCACATAAAGGGAAAACTATAAAAACTAGGATAATTGAAGATCTGGAGTACCTGGTGACCCTGATTAAAAAACACAAGAGCCCAACCAAACTATTAGAGATCGAATACCGCCTTTACAAAAATATTCAACTTGGTGGGCCACTTCATTGATGTCAAAAATCGAAGGTCTGAAGTATCTGATGAAGAACCCTCAGCTGGTCTCAGCTGATTTAGAGATAATATGGTAATGCCCCCTTCTACTATTGGTACATAAAAAAATCGACTGTCAATGCAAAAATCCAGCGAAGTAGGACACATCTTCTAATTTAATCTAGCCCGTAGCGTCCCACTGCTGGGCGAATGCCTCCCCTTCTGCTTTTAATACGCATATTAATAAAATTAAAGGAAAACTCTGGATAAGACTAGACTGGCTTTTATACTTATACTTACAAGTTTACAAGAGGAAATAGTCGAACGATTCACTTTATTCTACTCGAACATTACACAAATTAAATAAAAAAATTACACTAAAATCTAGTAAAATAAATCAATAAGCCCACGTTTCTACAAAAAAATAATAATTTAAAAAATTTAAAAACCCGACTGCGTAAAAAGTGAACCAAACTAAGTACATAATTAAAACCGAAAAGAAAAAAACAAGCACTTAGATATCCGATGGCCTAGAATTCTATAATATATTATTGAATTAATACTATTGGAAAATAACAACTAAACAGTCAGGATCCATTGAAAAATTAGATTGGCTGTCGAATAATGGATCCCGACTGTTCAGTTGTTATGTTCCAATAGTATTAATTCAATAATATATTATAGAATTCTAGGCCACCGGATATCTAAGTGCTTGTTTTTTTCTTTTCGGTTTTAATTATGTACTTAGTTTGGTTCACTTTTTACGCAGTCGGGTTTTTAAATTTTTTAAATTATTATTTTTTATTTTATACTTTTTAGTTATGAGTACCTAGCTAGCTATTTACCAGACTGGATTTCCTATAAGCATCAGTAATACATCACAATTGCACTGGAATGTGAGAATGGTTGTTATGCAACTTTAAATCGATATAGATTCTAAACGGTCAGTCGAATCAAAAAATGTTGAGAGAAAACTAACAATGGTTTTTAAATACCTATTTGGCGATACCCCAATTGATATAGTTTGATGACTTTCATTTTTTTCATTTTCACAATATGGCGTCCAGTAGTCGCCATATTGAATTTTTACTAACGTCATGTCTTTAGTGACACTCGCCGGACTAAGAGGAATCGATTGACGTGTGAATCATAAAAATCGGCCCAGGCGTTTGGTCTGTATAGTGCTTCAAAGGAACATACATACATACATACATACATACATACATACATACATACATACATACATAGGCTGATAAACACATTACCACTCCTTTGCGTTGCGCAGTCGGGTAAAAAGAAGTGAAATCCCTCCAAAAACATTCTGTAAAAAACTAGCCAAGTCTCGATGGAGCTGCTTGTTTATCTCTAAAAAGTAATGAAATCTAGACAAAGTCGGGCCAAGTCTAAGGTTCCTTACTGCGATTTCTTTATTATTATAGTTAATGTTGTGTGACTTGGCCGTTGAAGAGTACACAAGGGTACAAAAGGGTATCCATGACACCATTGCTCCAATACATGTGTTGTACAAGCAACAACAGTCCAATTACCAATACCAGTATGGGCTATTATCTCGCATAACAAACATAGGTAGTTACAACAGATATAACATTACGTGTAAACAAAATTGACTTGTACCCACTAATGTATAAAGAATGTTCAACGGCCAAGTCACACAATATTAACTATAATAATAAAGAAATCGCAGTAAGGAACCTTAGACTTGGCCCGACTTTGTCTAGATTTCATTACTTTTTAGAGATAAACAAGCAGCTCCATCGAGACTTGGCTAGTTTTTTACAGAATGTTTTTGGTGGGATTAAAACTTTCTTCTCCTGTTGGCCACCTACACCAAATAAACCGATGTATCTCAAAAAACTAACCCGTATTTTATTTTATAATGCTCTAGTTAAACCACACCTACTTTACTTGGTAGAAGTATGGGGTATGCCGCAAAGTCAAATCTAAATATTATTCAAGTACTTACTACAAAATCGAATTACAAAACATTCATATAACTACGACTACCTAACCATCTGAAACCCTATAATTATAAAGAAACTAGGCTATTGAAAATCACTCAACTTTACACATACCATACATGTATACTCGTACACAAAATAAAACACAAACTAATACACACACAACTCACGTTCCCTAGTAAAGAAGCAAACAAACACATACACAACTCGACGAGCAAGTTATATCGTATTGCCTTCCATAAGAACCAATTATGGTAAAAATAACGTTACGTATAGGGGAGCACAGTTGTACAATAAACTACCAAAATCTGTGAAAGAGGCGAAATATTTTACTGCTTTTAAACGTAAATTACTTGTTCATATAATATATGAGAATTATTTACAATTTAATTAATAAAAAAAAAACTAAATAAAATTATAAAAAAACATTACGCAGCAAATGTACCCGCTTCTATAAGTTTTTAAATGTACCCGCACTCGACGACTGATAATAATGCACTGTAAACTTTCTTTTGACTTTATTTTTCTCATGTAAGTGACTATCGTCTTAATGGGAAATAAAGATCTTTAAACCGAAACGAGGATGGCTTTTCTTACACTTGTTTCTCGTTCAGAAAAAATAATATCAGTGTTTAGTATAGGCATAGGCAGCCACAAGCTGTAGCTCAAAATTTGTGACTCACAAAGACATTTTCAATCCTTATCGTTGCTTTGATACTGAGTAATTATAGTGCATACATTTGTCTAGTTATTTTATTAGTTGCCTCGCTAGTAAAAAGTTGTGAAGCTCCCTAGAAATGTCATTTAACTGACAGATTATAAAATAAGAATATGATTACATAATATATCTACCTGGAGCTCGATCAGTCCCGCAGCGGGCACGCCTCGCCGCAGCGGCAGGCGGGGGCGGCGGCGGGTGCGGCGCGGGGGGCGGCCGGCACCGCCCACAGCAGCTGGTAGACCGCGGTTGCGGCCGCCGAGCCCAGCAGCGGGCCCGCCCAGTACACCTGCACCGTACCACAGTGTAAATGCTCAATTTTTATAGACTTCACTTTAATCTAAGGCAAGTAAATTCCATCACACTAGATGGCGCTTATGTGTTTAGTTCGCAAAATATTCGCTAGATGGTATTACAAGAGTACTTCTTTAGATTCCTGTGTTGGTAATGTTATAAAACAGATTAAACACAAAGGATTAAAGCCATTCTTAGAGCGGATTTTTCAATCGTCGCTTACGTGTCAAGTAGCTTATTTGGATGTTTTGTGTCTGTCGCTTAGAATAAACTAGTCCATTCACGTTAAGAAGGTAATTAATCGTATGTCAAAATGACTTACTTTTAATTGTTCAATGTAAAAACAGCTATTAAGCGTCATTGCTTAATTTTGACATTTATACGCATGGTACAAATGTCAAATTTGAGACAATAGACCCTGAGTATCTCAATGCAAAGAATAGGAATAGAGACAGAGGGAACGTACCCAGTGAAGTCGCGAGTGAGCAGCGCGGGGCCGAAGCTGCGCGCCGGGTTCATGCTGGCGCCCGTCAGCTCGCCCTGCACAGGCGCACACGCCCAAACCAGAACAGAACAGAAATAGAGACAGAGGGAACGTACCCAGTGGCCGGTGAAGTCGCGAGTGAGCAGCGCGGGGCCGAACCTGCGCGCCGGGTTCATGCTGGCGCCCGTCAGCTCGCCCTGCGCAGGCGCACACACTCAAACCAGAACAGAAATAGAGACAGAGGGAACGTACCCAGTGGCCGGTGAAGTCGCGAGTGAGCAGCACGAAGCTGCTCGCCGGGTTCATGCTGGCGCCCGTCAGCTCGCCCTGCGCAGGCGCACGCGCTCAAACCAGAACAGAACAGAAATAGAGACAGAGGGAACGTACCCAGTGGCCGGTGAAGTCGCGAGTGAGCAGCGCGGGGCCGAAGCTGCGCGCCGGGTTCATGCTGGCGCCCGTCAGCTCGCCCTGCGCAGGCGCAAGCGCTCAAACCAGAACAGATACTCGTATGATATGCTTTGTTCAGATCCAATTTAAACGTATATCATTGTATTTCTTTATTGCACCGTAAATAACAATGGATAAAAAAAAAGACTTGCTTTTGCCCGCGACTTCATCCGCGTGGAACAGTTACTTAGGGATATCGCTTAAAATTACCCGCGACTTAATTTATTTAGAAGGAGAAGCGCTTGCACCTCACGACTGCACGCCGCGCGCCGTATATTATTATTGCGCGCTTCATTATTTTATTGCTGCGATATCTTCTAAAATACTCATTGAAATCAAATGATGTAAACGGCAAATTTCTTCTAAATTAAATGCTTGTAATGAATAACGTATTTACTTGGATAAGGATTAATATCATCTTTATGAAAACACCCTCACATTTAATGCTTAATTTTAGAACAAGTTAGTATAAAAAGGTTATTGTGAGCCAACCGTAAAAGATAGACATATACATAATACAGTCGCGGACTTTTTTTAGAACTTTTAAAGGGAAACAATTCTGTCACACATAATTTTAGCGAAACTTTAACCGACAACCGTTTCCGCAGCGTACGCAGCGAAAGGAAAAAAAGGAAAAGAAAAGGGCGATTTTGAAACATTCTTGATTGGTGCTCCGCTCGTATTGAACTTAGCATGATGTTATATAGCCTAAAGCCTTCCTCGATATCCAACACAAAAATAATTTTTCAATTCGAACCAGCAGTTCCTGATATTAGCACGTTCAAACAAACAAACAAACTCTTCAGCTTTATATTATTAGTATAGATTGGTAATACAGGGAGTTACTGTTTCTTTGTTTACGATAACATATTAATAATCAAAAACTAAGGCAACATTTACTTTATTACAGTTAGTTTTTAGGCAGAACAAACAAATTTCGTCATTAACAAACAAAACGTAGGAAGTAAGAAACCTAATTCGTCCAGTAAAAGCTTAACTTGGGGGCTACCTAGCATATCGGGTGAGTAAGGGGCGCATTGGCCGTAAGAATGTCTACGTGTGTGTACTGAACTACTGACCGCGGCGAGTGCGAGCGCAGCGACAGTGGCGCCGAGTCGCAGCGGCCAGGAATCCTGCTGGCCGCTGCGGCGCGCGTCCCACGTCGCCAGGTTGGCCAGCACCAGGCAGCCCGCGCACACGCCCTCGATACACATCGCCTGCGGACACCACGCAGGTCGATCAACACGACAGCAGCTAATTATAACAAGCGCGATGGGATATAGCTGCGTCGAATTTACTAACCGATTCCATCAAAAAGTACGACCTAGATGAGTTACCATCTGCTCGATAGATTTTAATTGTCTGATTTTAGGCACTAGAGGAGTTTCACTTCTCACTCGGTCTTACAGGTCACATAAATAAAAACAAATAATCAATTTGCTGGCCTTCTATTATCCCGAAAACTAACACTCGTACATACCGACAAGGCCTCACGCAGTGACCGTCCGTCGTCACCAACATACATCGTCTCTCAGACATAAAACTGCTGACACTCTGACATTCACATACATGCCCTGCAGCACCTATGTAAATCCTCTCCTATGATCAAAACTTTGACTGAATGTGAGATACCCGGCAGTCGTTGACATGCGGGGCGGGTGTGGTACAGCAGAGCGGCAGCGCAGCGGGCGCCAGCAGCAGCAGCGCCGTGCTGCCGAGCGCCGCGCCCGCCAGCTGCGCGCCCAGCTCGAGCGTCGCGCGCGCCACCGACTGCCGCCGCAGCAGCGCCGCCGCCAGCGTCACCGCCGGGTTCAGCTGCGCGCCCGACACGTGGCCCAGGCTGTGCACCAGCAGCGACACCTCCAGTAACAGACATCTGCTAATTAATACAACGAAAATACCACAAAACTTACGTCATATTGCAAATAGGATGCATATCTAAAGATGGTGCGGACTTGCGCGCCAAAAATGGTAACAATTAGCAGATTTGCAAGGCATCGTATTTGCGATGTGTTACTTTGTACCGACAAAATATAATATTGTGTATTTAAATAACAACACAACTTTGTAATAATATTAAATAACCAATGAGGTAGGTACAAATTCCGTGTACTAACAGCTGCGCCGGCGCCGGCCGCTCGCGCTGCGGCCGTGCACGAGGACTGCAGACACAGCAGCAACAGCAGCAGCGCCGTGCCCACCGCCTCCGCCGCGCACGCCCGCGCCAGCGGACCTGCTCCTCCTGCAACAGCTAACAAACGACTGAGAAACGACCGACAGATCATAGTCTATTACGTCACCGTTCAAAACACTTCGATTCAAAACCGTTTTCAAAAAAATTCAAAACCGTCAAAAAAAAAAAAAAAACACCGTTCAAAACACACACACTTCGATCCAGGAGTGAGATTAACGGAGTCAATCCCTCCCTAAACTCAAAGCATCTGCGACCATGACACGTCGAATCATCCTCAATGTAATAAAATAAAAGGTACCTATATAATAATTAATAGAATATTATGTAATTGCAAGAAAGCAGTGTACCTACCCGTCGGCTTTTATTAAACTCAATTAAACCTATTTTGGGCATTTATAAAGGTGTTATAATTAACTGGTTGAAAATCCTATCGTTCAGGAAAAAGCTATGCTTACCGTCCCTTTGATCCGCTTGCTCATATTTAAACACGATCGACGTCATTTTTCCACATAAATAATAATTATTATCACTACACTTTTTTGTCTTGCACGATTTTTGGTAGTTCAGTTTATCGCAACCGGCGATGTTTCGCGAGAAACGGAGACTCAATGCGGTTCCTCACAGACAAAACAAATAGTATACTAATCTTCGGCCTTCGCGTATTTGCACTGGATCTAATTTTATTACAACAGCTATTTACCGTAAATACGACGTCTAGGATATCGTAACGGTTATCTCAGATGAGAGCAATAAGTTTCATGTGTACTGTAGATAAGCTACGACTGGCTTATTGCCTGCGATTTAGCGACAAGTGGCTCTACATTCTGCAGTCAACAACTTCTGGTTCCAAAGTTTTACATTTAAGTTTTTAAGCGACTATTTTTTTCTTCTTCATTTTAAAATTAGCTGTCTTAAATATATTTGTAAGATAAGTTTAATATTACATTGTTTCTTTACCTTCTTTCATTTTTTGGGTATTCTTATCAGCATAAAAGTGTACATATTACATAATACATAATTACTACTTTACGCTCGGCTCGACACGATTCACTCCACGTGCATGTCGCACGGCACTACTAGACGAGGGCTAGGGAGTAGAGGCGTAATGAAACAACACGGAGTATGCATCAAAGTATAATATAATGTGTATGGGTATTAGAGGCGCTGCAGGTGCGGCGGGTGCGGCGGCGGCTGCGGCGCGTGCAGCGCGGCGTCGAGATCGCGGCGGCGCGCGGCGAGGCGCGCGTGCAGGTAGCGCGCCGCGCCCTCGCCCGCCCACGCGCCCGCGTACAGCGCCGCGCGCCGCTCCTCCTCCGCCCCGCCCGAGCCCGTCGCGCCGCCCGCCCCGCCCACCCCGCCCGCGCCGCCCGCCCCGCCCGCGCCGCCCAGCGTCTGGCGGTAACACGGCGGCATGTTAGCACAGTACACAACTACACACGACCAACGAAACGACTATACTCTGTGTACGGTTCGTACACCTTGAGATGTTGTTCGCTGAGTAAAACTGCTGCTAATATGTATATTTGCTAAGATAAAATGCTAATGCTTTATGCTAATAAGTTACACTAGTCCGCAATGCGCGACAGTTTTGCGTGAACTAACTTAAAACTAAAATATATCTAAAATGAGCGTGCGCGTGAAATATACAAAAATGCTGATGATGCTCTGTACGGTTGTTGCACCGTACACTCTGTTCAGATCCAATTTCATACAAACGTAAACAAAATTATTAATGTGCTCTCCACTTTTGCCCTTGCGCTTCACAACTTGTTTTCTCACCCTGTGGACTGTGGTTAAGACACCTAAACCTGAGAATCCTAAGAAAATCCATCCTTATACCTATTTCCATCCAACTTTCCGTGTGTTACCTCTGGGCTTACGGTGCAAACGTCACTCACTTAATTATTGTTATTTGTGTTTAATTTTTAGTTTTTTATACATAATCTATGGTTAGGGTCTCTGGAAGTGTTTTAGGATACAGCTCTCCCCCATAGTAAAATCACTTCATTGATTTTACATTCGTTTCTGTCTGTCACGCTAAATCGGTAGCATTATAGTGTTCTATTGTTTTTTTTTGTTTAGGGTAATAGTAGGCAGGTAAAGCACCAAAAAAATAATATCAAAACCTCTTTATTAATAAAAATATTCACACCATGGATACGTAAGTCCATTCTCCATGTTGCTACGTTTGTCTGTAGAGTGGCTTTACCAACGTAACAGACAAACACAGCAACGCGGATTAGCGTATCCGTGGTGTAAATATTTGTATTCATAAGGAGATAAATGTATAGAGTACTTAAACCCAGCCCTGTTATCGAGAAGCTCAGATCAAATAAAAAACCAAGATAGCGCATGGCGTTTGTTTGGAGTGAGGCCTAAAAAACTACGCTACTTCAATTTTACACACGCGCTCACGCACACACAAGCAAAAAAGTACTTAACTTTTTGTCAGTATAGATTAGTCGTCGCGACGACTCATTGTCGTGCGTGCGTGCGTGAGCGCGTGTGTAAAATTGAAGTAGCGTAGTTTTTTAGGCCTCACTCCAAACAAACGCCATGCGCTATCTTGGTTTTTTATTTGATCTGAGTCGAGAAGAGTAAAGTAGTGGTAGCGAGATGACGGTTACGGCTCACCTTGAGGTCGCGGGACTGGGAGAGCAGCCACTTCTGCACGAACTGCTGCGGATCCTTGCTGAAGCTGAGGAAGAACTCGCGGTTCGTCTTCAGCTGGTTGATCGTGTCCACCTGCCGACGACCGACTCGTCATTAGTATAACAACGTCTATGGACGCTTCCTGCAGGCTTAGCATGGCGATCCGAATAAATAAATTTAAAGAGGAAATATTCTATCTAAATAGTTCGTTGCAAAATAGTTCTTAATCTCCATGGACGACCTTGTTACCAATAACAAGGTCGTCAATAGAAGTCAACATTTCTAAACAGTCATATTTTTAAAATGGTTGCCGGGAAATATTCTGCCAAAAACGAACAAATACTCCAGTAAATGACTGAACGTAAAGAAACTATTTGTCTGGGAGCGCCGTGATGTGAGTTAGTTGACATTATCGTAAGACTATTTGACATTGAAATAAGAAAACGTTTCTACTTTAGCTGCCAAAAGAGGTCATTTTGTGAGCTCATGCTCGGGAAGAAATGTCGTTTCTCATAACGACGAGGCATCGACCTTGCTGTTTTACAATAACACCTATATTGCTTCGAATGGTATTAATGTTTCTTCAATCTACAATTTTTCAATCTACAATTTACAAACTAGATTCTTCGGTGTTTCTACGGTGCGCATGCTAAGCCTACTGCTAGTGAATATAAAAAAATCCGCACACATAGGCGAGCGGTACTGTATACTACAGTCAAAGTAAGAGGATTCGGTATATAGTGAACACGCTAGATACGTACGGTTTCATGTATTTTGGAATCGAGTCCCTGTATCTCCTGCTGGTTGGCCGTGCTCTGCAGGAAACTGTTCATTTGATTCTTGAGGGTATCGTCAACCTGAAAAAGGATTTATATTTTGATATAACAACACCTAAGATTTGATGACCAAAAAAGCAAAGAATATCAGTACGACAACATAGCGCCATGTATGTAGGTGGCGCTCGGCGTGTGTGTGTGTGTGTGTGTGTGTGTGTGTACGGGCGGCGCACCTCGACGTCGATGTCGTAGCAGGCGGTCTGCTTGGCGTCGTGCGGCGGCTCGACGGTGATGAGGTGGTTGATGACGATGGGGTCTGGCGCGTGCAGCAGCGCGCCCAGCCGCGCCGGCACCTCCGCCAGCTTCATGCGCGCGCAGCCGAAGATCTGCTCCAGGTACTTGTCGCACACCACGTACTCGCGCTCGTGCGGGTCCTGCGGGGGGGATACAACGGTAACACAACAAAATTAACTCACTCAATAACTGTAAACGTATTATACTTGAAATCAGAAAAAAATATATTCTAAATTATATTAAATCGTAGTATCATACGCGTAATTCTAAATTAAAAAGCAATTTAAGTTGGTCGGTTTATAATGTAGCAACTGAAACATATATCTTAAGCATTCATTAGGTCCTCGCAATTTTAAAGTGATTTGTAGGGTATCGAATTTCACGTCTCGTCCGTCCGTCCGTCTTCGGCCTACCGTCCAATTTACAAATTTACTACGTCGACAAAGCGCTAAAATATAATCACGAAAAATATTTTTTTTGGACGTAAAGTAGGGTTTTTTTTCTTCCTTATACCAATAGTGTGGGGTATCATTAGATAGGTATTTTAAAAACATCGAGATGTTGCTCCAACAATTTTTTAAATGTAGGTATCCGTTAGTGATATATTTAAGTATAAGCGCATTTTTTGTTACAATAGGGCGTCCCCCCCTCTACAAGTTAAACAGCTGGCTCGAAAAATCAGAAAAAAATCATAAAAGTATTTCAATTGATGAACTTTGAAGGAAAACTATAACGACTTAACTAACTTCGTTAGTTTAGGATTTAGGAGTTATAGGTGCCTAACTTGTTAAATGCGGTTAGTTGGAAAACTTTGTACAAAAATAACGAAATAATAAGAACACATGTAAAATATTGGTATAATGGTACGGAACCCTACGTGCAGGAGTCCGACTCGCACTTGGGCGGTTTTTTTCTCACTTGCATTATCCAAGTAATTAAGCAAACAGCGAAAATAGTTTTATCTATTTCATCTCTGTGGCTCAATTGGTTGAGCGTGTTGGTGCTCAAGCCGGCGGCGGTCGCGGGTTCAAATCCCGCCGAAGGAACAAAAAGTTTTTCTGTGTTCCTGGGTCATGGATGTGTATTAAATATGTGTATAATATAATAAAAATCTTAAATATGTGTAGGCGTGTGCCTGCAATTGCAGGATGTTGTCTGTTTTACCATATTACTGATGCTGTTTTATCGTACGGACTAGTGTTGCCATGGTAACAACACTGGTATAACGTCAATCATATCTAGCTTTGGCACGCGCAGTTTAAAATAACTAACGGCCGCCGGCAGATATTAAACGACGGAATACTTAATAAGTCGCGTACAAATTAAGGATTATCGGATTTATTGTGGAAAAGTGATATAGTGACGTGATCTATGATAATTCGTTGATAAATGTGATCAATTAGAAATAACATACGGACTTTACATGGTTATACGCCTAAATATGTATATAGTATAAAAGTATTTAATATATTTCCGTTGTCTGGTACCCGTAACACAAGTTCTTCGAGAACTTACCACGGGATCAGATTGACGTGGTGTGAAGCGTCCATAGATATTATTATTATTATCTAAAGGTTGCGAGTCCATGTTTTTTTACTTCTTGAATTTGTCTCGGAGACCCAGACAGACAGACACCTTTAAAGTATCGAGCTATCAATGGTATAGTTTACCTGGAGTTTGTGCGTCTTGACGTACTGCCACAGCGCGTTGACGATGACTGGCCTGGCCTGCGTGTGCACGCCCAGCAGGCGCGCCAGCCGCCCGTCCAGCTTGAACTGCAGCGGCTGGTAGTCCAGCAGCAGCAGGATCGTGCAGCGCACGTTCTTGTAGCCCGGCCGCTTCACCTTCAATGTACACGCAACTAATGAGAACTACGTGATGTTTCCAAACAGGACAATTGAATAAGCACTATCTTACATATACACGTGTTTGGTTAAATGTAGTCAATCTGGGACATAGTGATCGGGGGAAAGAATGAAGATATACATCATTTGAAACAGTTTTAAGGCAGTAGTTCTTATGTATAATAACTCAGTGACGGTGACCGCTTTCATTGAAACCAGGCCAGTTACGCAGGAGTAATTTTATAGTGCCCAAGTGTGTGCGCTGTACACAAGAGCACTCTCTCTTCCTTTACTCTCATAACCCTGTGAAACGGATAACCGACACGACTGGCGCGAGATCCGGCGCGGGTCCGACTTTTTACATGCCCATCCGACGCATGGATCATCTTTCTTGTCAGACAATCATGTGATCAGCCTGCATTGTCCTAACCAAACTTGGAAACAACACTTTTGTTGTTCCAATGCAGGAATCGAACCCACGACCTCTGAGTCGAGAGCCAAGCTCTAATCACTGGACTACGCAGGCTGTTCTCATGTATACCAAGTAGCCAAAACACGTCTCTCTCAAGCAGGACGCCTCTCACCTGGAAGCCGTCGGTCTCCTGCGTGGTGAGGGTGCGGTGCCACTCGACCAGGTGGTTGTCTGGTCCGTACAACTCCTTGTCCAGCTCGATCACCAGCGACTTGAAGAACGACGAGAACTTGCGCTTCACCTGTAAAGCCAAATTTTTTTAGGGATATAATTAATCGAGCGAACAAAAAATAAGTTGGCGACTGCACGTGAGCATACTGTATTACTGAATTTGGCAGCGAATTAATATGTTGTCAATTAAATTACTAAACTGGCGAAAACACTCGGGTGACAAAAAGTTCAAAAGTCGGCAGACAAAAAGAGGCGAAATTTAATACAAAATCAGCACCGACATTTATAAGTTGGTGACTTAATTTCCGAGTTGGTGACCATTATACTATGTGAGCAGCTATAAAACCAGATTTGGTCGATAGATTAATTTAAGATTAATTTTAAGATTAATTTAAGGCTGCTAAAAGTTCAATTTGCAGCCTACGGAAAATCCCATTTTTAATACTGATAGAGTTTGTTTTTCTTTGGTATGGGTGTAGATTTCAATGTTTTTGGGGGTAAAGAATAATATGAAAATAATAAATCCTTTTTGAAATTCCAAAATAGCGTACTTTTTTATTAAATTTAATATAGGTGTCCTTTTCCAGGTTTCTGGGGGCGTTGATTCCATAATTGTCTGCCAATCTCAATTTCCAAAATGTATAATTTTCATTCTACTTAAAACTGACATGAGTACTAATTTAAAAGTTCTTGGGGATGCTGATTATGATTGATGATTATTATTACAGTATGTGATGTAGTTCGAGATACCAGCTATGTAAGCTATAGAAATTTTGGAAAATTCAGGATTTTCAAATTTCTTTTCCTCCCATCATGAAGAAAATATGTGGTTGCGGGGTTATTAAGGGTGAGGAAATTTTCATTATTTTTCAAGTAGTATGCACCGTTTCTGAGATATAAGAGATTATAGAAAAAAAAATGGCAATGCTCTACTTTGAGACACGAGCGATGTATAAAGACATTTTGGAAAACTCAGGATTTTCAAATTTCTTTTTCTCCCATCATGAAGAAAATATATTTTGGTTGCAAGAATAATTTGGACAAGCAAATTTTTATAATTTTTTCAGTAGGACCCACCATTTCGGGTATAGAATAATTTTACAGAAATTAAAATACATCCACCATTTTGAAATTTCAAAATAAATGTTTTTTTTTTTTTTGTAATTAACATCCCCTTAAATCTAATGACACTTAGTTGCATTTTATTAAAAAGAAATGTCCGCAATCTTTGAAATTTAAAATATCCTTTTTGTATTCAGCCGCCAAGATGGTTATTTGTTCGCTAAAATAATATCTGTCTGCTAGTTTAAAATATTCAGTGTTATTATTTAGTCACCACATTTGCAATTTTTTGTTCCATACATTCTTTCGCCAACTTGGTAATTTAGTATTCAATATTCGGTATTTTCACATCCAAAATTTTATTGTTTTATAAACGTTTAAATACATGCCCTCGTTTTATAATTTCATTTTTTATTAAGTAAACCCGGAAATTAGCAGAAATACTCGTACACCCCTCTGGTAGGGGCTTACAACCCCAATTCTCCTTCTGGGCATGTGGTACCCGCAATCACTTGATGCAGCACAATGCAAGCGTTATTTCACGATTTTTTCTGGTTTCTACAGTTATTCTGGCCCTTTCTTGCCGAAGTATGGCTGTTACAAGCATGTATTATATGGCAGTATGTAAACTAAGTATAATTGTTGGCTCACCTTGTGCGGGTCGTTCTTGGAGTCGTCGAGCAGGCGGCCTTCGACGCGCAGCTCCCACGACGCCACTGCGCCGTCGCCTTGACCTGCAACACACGCGGCAGGCGCGCTGTCGTCAAACTGTGTACATCTTACCTATGTATTTCCGGTCCGTAGCGACCTGCAAACCTTCAAGAAGGGAGCGTATTCCCTCCTAAAAGGCCGGCAACGCACTTGCAACTCCTCTGATGTTGCGGGTGCCCAAGGGCGACGGTTATCGCTTTCCATCGGGTGATCCGTTTGCTCGTTTGCCCCCTAGTTTTTTATATAAAAAAATGTATTTTGTATGTTTGAACAAGCAAATCACAATCAAATAAACTGGCTTTATGTCTCAGTGGAGAGAGTGCTCACCCGGATAGAAGGTGTTGGAGATGAATATCCGAAGTTTGCGCTTCTGCTTCATGGGCCTCTTGAGTGCCTCCTGTATGTCGAGACGCTTGCGCATGATGGTGGCGTCCAGCTTGCGCTCGAAGGCCAGCAGGTCCATGTAGGCCTGCGACTCCGGCACCAGGTCGCGCACCTTCTGCGGCAGGATCTTGTCCGCCAGCCGCTTTTTGCGCTTGCCGCCCGCGCCGCCGTATGTGTCCCTAGCGCGAACAATTTGCTGCTTTATTGTGCAATGTAACGAAAAATATTATTGATAAGTTGCAGTCACAACGAGTGTTTTGTTCGGTGCGTATTAATTATTATTGCTTAAAGCTCGTATGTGCTCACCCGCCGTAGTGACCGGGCTTGTGTTGCGGCGGCAGCGGTGCGCGCGCGTCGCTGGGGCGCTTGGCGGGCGGCGCGGGCTGAGCGGCGGGCGCGCGAGCGTACTGCGCGGGCGCGGGGGGCGGCGCGGCGGCGGGGGGCGCGTAGCCCGCCCGCACGCCGCCGCCCGCGCCCGCCGGCGGGGGAGTGAACCCACTGCGCTGCTGAAACATTAGTTCTACATCTTTATTGCTCAGTAAGACAATTGTTACACTCATGGGAACAATAAGATAAACACATAACATTAAATGCTAATGTAGAAATAAAAAAATTGACATTATTCATGAAGTTGTGATTTAAAACTTTCGGATTCTGGATAGATCCAGAGATTAAACTGAACCCATTTTGAAAATTCTTTTACCAGTAGAAAGCTACATTATTTGAATGTCATAAAATATATTATATTATGTACTATCGGCCAGTTCCCGCTTAACCACTTTTTGAAAATTTTTCAAACAAATTGTCTCATAAATATATCAGATTATTTAATACATTTGTAACTTATGTCACTTTTTGTCGAAAATTCAATAAAAATGTGACTTCTGTGTGAAATAAAGTATTTTAAATATATTTTGCGACAATTGTATTGCAAAATAAATAGATGTGCATATAAATTTATGTAGTAATAGTATGAAATTACCTAATTAATGTCCATTGTATTTTTGTATAGGAAACGAACCACCTTAATTTACTAGTTTGATTTGTTTGATTGTTGACAAGCTTTTATATCATATAAATTGTGTAATGACTAATGACGTTATATTAAGTTAATAGTTAAAATTATAAAGGAAAATTTTAATTTCTTCTTTTTAGAGCTATACTTAAATAAAAGCTTTTTTTAAAACAGGTTTTTTTTTTTTTTTTTTTTAATATTTAAAAAAATGTTATGTGATTATAATTGTATTATTGCTCATATTATCAACAATTATAATTATATGGATTCTTATAAAAAATGTATTAACTCATGCGTTTAAAACTTATTAAACAAACTTTTTCCCTTTTACTGCATGTTATATGCATGCAAATTTTATGCAGTAAAAGGGAAAAGTGTTATACAAATGTTAAAGTCATGTTAACATTTATGATTGGCTGCTTACACAACTGACTTTGAGGGAATTTTAATTTTTAAATGTAACACACACATAAGACTTTTAGATGGATATAAAGATAGTTTTATTTAATAGAATATTGTACTTAGTGTTTTCTAATACTTAGCCAGGTATTAACAAAACATTATTGAAGTGAAAACTTCTTTAGCAGCATGCACTTTTCTTGGGATGGGTAAAAAATTTAAAACTCGCATCAGGACATGTGACCTGATCGAAAATTCAGCAACTTGCAACTGTTTGCTGTCTTAGTTCCCTTACATGAACAATGAAAAATTAATAACTCGGTAGCCAGAAGTGATCTTCAAAAAATAAAACATAGAAAATATGCACCTAAACGTCCTTCATCAAACCATATTAATAAAAAAAATATATATTGATCAGACACGCTTACAGAATTTATTAAGTCTTTTTTTTACGTCGAGGTCACGAAACATAAATATTTTTTTATAAAATAAAGTATTTGAAATAGACACGTGGGTGTTTTACTCTTGCATTTAAAATGCATTTCTTCATCGATTTATGCGATAAATAGCATAGGGAAATTTTTTGAGTGAAATAGAACACTGTGCACTGTCCCTACAGACAAAAAAAAGGTAAGTACTTTGTTTTATACTATGTAATGATTAGAGTTAATTTATTTTTAACTTTTTAGTTCATTTTATTAACAAATAATAAAAGCTTTGTCTTTCCCATAAAAGAAAGTTACACTAAATAAACTACTATATGAGTAGAAAGAAAAATAAATAGGTAAATAAATAAATAAAGAAAATCTTTGTAATAGGTATGATGTTCATTGACAAATGGTTAACACATCAGAGAAAGGATTGTAATGAATTGAAATATCATGCTAAGATTTAGAGGATTTATACATGATAATATTCTACAGTTACGCTATTTCAACAGTACCTACTGTTAGTAGAAGGACGCTGGTTACGTCTGAACAAGCATTACTTACTGGGAAGTTCGGTCCAGAATACGGTCGAGGAGGCATGGGCGAGCCTTGTGGCTGTGCTGGTCCCGGGTAGCGTTGTTGTGGAGGTATGGCCCCGGCAGGCGGTGCAGGGCTAGGCCCGCCAGACGGGAAACGTTGGGCCATCTTTATCTAAATAAAACTTAACTTGCACTTATGTCATACTTTTGAATGTCACTAATTTATTCGACTTATTCCTATTACTTTAAAAACACAAAACGTTTTGTTATTATTAATATCAAGAGATTTTTCAAAACTTTGTAAATTTTACGTGATAAAACGTCATTCCTGCAATTTGACAGGACGCCTTAAAGTTTTTTTCTAATTATTATGATATGGTGACGGCTTATAATCATTTGCCAGTGTCAAGATAAAAGGCGGGAAATAGAACATTCGTTCAAATTTTCATCACCGTATTTCTAAATCGTCAAGTCTTGTCAAAGTTCATTTATAGTCAGGGTAGTCAGTCCTTTGAGTATCCAACCATACGGAGACGACATGACAGCTAATTTCTATGCGAAAAAGTCTGCCACTTTCTGCGGGGGGGCGAGGAACGCACACAAATAGTGATAACACACTAATGTATTTTCAATCACGACGTTACGCACGCACACGATAATATTATCAATCACAAAAATAAACTGTACGCACACATGTACAAACACACAAAGTAAATGGGCGGGGCAAATGACATTTTTTTTCCTCAACTAGTGCTTGACACTATCAATATATAAATATCGATGAGTTCGGCGAATAATATTAGGGGAACTTTCCATGGTGAACAAAATAGTACGAAATGTGATGAATATAAAAAACTACAGAAATAAACAAAAAAAAAACACTAATAATAAATATGTAGAAGACATGGGATAAACATGCTTCAAATATCGCACTATATTGAAGTACTGGCTCTCAAATTAACACTGCGGGCTTATTGTGGGGAATGTTGGTTACAAAATGAAAAGAGGAGAAACAGCAATACTTCACCATTATTCTCAATAGTACTAAAACTAAGCACTTCACACTGTTTTAATTACTTTTCACTGTCTATTAAAATAATAACGACTCCACTTATTTCATTACTTAGCACTTATATTCACTATCGTCTATCACTATTATGGTATTTAAGTTAGTAATTCATTTATAATCAGAATAACTTACCTATTATCAACAAAGTTGCCGCTCGACCAGTAGGTAAAGTAAATCGCCTAACATCGCCGTTGAATCGTGCGCACGCAAACATACCTAAAATACCATACCATACTACGTGTAAACATGTAGTTCTACCATGTCTGCAGTCGGTGCGGTCACGTCCTTTGTGTTTAATTCTTTTGAGGCGTCCTAGTGTAAAGACAAAGTTATGAACTGGTCGAGCAGGAACTTTGTAGATCGTTGGTCGTACCTACTGATAAAGTCGACATCGATATTAATTTTTGTGCTGTCCCCGCCCTCATGTTTTCTGCAGTGTGGCTGGTTTATAAATTAAAAATGCATAATTTCAGGACAAGTTTATCCGTATATATTTTATTGTAAAAAAGTATTACGAATTTAAAGTAAACAGAAGTTTGATAATATAATTGAATAAGTAGTTATTATTCTAATATTTAGCAAATTTTTAATTTGTTTAGTGACATAAAAAAACAAAATTGGTTTCTTCATCTTGAAACAGTAATATCAAGAACGAATAATAAATAGAAGTTTTTATGAATTACTACTTTTTAATTTTACCCAAAGTTAGGATCTTGTACGATTCAGATACTTATTGACCGAGAATTTATTTTGAATTTTTGCTTTAATTTAATAAATTATTTGTTAATATTTCGACAAAATAATAATAACAGATAAAAAGTAACGTTGTTCTTTTGTTTATCAAAAGTTTTTGATCTCTTTTTACAGTAAAATAACACAGCAAATCGTTATTTTTAGCTCCGGTCCGTCCCACCTCACTGTGATTTGCCGACTACGTCAATTTTTTAGTACTGATCACATTTGAATTATTCTATCTATACTAATATTATAAAGCTAAAGAGTTTGTTTGTTTGAACGCACTAATCTCAATTCTCAGGAACTAAGTACTGGTTCGAATTGAAAAAATATTTTTATATCCAACAGGATAGTCCATTTATCGAGGAAGGCTAAAGTTAGGCCATGGGCGTAGCCAGGTTTTAGTTTCGGGGAAGGGGGGGGTCAAGAAAATAAAACGACTACATTTAATAACCGGAACCGTCTTTTACCTATTAGATGCCCTGGGCACATTACAATAATTTTTTCTCGTTTTTACCTGTTTAAACTTTAAACCCTGAAATACTGTGTAATTCGGAAAAATACAAATATCTATCCATACTAATATTATAAATGCGAAAGTGTGTCTGTCTGTCTGTCTGTCTGTCTGTCTGTCTGTCTGTTACCTCTTCACGCCCAAACCGCTGAACCGATTTTGATGAAATTTGGTATAGGGATACTTTGAGACCCGAGAAAGGACATAGGATACTTTTTATCCCGGAAAAATGTACGTTCCGCGCGATAAACGAATTTTGGCGCAACGGAGTTGCGGGCGTCATCTAGTAGTCTATAACTAAACGTCAGTACTAAACTTTATAATACGTTCTTTAAGCCAAAAACAAGCGAGCGAAGCGAGCGAGCAAATTTTTTTCCTATTTTACAGGTTCAAACGTTAAACTAAAATATAAACTTCGGAAAAATACCATAAAATCAACCGGCTAAAACAGAACATCGGTAATAAATAGTATAATGGCCTTTATGTTAACCGCGAGCGAGCGAAGCGAGCGAGCAAATTTTTTTCCTATTTAATAGGTTAAATCTGCTCAAATTTTAAAGCCTGAAAGACTGTGTAATTCAAAAAATACAAATATCAATAGCCTAAAACTGAACGTCGGTACTAAATTTTATAGTAATGTGTTCTGTAAGCTTTTCACGAGTGAGCGAAGCGGGCGAGCAAAATTTTTTTTCCCATTTTCTAGGTTAAAATCTATTCAATAATTAAACTTAAACACTGAATAACGGTGAACTTTGGAAAAATATAAAATGAACCGGCTAAAACAGAACATCGATATTAAATAATATAATATGTTATTTATGTTAAACGCGAGCGAGCGAAGCGAGCGAGCAAAATTTTTTTCTTATTTAATAGGTTAAATCTGCTCAAATTTTAAACCCTAAAAGACTGTGAAAATAGGATCATTTTGTAATTTAAATTAAAGTAAAATTAGTGTAATTTCTGATGTTGCAAAATAGATGACAAAAAACTTTTTATGTTAGGTTTGTAGTATAATACCTATTTCACACTTTTTTCATAGTATATAACATGATTACAAAATTTTGTGATCAGTGATGCGCCAAGAATGAAAAAACTTTTTAAGTTTTTCTTCAAGAAAGTCGAAATTCCAAAATTGAAAAAACATACGAGTACGACAAAAACTATATTATGACAACTTTGAAAAAAAAAAATCATAGACTCCCAAAATATGAAACATCAACTCACTCAAGCGGAATACTGTAATTTTATTTGTCAAGTTGGCTCTCCATCTCTGTTCATCATATACGGAGTGAGGTGTGAGCGCACAATTTTGAAAAATAAGCAAGAGGCGAGCTCACGTTCCATTTCATGCCGCATGTATTACGATACATGTATTATACAAAAGGATCATGGATACAATACACCGTCCGATTATACATAAATTGTATCCAATTATACAATCTGGCAGCCCTGACGTCAATATCGCGCGGCAACTAGTTTTTATAAACCTTCACGATTGGAGTGCTCGTACCTTTGGCATCAGGGAACGCGGGACAATGGCCCCTCCGGTTGGTTGGATACTCAAAGTCAAGCTTGACGATTCAGAAATACGGTGATAAAAATTTGAACGAATATTCTATTTCCCGCCTTTTTAACTTTACACTGGCAAATTATTATAAGCGAACGCCATAGGTATAATTAAAAACTGTCCTAACTGTCAAAAAAGTTCGCGGCATTCGGCAAAAGTTTTAAAAGTTTCGCTAAAAAGTAAGAAAAGTTATTATTATAGATATTAAATTACCATTTACCGTGATCATCTTTTCATTGTCCGGTCATCTTTTGGCGTTGATCATTTGGCCTATATTGAGGGAACCGCTGTTTTATACAGTTTTAGCATTTGGATTGTCGTGGATTTTTGAATTCTGAGCCAAGAAATCCGTGTGTAGCTGTCTTCTAACTGCCAATTTCCTTTGCATGATTACGATTACCTGAAGATGCTTGCATTCCACAAGTTATTTCTTGCATAAAATAATCCAGTAAGTACATAATAATATGGACTCTGTCCGGTTTCTGAGGTCAATTTGTCGGGCACAGCAACAGACGGGTGAGGAAAGCTATTTTTTGCTTTAACTAAACAGTATGTACTAATTATTAGTAGTGAATATTTGTTTTTTAAATTAATTTTCTAACAAGTTATTTAATTAATTTGCTAACAAGTAGATATCTCGCATCTTCGTTAATGCAGTAATCGGCAAGTTGCAGAGAAGCTTTACATTTTGCCATGATAAGATGATATCTACTAAGTTCTGATCCCATTTAATCTAAACATAAACAAAGAGAACAATAGAACACTCATTTACCAATTTTAATGTAACCTATTTACTGTGCAATGAAAGTAATACAGTGACACATTAGGGTTGAATTTAATAGGCATGTATTTAAACTTGCGACAAAACAATTAAATTTTGGATATGAAAATACCCAATATTGAATACTAAATTACTAAGTTGGCGAAAGAATGTAAGGAACAAAAAAATTACAAATCTGGTGACTAAATAATACCACTGAATTTTCCAATCTGGTAGACAGATTATATTTTAGCGAACAAATAACCATCTTGGCGACAATTAGTGAGTACACATTTAATTTAAGAATAGGCACATATATTTTCCCTGATGTAGGTAACTCAAAAAACATAAAGGACCGTACAAAATCCCCAATTTTTAATTTTTCTCGGTTTTAGGGGGGTGTAGATCATTATGTAGATTAATTTTGAAATTTAAAAATGGCGGATATAATCCTGAATTTTCCAACATTTCTATAGATTTATACATCCGCCGTATCTCAAATGTACAGCATTACTTCTTTTTTTTATAAAATTGATTCTATCTCGGAAACGGTGCATCCTATTGAAAAAAATAATGAAAATTTCGTCCCTCTTAGGAACCTCGCAATATCATATTTTCTTCATGATGGGAGAAAAAATTTTTCGAAAATCTTGAATTTTCCAACATTTCTATAGATTGATACACCCTTCGTACCTCAGTACAGCATTGCCATATTTTTTTCTATAGTCGCTTCTATCTCAGAAATGCTGCATCCTACTGCAAAAATAATGAAAATTTCCTCCCCCTTATTAACCTAGAAATTGCATATTTTCTTCATGAATGGCAGAAAAATTCATGAATCCTGAATTTTGAAAAAAATCTATACATAGCTGGTACCTTGAACTACATAACATACTGTAATAATAATCATCAATCCAATTAGCATCCCCAAGATCTTTTAATTTAGTATTCATATTCATTTTACAAATATTGATTATTCTCCATTTTGGAAAGTGAAATTGGAAGACAATTTTGTAATCAGAACCCCCAGAAACCTGGAAAAGGACAACCTTATTAATTTTTATAACAAAAATTTTGGAACGGAAAAAATTGGAACGCCATTGTGGAATTTCAAAACAGATTTTATTTTCATATTATTCTGCACCCCCAGAAACCTAGAAAATGGCACCCATGCTAAAGAAAAAAATACTCCAACAGTATCCAAAAATAGGATTTTCCGTAGCCTGCAAATTGAATTTTTAGCAGCCATTAATTTATCAACCAAATCTGGTATTATAGCTGCTTATATGGTATAATGGTCACCAACTCGGAAATTAAGTCACCAACTTATAAATGTCGGTGCTAATTTGGATTAAATTTCGCCTCTTTTTATCTGCCGACTTTGGAATTTTTTGTCACCCGAGTGTTTTCGCCAGTTTAGTAATTTAGTCGCCAACATATTAATCTGCTGCCAAATTTAGTAATACAGTATGCTCACGTGCAGCCGCCAACGTATTTTTTGTTCGCTCGATTAATTATATCCCAATTTAATATTATAATCAATTGTTACATTAAATTTGATCTGATCAGATTATGAACATAAATTGTTTATATTCAAATTATTTTTCTGTTAAACATAGAGGAAGACACTAGTACTAGTTACTATTTTAGTAATATGTAATCAATAAGTGCATGTACCTGTGTTTTATAATAATATCTATGGACGCTTCACACCACGTCAGTCTGGCCCCGTGGTAAGTATCCGAAGAACTTGTGTTACGGGTATGAGACAACGGAAATATATTTAATAATTTTTATACTGTACTTATATTTAAGATTTTGGCTAAAATTTAGAATCATGCCTCACATTTATCCTATTAGTAGGTTTATGGTAATTTTATGGCAGAAAGGTCTTCTAAATATTAGTTTGATATTAATATTTTGAATAAGAAATATTTTTATGATAACGCGGTCTCACAAAAACCCGGCGTAAAATAAGGTCTGTGTAGTTTTGGGTTAGGTTAGTTAGGTTAGAACTTTTTTATCTTGTTCAAAACGTCTTCGGACCACTCCGAACACGGCCTCACAAAAACCTGGCGTGAAATAACGTTTATGTAGTTTTGGGTTAGGTTAGTTAGGTTAGAACTTTTTTATCTTGTTCAAAACGTCTTCGGACCACTCCGAACACGGCCTCACAAAAATCTGGCGTGAAATAACGTTTATGTAGTTTTGGGTTAGGTTAGTTAGGTTAGAACTTTTTTATCTTGTTCAAAACGTCTTCGGAGTGGTAACAAGGCCTCACAAAAACCTGGCGTGGAATAAAGTTTTGGGTTAGGTTAGAACTTTTTTATTTCGTTCAAACCGTCTTTGGAGTGGTAACACGGCCTCACAAAATCCTGGCGTGAAATAACACCTCTTAAACACAGACATAACCTCAAACTTTAATCATTATAATAACTTCTAAATAGGGGGTCTCCTAGAGGGGGGAGTGGTACGGGGGGGGGGGGTTCTCCCCTCTCCCCCCTACCCCTCTCACCACCCCTCCCCCCCTAAATAAGGGGGCATGGTCCTAAATTTTTACCTAAACTTCTTTTGAGGCATTGAGAGTGAAATTTCAAGGTTGCATCACGCCATACCTCACCACACGAAACCCCATCTGTCGGAAGCTAATAATACTTTTTACACAATAACTTCACTTTCTAAATTATGGCTTAATGAATAGATGGCGCTAGGTATACAAATTTTTATATTTCTATTCTTTTTTGAAGCGATTTTCTTTAGGTTTTATGAAAGTATTTTTGAAAATGATTTAGATATTTTATTTTTATTCATCAGGCAAACATATAGTGATAGATAGACAACCTAAATCTTATACTTTAAATGAGCTAATCTTGTATTTATTTTATATAATCGGAATCTCGGCAACAGCTGCAAGTATTTCCATGAAATTTAGTATGCAGGGAGTTTTGGGGAAAAAAATCGATCTAGCTATTTTATTAGTCTTATCTTTAGAAAACTGCCTTTTTTTAGCGATATATGTTTTTTTCTTTCGTCATACAACAATTTATTCATAATAATAATATCTATGGATGCTTCACACCTCGTCAAAATGGTCCTGTGGTAAGTTCTTGAAGAACTTTAGTTATGGGTACCAGACAACGGAGATATATATATTTAATACTTTTATATTATACACATATTTAATACACATTCATGACCCAGGAACACGGAAAAACTTTTTGTTCCGTCGGCGGGATTCGAACCCGCGACCCCCAGCTTGAGCACCAACACGCTTAACCACAGAGGTCGATAATTTCTATTATGTCAGTTTATTTGGTATGCATATTTATAATTTTTGCATTGTTCGGAAATTTTGAATGAGGTGAGTTAGAATCCCGGGTAACTAAATATTTTTGTGATTCTTTTTTTTAAATTCTCAGTCATCATTCATCATCAGTTAGTAGTTACCCAGGTACTACAATATAATTTCTCAACACTATTAACACGTTTTAACAATGACAATACTCAGTAACAACAAAATAGGGTTTTTGAAAGATATGTACCTACTCTAGCTCTGTAGGTACATGTTATGTTTTTTTAATAGAAATGAAAGTGATAAAAAAGTATTTTGAATAGCATACTCTTGATAATAAAATAACCTCTGATTATCTATACTTCTATACTTCTATACTAATATTATAAAGAGGAAAACTTTGTTTGTATGTTTGTTTGTTTGTTTGTTTGTTTGTTTGTTTGTTTGTAATGAATAGGCTCAAAAAGTACTGGACCGATTTCAAAAATTCTTTCACCATTCGAAAGCTACATTATCCACGAGTAACATAGGCTAAATTTTATTTTGGAAAAAATAGGGTTCCGTAAGATATTTGGGTTTTTCGGACACAAGGTGTAAAAAATCAACCAGAAAAGTTACTTATTTTGCGTACGCTGCCTAAACTATAAAAGATAGAACCATAAAATGTTCTAATTAATTGTAGATCTTATAAATATCTACAAAAAAGTCCGCGACACACTATACCTATCTATGTCGAGTGAGGCACAACAACCATTTTTTTATTTAGAATTCTTGAATTTTTTTTGGACTACATTTAAACGCGTTTATTTTACTCATGCTATTAATCCTTATCAAAATAAATTATTTCATCACTAAGTACAGTTTATGTAGATAATATTTGGTCTTTTAATGATTAAAATTGGATGTTTGGTTTTGAAGTTATGGCGAAATTAAAATATTATGATTTCTGCTGCACGGCCCGTTGCGAAGTGGGCGTCGCGTCGTCGCCAAGGCGTGCGAGTTTAGATCTATGAGTAAATTTTTTGTTTTGTGTTCGTTGTAACTATGATGGATAGATACTTGAGTAACTATTTATTTAGTGATTGTTGTATTGTTAGTTCTGAAAAGTGTAGGTATTTCATACGATAAAAGTATACCCACTTACTTATTTCATTAAGTATTAGTAGGTACCTATATTAATTTGTTTCTGTTTGTTTTGACTAAATTTCACCCGTTTTGTTAGAGGTTTAAAGACATTCTGTTATCTGTAGTATTAGTATCAGTATTGTACCCGTGCGAAGCCGGGGCGGGTCGCTAGTAATAATATATAACCTCTGAATCAGGAGGGTTCCTAGGGTTATATGAGACTCTTACGATGCTAGCTATATCTTCTACGACCCTACGATGTCCTCATCTAGCGGAGAGGTCGTTTGGAGTTAAATCCACACAAGCCTCGGGGACATCGTTCATGTGATATTGAGGAGTGTGACGTGGAGGTGGGTTGGCGGTCGGCGCGGGCGGGGGCGCGGGGCGGGGTGCGCGGGGCGGAGTGCGCCCGGGTCGCCGCGGGTTATCGCCGACGATGCTCTGATTTACTGTCCCTCGGTGTCTTATCGTCTCTTGAGCGATACTTATAAGCAAAGGAACATATTACACTATGTACAGTTGAGAAAATTTAATGTTCTTCTGAAATACCATGTTCATTGTTCATGTATTGCTGTTACTGACTATACAGGCCGATGACGACACCACGTCGTATATCTTTAAAGTTTAACTCCCCACACCGATTTCGGTGACAGTGGCCAGACCAGTTACGCAGGAATAATTTTTTGTAGTGCCCAAGTGTGTGCGCAGCACACAAGAGCACTCTCTCTAAATTTACTCTCGTGTTATAGTTATCAGTGGGACGGATAACTGACATGACTGGCGAGAGATCGGCGCAGGTCCGTTTTTTTTACATGTCCATTCGACGCATGGATCATCTTTCTTGTCAGACAATCAGGTGATCAGCCTGCAGGATTGTCCTAACCAAACTTGAAAACAATATTTTTTTTCGTTGTTCCTATGCGGGAATCGAACCCACGAACTTCGAGTCAAGAGCCAAGATCTATTAACCACTGGACTATGGAGGCTGACGAGTGACGACCTAGCGATACTAGTGATGAGCAAATGCGCATCAGTAGTCGCTGGGTTAATGTAATCAGCATGGCAGAAAGTCGTCGAAAATTGGTGCAAAAGGGTCAAGCTAAGAGTCAACGTTAATAAGACAGTCTTGATACCTGACACCAAAAAGAGGAAGTTGCAGGGACTAATACTACCAACACTCTTCGGGAGAACTACCACGTTTGCAAGCGATGTCAAATATCTTGATAACTTACTTGGAATAAGCACATCGAGGATATTATGAAAAAGGCAAGATGTGCTCCGGGGTCCTGCCCGAGACTTGCCAGCTCTAAATGTGTGCGTGTGGTTTGAGGGACCAACTCGAATTTCCCCAAAATAAGTATACCAAGTTTTAGTAGAAGTCTAAAAACAATTGTAGAACAAATCTGGGAATTTGTAAAAATATAGTTTAAAAGATATAGCCCTCAGAGTGTGGTCCCTCAGTTCACACACCGCTATTTTCCAGATCTCGAAAAGTATGTGGAAAATTATGGTTTTTTCACTACAGAATTTTAGTAGAACTTTTGTAAAAGTTTTTACAAATTTATCAGATACATAGCATTAGAAATAAAAAAGCTACAACCACCGAAGTGTGGTCCCTCAGTTCACACAAAAATGACATACTCATTTCGCGATATATGACTGACTTTTTTAATTATTTTTCTACGTAGAGTTTTAGTAGAAAATTTGTAGAATTCATAGGCAAAATTTCAGAAAAATCTATCGGCGCATTTGGAAGATATATACCATTATGTTGGGTCCCTCAGTTCACACACTTGTGTATAAGAAAAACTCAAATAACTAATAAACGAGAAAACTAACAGAAAGTCTACTATACTTAAGTTTTAGTAGAAGTTTTTTTCTCTTGGATTAGCACATAAAATATTTAATTTCTTGCTTCCTAACTGAGATAATGTTAATTTTTAGGGTTCCGTAATACTTAAGGAACCCTTATAGTTTCGCTCTGTCCGTCTGTCTGTCTGTCTGTCTGTCTGTCTGTCTGTCTGTCTGTCTGTCTGTCTGTCTGTCTGTCCGCGCCTCTAGCTCCTGCAATTATGAATATAAATTAATGAAATTTTGTACAGTTATAGATTGTGTATAGATCACGGTTTCGGGATCATAAAAAAATAATAATTTTATATTTTAGGGGTGGCTCTCCATACATGTGAAGTGGGGATGAAAAATATTTTTTCACTCTACCCCATCGTGTGGGGTATCGTAGAATAGGTCTTTTAAAATAAAGGCAAGGTTTCATACGTTACTTTTTTATAAAGTTGACCGTTTTCGAGTAATCGGCCTCCAAAGTAGTTTGTAAGTTGGTCCCCCCCCTAGCATTTTTAAACTATAGGAGATAGAAACTTGCAAATTTCCATGCTGATAGATCATGCTAAAAACTCTTTAGGAAAACTATTTTGAACCAAATCGGACAGTAACTTTTGGAGTAATTAAAATAAAAGCATATTACGCGTTTATAGTTACGGAACCCTCCTTAGACATGTCCTGACATGCTCTTGGTTAGGTTATTTGATTGTATGAAAATGCAGAGTAGGGTTACCACACAAGAAGCAAAATTCGGACAGTACCTAATATTATTGTGTGTGTTATACATTATTAAATTTACCTTTTCACTATTATATGGGTTCATAGTACTACAAACAACCTATATACCTACTTATGTACCTATTTGTGGTTTCGCTCTGCCCGCCCTTTTCTCTGTCCGTTCTTGCTAACTCCTTATATGTAATTACATATATATTATATGAATAAAAAACTGGCCAAGTGCGAGTCAGGCTCGCGCACAAACGGTTCCGTACAAAACGGCAAAAAAAATCACGGTTGTTGTATGGAAGCCCTCGTTAAATATTAATTTTATTTTGTTTTTAGTATTTGTTGTTATAGCGGCAACAGAAATACATAATTTGTGAAAATTTCAACTGTCTAGCTATCGCGGTTCCTGAGATACAGCCTGGTGACAGACAGACGGACGGACAAACAGCGAAGTCTTAATAATATTTTGGTTCCCTTTGGGTACAGAACCCTCATTTATGAAATTTCATATTTTTATTATACCTACCTATTTTCTATTAAAGAAATATAGAAATCTTAGGTCTTTAAATTAATGTCAAGCTTTTATGAAAAGGAGAAAGTTAATTTGTGGGATGTACGGTGTACATAAGGCTTTTATATTTTAATACTTGGGGTAGTCACATTTATAAAAACAGAAAAACAAGAAAATCTGGTACAGTATATTGTTTCTCTTCATAAAGAACCTTTATATGTACCATATAAACACAAAGGAAGTGACCGCACCAACTGCAGACGTGGTTGAACTACGTGTTTACACGTAAGTACGCGTTCGTGCGCACGATTCAACGGCGGTGTTATGCGATTTACATCGCAGGCATACAATGTAAATCGCATAACAGCGCCGAGCGGCAACTTTGTTAATAGTACCTATTTAATATTATACAGAGAGAATTATTTTTAAATTTTGCAATTATTCAACAATTTGCATTAATCATGAATGGATGAGTACAGCAGCATTTTAATTCAATATAAATAAAAATATAATGTTAACATGTAATATCTTTGTTAAAGTTGTCCGCTGTACACAATTGAGTACAGCAGCATATCAGTCACAAATAATTAAAAATTACAAAAAATATAAATGTGTACACACAACTATAAATCTCACGCGACATAAAACTTAACGCTAAATGCGTCATTTTCTACTCACTAAAACTTATACTTAGTCATAGTTTGTATGATGAATTAAACTCATCTCCTATGTCCTTGTAAATATTCTAGATTTATTACGGTCATTCAGGGTAACTTAGAATCACGAGGGTAACTTTGACAGTTTGTTCACAAAATTCTTTTCTATTGTTTTATGTGGGAAACAATTGGCGCTTAAAATTTAATAACAATTCGTGTACGTAACATACTTCGTAAACGAAATCTAAAAAAGAAGCAGCTGTCAAGAGAAGATAATACCAAAAACTTTTGTTTTTAACCGCGCGCAACATAATGGGTAAAAATCAGTGCAAAACTTTGTTTAAAAATCTCGTTAACTTTGCTGCTATCAAGGTATATAAAAACATATTTAAATGTAATAACTTTATGGTTTTTTTGACTTGTCTATGACCCCACTGCATCAATATTTAATAAAAACATAAATTAATGTCACTCTGAAGCTGTAAATTAATTAAAAGTTAGTTTGTGTCAAAGTTACCCAAGTTAGGTGGTAACTTTGACACACGACAAAATTGCCAGTTTTTAATATAATTAGTCATTTTTAAAGACGTTTTATAACTTTATAGCATGAATACCAACCTGAGAGCACAGATTAACTAAACTCTTTTGACTAATTCTTAACATAGTAAAAGTTTGATTAAAAAATATGTCGATGATAAAGCGCGACAAATATAATATTATGTATAATATATCAAGCGGTCGCTCATATCGTGTCGACTGTCGAGGCGAAACTCGAAAGGGTCCAATTTTTAACTATTTGCATTGGGTAAACCTAAAAACATTTCAGTATTGTATCAGAAGTATATTGCTGTAAGTAGAGACTTAGAGAGTTATTCGCCGAAGTAGTTTTTTCTCCAAGAACACTATTCCATGCGGGCGAAGCCGCAGGCAAAAGCTAGTATAACAAAAATATTAGGTGCAGTCATAATATTACATTGAGTATGTATAATCTTTGGTGCTGGGGGCGAGACGACGACGAGACGAGGACGAGGGCTCCGATACAACAACCGTGATTTTTTTTGCCGTTTTGTACGGAACCGTTTGTGCGCGAGCCTGACTCGCACTTGGCCAGTTTTTTATTCATATAATATATATGTAATTACATATAAGGAGTTAGCAAGAACGGACAGAGAAAAGGGCGGGCAGAGCGAAACCACAAATAGGTACATAAGTAGGTATATAGGTTGTTTGTAGTACTATGAACCCATATAATAGTGAAAAGGTAAATTTAATAATGTATAACACACACAATAATATTAGGTACTGTCCGAATTTTGCTTCTTGTGTGGTAACCCTACTCTGCATTTTCATACAATCAAAAAATTAACATTATCTCAGTTAGGAAGCAAGAAATTAAATATTTTATGTGCTAATCCAAGAGAAAAAAACTTCTACTAAAACTTAAGTATAGTAGACTTTCTGTTAGTTTTCTCGTTTATTAGTTATTTGAGTTTTTCTTATACACAAGTGTGTGAACTGAGGGACCCAACATAATGGTATATATCTTCCAAATGCGCCGATAGATTTTTCTGAAATTTTGCCTATGAATTCTACAAATTTTCTACTAAAACTCTACGTAGAAAAATAATTAAAAAAGTCAGTCATATATCGCGAAATGAGTATGTCATTTTTGTGTGAACTGAGGGACCACACTTCGGTGGTTGTAGCTTTTTTATTTCTAATGCTATGTATCTGATAAATTTGTAAAAACTTTTACAAAAGTTCTACTAAAATTCTGTAGTGAAAAAACCATAATTTTCCACATACTTTTCGAGATCAGGAAAATAGCGGTGTGTGAACTGAGGGACCACACTCTGAGGGCTATATCTTTTAAACTATCTTTTTACAAATTCCCAGATTTGTTCTACAATTGTTTTTAGACTTCTACTAAAACTTGGTATACTTATTTTGGGGAAATTCGGGTTGGTCCCTCAAACCACACGCACACCTCTAAATGAGGTTTGGCATTTGCCAAAGGCATTGCTATACATAGTTATTACTTATACACAGCTATAGTGAGGCCGAGTGAGGTGATTGTTACATATGCGAAGTGCATGCCACACAAAGCCAAAAAGCTTTACAGGTCAACTGTATCATTAAAAATTAAATAGTGTACAGATGCTGGCCTGTCTCAAATCACGGGTGCGTTGTCTTCGGCACCCACCGCTTCAAATGAAGCCTTGATTCACCACACCTCTGCTTATTCATATGGAGGCTAAGAAGATTGTTTTTAGGGCCATAATGACCGGTAGGACAAAACGAGTCTCCGCCCTACTTGAACAATACAACAGTCTCTTCTTGAGACACCTATCATGGCCATGATCAAGATGCGTAGCTTCTAAAAGCTATTCTCGGTTTTCATAACTTCTAGGGAGGAACTTCTGGGAAGGATAGGTCTTATTTAATGTTCACCTTAATGACATAATTTGGTTCACGGACAGATCCAGGAAAGGCAACCGGCCGCCGTATTACGTAAAAATAGCGATTAGCAAAAATGTTGCGGTCATCGCGCGATAGACGCGCAATCGATTGCTGAACGTCAAATAAAATCGTATTACCTATGCGATAGATTGCTAATCGCTCGCTCTTGTGTTTGAATGCACTTTGCTTCATTTTTGCAATATTTTTGCTACAACGCTCGCTGATTGCTTTCGCTTTGCTCTAAAAGTCTTACGTCATACGAAAAATTTTACAGCAGTGAAGAGATCGAACGATTGATTGCAATTTATAGTTCCTCGATTGTTCCGTAGAGGCAGTACTGTCACTAGATTGCATCTGCTAGGTTTTTGCAGATACGTAATACGAATTTGCGATTCTGGAGCAAAATTTGCGCAATTTTTACGATTGCTTTGCTTTTGCAAGATACATAATAAGGCGGCCGGCTGGCGCTGGACTACGGGGACATGCCACCTGTAGGCAGATATATATGCTTGTTTGGGAGATCTTGCACCGTGTTCGCCATTATTGGTTGTTCACTAGAGAGAGCCTACGTAGTCAGTTATACAAATGGTTTCTACCTACGTCAGTTCTTGAAGTATATAAATATGGACGTTTATAAAACGAAAATAGAAAAATATTACAGTGATTCGCTCTCTGGAATCTAAGCACAGTACTGCTGGAACTACTTTAGAATTGTATAATACGTTGCCTTTTTCAACACTAAAAAAAGTGCCGTAAATTATATTGCATTGTAATTGTATGTGAGTTGTGACCCAATCTATGAACTACATATTTTTTACTACCAAGTACAATCTTAAAAAAATATTATTTTTGAGGTTAATGGA
The DNA here is from genome assembly GCA_905404095.1 of Glaucopsyche alexis. Taxonomy (NCBI): domain Eukaryota; kingdom Metazoa; phylum Arthropoda; class Insecta; order Lepidoptera; family Lycaenidae; genus Glaucopsyche; species Glaucopsyche alexis. The sequence continues at coordinate 232,146 of FR990053.1, forward strand.
GGTCATGTCGCCGCGCGCCGCCGCCGACTCCAAAAGTCGTCGCGCCGCCGCCGATCTACTAACAATCGGCGCTCATATCTAATCAGGCATCCTAGAATTGTTTGTAAACTATAGGATGTCTGATACAGTTCCAACAGAAAGTTACAAACGAAATAGGCTTCCGCAGCAGTGGCGAAGGCTGCTTCTCCTTCCTAGTCAAGTCAAAAGGGACTAGATAGTCGTGGTGTATATTAATATAGTTATGTATAATATTATTACTTTTGTATCTATATTGTTATTAGTATAAATTAATTATGTGTGTATTGTATAAAATATAATTATATCCGTTGTCTGATACCCGTAACACAAGTTCTACTTAGCACGGGATTAGATCGACGTGATAGTATAATAGGTAGGGATTTCTATGAAGGTTTGCAAAAGTTAAGTGACAAGGGAAGCCGATAGGAATGGAGTTATCTGTTATAGGAACCCTACGCCATTGTTACGTAGTGAAGGTGTTAATACATAGTGGAGCGCCGTAAGGCATAAAAATTGTAAAACCTCGGAATCCAGAGCCTGTCTATAAATCTGTATAACAAGTGTTTGACTGCATTATTAAAAGCTCAAATTTAAAAGTTAAAAAAAATATACGATCTCGATTACAACAATTTACTGGAAAATGAGAGGTTGAAGGGGGAACGAAGTGTTTATAGTAAATATTTAAATTTTATAGTTAATAAATTATATTTGCGTAATAACTTTAATCAATTAACAATAAAACTAATGTTAATTTATTATATTTTCGTAAAAAATAACGATTTACAATTATACATAATATAATAATAATTATAGGTGGTAGGCATCATGTAGGACAATTCTATAAGCGTTATAATATTATAACCTACATGGAAATAAAAAAATTGAGTTTGAGTTTATACATTATTACATAATAGGCAATCGGACTATTTTTTTTTATTGCATAAATGAATAGTACTCTTAAATATGAGTAACTTCTTAGAAGAAACCGTATATCAAAAGTCAATATTTTCAAAGGTACACCGATTTGTATAAAAAATTTCGCGAGCCTTCTAAAAACGCTCCATACTAAAGTCGACCTACAAATGACGTCACTTGTAGGTTATAGTATATGAAGTAGTACCTATATGAAGTATATGGCCGCCGGAATATATTTGTAAATATCTCCCATATTTGTGCGTTTAAGTTCATACTTACCATAATGAATGTTTTTGTATATGACTAGCTTTTGCCCGCAGCTTCGCTCGCGTCAGAGGGAAAGCTTGTTCGGGAAAATACCAATACCAAAATTGAATACATAATGGTGTAGGCACTGCACAACCGTATCAGTTGTATTTTATTTGAATGTTTCCTGCGACTTCGTAGGTACACTCAAGAAATCTACCGAGAACTGTACCATAAATAAAATTTAATAAGCTGCAAAAAATATTCTGTGTTAATTCTGCATAAACTACTACTATACCTGATTTCATCAAAATTCTTTACGTGTTTTCTTTACTTTACTTTATAGCATGAAAAACTTAACATATTATTATGTACATACAAACTTTCGCGTTTAGGTATAATATTAAGTAAGGATTTCTTTGTAGCCGATAATAATTAGTATTTTAACGATTTCGAAAATCTTTTGAATGGGAAGACGTTGTGGACTTTGAACTTCATAAAAATATTTTGGATTGTGATCGCCCATCCTAGTTGGGACCACGACAGAGTTTGAGAGAGAGATGAGTTAGCAGTACGACTACGAAGCCATCTATCTAGCTTCTCACTTATTCCTCATATAATAATCATACACATTAATGATTAGGATTAATGTAGGTAAAGTTTTAACCAATTCTAATATCTGGTTATTTTATAGCATTTTATACTACGTTATTTTTTAGATTGATAAAACTTTTTGTAGGTATGAACCGATTGAATTGAAATACTTACACAAAATTATAAGCAGAGCTATCCTAATTCCTAACCGCGTGGAACCCGTAGGTAGTTAGGTACCCAAAAATTTTCCGCGATAAAAAGTGAGTCCTATTTGTTTATCCAAGGGCTAAACTACTACGCTAACAAATTTTATAAAAATCCGTTCCGTAGTTTCTGAGATTAGCGCGCACAAACGTACAGATCAAAAATCTTTTAAGAAAATCTTATAAGTCATTGTTTTGGGTTAAAAACTAACAACCTATGTATTAAACACTGACAAATCAAGCACAAATAAATTAAATATTACATATAACAACAAAAGAGAAAGAAATTTAATTATACTTTCACTCAAAATATTCTACTGAAATAGTATGAAATATAATAAGTGTAAAGGTCCGGACGCACTGGGCGGAACTGCACTTCAGCGTAACTGAGCGACACGTCGCGTCAAAATATTCTTTATATGAAATTATATGAGATAACACGCACTAAGCGGTAACGGAACTACACTGCAGCGAACTGCGCGCCAAAGTCATATCTCATGTATTTCCATATAAAGAATATTTTGACGCGACGTGTCGCTCAGTTCCGCTGAAGTGCAGTTCCGCCTAGTGCGTCCGGACCTTAACGCGAGTGGCTAAATCGTACCGCGCTAAATATTATAACGATCGACGCTAGCGCGCTTCACCTCGCGTGAGCCCCTCGCATCTCGCCGCATCGAGAGGCACCGCGCATGCGCGCGGGGTGGCGGTCTGCGGTACATACACCCGCGCGCGCGCCGGCAGTGGTGTCAACCTCGGGGGTTTCCCCCTAAATCTAGGGGGAAAAGTTTTAAAAAGGGGCAATTTTAGGGGCAGAAAACCTTCAGGGATTTTTTTAGGGGTCTTCAATTCAAACTAAACCTGTATTAATTAAAACTAATAAAATCCTATGCCCTGTGCGTAGAACGGAACGCACGATACAAATTGAGCGAAGTGGGGCTCTTTCTTATAACAAGCTCAGTTATGAAACTGTCGTCTGTCTTACTTGATCTGAGGTCTTAACAGATAACTGTGTTGAGGGATAGGACATCTCACTCATTCATACATCGTTGCATTCCGTCCATTAAGTTCGTTTAAAATCTTAAAAGTTATTTAGCATCCTTTCGGATTGGCAAGTTTTCTTTTGTGTATTAAATATAACTGTGTTTGTGCTATTATAAGACAAGAGTGTGAATTTGAGAACAATGCCGAGTGAATATGATAATTATTATTTTTAAATAAAAAATTAAACCGATTCCAAAGTAAAAATACACAAAAAAGTATTAAATAAAACTTATTTTCTAAATAATTCACCTTTTAAATTTAGCTATTTCTCTACTTAATCTTCTTAATTTTGAAGTCGATACCAGCCCAAAGGATATTCGACTTTTATTTTTATTATATTTATTATATTATATATAATATTCGATATATTTTTACCGACTTCCAAAAAAAGGAGGCGGTTATACGTTCGGCTGTATATTTTTTTTGTATGTAAATTCTTTTTTTTGATGTAGAAGGTATAATCTGAAGTTGGTCCCATTTTCAGAAAATTGGTGACCTGATGATGGGATCCAAGAGGAAACGAGGGAACTCCTCAAAATTTATGTGGATACATATGGTGATTTCAACTTTTTTTGAAGTAGTCCAAGCATATGCTACCAAAAAGTAAGATTTTGCTCCAAGGTATACCCTGAATCCAAAAGTACAGAACAGAACTCGGACTCCTTATAGATACATGTTTGGGGATTTTTTGATTGTTTAAAGAACTGCAAGCATATGCCACTTTGTCAATTAGAGTAATCATCATCATCACCACCACTATCACAGCATACATCATCACATTATGATGATAAAGAAGGTACTTCTCATAGTATTTTACACTAACACGGAGATCTTTGAACATTACTCTGCCGTTTATGGACCTATTTACAAAATTCCTTTGTTGTTGTAAAGGGTTTAATTCGAAATTGGTCCTTTAGTCACTAAAGTGGAAACGTGATGATGCGATCCATGAGGAATCGAGAGAACTCTTCGAAATTTATATAGAGTATAGTGATTTTGACTTTTTCTGAAGTAACACAAGCATGTGCTACCAAAGAATAAGATGTTGTACCGAGGTATAACCTGAATCCAAAAGCACTGAACAGAACTCCTCAGTCTTTAAAGATATGCGTTAGGAAATTTCGGAATCGTTTAAAGAACTGCAAGCATATGCTACTTTGTAACTTACAGTAATCATCATCATCATCTTAATAACAATACCTAATGGAAGCTTGGCGCGTATTCAGTTATACATTCGATCTTTATTTTAGACGTTTTTAAGACGTATTAATAATTACTTAACAAGATATATCACTAAAAAGGGTGAAATTATTATTTTTAAACAAAAAATTAAACCGACTTCCAAAGTAAAAATACACAAAAAAGTATGAAATAAAACTTATTTTATAAATAATTCCCCTTTTAAATTTGGCTATTTCTCTACTTAATCTTCTTAATTTTGAAGTCGGTACCAGCAAAAATGAACGTGAGTTCTATAAAATGTTGTAGGATATCGTTTGGGCTGGTAGCGACTTCATAATTAAGAAGATTAAGTAGAGAAATAGCCAAATTGAAAAGGGCAATTATTTATAAAATAAGTTTTATTTCATACTTTTTTGTGTATTTTTACTTTGGAAGTCGGTTTAATTTTTTGTTTAAAAATAATAATTTCACCCTTTTTAGTTAGGTATATATTTTGTTAAGTTGTTATTACCTATTACGTCTTAAGAACGTCTAAAATAAACGATCGAATGTATAATTGAATACGCGCCAAGCTTCCATTAGGTATTGTTGTTAAGGTGATAATGATGATTACTGTAAGTTACAATTACAAAGTGGCATATGCTTGCAGTTCTTTAAAAAATGCCGAAATTTCCAAATGCGTATTTAATTTTGTATAAAAAAAAATCCACGAGTTTCAATTTTTTTTTGCCTAAACGTCTTTATACAAACAGTATATGACGAACCCAAAGTTTCCGTAATTGATTTTACCAAACCTTATATAAAGACTGATGAGTTCTGTTCAGTGTTTTAGGATCTGGGGTATACCTTGGTTTCAACATCTTATTTTTTTGGGAGCATATTTGTTACTTCAGTAAAAGTCAAAATCACTATATGTGTCGATATAAATTTCGAAGAGTTCCCTCGATTCCTCATGGATCGCATCATCAGGTTTCCACCTTAGTGACTAAAGGACCAATTCCGAATTAAACCCTTTACAACGACAAAAGAATTTTGCAAATAGGTTCATAAACAGCAGAGTAATGTTCAAAGATATTCGTGTTAGTGTAAAATACTATGAGAAGTACCTTTTATATCATCATTATGTGATGATGTATGGTGTGATAGTAGTGGTGATGATGATGTTTACTCTAATTGACAGGGTGGCATATGCTTGATATTCTTTAAACAACGCCGAAATCCCCAAACATGTATCTATAAGGAGTCAGGAGTTCTGTTCAGTACTTTTGGACCCAGGGTATAACCTTGAAGCAAAATCTTGCTTTTTGGTAGTATATGCTTGAACTACTTCAGAAAAAGTCGAAATCACCATATGTGTGCATATAAATTTCGAGGAGTTCCCTCGATTCCTCATGGATCCCATCATCAGATCTCCACTTTGATATCAAAAGGACCAATTTGGGATTACACCCTATACATCACAGAAAAAAAAAATGAAAATCGGTCCACATGCGGTACAGTAATCGTCGAACATACAAAAAAAAAATATATACATATATACAGCCGAACGTATAACCGCCTCCTTTTTTGGAAGTCGGTAAAAAAATATCAGCAAAAGTATATCAAATCCTGGGAGACAGGTCCCGTACTGAAAGGTTGTAAATGAGAGTGAAAGGGGCGACATGATATTATGAAGTTCTAATTTCAGAGTAGCACTTCAGGGTAAATGCATGAGTATTAAATAAAAATTGCAAATTCAATAAAAAAATATTTATTTATGAGTTGCGAATAACTTGGACAACAAGTAAAATATCACATAAAAATATGTTATTAAAGCCTATATTTAGGGGTTTTCAGGGGTATTTAAAATAAAACATGGGGGTAAAATTTGGAACAGGTTGGCAACACTGCGCGCCGGGCCTCCGAGGCAGTCGGATTTTGTAACTCGGTTGGGAACTGTCGATAAATTGTGTGTTATGTACCCGTAGACTATATGTACCTATGTAACTTCTGTTATAGTGAATAAACAGTTAAACAGTAAAAGTTTTATCATTATAAATTGCGCCCAACTCGTGGCCGAAACACGATGCCGACAACAAGACAGCAGGGAAGCGCTAACCGCGACGACGAAAGTACCTCAAGCGACGCCAACATGGCGGCCGCGTCCATGCAAAGCATCGGTTTGAGCGGCGCCATGATGACTGAGAACCAGTTCGCTACACTGCTCAACGGCGTCCTTCGAAGTATCCGCGAGGAGACCCAGCAACTTCCCAGACCAGCCTCGAGTGAACCGACTCCGACCATGGGAAACTTCGTACAATGTACCGCCCGCTTCGACGGATCGACGCGCGACGCCGACGCTGTGGAGGCGTTTATCGACAACATTCTCACTTACAAAGAATGTGCGAGTGTACCTGACGACCTCGCGCTCCGCGGTATACCTATGCTGCTGACCGGAGAAGCCGCAGTATGGTGGCAGGGCATCAAAACTACCGTGGAAACCTGGGACGACGCGATCCGAAGACTGCGTAATATGTACGGCGCGCCCCGCCCCGCCCACCGGATCTTTCGCGACATTTTCTCGCGAGAACAAGGCGACAACGAGCACGTGGACTCCTTCGTGTCGAAGATTCGCGCCAACTTCGCAAGATTACCGTACGCGCTGGCAGAAGAGATGAAAATTGACATAATTTACGGACTTTTAAGTATTAATGTAAGAAAGAATGTGTCGCGTGATAGCGTAGATAGCGTCGATCGTTTATTAGAACGTGCTAGGTGTGCACAAGAAACGTTTTCCGAGGTACGTACGAATTATATGCCTTACGAGTTACAAAAGGTTAACCATGCGAGTGCCGACTCTCGTGATAGGGTCAAAGTTAACACTTCGACTGCGGACGGGGAAAAATTTACCCCACCGGCGTCCGTTGCCGATGTTTGGTCGAATACCGTTATTAGTAATAATAATGTGCCTAAACGCGTTAGACCGCGTTGCGCGTCGTGTAGGAAATTTGGTCATACCACCGACGAATGTAAACGTAACGTAACGTCCAATGCCAGTGGATTAAATGTAGATAAGCCGTCCTTCTCTTGTTATGGTTGTGGTAAAGAAGGTGTGATACGCTCTAAGTGCCCTACGTGCAGGAGCACCACTTCGACCGATCGTGACAAAGTAAGTTTTCAAACGGCCGTTACATACGACACCGGGATGGCGCGCGCCACTATAAAGATTAAAGTGTGTTCACAGACAGGTGTCGCCGTGCTGGATACCGGCGCCACTGAGTCCCTCGCCAGCCCAGGACTTTATAATATTTTAGTGAATAATGGAGTAAGTTTTACTAACGTTCGGCGCACAATAGGACTCGCCGACGGAACACGACAGGTACGTAATGTTTTATTATGTGAGACTAGAGTTTCTCTTAATAGTCGTGAGTTTGATACAAAGTTTTTGGCGATTCCGGAAGCTAACAATAGAACTCTTCTCGGGCAAGATTTCATAGCCCAAGCAGGAATATTACTCGACCTAAGGAACGAATGTTGGCACTTTTCAGACGCGCCTGGGGCGAAGTTCCGGTTCTACAAGGAAGCACGAGAATGCACCTTGAACGCCGACTACGCCTGCAGCATGCAGCTGACTCTGGGAGAGGAGAATCTCGCGCTGAGGAACGACGAAGGGACGCAGCTGTCGCCGGCGCAGAAAACTCAACTCAACCAGCTCATCGTCAGCAAGTCCGAGCGGTTTGCCGACCGGGGACCGCCGACAACCTACGCGTCGCACCGCATTCGGGTCGATGAGAGGCAAGAACCTATAGCTTCACCGCCCTACCGCTTATCACAAGGTAAACGTGAATTATTAAATAATGAACTAGAGAAGTTGCTTGAAGCGGACGTGATCGAGGAGTGCGAGTCGCCTTGGGCGGCAAACGTCGTACTGGTTACCAAGGAGGACGGCGGCGTGCGACTGTGCGTGGACTACCGGAAGCTCAACGCCATCACGGAACCAGACAGGTACCCACTCCCGCGCATAGAGGACGTGCTACACGCCGCCAAGACGACTAGTTTCATGACGACCCTTGACCTTCGCTCTGGATATTTCCAAGTAAGCGTGCAAGAGGAGGATCGGGACAAGACAGCTTTTATAACGCCTGCAGGTACTTACCGATTTAAAAGGATGCCGATGGGACTCCGTAACTCAGGTGCCACGTTCCAGCGATTGATCAACCAATTTAAATCAAACCTGAGCATGCCGATTCCGAAAGATGATACAAGTAATAGGACCGAGATACCGCACAGCCCACGTGGAACCAGACCCGTGACGATATTAGGGTATCTCGATGACCTCATCATCTTGTCGCCGAATTTCGAACAACACCTGGAAGACCTGGAAGCCGTTTTCGATAGACTAGGTATGTTTAACCTTCGAGTTAACCGTAAGAAGAGCTGTTTTGCACGGGACTCGGTAAAGTTTTTAGGCCATATTATTGTCCCTGGTGGTCTGCAGGTAGATCCAGATAAAACCGCAGCCATAGCTGACATGCCCGCTCCAAAAAACGAGAAACAGTTAAAAGGTTTCCTGGCGACGTCGAGTTGGTTCCGTCGCTTTGTTCCTAATTATGCTGCTATTGCAAAACCGTTGACTGATCTTCTGAAAAAGAACAGCAACTGGAGATGGACGGACGAACAGCAATCCGCGTTCGAACAGATTAAAGGACTTTTAGTATCCGCCCCTATTCTTCGCCAAGCTGACGAAACTAAATCTTTTTCCCTCAGGACCGATAGTAGCGGCTACTGCCTCGGAGCTGTTTTGATGCAGGGGGAGGGCCCCGACGAGCGGCCCGTGGAGTACGCCAGCAGACTGCTGCAGCCGGCCGAACGAAATTATTCGACTACGGAAAGAGAAGCCTTGGCGGTCGTGTGGGCCGTGACTAAGTTCAGAGGTTACATTGAAGGCTCAGAGGTAATTGTTAAATCTGATCACCAGCCCTTGCGCTGGCTTATGAGTTTAAAGACGCCGAGCGGCCGCCTTGCGAGGTGGGCCTTGACACTCCAGTCGTACAATCTGCAGATACAGTATACGCCTGGCAGAGTAAACGTGATCGCAGACGCCCTGAGCCGCCCCGCCTGTTGCGACGCAGGAGCAGAGGACTGCGAAGTGTGTTTTGTGGCTGTAGATATACCGCACAAGTCTCCTGTAGAGGTGCGTGAGAGCCAACTTAAAGATACCGATCTTAAAAACATTATTAAGGATCTGGAAGCCACTGACGATCCCTTTAGGGGGAGGAGTTGGTCGGAGAAAGGTTACCTGATGTCGGATGGTGTGTTGTACAGATGTACCCCCGAAGCTGATGACGCTGATACTGCTTGCCTTGTGATTCCAGCACACGAGAGAGAGCAGGTGCTTGCAGAGTTCCACGATGCACCCACAGCAGGCCACTTCGGAGTAGAGAGAACCCTGCAACGCATCAGATCCCGGTACTATTGGATGGGTATGAGAACCTACATAACTAATTATATAAAGCGATGTACTGCTTGCCAACGATATAAGGCAGGTAACAGAAAGCCTGCCGGCCTGTTGCAAACGCCCGCGACGAACCGACGTTTTGAGGTCGTTGCCGTGGATTTATTTGGACCTTTACCCAGAACGACTAGAGGCAAGCGCTGGATTTTGATAGTGGAAGACGTCTGCACTCGATGGACGGAGCTGTTCGCGCTAGAAAACGCTACCAGCATGGAATGCGCCGCTGTACTAGTCAGTGAGGTTTTTTTGAGGTTTGGTGTACCACGCCGGATGGTCAGTGATAACGGGGTGCAGTTTGTCGCAGAGGTGATGCAGCAAGTATGCCACACCTTCGGAGTCAAACAGACACTGACTCCGCTATACCATCCAGAGGCAAACCCTGTTGAAAGGAAGAATCGGGACCTGAAGCCGCAGCTGGCTATACTAGTAGGAAAGGATCACGTTTCCTGGGATGATCATCTTCCCGCCATACGGTTCGCGATGAACACCGCGATGACGGCGAGTACTGGTTCTACTCCGTCATTTCTTACCTTCGGGAGAGAGATGCGCGCTCCTTCCGATGTGATATCAGACATGAAGTCTATTGTAGACAATGATAACTTTGTTTCTTACGTTACTCCGTACCTGCGCAGGTTGTCGACAGCACTTATAGATGCGAGAGATGTCCACGAGCGTGCCCAGTCCATCCAGAAGAAGTATGCTGATGAAGGTAGGAGAGCGCCACCAGACTATAAGGTAGGAAGTTTGGTTTTGTTAAATACTCACGGATTGAACAGCGTAGGCTCCGGGCAGTCGGTTAAATTTATACCGAAGAGGGACGGCCCGTACCGTATCAGCGAAGTGGTAAGTCCGACGACGTATCTACTGGAAGGCATTGGACGTTATCACGTGTCGCAACTGACGCCATACGTTGGCGACGTGGAGGCTCCCGTTAGAGCCAAACGTAGGCGCGGACGACCTCGTAAGTGCTAGTCCGAACGCGAGGGCGCTGAGTTCAGACTAGAGGGGGAGTTTGTAACGCGAGTGGCTAAATCGTACCGCGCTAAATATTATAACGATCGACGCTAGCGCGCTTCACCTCGCGTGAGCCCCTCGCATCTCGCCGCATCGAGAGGCACCGCGCATGCGCGCGGGGTGGCGGTCTGCGGTACATACACCCGCGCGCGCGCCGGGCCTCCGAGGCAGTCGGATTTTGTAACTCGGTTGGGAACTGTCGATAAATTGTGTGTTATGTACCCGTAGACTATATGTACCTATGTAACTTCTGTTATAGTGAATAAACAGTTAACCCATTCCATGCGGCAATAAAAACTACACTTATTACCCAGGTGCGGGGACGGTTTTCGTCGCGACGCCGATGGGCGTCTTCCGCACCTCAAAGGGTAATAATAAGACGCCGATCGGCGTTTTCAGCACACTATTAAAAAAATAATCATTATTACGTTAAATTCATTGGAAAATTAAATAAATTATGCTTCTTTTTTTGACTAACATTTCATATATTTTAGTTTTAAGCGATAAGAATAGCAAAATGATCAGTATAAATTATTAAAAAATTAATAACAGGGGTGGCAAACCTTTTCTTAATTTCCGTAAGCATCTTACGCAGATCACACATAGCTAATACTCCGATTAATTTAGACAATTGAAATAACACAAATTCCGACAGAACCAAATATTGGTGGAGACCTTGGGTTTGCCCTAATAAATTTAAATTTAAAAGTCTCCATCAATCCCATATGAGCTTACAAAGTTATGCGGGGTTAAAGGTCAACATTTCAGGTTTTTTGGGTTTTTCTCGAAAACGGTAAGTTTTATCAAATAATACTTCAGACCGAAGTTGTAGATCTCAAAATTATCTACAAAAATGGTTCTTATGTTTTTTTCCCTAATTATCACCGTTACTGAGATATCAAGTGCGCTCTAGTGCGAGGTGGACTTACTTTTGAAGTACTAACTTGTTCATCCTCGCGTGGTATTTTCGTATTCAGCACTCCATGAACCCAGAAATTGTTACCCATGTCGGTATTTTTTACCAACTCCGTATCTTGGATTAAAAATGAGTGTTAATTCCGTAATCAGCACGCCTATATAAACCTTGAAATTGACACCCATGTCGGTAATTTAGAAAAACTCATGTCCGCCATCTTGGATTCAATAATGAATCTTAATTTTGTAATCAGCACCCCCATAAACCTTGAAAATTGTACCCATGTCGGTATTTAAAAAAAATCGTGTCCGCCATTTTGAATTAAAACATATTTAGTACTTTTTTCGTAATTTAATATCCTTACCTACTTCTATTCTCGCCTAATTTATAAGAATAACCTATGTTCCAAATTTCACGATTTTTAGATCCAGTAGTTTCGGCGTTTCATTGATAGATCAGTCAGTAGTCAATCAGTCACAGCCCGGGCGTTACCTCTTATATGTAGGTATATAGTATAGAATATAGATAATAATATTACATAATATTATTATAGATGTTTATGGTATTACAGTTGGCTGAAAAGTTTAAGAAAAATGTATTAAAACCAAAGGTTGTCAATAGCTGGAAAACGCCTTTAGGCGTCTTCCGCATCTAAAAAGGAATTGGCTATTTTGCAGAAAGTTGAATTTGTTGAAACGGCGTGCATTATCTTATTGTATTTTCAAATCTTGAGCACATATTGCAGGTATAAACTTTTATAATTTATTTTAGCCAAAATATAAGCTACTAAAAAAAGACGCCGATGGGCGTATGCCGCATCTGAATGTGACGTCCAAAGACGCCGATGGGCGTCCGCCGCAGCGAATGGGTTAAACAGTAAAAGTTTTATCATTATATAAGTATTATAAATATATATAATTAATGCAGCAATCGCAAATATATAGACCGTGCCTAGTTTTTTAAGACTAAGATTTTCATCAAATTTAATTTTCACATTCTTGTCAGATTTATTTTTCAACATGATGACAATATAATATTATGTCAAAATAAAAATAAAGCTCCCCACTCACGGGCTATCGATTGCTTTGATCAAATTGGAAATTAATTCGTATTTGAAAGTAAATTGCTTACGACAAACTATTACACAAAATGATTAGTGTAAGACCTACCAGCTAGTTTTTGCGGTGGGGGTCAAAAGTTGGAACAAAATTTACGCGTATATATACGAGTTTCATATAAAAAGTATAGTAAGGTGGTCCTAGGATCTCAGACTATATTTAATTTTTATCTAAACCGATTTACTTGCAACTACGAATCCAGTAAATGTTTAAACTGTAAAGACTAAATCGATCGATCGCTTGTGAGTGGGAGCTTTAAATCAAAAGCACGAAGGAGTATTTATATCAACTTTTAAGCAAATCGCTCCCAAACAACTTTCTTTCCCTTTTTATTCCCGTTAGGGGACGAATTTCAATAAACTATGATATACGAATTCCATCAATTCTGTTACATAATGTTTGTGCAAAATATGAAGTAGATTGGACCAAGGAATCACGTTGCCCCATATAAACTGTTTTCCCCCTTTTCACCTCCTTAGGAGTCGAATTTCGAAAAATCCCTTATCGGATCCCTACGCATTACAAAGAGCAAGCCTTGCAAGTTTCAGGTCTCTACGATCAGCGGTTTAGGCTGTGCGTTGATCCGTCAGTCATTCAGGACAAAGGATTTTATATGTATAGATGTGAGTAAATTAATGATGTAGGTTTTGTTTACCAATTTCGCAAAAAAAAAAAAATTTTTTTTTGTACTTTTTAAATGTATTTAATTAGTAAACTACATATAAAATATTATATTTTTTTACATTTTCAAGTAGTAATGCCTCAATATTTCTGAATATATGATTCATCATCATTTTCCTGCCCTTATCCCACGCTAAGAATCAGGTCGGCGCAACATAATTTCCCCTTCCACGCATTCCTATCAGCCGTCAATTCTACATTCACATCTTTCATTTCCATATCATACTTCACGCAATCCATCCATCTCTTTTTCGGCCTTCCTCTGCATACATATCCGTCCACATTCATATTCATCACCCTTTTGGTGACGTGTGTGTCTTCCCTCCTCATTACATGCCCATACCATGCTAACTTTGCACTCCTTACCTTATCCACTACCGGTGCCACTTTCAAACTTCCTCTTATATACTCATTCCTGATCTTATCTAACCTGGTCACACCACACATCCATCTTAGCATGCGCATCTCACTTGCATGCACCTTTCTTTCATCCATCTTTTTCATTGCCCAGCATTTTGATCCATACATTGCGACCGTTTTGTAAATTTTCCCCTTAAGCTTGAGGGGCATCCGTGGGTCACATGTTGTTCCCGAGACCTGTCGCCACTTCATCCACGCTGCATTCAATCTGTTCTGCACGTCTCGTTCAATGTTACCGTCGTTTTGGATGAGCGAGCCTAGGTACTTAAAATCGGAGCAAACTGAAAGGGTCACACCATCTAGGGAAATTGGGGAGAAGTTGGAGGCGCCAGCGAAGCCACAAAACAAATGCTCCATTTTAGTGCGGCTTATTTTAAGGCCAGCACTCTCCAATTTTTGTTGCCATTTTTCCAGTCTGCTCTGAACCCCAGCTGCATCTTCTCCGATGAGAACAATGTCATCGGCAAATAGCATGCACCAAGGTGACTCCTCCTGTATGTCTGATGTCAAATCATCCATTACCAGGAGGAACAAATACGGGCTTAACGCCGACCCCTGGTGCAAGCCTACTGCCACATTGAACTCATCAGTGACTCCGGCAACAGATCGAACGTTTGTACGTGCTCTTGCATACATCGCCTGCACAAGCCTTACATACTTCTCAGGTATTCGTTTCTTTCTTAAAGACCACCACAGAACTTTTCGGGGAACTCGGTCGTACGCCTTTTCTAGGTCTATAAAAACCATGTGAAGGTTTTTATGCGCACGACGAAATTTTTCGCACAGCTGTCGTATGGCAAAAATTGCATCCATTGTTCCCCGTCCTGGCATGAAACCGAATTGATTCTGGGTGATCTCACTCTCTCCTCTTATTCTTCTATCTATAACTTTCTCCCAAACTTTCATACTGTGTGACATAAGCTTTATTCCTCGATAGTTGCTACAGTCTTGTACATCACCCTTATTTTTAAAGATAGGCACCAATGAACTGCTGCACCACTCAGTCGGGATCGCCTCCTCGAGTAACAACTTATTGAAAAACAAAGCTAGCCACTTACATCCATCTGCTTTCAAAACCTACCATGCTTCCGCTGGTATTCCATCTGGTCCAACTGATTTACCATTTTTCATACCTTTCATTGCCACTCTTACTTCCTCTGTGCTTACTTCATTCACTAAACCTAAATTTAATGGTGTACACTCAAGCTCCCCACTCCAGTCATTCTCCTCATTCATTAACATTTCGAAATAACCTTTCCATCGGCTTTTTATAACTTCATCATCCGTCAAAACTCGTCCATACTCGTCTTTTATACATTTAATGTAAGCTAGGTCCTTTGCAGCGTTTTCTCCCGCTTTTGCTAGTCGGTAAAGGCCTTTCTGGCCTTTTGAGCTGTCAAGGGATTTGTACAATTCATCCTGGACTTTACCTTTAGCAACAGCAACCATTCGCTTAGCATTCTTTTTCATATCGTCATATATTCTTCGTTTTTGTTCTTTCACTCTAGGGTCAGCATCCGTACAATTTTTCCAACTTTTAAATGCATTCTTCTTTTCTTTCAAAATCTTTTGTACATCTTCATTCCACCACCATGTATCTTTATCGATGTTTCCCTTCCCTTTCGTTTCTCCACAAACATCCTTCGCCACACTTCTCATGCACGCAGCCATTTCATTCCAGCACTCATTCACCGATTGCGTTTTAATTTTATCGTCCATTTCAATCATTTTATCTATTATTCTTTTTCGAAATTCTCTTGCGCAATCTTCCTTTTGTAGCATGTGCCATCTTATTTTAGGTGGGGGCTTAAATTTATGGGTTGGTTGGCTTTTAATATTAACTGTCAGTAAAAGGAGTCGGTGTTGAGTAACTACTGGTTCGCCTGGTATAATTTTGCAGTCCTTTACTGAATGGAAATTCGTCCTTCTAATGAGAAAATAATCTATCTGTGTGTTATGGTTGCCGCTTTTGTATGTAATGAGGTGTTGGTCTCGCTTTTTAAAAAACGTATTTACAATAGCTAAATCAAAAGCGGCAGCAGCCTGCAGCAATGATTCCCCTTCATAGTTGCGGTTACCATACCCCCATCCGCCATGCACTCTCTCATACCCTCCTTTCACTCTTCCCACATGGCCATTGAAATCCCCGCCGATAAAAATTTCTTCACTGAGAGATTCCCATCACTACCTCATCAAATTTTTCCTAAAACTTCTCTTTCACTACATCATCACATCCACTCTGCGGTGCATATACACTCATTACGTGCATAACCACTCCGTTGAACATAACCGTTACTGCTATTATTCGATCATTCACTCTCTTAACATCCGTCACACATTTTTTCAATTCCTTATCCAATACTATACCTACCCCATTTCTTTTACCATCACTCCCACTGTAAAAAAGTTTATAACCCGCCCCAACTTCCCTAGCTTTTGTTCCCTTCCACTTTGTCTCTTGCAAACAGGCAACATTTATTCGTCTTCTTTCTAGTACATCCGCTAACTCTCTTCCTCTTCCAGTCATTGTTCCTATATTCCAGCTTGCCATCCTCATTCTTACCTCCCGGGCTCGCTTCTTACGTTGCCCCCACCCGGGCTGAGACAACAACCCTTGTCCACTTCCCACAGGGGCCGGGTGCTGCCCTTGCGCGTCGCCTGTGGGGTACGCCCTAACCCTATCACACAACATAATATCATTCACCATTATCATGTTGCAGTTCGTTTTGGCAATATTTTTACAGTCGGCCGCCTGCCTGACACTAACCCTCCTTGGGAATGCTTTTGACGATGGATAACCCACCATCGTAAGGGAGATCCAAGATTGCTGCTGGTTTTTGCAATGGATCTGGAAAATTTTCCTTAGTCGCCTCTTACGACACCCATGGGAAGTGATGGGTTAGCCCTATTCTCTACCGGAGGCTACACGGCAAATTCTGAATATATGATTGAAACTAAATATTTCAGATGTAGTCCGATCCCCTATTGTTCATTATTGTTGTCGTCATCTTGTTGATGTAGATTGTAGGTAAAGGATTAGTATTTAGTACCTACAGATTGTGTAGCAGTGCAGTTTAATCCACTTTTCCTGCACCCACCTGTTGCTCCGCATCCTGTTTTGTATGGGAAAAAATAATTTTATACGTACAATACGCGATCCATTTGCTCGTTTCCATTGTTTAGAGATCTATCCCATAATTAAAACGATTACCGCCGGGCGCCGCTCATGGACATCCGCAACACCAGAGGAGTTACTAGTGAGTTTCCAATCCTTAAAACCCACTTTGGGCCACCGGTATCTTAGGTACCTTCCTGACATAGCGAAATACAACGTAAGTGCCATTTTGCATCGGTTTTCTGTGAGGCCGTCTTATTTATCTGGTCGAGTCGGCCCATTCGTACGGAAGCATCTACTCGAACATAAAATTACCTACCACTTCTCACATTTTTTGAGGTTTGTTGTATATAAATAATAAGGATTAGGTACAAAGTTATTAGTGAACTTGAGTTCATACATTTTGTTCCTGTGATTTCGTAAAATTGAAAATTCTAAAATAATTATATTTTTTCAGAATTTTCACTTTTTTATAATATAGGTACCTACCTATCTTTCCTTTTTATGTAGCTAATTACCTAGCCCGACAGCTAATTTAAATTTTCTTAGTCTGCTTCTGCTAGAAGTATGCTTTTTATTTTGTTTATTTTCCCTACCTCTATCCATATCTTTTAAAATTGCGTTTTTTGCTGCTTAATATCTCCTAAACTATGCACTCGATTTTTTTAATTTCAAATATTAGCTTGTGCCGCTAACGAGTTCTCCGCGACAAAAATTCAGACCGCTAGCTTTATTACAAACGAAAACTCATCTTTATACCTGTAGTCCCTTGAGACCCAAGATCAAGTTTGTAATAGTTCTCATTTTTAAAATATAACCTTAACTTAATAAATATAACTTTAAACTAATATAAATAAAGGAAAACTCCGAAAAATAATAATGATTTATAATAATAATAAAAAATTGGGATCGCACAATTTTTTTTTTAACATTTTTCTATATTAAGTAGGGTGAACGTACCAATTATCAGCACTTTAAGAGATAGTTCAAATTTAACCCCGATTATTACAGAGGAAAATACTTTTTTACCCACAATGATGAGTTTTCTGGGTCCATTATTTAATAAATGACTGATTTTTATTTCATAATATAGTTTACCTTCATCCACATTTTATAAAAATAATAATAACTAAAAAATTACCCTGTTGCCAATTATTAGCCCCCTCGTCACCAATTATCAGCACTGGGGTACCAAATTATCAGCCCTGTGATAGTGGTGATGAAATTCGGTAGTTAATTCTACTAATATTATAAATGTGAGTGTTTATGAGGATGGATGGATACCTGTATGGATGGATGGATATTTGTTACTCTTTCAAAAAATACTGAACGGATTTCGATGAAATTTTGTATATGTTATTGATTGTACTGTAGGTTCTTGGTGGAAATTCATGTTTCACTGTAATAATACACAATACTTCTTGCACTATTTCCACTTTAATAAGTATTTTACATTAATTTTAATATATTACACGACCGGTTTCGACAACGTCATCATCAGGTGACGTTCGACGTGACGAGTGACGACATCAACCTGATAATGACGTTGTCGAAACCGGTCGTGTAATATATTAAAATTAATGTAAAATACTTATTAAAGTGGAAATAGTGCAAGAAGTATTGTGTATTATTACAGTGAAATTTTGTATGGTAGTAGTTTAAGCTCTGGATTAAAACAAAGGATAAAAAGCACAGTTTGTTCCCATGGGGTACTGTATTTACGCGAGGGGAGCCGCGGGCAACATTATGAAATAAAATAATGATGAGAGAATAATATCTTTTTATACCTTGCCTGATAATCAGTTTCATAAAAATTTGTCTTCTAGTTTCTAAAATATCACATTAATTCTTATTAATTAGTCAAGTCTTTCTCATTAACTTTAGTATATAGTTATTCCAAGTTTAAGTGTAGTATTTTCAATTTAATTTTTATTCCACTAATATACTTAAGTCTTAATGAAGCATCAAAATAAATTAGTAAATGACTATGGTAAAATTACTATTGAGTTATAGTTTATAGTACAGGAAACTGGAGAGACTTGATCCCCCCTTTTGTATTTTCTCCTTATTTTATATATAATATTGGATAATTCAAAGCGGCCAAGTGCGAGTCGGACTCGCCCGTGAAGGATTCCGTAGCAGCAAGTAACATAACATAAAAGTTCTTGTAGAGAGTTGATTGAATGAAAGGTAAATTGCAGTTTACGATTTATGACGTATTAAAAAAACTTCTTACTAGATCTCGTTCAAACCAATTTTCGGTGGAAGTTTGCATACTAATGTACATCATATATTTTTTTTAGTATTATCATTCTCTTATTTTAGAAGTTACAGGGGGGGGGACACACATTTTATGACTTTGGAAGTGTCTCGCGCAAACTATTCAGTTTAGGAAAAAATAACCTAACCTAACCAAGAGCATGTCAGGACATGTCTAAGGAGGGTTCCGTAACTATAAACGCGTAATATGCTTTTTTTTAATTACTCCAAAAGTAACTGTCCGATTTGGTTCACAATAATTTTCCTAAAGAGTTTTTAGCATGGTCTATCAGCATGGAAATTTTCAAGTTTCTATCTCCTATAGTTTAAAAATGCTAGGGGGGGGACCAACTTACAAACTTCTTTGGAAGCCGATTACTCGAAAATTGTCAACTTTACAAAGAAGTAACGTATGAAACCTTGCCTTTATTTTAAAAGACCTATTCTACGATACGATAGAATACGAGATACGATACACGATGTGGTAGAGTGAAAAAATATTTTTCATCCCCACTTCACATGTATGGAGAGCCACCCCTAAATATAAAATGATTATTTTTTTATGATCCCAAAATTGTGATCTATATCCAATCTATAACATCACCAAATTTCATCAATTTATATTCATAATCACAGGAGCTAGAGGCGCGGACAGACAGACAGACAGACAGACAGACAGACAGACAGACATACAGACAGACAGACAGACGGACGGAGCGAAACTATCAGGGTTCCTTAAGTATTACGGAACCCTAAAAATGATATTAGAAACCTAAATTTTTAAAGACCTATCCATAAATACCCCACACGTGAAAAAAATTTTGAGTTTCAATACTAAGTATGGGGATCCCCCAAAATTATTGTTTTTTTTTCTATTTTTGTGTGAAAATCTTAATGCGGTTCATAGAATACATCTACTTACCAAATTTCAACAATACTATAGTTCTTATAGTTTCGGAAAAAAGTGGCTGTGACATACGGACGGACATACAGACAAACAGACAGACATGAATCCATAAGAGTTCCGTTTTTTGCCATTTGGCTACGGAACCCTAATAAGTGGTACTGAAAGACGTGTAGTTTATCTAGGTTAAAGAATTTGCAACAACTAACCGAATATTAGTCAAAATAAGTACTCATTTACCTGCTAAAACTGAAGACACGAACCTATTTGTTTTTTTACTTAAGGCTGTGCTAGTCGGTTTTATCTCCATACAAAGGACCCAAATTTTTGTGTAATATCGATTTTTATTACACTTATCTAGGTCGGTATGTGCTTATATTTCTAAAATTTTAATAGCCTCCAAACATCGGATTTTTAGCGCAACTTTGATCGTAAATAAAAAAAAAAAACAAACGAAGAATGAAAATATAAAACAAGCACATACGTTTTATTATTCCGAAATTGAGATAACTTTACTTCAGACATAAATATTATATAGGTAAGTTTGTTCATAAAACACCAACAGCTGAGTGTTGATTTGCGTAATCTGAGGACACCTTTTCTAAAATACTTTACAAAGCAATATAAATGTGTGCACTATACCTTCTCATATAAGTATAGATAACTTTTTTATGGCTATATCTTTTTTTCGCCGATATTATGTGAAATAACGCATTTTCCCCACGCGCCGCACTGAGTTCGAACCGTTGACTAGCGCACTCTTAAGTCCCCATATAAAGGAAACTTAAGCTTAAACTCTATAAAAAATACTATGCAACTTAAAAGAGTATAAACGTTGATATAACATTCATTTGTTCCATAGTAGACCACTAGTGCTGATAAATTGGAATTTACAAAATATTGGACCCAGATGTCAGCACCATATGTTTTATCTTTAATTTTGCTATAACTTTAACTCTCTTTTACTAGATAAGCCTCATAAAACATTTCAGTTATGAGACAGACCAAAAGTTTGAGTAAAAAATATGGACAAGGTCAAAAATTGCATAATATGAAAATACCTGAGCTTACAGTCGATTACAAGGAATCTGCCAAAAAAATTCAAACTGTAGGACACCAACACTCATTTACTTATATGTCGCTGTTTTTAAGTCGAAAAGTGTGGTGTCGCCACTCGCCGGCAGTAGATTCCAGAAACATTATATTTTTGTTTTTATTAAGTGGAAACAAATATTAATAAGTGAGAAGCTTATAATTCTACTATTTGTTCGGGATACTGATAATTTGGTACAGTGCTAGCAATTGGGTGAATCACCCTATATACAATTAAACACCTTCCTAAAGTTTATATAAAGATTCATTGACTGGCCCTAGATTCCGAGGTATAAATCTTACGGCGCTCTCCTAACATGCTGCCAGACATTTGGTCCACTAAACCGCCTAAACTACTGATTTCCATCTGATCTGATCCAGGATTAACTTTAACCCAGATCTGCACAAGTGTGGCTTACAGTACTTGTACTATTATTTTATTCTGTTGTTATAGTTATTATTAACTTTTGATTATTACAAAATATTAAGAGTTGTTATCACAAGAGTGTAAAATATATCGAGCTTCTTCACACAATCTTAAATATCGCGTAACTCAATGATACGAGCTAAAGTAGGATAGATTTATAGTAGTAAATATAGTTTTTTATAGTAGGTATATCAAAGCCTAGTATAAATCTAGTACTTTTTATGAAGACGCCAATTTTGATGTAGACTGTTGTTATTATTGTATTTATTTTACCTCCTGGAAAATAATTGTTTTTTAATAGCTGGAAGATGCTTAAATCCACCTGATTTTTTTAAATTAAGGTGATCAGGAATACTGCTGGAATATGGTTAATTCTCGTAAACACTATACCCTATCAAATGCAAACGATTTGATGTTTCAGATGTTGATTACATGATACTGAGACTACGCCTATACTGTATTCAAGACAATTTCTTCTAATTATGAGAATTACATATAGGGGTCCGACGTACTGCTGGTACTAGGAAGTTATATTTTCGCTCTCTACTCTTCGCGCTCACGTCTGAGCGCCCTTCTAACTCCTGTATTAATGTCTAATGAATATAAATTAATGTAATTTGGTACAGTTGTAGCTTGTAAATAGATACAGATTTTGGAATCATAAAATAATTCTATATTTTTGGGGTGGCTCGTCATATCTGTGGGGGATGAAAATTGTTTTTGTTTTCCCCCTTCGTGTAAGGTGTCGTTGCATAGGTATTTTTGAGGTTTAAATCCGTTCTGTAATACGAGTACTCAATTGGAACGCCTTCAAGTTACTGTGGTAATGTAATAATATATTATAAATGGATGACATTTCGCATAGTTATAAAATATTATATTATATAGATCTCAATTTTAGCATCACAAGATAATTAATAATATATTAGGGGTAGCTTTCCGTACATGTGAAGTGGGGATAAAATATTTTTTTCGTTGTACCCTATCGTGTGGGGTATCATTGAATAGGTTTAAACATTTAAAATAAAGGCAAGGTTTGATACATTACTTTTTTACAAAGTAACCATTTTCGAGTAATCACCCTTCAAAGTGGTTTACAAGGTTGTCTGGCATTTCTAAACTTATGAGACTCCGAAAGTTGCAGTTTTCCATGCTGATAGATCATACTAAATACTCTCTGTAGGAAAACTATTTTGAGCGGAATACGTTATAGGATAATAACTTTTGAAGTAATTTGGAAAAAACCTATTGCGTATTAAATTACGGAACCCTCCTTAGACATTGTCCTGCCTGACATGCTCTTGATAAGATTATGTATTTTAAAATAGCGTTATTAATCTATGAATACAACCTTTTCCGTATACCTACAGTACATTAATTATTTTTCAGAATTCATTCCCTATATTAGCGACACTATAGAATGGCGTAAAAATAATATATTAGCGTCTATTTTTTTTTTCAAAATACGTTAGTTCTATTTTTGGTTAGCGAAATTGATTTATCAAAAACTCATAAATCTTAAGACCAGGTAGACCAAGCGAAATAGGCATTTAACGCTTCCAAGAGTTGCCCGCAATTGCCGCAAAGCGAGCCGCGCGCCTACGTCGCCGGCGTGAACTTACATGAACCCAAAGTGTTACAGTGTAGTCGTGTCGGCAGTAGGTCAATTTATTTTATTATTTGCATTGAAAAAGATAATAAAATTCATAGATAACTGTTTTAATGCAACACATAGCACACATAATTTGAATAGATATTATAGGTACCTAAGTAAAAAATGCTTAAATTTTATTCAATTACTAGCTTTTCCCCGCGACTTCGTCCGCGTGGAATAGTTACTTTAGGATATCGCTAAAATTTACCCGCGACTTCATTTACGTAGAAGGAGAAGCGCTTTCACCTCACGACTACCCGCCCGCGCCGCGCGCTGTACTATAACGCGCATGATTATTTTATTACTGCGATATCTTCTAAAATACTTATTGAAATCAAATGATGTAAACGGCAAATTTCTTCTAGATTAAATGCTTGTAATGAATAACGTATTTACTTGGATAAGGATTAATATAATCTTTATGAAAACACCTTCAGAAATAATGCTTACTTTTAGAACAAATTTGGTTAGTATAAAAAGGTTATAGTGAGCCAACCTTAAAAGATAGACATATACTGTCGCGGACTTTTTTTTAGAACTTTTAAAGGGGAACAAT
Organism: Glaucopsyche alexis; assembly: GCA_905404095.1. Classification (NCBI taxonomy): domain Eukaryota; kingdom Metazoa; phylum Arthropoda; class Insecta; order Lepidoptera; family Lycaenidae; genus Glaucopsyche; species Glaucopsyche alexis. The sequence goes on from FR990053.1 coordinate 255,995, forward strand.
TCTGCCATACATCATTTTAGCGAAACTTTATCCGTTTTCGCAGCGTACGCAGCGAAAGCTCTCAAAAGGAAAAAAAGACCCCCGATTTTGTAACATTCTTGAATGGTGCTCCGCTCGTATTGAGCTTAGCATGATGTTATATAGCCTAAAGCCTTCCTCGATAAGTGGACTTTCCAACACAAGAAGAATTTTTCAATTCGTACCAGTAGTTCCTGAGATTAGCGCGTTCAAACAAACAAACAAACTCTTCAGCTTTATAATAATATTAGTATAGATTTTGACAGTTTCTATGCAGTGTGTTCTGTTACAAGTATAAAAACACGCTGTGTTCGATGTGTGCATGGAGACGAGTACCTATCGTTAGCTCGTGTGGTCACTAAAGTACGTGTCGTTTCGTGAGATAAAAATACTGTATCAGATACATAGGTGTTGACGATTTGATGGTACCTACTTAGGCAGACACTTGCAAAAAATGTATTCCTACTGCCGAGTCCGCACGTTTGCCACTTGCCGCAAAATCCAAACCTCCACAAACGTTTAACTTTTTGAAAATCCGGATTTTGAATTTTTTCTCCCAAAAATCTGGATTATCCGGATAATTCAGATTTTTTCATTTTTTTTTAATTTGTTGCATATTTTATAAAACTTCAATGTTTATTTTACTACTATTTTGTAGCAAAAATTACACTCATTAGTAAAAAAAAACAGTTACTTTTTTATAATTTAATTTAAATAAATTCTTATTTTAAGTTGTAAGTATTAGAATTACAATCTGAATAAATAAAAACATAATGAGATTATATCGAAATTATATACTTAATTATATTTATTATTTCATTTTTATAAATATTTTTGATTACGTTTGAAATCCTAGAATGTTCAGTTTTATAGTTAGTATTTTATTTTGAATAAGGTATGTATATATTGTTATTTACTAAATGTTCCAGCAGTAAAGAATTATAAAAAAGTGGAATAGCCTGTGATCTTTTTAACGCTTTTTTTACATAATTATCTACGCCACAGTTCACCACTACCGTTTTCGTAAAGTTCCATTTCTATGAGAAAGTACTAACGTAGGAAAATTATTACAGTTTAATAAAACGTAGGAAACTGAAAATCCTTTAAATTGAGATCCGGGGAGTGAAGACAAATCATTTGAAGTATGGGGCTGAACAAATAATTTTGTATGGACGAAATTGGACCACTTTTGAGTTATTGAAAGTAAAAACCACCCACCTATTTGGGTAATAATTAAACACGTAAATTGTGCTTTTAATTCCCTCGGTTAGTTACCGAGGGACAGAAGTACAATTAACAATTCTAAGCACAATTTAAAATCTGTAACTATTGTAAGATCTTTATTTTAACATTTTACTTACAAATAAACAGTAACATCTTACTCTTTATTGCACTTTGAAGTTTCCGCTATAAGATGAAAACTACATTACTTAAAAAAATAACAGTGGTTTACACAAATCGTTGGTGCTATTTTTGGCACCTATATCTTATCTTTAAAATATTATCTAAAAAATAATTATTTCTACGCAAAAACAGGAGCGTTGATTTTCATTTAGTTTTGCTACTGACTCGTTAGTTTAGGTTAGTTTAGTTCAATCAAATTAATTTTAATAATAAAAAAAAAATTACTTTCATTCATTCGGAAAAACTCTCTCTAATCTTAAACCAACTAGTCAGGTATTATCGACTCCAAAACTTCTTCCCAAACTTTTTAAGAATTTATTCTGATATCATAGAGATAAGATTTAGGTATTTGGACTTAGATATTCATTATTTAGAAGATAATTAAATATAGTTAAACCACTACATTTCTTTTTAAGCTGTCATATTAATTTGGCATTCTATGATTGTAGAAATTAAAATTGCAATAATATGTTTTGACTTTCGTTAGTACGAATTCAATTAATAATAAATATAAATATACAAAGCTTTAATTGGGTTTGGATTTGCTTATTATACTTCTTACTACTTGTGCAATTAAAACTGAAACCATATTCAGTGTTTTTATAAATTGGATCACCTATTACTGAACTGTACTACTACTAAAAAATATAAAATGGTCAGTATCTTAGAAACAGTCCATACATATACATATATAGCGACCATAATATTTTAGCTGATCTTTATCCCTCGCATCTCCATTTAATGGATTGAATATAAATATACAAAGCTTTAATTGGGTTTGGATTTGCTTATTATACTTCTTACTACTTGTGCAATTAAAACTGAAACCATATTCATTGTTTTTATAAATTGGATCACCTATTACTGAACTGTACTACTACTAAAAATATAAAATGGTAAGTATCTTAGAAACAGTCCATACATATACATATATAGCGACCATAATATTTTAGCAGATCTTTATCCCTCGCATCTCCATTTAATGGATTGACTATGTTCTACCAAATAACTTGAATAAATGGAAAAATGTGTCAACAATTTCAACAGGACAAAAAATAATAATATCAAATTATCCAAAGGCATGGATTTAAACTCACGACAAAACAATTAAATTTTGGATGTGAAAATACCGAATATTGAATACTAAATTACCATGTTGGCTAAAGAATGTAAGGAATAAAAATTTAAAAATCTGGTGACTAAGTAATACGACTGAATATTCCAAACTGGCAGACATATATTATATTAGCGAACAAATAACCATCTTGGCGACAATTTGTGAGTACACATTTAATTTAAGAATAGGCACATATATTTTCCCTAATGTAGGTAACTCAAAAAACATACAAGCAGCAAAACCAGCGCACATAAAAAAAAACATAAAGAAGCGTACAAAATTCCCAATTTTTTATTTTCCTCGATTTTAGGGGGGTGTAGATATTGTGTAAATTGATTTTGAAATTTAAAAATAACGGATATTCATTTTTCGCAAAATTAACATAGGTGTCATTACCAGGTTTTTGGGGGTGCTGGATACGAAAATGGCATTCATTTTGAAATTCCAATATGGCGGACATACTTAATTTTATAAAAATAATATGGTTGTCCTTTTGTTGGTTTCTGGGGGTGCTGATTACAAAAAAGTCATCCATTTTAAATTTCCTTAGTAACCCCGCAACCTCATATTTTCTTCATGATGGAAGAAAAAGAAATTTGAAAATCCTGAATTTTCCAAAATTTCTATAGCTTTATACACTGTTTGTGTCAAAGTAGAACATTGCCATATTTTTTTTCTATAATCGCTTCTATTTTAGAAACGGAAAAATAATACTATTACTGGAAAAAATATAAAAATTTCCTCCCCCTTAACTTCCTTCCTTCCCCCGGAAATCGCATATTTTTTTCATGAATGCCAAAAAAAGAAATTTGAAAATCCTGAATTTCGAAAAGTTTCTATAGCTTACATAGCTGGTACCTCTACAAACTACATGTTAATTTTACGAAGATTGGATAGTCTCCATTTTGGAAAATGAAATTGGAAGACAATTTTATAATCAGCATATGAAACATGGAAAAAGACATCCATTTTTAATAAAAAAAAAATATACGCCATTTTGGAATTTTAAAACGGATTTTATTTTCATATTATTCTGCACCCCCAAAAACCTTGAAAACGATACCCATACCAAAGAAAAAAAAAACCTCCAATAGTATCCAAAACTGGGATTTTCCGTAGCTTGCAAATTGAATTTTTAGCAGCTATTAATTTATCAATCAAATCTTTATTAGCTACTTACATGGTATAATGGTCACCAACTCATCGGTGCTAATTGGATTAAATTTCGCTACTTTTTATCTGCCGATTTTTGTATTTTTTGTCACTTGAGTGATTTCACCAGTTTGGTAATTTAGTCGCCAACATATTAATTCGCTGCCAAATTCAGCAATACAGTATGCTCACGTACAGTCACCAACTTATTTTTTGTTCACTCAATTAATTATATCCCTTATTCAAATATTGTACGTCTAGAGTACATACTAATTACAATTAAAATATGTAATGTTCATAGTAGTAACCAAGATTCGAAAAACTCGAAAAATCCGGATTTTCAAATGAAAATCCGGATTTTTCGAATTTTTCGAATTTCGAAGTATCCGGATTGCAACCCCTACTTGCGAGTGACTTGGTGTGTTCTGCAAAGGCAAGCATGACGGATGTTGAGCACGTATCCTTATATTTTATTGTAAATAGAACAGCCTCCGTGGTCTAGTGGTTAGAGCTTGGCTCTCGACTCGGAGGTCGTAGGTTCTAATTTCGATTCCCGCACTGGAACAACAAAAATTGTTGTTTCCAAGTTTGGTTAGGACAATGCAGGCTGATCACCTGATTGTCTGACAAGAAAGATGATCCATGCGTCGGATGGGCAGGTAAAAAGTCGGACCTGCGCCTCATCTCTCGTCAGTCGTGTCGGTTATCCGTCCCCCTGGATTACGAGAGTAAAAAAAAAGAGTGCCTTTGTGTACTGCGCACACACTTGGGCACTATAAAAATACTCCTGTGTAACTGGCTAGGCTACAATAAAACCAGCCACCGTCACCGAAATCGGCGTGGGGTGTTATTTATTATTATTATTGTAAAAACAGAAATCGAAATTAAAAGAAACGAAAAGTACGGCAAAGAAGATGGTAGATGTTACAAATTCATAAAAACTGTTCAATAATGTACTAAGGCTACTCCACGCATCAGCTACTTTTTTCTCATAATACACAACACAATAATATATCTATGTACGCTTCACACCAAGTCAATCTGGTCCCGTGGTAAGTTCTCGAAGAACTTGTGTTACGGGTACCAGACAACAGAAATATATTTAATAATTTTTATATTATACACATATTTAAGATTTTTATTGTATTATACACATATTTAATACACATTCATGACCCAGGAACACAGAATTTTTTTTTGTTCCTTCAGCGGGATTCGAACCCGCGACCCCCGGCTTGAGCACCAACACGCTCAACCACTGAGCCACAGAGGTCGTCTCATCTGGCAAAAGCAACGACGTGGCGACGATAATGTTATTGTGTATGGTTATATGTATAACTAGCCGATGCCCGCAACTTCGTTTGCGCCTAACTGACGGAAGCGGAACCCTATTTTTTAAACGGAACCCTAAAATAAAAGTAGCCTATATTAGACCTTATGACATCACCTATTTGCCAGTGAAAGTCCCGCGAAAATCGGTCCAGCCGTTTCAGAGATTAGCCGGAACAAACAGACAGACAGACCGACAGACAGACAGACATTTTTAAAAATTGGTATTTTATTGTAATTGTAAGTACCGAATATACTTTCAGATGCATTATGTGAAAAGCTGTTAATTTGAAGTTACAAACAGACACTTCATTTTTATTTATCTGTATATAGATTTAGTTCAAAAATTAAAAGAAGCATAAAAAAATACAAAACAAACTTTCCTATAGATTTTTATTGTATTATATGTCCATGACCCGGGAACACAGGAAACTTTTTGTTCCTTCGGCGGGATTCAAACCCGCGACCCCCGGCTTGAGCACTAACACGCTCAATCACTGAGCCACAGAGGTCGTCTCATCTGGCAAAAGAAACGACGCGGCGACGATAAAATGTAACATCTTATTGTGTATGGTTATATGTATAACCAGCTGATGCCCGCAACTTCGTTTGCGCAGATCTAACGAAAGCGGAACCCTATTTTTTTAAACGGAACCCTAAAATAAAAGTAGCCTATGTTAGACCTTATAATATCAGCTATCTGCGTGTGCGTGTGGTTTGAGGGACCTACCTGAATATCCCCAAAATAAGTATAGCAAGTTTTAGTAGAAGTCTAAAAAAAATTGTAGAACAAATCTGGGAATTTGTAAAAAGATAGTTTAAAAGATATAGCCCTCAGAGTGTGGTCCCTCAGTTCACACACCGCTATTTTCCAGATCTCGAAAAGTATGTGGAAAATTATGTTTTTTTCACTACAGAATTTTAGTAGAACTTTTGTAAAAGTTTTTACAAATTTATCAAATACATAGCATTAGAAATAAAAAAGCTACAACCACCGAAGTGTGGTCCCTCAGTTCACACAAAAATGACATACTCATTTCGCGATATATTACTGACTTTTTTAATTATTTTTCTACGTAGAGTTTTAGTAGAAAATTTGTAGAATTTGTAGACAAAATTTCAGCAAAATCTATCGGCGCATTCGGAAGATATATACCATTATGTTGGGTCCCTCAGTTCACACACTTGTGTATAAGAAAAACTCAAATAACTAATAAACGAGAAAACTAACAGAAAGTCTACTATACTTAAATTTTAGTAGAAGTTTTTTTCTCTTGGATTAGCACATAAAATCTTTAATTTCTTGCTTCCTAGCTGAGATAATGTTAATTTTTTGATTGTATGAAAATGCAGAGTAGGTTACCACACAAGAGGCAAAATGAGGACAAGTCCTAATATTATTGTGTATGTTATACCTTATTAAATTTACGTTTTGCTCGCGGTTTCGCACCTTTTCACTATTTTAGGGGTTCATAGTACTACAAACAATCCATATATAATACTTACCAATTATTAACTATGTACCTATTTGTGGTTTTGCTCTGCCCGCCCTTTTCTCTGTCCGTTCTTTCTTACTCCTTATATATAATTACATATGTATTATATGAATACAAAACTGGCCAAGTGCAAGTCAGGCTCGCGCACAAACGGTTCCGTACAAAACGGCAAAAAAAATCACGTTTGTTGTATCGGATCCCTCGTTAAATATTTATTTTATTTTGTTTTTAGTATTTGTTGTTATAGCGGCAACAGAAATACATAATTTGTGAAAATTTCAATTGTCTAGCTATCGCGGTTCCTGAGATACAGCCTGGTGACAGACAGAGGGACGGACAGACAGCGAAGTCTTAATAATATTTTGGGTCCCTTTGGGTACGGAACCCTCATTGATGAAATTTCATATTTTTATTATACCTACCTATTTTCTATAAAAAAAAAATATAGAAATCTTAGGTCTTCAAATTAATGTCAAGCTTTTATGAAAAGGAAAAAGTTAATTTGTGGGATGTACGGTGTACATAATGTTATTCTTAAGTGTGTGTGCTTTTTTGTGTGCATTTTTTTTGTAGGTACACCAACATACGATAGCATTCCACTTTTAAAATACAGTTCACCAGTGGTCTTAGTATTTTTTACCACTTCGTAGATGTCCAACAACGAAAGCGTGACGCAACGAATGTATATTCAAGCGCGACAAATATAATATTATGTATATATCAAGCGGTCGCTCATATCGTGTCGAGGCGAAACTCGAAAGGGTCCAATTTTTAACCATTTGCATTGGGTAAACCTAAAAACATTTTCAGTATTGTATCAGAAGTATATTGCTGTAAGTAGAGACTTAGGCCCACTTGCGCCAATCCGAGTTAAAGTTAACCCTGGGTTAAAAATCATGTTATCTCTCTCGTTCTTCGTATTTGTGAAAGAGAAAGCATGATATCTTAACACAAGGTTAACTTTAACCCGGATTGGCGCAAGTGGGCCTTAGAAAGTTATTCGCCGAAGTAGTTTTTTCTCTAAGAACACTATTCCACGTGGGGGAAGCCGCGAGCAAAAGCTAATTTAACAAAAATATTATGTGCAGTCATAATATTACATTGAGTATGTATAATCTTTGGTGCTGGGGGCGAGACGACGACGAGACGAGGACGAGGGCTCCGATACAACAAACGTGATTTTTTTGCCGTTTTGTACGGAACCGTTTGTGCGCGAGCCTGACTCGCATTTGGTCAGTTTTTTATTTATGTACACCGTACATCCCACAAATTAACTTTTTCCTTTTCATAAAAGCTTGACATTAATTTGAAGACCTAAGATTTCTATATTTTTTTTTATAGAAAATAGGTAGGTATAATAAAAATATGAAATTTCATCAATGAGGGTTCCGTACCCAAAGGGACCCAAAATATTATTAAGACTTCGCTGTCTGTCCGTCCGTCTGTCTGTCACCAGGCTGTATCTCAGGAACCGCGATAGCTAGACAATTGAAATTTTCACAAATTATGTATTTCTGTTGCCGCTATAACAACAAATACTAAAAACAAAATAAAATAAATATTTAACGAGGGCTCCGATACAACAAACGTGATTTTTTTGCCGTTTTGTACGGAACCGTTTGTGCGCGAGCCTGACTCGCACTTGGCCAGTTTTTATTCATATAATACATATGTAATTACATATAAGGAGTTAGAAAGAACGGACAGAGAAAAGGGCGGGCAGAGCAAAACCACAAATAGGTACATAGTTAATAATTGGTAAGTATATGGGTTGCTTGTAGTACTATGAACCCCTAAAATAGTGTTAAGGTGCGAAACCGCGAGCAAAACGTAAATTTAATAAGGTATAACATACACAATAATATTAGGACTTGTCCTCATTTTGCCTCTTGTGTGGTAACCTACTCTGCATTTTCATACAATCAAAAAATTAACATTATCTCAGCTAGGAAGCAAGAAATTAAATATTTTATGTGCTAATCCAAGAGAAAAAAACTTCTACTAAAATTTAAGTATAGTAGACTTTCTGTTAGTTTTCTCGTTTATTAGTTATTTGAGTTTTTCTTATACACAAGTGTGTGAACTGAGGGATCCAACATAATGGTATATATCTTCCGAATGCGCCGATAGATTTTGCTGAAATTTTGTCTACAAATTCTACAAATTTTCTACTAAAACTCTACGTAGAAAAATAATTAAAAAAGTCAGTAATATATCGCGAAATGAGTATGTCATTTTTGTGTGAACTGAGGGACCACACTCCGGTGGTTGTAGCTTTTTTATTTCTAATGCTATGTATTTGATAAATTTGTAAAAACTTTTACAAAAGTTCTACTAAAATTCTGTAGTGAAAAAACCATAATTTTCCACATACTTTTCGAGATCTGGAAAATAGCGGTGTGTGAACTGAGGGACCACACTCTGAGGGCTATATCTTTTAAACTATCTTTTTACAAATTCCCAGATTTGTTCTACAATTTTTTTTAGACTTCTACTAAAACTTGCTATACTTATTTTGGGGATATTCAGGTAGGTCCCTCAAACCACACGCACACCTATCTGCTAGTGAAAGTCCCGTGAAAATCGGTCCAGCCGTTTCAGAGATTAGCCGGAACAAACAACAGACAGACAGACAGACGGACAGACAAAAATTTTAAAAATTGGTAGTTTATTATAAGTACCGAATATACTTTTAGATTCCTTATATGAAAAGCTGTTAATTTGAAGTTACAAACAGACACTTCAGTTTTTTTTATCTGTATAGAATTAGTTCAAAAATAAAAAGAAACATAAAAAAATACAAAACAAACTGACTTTCCTTTAGATTTTTATTGTATTATACATATCCATGACCCGGGAACACAGGAAACTTTTTGTTCCTTCGGCGGGATTCAAACCCGCTACCCCCGGCTTGAGCACCAACACGCTCAATCACTGAGCCACAGAGGTCGTCTCATCTGGCAAAAGCAATGACGCGGCGACGATAAAATATAACATGTTATTGTGTATGATATGTATAATTTAGTTCAAAAATAAAAAAAACAAAACAAACTGACTTTCCTACACTGCGTTAGAAACGAAAGAATTGTTCGATAAATACGCGGGTAAGCCGTGCGCTAGCAAAACTGACATAGGTCTGTCCTCGTCAACGCCTAGCGGGCGACTGTGGGGCGACTCAAGCGGCTTACGCACGCTGCATTTCAATAATTATTTAATGTTAAAATAATTAAACCAACATGCAAAATGTAACCACAAATTATTCTTCTTTAAGTTATTAGCTTTTCGTAGATATGATTTTTGAAAGTAAAACTATCATGAACTTCATGAACAAAAAGAAAAATATTCAAATTTAGCCTCCTCTTCGGAATTATTTTTGATCGAGTGAAGTTTTCAATATTATGTTTTGAACCACAAATTGTAAAAGAACATTAAGTAAACAACAATGTGTATTTTTTTTGGCTTTTTAAAGTTACTATTTGTTTGTTTATTATCGATTCAAAGTCATGTAAAATTGGGTCTACACGGCCTTAATACAGTTTTTGGTTTTATCAAAATCAGGTTTTTATTATACCTAGTTCTTTTACAATACCCAGAAGAAAAATTCCCGTGCTTACGCACTAAACGCCTTTGCTTCAAAATACATATTTACAAACAAAAAAATCCCATGAATTTGTGTATTGATATTTGACACCAGTTGCGGCTATAATGTAATTACTTGTGTAATGAAATTATTATAGTCGCATTGGCCTCCACGTCTAGGGCTTGTATTGGTCCTGACTTCTGTGTAAGGTTTTCCGATTGGTACCCCCTATTATTTTGTAGTCCTCCCATATGTCGTTGTCTTTTTTTTTTTTGTCTTGAGCACCGATCTGTCACGTCTTATTGCCTTTCGTATTTTGTAGGTACCTACTTCTCATTACATGACATGCCATTTCATTTTAGCATATATAACATTTACTTTTGTTTGTGCTCTTATATTTTTTTAATTTTAAGTAGTATGTTTTTTAACTTAACGTAGAATCTTGGTACCTACTACCTAGGTTGAAAAGATCTTAAAAGTGCTTGAAGTTTATTGTTAGCTTTTCGCGTCATGTTTGTTACACTGAGGGCAAAGTTTTACACTCTTTTATTCTATTCCAATTTTGCATTACTTTTTTGTGATACCATAATGTGAACTACCCAGTTCGATGTGCACGGCGACGGCGGCCCTGGGTGCCTAAAATTAAACGTTTTCTCATAGTTTGAGTTGTGAAGGTTCGATTTCCGTTCGGTTTTTACAGTAATTGACTTAAGTTTATTTTTAATAAAAAAATTGTAATTTGTAACCTAACCCTGGAAGTAACCTGGGGTGGGTTGCCGTGACCCGGAGTCGGCACTCGGCAGGCTGATGCAGGCCGGAGCGGCCGACGTGGGGCGTGGGGCGGGCGTGCGGCGGCGCCGCCTTCGCAGCGTCGCGGCGCGCGCTCGCCACACGCCTCAGTCCGCTCCGCGCCCGACCCGCGGCCGCACGCGTCCGCCGTGCTCCGAGTCGTTGCGCCACGACCGACCGATCCCATCCCGGAGTGGCGGTTCGCATCTTACCGGGCAGCATTAGAGTCGTGTCGTATTTTCTAATACTGTCTGGTAAAGATGTCGTCCGCGCTCCACGTTCAGCGTCGTCGCCGAGGGATCTCTCACCGGAGCCGGTCGAGTGGTGTACGGGGTCGGGGACCGCGTGGTGGCCGCATGGGCAGCTGGGAGCCGGCCGTCCTGCCGCCGGACCGCCGGAGCGGCTCCGACGCGTCTCCGGTCCGGTCTGTTCGCACAAAATTTTCCGACGCTGGCGACTGCAAGCGGTCGAGTCGCCTGCCACGTTGCGCCACTTCGCAACAGGTAGTTATTGTGCTCATTTGAAATTTAAATGAACATCGGTGTGGTTTTATATACTGGAGCGTACGTATATAAAATATGTACTTTGTAACCACTTTAGGCACCGGTCGAGTCCGCTCAGTGGTGGGTAAAGCGTACAATTTGTTTGCATACTTTGTCCCTACGTACTGGTAGCGTAGCCTAGCGCGAGTAGTACGAACTACTAAGGGTCAGTTTACACCTAGACGCGACGCGACTCAACCGACGCTTCGCCTACTTTTTAATAGCTATAGTAAATCGAAGCGCGGCGTCGGGCAACGCAGTGCTGCATATTAAGCATATTATTGCATGAACTTCAAATATCGTCGCGTCTCGTTGTGAACGGACCCTAATACGTTGTGTAAAGTATATGACTAGACTAGAGTGTGTGCTGTACGGTGTACCGCACGTCCCCCGTCTGCCGGACGGCGCGGACCGCACGGACCATTGCACCAAAGTGGCTGCGGGCTAAGTCCAAATATTATATCGATGTAAAGTTTCCAATTATTGCTTAAGTTGTTTCTTACAAAACGTTCGACCTTCTGTGATCCGTCTAGAATAATTAACCTTGAGTATTTACATTTTATTCAAATATTATTAAGGTCAAAATGTAACACACTGTTTCCCAAACTTTTGCGTCACTGCGTGATATTATGATATCTAAAGACGACCTACTAATAGCAGCATTTAAACAGTTACGAGAATTTAATTACATTTGTATGGTAAATACATTAAAATATGATGTATATTGTTTAGCATAATATATATATCGATTGTTGTGTTATGCATATTAAAAAAAAATATACCTACGTAAATATTAGATCGGTTCAATACTTGCAGTATTTATGTTATTGTCATAAACTTTTCGTTCGCAATAAATAGATCCACTAGTCAGGATGACTTGTCACAATATTGACATTTGACAGGCACTCGCCGTACGTGCGGACCGAAACGTCGCGTCGTCGTCGCGGCGATACGTTTTCTCGCTCGCTCGCACTCCGTGTGTCCGTAGCTCACATAACTAATTAAAATTCCTCGCATCAACAACGGCTTCGCGTTTACCAATAATACTTAATTAATTCCCTCGCCTTATTATCTTTAGGGTGTATCTACAATTTTATTATTCAAGTTTTTCAACATTTTTAGGACAGCTCGTCGGTCGTCAATGAATGTCATCGGTCATAACGGAAACTTTATAAAAGTCGTAGGATATTTCAATGTCGAGAACATAGACGTATCGCTAGTCACTCGGTTATAGCGCTAATGCTATTATGCGTGTCAGTCGCTATCTTCGACAGAGTCGAATCCGGCAGATGTTTAATTCACGAGCGGGCCCGCAGTCCGCTAACTATTCTTCGGATACGTTGAATAATTTATCAGGGGATGGAAAGTTTTTGTCTTACCGAATATTAAGATGTAGGTCAAGGTCCGGGTCACGCCAGTCGCTGACGAGTCACGCTATGACGTTTAGAATTTAGATGCAACCGCCATTTTTGTTTTTAAAGTGGGTAGGCGGGAGTTTGCTTTTTATTGTCATCGAGCATAATAAGCTCACCTATGTTAAAATATCGGTAAATATGTCGGGAGTGTCGGAGGATATCAGTCATCACTGGGCTAGCTGGTGCTGGGGCGAGAACGTGGCTGCGATAAGCGGCGTGGAGCGCCGAGCGCGATGGCGGCGCGCGGCGGCGCTATCGCGGCGAGTCAGAGGTCGGCCGATATCGCTGTTGTTGGCGGTCGCTATCGGGGGTTATCAGTTATCACATGCCCGAACTCTTATGCCCACTGCTAGAAGTTAGCACGTACTCTTCCCGTGTTATAATAAGTACCTGGGTAATCGAGCTTTGCTCGGAGCTCTAGTAGATTTAAAAAAATTATAAATAATCACAAAAATATTTTACTGGGGTTTAAAGCCATATCACATTCCGAATTTCCGAACAACTCAAAAATTTACCAAACTGTCATGAATGGGACTGACATTTATATTAGAGTCGAAATTATTGATATTAATATAATTATTGTTGTACGAGCGACGAAAGAAAAAACTTAAAAATGCTCGGTTTCCAAGATATAAAACCTAACTAGATCGGTTTTTCTCCCCCGAAACTCTGCACACTAAATTTCATGTTTATTATACAAGATTGTCTCGTTTAAAGTATAAGATATAATAATTGAAAAAGTTTTTGCTGTCTTATTTGTGTTTTATGTACGTTTATACTACATAAAAGACAAATCAACCGTTAAACTGCTAGTTATAGTAGATGTTTGTATATGTCACCGTTAGATTGTAATAAAAATAATGAAATTGTAATATGTTGATAGACTTCGGACGCGAATATTCTGCCTATAATTTAACACATCACTTTTCGTTAGATTATAAATATATAGTTATAGATCTTTTGAAATATTTTTACTATCTCGTTAGTTATTTTACAATCTAACAGTTTTTACCATTTTACGGTGACATATATAATAATATAAAAACAAATCGTCATCACTATCACAGTTCCGAAAACTAGGCGCAACCTGTGCTATGGGCGTTTTATATTTGTATAAGTTTAAAGAATATAGGTGAAGTAAGGAATAAGAATAAGATAAGGAACATTAGTTTGATTAATTTAGCTCTGAAATTTCCAATAACGGTTACTACTATTCAAAAGTGAATTTAAGTAATGATTACATGCGGGATTCTATGCATATGACAAATGTCAGTATATATTATTATTTGGTACACTTTACTTTTTACAAAAAGAATAACATTCCTTGTTCTTTTCTTTCCTGGCAAATCAGCAAAAAAGTTTTAATTATAAAACCGCCAAAATACTAAAATGTGTTGTCACAACGTCACCTTCTTGTAACCACCTGTTCAATTATCAAATCAAACTAAACATGTCAAATTCTACAATAGGCAAGCGGACTATATTTTTTATATTACATAAATGAATAGTACTCTTAAATATGAGTAACTTCTCAGAAGAAACCGTATACCTATCAAAAGTCAATATTTTCAAAGGTACAGCGATTTGTATACAAAAGTCTCGTAAAAACGCTCCATACTAAACTTAACCTACAAGTGACGTCACTTGTAGGTTATGGTGTATATGAAGTATACTAAACGGCCGCAGGAATATATTTGTAAATATCTCCGATATTTATGCGTTTAAGTTCATACTTGCCATAATGAATGTTTTTGTGTATGATATAAGTAAACTAATGATGTAGGTTTTGTTTACCAATTTCGCAAAAAAATATTTTTTTTGGTACTTTTTATTATTTAAATAGTAAACTGCACATAAAATAATATATTATTTTATATTAACCAAGTACCCAGTAATGCCTCAATATTTCTGAATATATTAATGAAACTAAATATTTCTGATGTAGTCCGATCCCCTATTGTTAATTTTGATAATTTTACTATTTTAAAATACCTTTTATATCTACTAATAATATCAGAGAGAAACGCTGATAATAATAATCCGCACTAAACTTGATCTAAACATCAACTTACACTTGTAAGTTGATGTTTAGATCAAGTTTAGTGCAGATCTAAACATCAACTTACACTTGTAAGTTGATGTTTAGATCAAGTTTAGTGCGGACATACATTTTTTTTAAATGACGTTTACTGAGGGTTGTGATACTGATACTGGCTATTCCTTACTTGGGATGAGCGTTTTAAAATGTTAAATGTTTAGTGATAAAACTACTTTAAGAAAAACAATATTTTTCTGCAAAGTTTTTTAATTCCTTCTGTTTCAGCGCCATCTATCAGTAGCTATATCAATTACGAGTTATGGAATCGATAAACGGTCTCATTGGTCAGTTAAGTTAAACTTGGTTATCAGTCACTTTTTGGTTCAGTAAAGTTCAGACCAAGCCTTTTTGTCGATTTTCGCTGTACGACGGAAATCGTACGACGAAAATCGACCCATGTAAATTTCCAATTATTGCTTGCGACGTTATTAATATTTGCGGCGTCGTTGTCGTCGTCGCCGAATCGCCATTTAGTCGATTTTCGCTGTGCGGTAGAAATCGTGCGGATTACCCTTGTGACGAAGGCGGGATTTCCGCCTCTACCAAGTTGGACGGGCAGTAAATAAGATAGCACTTTAGTCATTACGGGCTACATAAAAATGAAAGACTTTACAATTTTATGTAATAAATAATAAAATTATTACGTATTGATTGTGAGCGAGAGAGTAAGAGAGGGATCCATAAATCTCTTGTAGCGAATATAAATTTTAAGTACATTACATAGATTAAAGACCATTCCGTTAACAAAAACGCTACATGAGATATTTCGGGAACGGGGTAGGTAACTAAGTATATACAAATTACGCTTCCTTTATGACATTGAATAAAATATAGTGGAGGTATGTAGTTCGCTTTGGCCGTATAAAAGCATGGAAAATATCAGAAGATGGATATTATAGTTTATCGACAGTTTGAACATTTTGGGTATCCGCATCTCGGACCGGTATACATCGCGTCGCTCGCGGAGCCGGTGAAAGCTGCAGTAAATTAATCGTTCAGGTGGATTCCGCTTTCGAATCGAATTCTTATTGGTTTGGGAGAGTGTCGCTGCGTCGGGACCGGTTCTTAATTTCTTATAGGTGCGTGCGTTGTGCATCTATTTCGGGAGTCGTTGACCGCCGGTTTGGCACTGCCGTCCACGGCCGGTTTTATCTGTTCGTACTTCGTGTCCGGGGGCGGCCGCGCCTCGGCACTTTCGTGTCCGACACTCGTATTTGAGTCACCTCAAATACGACCCCGGCGCTACTCGCCCCTCTCGTGATAATATCGGGGCTCATCCTGACTCCTGGGCCGATCTTCGGCAAACGCCCGTACGGCCGCGGCTCGACGAGCAAGAATATGATATCCCACGTGGCGCGTCGCGCGACGCATTGTTGATAGTTATTTATATCGGCCGCTAAAACGAGTCCCATGCTTGCCGCTGCGTCGACCTACACGCTCGTCTCCGGTATACCATGTTTTATTGATAACTCAAATATCGTTATTTTTATTGAGACAGGCGGACGAGTACACAGTGCACGCTTCGTACGTACATTTCGTTTGTTCATCATGGTGACAATCGATAATCGATATACTATATACTGGACAAAATATGTCGCTTATAACTTGCGAGGGACGAGGCGTCTGCCTATTTGCGCAGCGTGTATTAAAAAACCAGTCGATCTATGGTGCTACGACTCGAACGTCGCTCGCTCGCTAGGCAGCAAGCTTTGCTTTTGCACGCGATTGACGCCTGCAGTCTGCTAAACCTGTCCTAGATGTATCATTTACGTTATTAAAGTCTGAGATTAGAAAATTATTAATCGACTTATTACACTAGATTGGATCTGTGTTGGTAGTAGGCAGTCGATACCGAAACATATTATTATTCCACCGAAGTCACCGAAGTCTGATAACACTTATAATAATTAAACGGCTTAATTTATCTGTTCTGGTTTTATCAATAAAGTTATCGTGTGGTGTTAGCATTTGACATCAAATCATAAATAATATTAAAATTAGGTTATTAAATGAGTCCAAAGAGTTAATTTTGCGTTTTCTTAAATATTTTAAGTTAAATTAAATTCAAGTAGGTACATAAGAAGGCGCTTTGCATGCTTTCTTAAATGCATAACGGTTTCAAAAGCGTTCCGCGTAACATAATAATATTATTATTTTGAAGATTTATGAGAATTTTTATAGAAAGAATTCAATAAAATTTAAGTGTTATCGTGTGCTTAAATATTTCGTACCACCTATGTAAGGGAGTAGGTACTTAATCACTTTCAAAGGTACTAATTACTAATTTCTAATATTTTTCATGGAATGAGATCACAGGCCCGCCTGACTACCCGTATATTCTTACTTATAAAATGTAAGTATATCATATTGTAGTGTGTGTACAATGAACGTATTTAATATGCATATACCCGCTAGTTTGCGCGGTATGCCAATTCTCAGATATAGGGTGCCAAAGGTACAAAAAATTTTACTAAGTTTTCTTACAACCGTTGAAATGATTATACTATAAAGTGAAAATTATACCGATTATTTATTTTGATACTAAAAAAATGGAAAATCATTCATGTAGAAATAATTTTTAAGGAACCATAAAAATCTACCATCATAGCTGGATCCCATCGTCCTTCATATGTTATTTCTCTTGTTCGTACATCCTCGCGAAATCTTTCTCCTTGTTAATCACTTATTGCGCCAAGATCATCAGGAAAAAAGTCTAAATGAGACTGTAGAAAATTAATTTTGGGAGACATTCTGCATCCTACGTTTTGGTACGACTGAAGCAGTCCATGTACTAAAAGTTCATAGATTTCTGATTTTTTTTTATTGCTTAAAAAGCCTTTTATGATTGCATCAAAATATTTTCAAGCTTGTAAGTAGGTAGTTCTTCTTGATTTAATTTTTGGACAAACAATGCATCCTTAACCAATTTTATTATTTGCGGACCTATAAAAACTCTTTCTATCAGCTTAGCATCACTAAGTTGAGAGAAAACTATCTTTAAATATTTGAATCCTTCGCTTTCTTTGTCCTTAGCCTTAAAAAAATATTAATCCTAATTTAATGTGCATGGGAGGTAGAACATCCGCACTCGTAACAACATTTATTTGGTGGTTTTTTACAAGATCTTATTTGACGACTAGCTATATTTTTATGCACAAAACGTCTTAACATAACTAATCAACCTAACTGTATGTAATAACACAAAATAAAAACTCGTTAACTGTAAATATTGTAAATATTATATTGTGAGGATTTGTGTAGAGGCTAATACTAGCGAAATATGTGAAATAGGGATCAGGTCTTCGGCGGCAGTAGCACCAGTAAAAAGGTACACTTGAAGGTTAGAATCACCTTTATTGGTCAGCAACTAGTAGTAGAATGGCCGCCATTTTACAATTATCGCCCTTTTTATACATTTATGAGTATTAACAGTTAAATGTTTATATGACAGTAAATATGTTTTAAATATTAATACTAGCATTTAAATATTATTTTAGACCATGTTCTATTATTAATAAATGATTGAATAATTAATATAATCAAATTAAGATAGACCTGAAGCTACGCATTAATAGTCACCAACATTAATTGTATTATTATTATCTATCCGGAAGTGAGTTTTGTAACACTCGGCCATCCTGCATTTTGCCGTGTCCCACGGCAAGTTAGCTGGTTTTCATCATGTCATGTCATCTGTACCTGGAAAGAGATAAAAAGAGAACAGTAATTGCGATAATATTTTATGGCAGGCAATTGGCATGTGTCACGCTCATAATATTTAAATTTTAAATAGTATTGAATTATATATCTAACTCATGGATACTTAATTTTAATTAACACAAAATACTTGCTTTTCTTTAAGGAATACATTAACATATTATATGAATTATTTGTTAATTGATTATTATAGTTATTAGCTATTAAGATTTAAGTTAACAAACAGTCAGATAATTAATTTTATTACATTATTTATTATTATTATTATTTATTTTATTTTTAGCATCACCTATATCTAGTTTATTTACCAGTGATTTGTTTCAGGTCACACAGACGGTTATTGTCACACAGACTTCTTTTTATTGTCACAAAGACTTCTTTTTATTGTCACAAAGACTTCTTTTTATTGTCACAAAGACTTCATTTTTTTGTCACAAAGACTTCTTTTTATTGTCACAAAGACTTCTTTTTATTGTCACAAAGACTTCTTTTTATTGTCACACAGACTTATTTTTATTGTCACACAGACTTCTTTCTATTGTCACACAGACTTCTTTCTATTGTCACACAGACTTGTTTCAGGTCACATAGACTTACCTACTAGATATTTATTGCAGGCCCCACATACTTAGATTAGTGTCACACAGACTACTAATTTACTAGATATTTGGTTCAGGACACACAGACTGAGATTAGTTTATTTTCACACAGATCTAATTTACTAGATATTTATTGCAGGTCACACAGACTTAGGTCCTAATTTACTAGATATTTGGTTCAGGTCACACAGACTTAGATTAGTTTATTTTCACACAGATCTAATTTACTAGATATTTATTGTAGGTCACACAGACTTAGTTTAGTGTCACACAGATCTACTAATTTACTAGATATTTGGTTCAGGTCACACAGACTTAGATTAGTTTATTTTCACACAGATCTAATTTACTAGATATTTATTGCAGGTCACACAGACTTAGTTTAGTGTCACATAGACCTAACTAATTTACTAGATATTTCATGTTTATTTCAGGTCACACCGACTTAGATTACTTTATTGTCACACATATATAACTAATTTACTAGACATATTTTAGCATCACACAGATCTAGTTTATTTACTAGATATTAATTGTTGTTTTTTTAACTACGAAATATTTAAAATACCTACTTGTAAATGCTACCCTACGGTCAGTTATTATTCTGAAGGGATTTCCGAATACTGATATAATTCCTTTTAAGTTTTTTTGTTTCATTAAAGCTAATACTACGTACGGGACTAGCAAATACGAATTTGGTATAGAAATCGATTTCATCTAATATATAAATATTTCCATTACGAGTTTTAAGAAAAGGCCCCAAATATTCGACATGTAATGTGTGCCTGGATGTTAGGCCTATGGCATGTAACTCGCCCTATGGCTTATCATAATTCCCTTTAGCGTATGCACACAGCGACAAGCCTTAATATATTTTTTATAAACCGAGTCATCCCTAAAAACCAGAATTGCAACTTGATTAGTTTTTTTTTTGCACTTCTCAACCGTAAGTGGCCAGCTTGGTCATGATATTTTGTAACAGGCTCCATTTCGATAGCTTAGGTATCACAAATATATTCCCGTTCAAGGTTTTACGAAATAATCGGTCGTCTAAAACTTTATATATATTTTGAGTAGCCTGAAGCCCCATCAAGTTATCTAATTATGTGTTGTTTATCTAATTATGACATTGTCATCCTGTAGATGCAGAGTTATAAGCCAGTCTTCTTTATCGATGTTGAGTACACAAACCGTTTCTAAAAGATTGCGACTAAGGGCGTCGACGTGTTTGAATGCGCTCACCGGAACAGTATAATACATATCTACAGCTAGTGATGTGCCGGATCGTTAAAAATGCATATCCGCGGATACGGATCTTTCTTCTGCCTCGGATATCCGCGGATACGGATATCTAGCACATCACCAATCTACACATACAATAAATAAAACTGAAGTGTCTGATAGTAATTTCAAATTAACAGCTTTTCACTGAATGCTTATGAAAGTATATTCGGCACTTACGATAAAATATCATTTTTTAATTTGTCTGTTTGTTTCGGCTAATCTCTGAAATGGCTGGACCGATTTTCATGGAACTTTCAGTAGAAGATAGCTGAGGATGTAAGTTCTAATATAGGCTACTTTTATTTTAGGGTTCCATTTAAAAAATAGGGTTCCTTCTCCGTTAGTTCCATGCAAACGAAGTAGCGGTCATCAGCTAGTTCTATAGTAAGAGAAGTAAGATCTTGGATCACAGTGAGCCACCAACGGCTATACCCGGCACAAGTGTGTTACGTAAAGCTGAGCATTCGGTAATAACTGACGGGAATTCCAGTTAGATATAGGTATACGGAAATATTTTGAGTATTCTACAACTGCCAGGGTTCCTAGTTCATAGCTATGGTAACACTGTTCTTCCCTGGTATTTAAGCAATTACACAGAACACTATAGAACCTGAAGAAATTGGCTCATTTTGGTACTGTAACATAATTTCTCCTAGACTTACTGGCATCCGTATGAAGCTCAGTTTTAGCATGATGATTATAAATACTTAGTACTGGCCTTTTAGTTAAAGCTGGTTTAAGATTTTCGAACGGTTCCCTATTTTTTCGCATAAAATCATATGTCATAATTTTACTTGGCATAATTTCATTTGACCTAATAGTAGTTTCGCATAATATTCATTTGTCATAACTTTCTTAGCATAATTTTTTTTCGCATAATTACTAAAAGCATAATAATTGTTAGGCATACTTATTGTAAGGCATATATTTTTTTACGCATAACGTTCATTAAGAATAATATTTTTTTGCATAATATTAAAAAGCATAAATATATTTACGCATAATGATATTTAAGCATACTATTATATTTACGCATACATCTTTGTAGCATTTTTTTTCACATGATATGAATGATAAATTCTACTGGGTGTGCGAGTTAAGACGAAATAACAATTATAATTGTAATTTTACGACTGATTACGAAATAAAGTAGGACAAAAACACGAACTGCTATCTAAGAACATGCCGAGCTAATTATTTTAAACATGTTAGCGGCTTACGGGTGGCCCAAGGGCCACCCCGCCGCAACTAAACCTACTGTTACACATGTTACACAGGTATATGAGTTTAATACCTGTTTTTAATATTTTATTAATATGCGTTTAATTAAACGTAAAGGTAATTACCTTAACCGTGTTTTCATTATGTATATTTGTGCCTTGTGACAGAATGCTTTGAATTTATTATGACAAAAAAATATGCCTAACGAGTTTATGCCAAAAAACAATTATGCCAAAGTATTATTATGACAAGAAAAATTATGCCTTACGAGTTATGCCTCATTAAATTAGGACAAACAATATTAGTCTAAATGATATTTATGCCTAATGATGTAGTATGCCAAAAAACCATTATGCCAAAGTATTATTATGCGTACTAAAATTATGCCAAGTGATGTATGCCAAATGAAATTATGACAAATAAAATTATGCGAAAGAAGAGGATCCCTTTTCGAACGCTCCTGCTCAGTCACTACTCACTCACTCCCAAGTTTTGTGTAAGAAATGTTAGCGGACGTGCTAACTCGGCGAAACTACGAACGAATTTCCGAAAAAAGGAAGCGAGACCAATAAATTGCCTTACTTCGTGTAAATTACGAAGGACGCCTAAATTGTGATACTTTCGATTTTAGCTAGTCCCGGACACCCTGAGCCAAGTTGGAGACTGGCTGAAAGAACGGTCAAATACCTAATCTAGGATAAATTACTAACTTATTGTTCAATGGTTGTAAAGCCTTTTTGCATGAGACCTGAAAATACAGCGGGAGCATTGGCCAGACCAAATGGCATCCGCAGAAATTCATACTGACTTGTAGGTGTAACGAACGCAGTTTTATGTATCGCGTCTTCTGGCATATTTACTTGATAATAACTTTTTTTTTGCTAAATCTAAGACCATGACATTGACAGACATTTTCCCGGAAGCCGATTAATCTGGTCATCAATATGTGGAAGTGGATATCGATCATAAACGGTAATCACCTCCCTTCTTTTTCACCAATATTCCAGGACTAGCATAATCTGAGCTTGGCTCACCTACCTACTGTACCAACCGAAATCAGTTCACTAATCTTTTGCTCGACAATAGGGAATATGCACGTTTTTTTTAATAGATCTATCTTGTTTGGTAAACTGTATGATAAATTAGTTTTTAGATATCATTAAAATTAACAAAGATATGAACGTTTAAAGTAGTATAATATTAGACCGACATCGGTGTGTAACGTGACGTCACATAACACGACTTTCATAGAAGGTTCATAAGTAATTTCGTTTTGCCAAAAAAATGAGATTAAAAACTTTGACCGCTCATATCTTGCTCACTTATCAACAGATATTGAAAATTTTCTCACCATTTCTTTATTTTTCAGTTTAGTATCATATTATAGTAGTAGTAGTATATTATAAATGTAAGTAGTAGAAGTATTTTTGTTATTTTTATCAACAACCGAATAATAATTATGATAGGTATACTTTTTTGGGTTGCTGCCTAGTTTAGCCATTATGCTTTATGTTAACTTATTCATGCAATGACTAACCTGTCTGTGTACTAAATATAAATAAATAAATTATTATGTTTTAAGTTATTTTTATGTTTTATGCATATTCCCTATTTCCGCCTCTTTGTACGACATTCTATATGGTTTGCTGTGAACCGGTACCTACATTAGTTTTGGTATGAATGCACATCTGTAATAAATAAGTACTCCCTAGCTGCTTACTACATTCAGCGAATGCCGATATTAATATTGGTTTAACAAATTCAATAACCTACCACAATAATATTCACCAATATCCCCAACCCATAATATCAGAAATATCTATTTTTTTTTTGTCAGTACGTTATTCACATTGTTAAAATGTTGGCTACCTGATGTTAACATTACTTCAGTTACGTTAAAAATGTCAGCTTGAGTAAGTGATTTCCCTTTTTGCCAATGGATACACCTAAATTAGTTACTTGTAATGTGTAGTCACCGAATTTTAAAATAGATTGCGGTATATATGACAAATTCCCAAAATCAAAAATAACAGTCCGCGTTACAAGTGTACTGCCGTAAACTAACTTATTTGTTACATACACGCAAATTGACCGAGTATCCCCGGGTTGCACCGGGCTGAAATTCAAGATCGTTATTTAAATACAAAAGAATTCTTTCTACAAAATCATTCGAGAATAAATTAATATCGGACAAGTAGTGGGTAGTATGAAAATATTCTTCATTGTTTGTAATAACACGCCTTTAAAATTGGCAATGAGTGTTACGCCTGAATGTTTTTAAATCCTTATGATCCCGTATTGGTCACTTCAGCCCCACTGTTCACACAAATATTATCTATACTTATGTATATTAAATTATATATTACCTAACGAAATGATATGCATAATGCAAATCTCCAAAACCTTTTGATTGAAAAACTTTTTACCTTATTTGCTTAACTGGTGTTATAATATTAACTTTACTTCCCGTGTTAATATAACCTAGTAATTATGTTACTCCGTTGACTATGATTTGTTTTTTGTGTATACCGGATAGAATTTTGTAAAATTAATTTTGCGTACCTGCATACTGCCGCGTTGATCATGAGACACGTACTGGCGCGCGGCGGTGCGCGTTGTCCGTCGTACCCGCAGTGCTTCCAGCAGCTCGGGCGCCTGCAGCATGCCAGTAGCTACTGGAACTGTGGCCCAAGCATTGACAAATCTGGCAGCGTGTGATGCGACAGTCTCTTGTTTCATGACCGGTCTTGCGACGACAGGAACGTAAAATATGGCTGTTCTGGTGACTCGCGATTTTAGGCCTTCGCATTTGGACACCGTTCAACGGTCAACCCACGAATCTCGGGAAAGGAGCTCGGGAAGGCGCACGCTAGATTTTCTTTCCACTGCGTCCATGGCCGTAAAGTCTTCCAAGTTATAGTCGTTATCGTACCATTCTCTCGCAGCACCGCGTAGGCAAATTTGCAAACGAAGATACAATATTTTTTTTGTCCCAGGAATACCTACATATCTCCGAGCTGGTCGATGTTATTAAGCCACCCTCTAACATTGGTCGATTTCTTTTCTGGATCAAGTTCTGTTATGAATTCTGCTTACAGATGATTAATTCTCCTCTTCATAAACAAGCTCCTAATATGTGGACGTGGAGAGGCATAAGTCTCACAGCTCTCACTTGTACCTTCATCCGATGATGAGTCGATGGCACTTGGCGTCTTCTTCCCAAAGCACAGCGATATGGACCCATCATGGTGTTTAGAGACAGAGAATGAACTCCGAGGAAGAAAAAAAAATCCTCCTAATCCCACTTCTGAGATGAAATAGGGATCAGGTCTTCGGCGGCAGTAGCACCAGTAAAAAGGTACACTTGAAGGTTAGAATCACCTTTATTGGTCAGCAACTAGTAGTAGAATGGCCGCCATTTTACAATTATCGCCCTTTTTATACATTTATGAGTATTAACAGTTAAATGTTTATATTAAAGTAAATATGTTTTAAATATTAATACTAGCATTTAAATATTATTTTAGACCATGTTCTATTATTAATAAATGATTTAATAATTAATATAATCAAATTAAGATAGACCGGAAGCTACGCATTAATAGTCACCAACATTAATTGTATTATTATTATCTATCCGGAAGTTTTGTAACATATGAAACTAAATAAAACTGATATTAGACCTGTTACAACACTTTGATGACTTGATGGGTGAAAGGTGAGGGTAGTTCAACAAACATATATGATGACTGTTTTGGTTGTCAAACCTTTGTTCCCTTGTTATAATTAGCCTACGGCACAAACCAGCGGGTATGTGTACGACTACTTTCAATGTACACGCTAATAGTACAATATGATAATTATACATTTTACCAGCGCGAATATAAGGGTAGTCAGGCAGGCCTGGGATCTCAGTTCATCAGTTTTCACGATAAAATTTCAATATTTTAATTAGTAATTACAATATATTTCTATTCTCAAACTCAAACTCAATTTTTTTAATTCCATGTAGGTTATGACATAACTAGGGAATATTATTCGAATATTCGAATATTCGTTTTATTCGAATATTCGACGATTTTATTATTCGAATATGACTGGGTTCAATATTCGAATATTTCGAATAAAACGAATAATAAAAATATTTTATTCATTTTTCAAATATATGTTAATAATAGTAAAAAAACTTGTGTTTACCGGTACAATTTCGTTATTTAATACATTATTTTTATTATTTATTAATGTTGTCATCAATGATATTCTAAAACAGAGTTGACTACACTGTTTGTGAAAGAATATCAATCTGTTTTTAAAAGAAAGAACGCCATGCTCACAGGCAATGTTAAAATAACCTAACCAAGAGCTTGTCAGGACGTGTCTAAGCAGGGTTCTGTAACAAAGCATAATATGATTTTTATTTTCATATTCTTAAGTAATTACCTACTGTCCGATTTGTTTAAAAATCATTTTCCTAAAGAGAATTTAGTATGATCTACCAACTCTCTAATTCTCATAGTTCAGAAATGACAGAGGGGGTGAAACCAATTTGGAGGCCGATTACTTGGAAATGGTTGACTATGTAAAAGTCATGTATGAAACTTTGCCTTTATTTTAAAATACATATTCAACATACACTTCACATGTATGGAAAGCCACTCAAGTATATAATAAAAATATATTTTTAACCGACTTCCAAAAAAAGGAGGCGATTATACGTTCGGCTGTATATATTTTTTTTTTGTATGTTCGCGGATAACTCCGCCGTCTGTTGGCCGATTTTCAAAATTCTTTTTTTGATGTAAAAGGTATAATCCGAAGTTGGTCCCATTTTCAGAAAATTGGTGACCTTACGATGGGATCCATGAGGAAACGAGGGAACTCCTCAAAATTTATATGGACACATATGGTGATTTCGACTTTTTCTGAAGTAGTCCAAGTATATGCTACCAAAAAGTAAGATTTTGCTCCAAGGTATACCCTGGATCCAAAAGTACAGAACAGAACTCCTGACTCCTTATAGATACATGTTTGGGGATTTTGGCGTTGTTTAAAGAACTGCAAGCATATGCCACTTTATCAATTAGAGTAATCATCATCATCACCACCACTATCACAGCATACATGATGATAAATAAGGTACTTCTCATAGTATTTTACACTAACACGGAGATCTTTGAACATTGAGGAATCGAGGGAACTCCTGGAAATTTATATCGACACATAGTGATTTTGACTTTTACTAAAGTAACACAAGCATATGCTACCAAAGAACAAGATGCTGTACCAAGGTATACCCTGAATCCAAAAGCACTGAACAGAACTCCTCAGTATTTAAAGATATGCGTTAGGAAATTTCGGAATTGTTTAAAGAACTGCAAGCATATGCCACTTTGTAACTTACAGTAATCATCATCATCATCTTAATAACAATACCTAATGGAAGCTTGGCGCGTATTCAGTTATACATTCGATCGTTTATTTTAGACGATTTTAAGACGTATTAATAATAATTTAACAAGATATATCACTAAAAAGGGTGAAATTATTATTTTTAAACAAAAAATTAAACCGACTTCCAAAGTAAAAATGCACAAAAAAGTATGAAATAAAATTTATTTTATAAATAATTCCCCTTTTAAATTTGGCTATTTCTCTACTTAATCTTAATATAGTGAGTAATTCTATAAAATACTGTAGGATATCGTTTGGGCTGGTAGCGACTTCAAAATTAAGAAGATTAAGTATTGAAATAGACAAATTTAAAAGGGGAATTATTTATAAAATAAGTTTTATTTCATACTTTTTTGTGCATTTTTACTTTGGAAGTCGGTTTAATTTTTTGTTTAAAAATAATAATTTTATCAAACCGACATCTAGACGCAGAAGAGCGGACAGAAATACAGACGGACAGAGTGAAATGATGAAAGTTTCTTGGAAAAATTGGAAGGAACACTTAAAACTGTTAAGAAAATAGTCGACTACCTAAATAACAAATATACACCTAGTTGAGTTTATTATTACAATAGAGTATAGTATTACACTGGCCTGCAAAACTAAGTACAAATAATTTAAATTTTTTCTTTTATTATACTGAAAACGAGGTTTTGGAGCCAATTTATTCAATATTCTCCCATTCTTCTATCATATTCAGAGCGTGTCTTAGTGCTGTGAGGGTACTATCTGTAGTAGGCTTCTGACTAGCCTTACAAGCTCATCTCAGGGTATAGTTAATCAGGTTGAGGTGAGGACATCAAAATATATTAGTATCGGTTCCTCACCCATACCTATTTGCTAAATACGGCCTCGCATTCTCTTTGAGAATCTTTGTCCAATTGATGAGTGGTCCAATTCTTGTGGCCACATACTTATTGTGGCTTCCTGAAGGTATGCCAGCCCATTGTATATGTACTTTGCCCCAGCATACTGGACTCTTTCTGAAAAGTAGGCTTAAAGATATCGCCTACCAGGTCACGTGTAGTTAACCTCCTTTCAAAAGTTCACTTTAACTTGTAAAGTTAAGAGTAACAGTGGCGAAGGCTGGTTCTTCTTCATAGGGAAGCCCTAGGCTGTATAATAGGTAAGGTAGGTATTTGGATGAGGGTCTTCAAAAGATAAGTGGTAAGTGAAGCCGATAAGAGTGGAGTTATAGGAACACCACGCCACTGGTGAGTAAATCCACTCATCTGGGACCAAAATTCTGGACCATTCTCGTTCATCCTACTGTATGTGTTCACAGACGTATCACAGCTACTCGATACTAGGGCTCCGAGTTTGGGAGGTGAGGCCACTCGACTTTCGCCTCGGTCTTTAGTGTTTCAGATTTGCTTAAGCAAGTCTTCTTCACTGTGCTGTCAGTGACGTAGTCCCATCGGGACTGAAGAAGGTGTTGCTGAACTTAACTGCATTTAAGTGTCGATTTTCAACATGTGGAAACAATTAAACGGTCTTCTCGAGCGCTGAGTCTGCCATCAAAGTCTCTCACGGTCTTCTTAGATGTTTTTCAGTCTTTTTGTACCTTCGTTTTATCTTCTAAATGGTTCGTAACATCACAGACTCCAGTCTTGCAGTACAACACATACTTTACATACGCCTTGTTCCAGAAAAATCATCAGCACATTCTTCAAGTCAAAGGCTATGATATATTTTTTAAATCTACTGTTGTCTAACTTCGCTTTTGCAACAAGACTCATCGTTCAAGAAAAAAACTAAAAACATACATAGATACAAAAAATATGGTTAACTTGGAAATTAAAAAAGATTATTTTTGTTTTTAAAGATTTTAGTTTTTAAAGTATATTTGGTTATATAATTGGTTAATTATGAAGTTTTTTTGTTATGATAACATAACATTAAAATCTTTTTGAGTGCATTGTATTTTGTTTTTGTTTATTTTGTTTACTTATTGTCACTCACGTACCGATTAGGTCTGGAGCAGACCATTATGATATCACGACACCCGTGTGTTTGAGTTTTCAGCTCTATTTTATTAGAGCAGAGCACTATTTACAATGCATTCCGATTTCTGTGCAGTGTTCCAACTCTGCGAATATATTTCTCCCTAATTTAAATAAATTTATGAATAAATAATAATAAAAAGATAATATGTTCCCTAATATTATTGATCTTTGTACATTAAATCATACTACCAAAATATTAATTTCTAAAGTCTAACTTTTCAAATCGATTGTCTATGTTAAATCGATCAATAGCTTATTTCAATTAAACACCAGAAAAATACAAACCTCTAAAACAAACCCCAAGTATTCTCCCCTAGAGGATTTTTTTCTTAATTTTTTAGAGAAACCCCTTAGTAGGTAACTAAATCCGTGGTCTGCTCCAAACCTACACCGTATGTGTGTTAATAGTTGTAAAAAGTTATTGCAATTTAGTATTTTAAGTTGAAAACTTAAAAGAAGATTTTTGTTTTCTTAGAAATACGTTTATTTTTTGAGAGTTGTATATAAAACACTTCATATTTCAATATTATTAAATATGCAAGTCATAAAAACGCATTATATTACTTGTATTTAATTTTTTTTACCAATATTCGTATTATTCGTATTATTCGAATTTATTCGAATAGTGTTTAGCTATTATTCGAATTATTCGAATAGTAAAATTTGTCGAATAATAACATTCCCTAGACATAACGCTAGAATTGTCCTACATGATGCCTACCACCGGTTCGAAAACTAGCCCGGCGAGAAGAACCGACGTAAGAAACTCGCACGGGCCACCTTTTAGCAAAAAGATGGGAAAATTGTTCTTTAAAAAAAAAAAAAAAATTACAATGTTGTAACTTAATCTATATAACATGAGTACATAGAGCATACTTAAGTACATAAAAGCAGCCATAAAAGGGGGCCATCTTATTCCCAAGGTGTGCAAGGAAAGGGATGTTTTGTGAATAAACTTAATTATTAAAAATATTTTTTATTATTATCCGCGTCAACTGATGGTGCAATAATGCATTAATTTTGACCAAATTTGATTACCATAAAAAAGGTTATAGTGAGTCAATCTTATAAGATAGACACTGTCGCGGAATTTTTTTAAGATCATTTAAAGAGGAATAATTCTTTCATACATATTTTTTAGGTAACTTGAACCGTTTACACGCAACGGAAGCCCTTCACGGACGGAAACGGAAGTTTTTGCAACATTTTTCACTGATGCTTTGCTCCTATTGGTCGCAGCGTGCAGCGTAATGTTATATAATATTAGCTTAAAGCCTTCCTCGACAAAATATGGACTATCCAACACAAAAATAATTTTTCAATTCGATCTAGCAGTTCCTGACATCAGCGCGTTCAAACAAACAACGGAAGCCCTTGTGGCGGACCAATCAGCACACAGTCCTGAATCGCGCTATCGAAGTTTTCTAAGATCGGCGACATATATACGACATCTGAAAACCACTACAGTGGGCTTCGGCCTGACCGAGCATAGCACTTCGCTCGGTCGGAGATCTCCCTTTGGGGCCTACCACCATACATCCCACATTGGTGACCCTCGACAGAACACGCCTCCTTCTGGACATCATCATCATCACTCCCCACCCCTCCGCACCACGCCAGCCAGCTTCAGCCTCTTCGGGTACCTGGACCACCAGCCTCAACGCACCGCGGCCTGGTCGAACCCTCATCGGCTTCAACGGGCACTCTCACTACACGGACCGGTCAGCAAGCAGAGCATGAAGCACCTCTCCTGGTCAGCACACGTAGCTACACGATCAGCAACAGAGTACGCGGCACCTCTCCTGGTCGTCACACGTAGCTACAACGATCGGTTAGCAAGCAGAGCACACCTCTCCTGGTCAGCACGTAGTATCGGCCCCGCACGGCAGCACTCCGACTCACTGGAGCCTGTGCAGCAGCAGCACAGTTCCGACTCACTGGGACTCTGGCACTGGCGACTCAAGCAGAAGACTCAAAATTCGACCTCCGGTCTTAGGGGGGAGTGATGTGGCGGACCAATCAGCACACAGTCCTGAATCGCGCTATCGAAGTTTTCTAAGATCGGCGACATATATACGACATCTGAAAACCACTACAGTGGGCTTCGGCCTGACCGAGCATAGCACTTCGCTCGGTCGGAGATCTCCCTTTGGGGCCTACCACCATAATTCCCACACCCTCAAAGATGAAATATTTTCCCCGTTCTTTTCCACATTTTCCATGGATTCATTGCTCCTATTGGTCGCAGCGTGATGTTATATAGTCTTAAGTCTTTCTCGATAAATGGACTATCCTACACAAAAATATTTTTTCAGTTCGAACCAGTAGTTCCTGAGG
This sequence comes from Glaucopsyche alexis, assembly GCA_905404095.1. Classification (NCBI taxonomy): domain Eukaryota; kingdom Metazoa; phylum Arthropoda; class Insecta; order Lepidoptera; family Lycaenidae; genus Glaucopsyche; species Glaucopsyche alexis. The sequence goes on from FR990053.1 coordinate 287,550, forward strand.
TTAGCGCGTTCAAACAAACAAACAAACTTCAGCTTTATAATATTAGTATAGAATTATAAATTATCTGCAGTCGAAATATTTAACCTCGACACGTCACACACTGTATAACTAGCTGAAAGTTTGGTTTATCGGACCAATTATATCGCTTACAATCTGTTTAGAGGCAGCCGTACAAATTAAAAACGACTATAAAGGCTCCCACAGACGAGAGGCCGATCGTTTCAGCTGGAACTGACGTCAGTTCGGCCTGAACGGATTCGAGCACACACACGGAAAAAATCGCATCCAATCCAATTTACGTCAGTTCGGCCTGATCTGATTCGTGCCCACACACGGAACAGTCGCATCAGTCCATTCTGGTTTGCCGCGCGCTACGGTCGTGTTTATCAATTTTGTATTTAAACACCGCGAAAACTCATACAACGCTTGTACAAGATACACGCCCGCACGGCAGCGGGTCGGGCAAGAACTGAAGCGATTTGTCCACACACGGTCAGGACTAGAGATGGCCGTTTAAACGCAAAGCGTTTAAAAAAGCGTGCTTTAAAAAATAAGTTGAAAATTCGTTTATAAATGTAAGCATTTAACACTTATTCTTATCATTTATATCGTTTATAGTCATTAAGCCATAAGTGTGGTATGAGCAAAGAAAAATAGTTCTTATGACAGCGCAATAAGAGTGAAAATTCTTTAATGTAGCTCATCACTTATTTAACGTTGATAGTCATTAAGCCATAAGTGTGGTATGAGCAAAGAAAAATAGTTCTTATGACAGCGCAATAAGAGTGAAAATTCTTTAATGTAGCTCATCGCTTATTTAAAGTTTTAATAAACAGGTTATTTTTTGTACTTATAACTTAAATATTTTTTCATGTTTAGTCGCTTTTTGTTAGTTGCGCAGTGCGCTTTGCGGGTTGACGAAAACACGTTATATTACGTTACGCAATAATTCGTATTTTAATCGTAATAGTGGTGTTTTGGTGGTTTATCGTGAACTTTTAATAAATATAATAATGGTCCATATGGACGTAATATAAACCTTTCGTGTAGTGTTTTAGTATTAAGTTTTTGTCGTAAGTACTGTTGTATATAAAAATGACGACTAGGCGTAGAAATTTGAACAGTAATTTATGGATTAAAAACTTCGAAAGTAGAAAAAATTATGTTTTTAAATCTTAACAAATAAAATAAAAGAAAAATTTAATGAACACTCAATTTAATAAGTATTTTTCACTATTAAATTGATATTAAGCAACTAAGCAACTAAGCAGTTAACAAAAACTGCTTTTGAATATTTAATAACGGATAAGTTAACTTTTTATTTTAAGCCGTTTATCACATCTCTAGTCAGGACAGGCCGCGCGTTCAGGCCGATCGGTCAGGCCAGAATTAATGTTGCCAACTTAGTTATTTTACAAAATTTTACTAAATTGAGTATTTTATTCCCTCCTTGGTAGAAATTTAGTTATTAGTAGTGTTTAAGTAGGAAAGAGCCAGACAGTAATGATATGCAAAATAGCTACTAAATACGTAATATTTCCTATATTTTAATTATAGTATATTTTAATTTAATGGTAAAATTTATAATCAAATTCAATTAATGAAAAAAATTTAATATAATAAAACCTAAAATGCAGTGGTTTTTGGGGGGCTTCAGGAATTCCTAAGTTAAGTAGCCTCTTTAGTAGTTTTTTAGTAGTTTTAGTAGAAATTGATACGAGTTTAGTAGTTTCACAAAAAAAGAGCTGGCAACACTGGAACGAATCGCTTCAGTCCGTACGGCCGCCTGATGCGATCTCGAAATTGCACACACACGATACGATTTTGCATCCGTTCAGGCCGAACTGAAGGTAGACCGGACCATGTATGGGGCCCCTAAATGACATATTTTATATTATTACTGTTTACAGATAGTTATTAGGCACATTGGATTTGAGAATCGGGCGACAGTGTTGTTAGTGACCTTTAGCCTCAGCGACTGTCTTTCCCTATTGACGATGAATAAATAAATCTAAAATGTGTTTTTGTTCGCAATCCACTTTATGTAAGGACTACACAATAATATTATATTATGGCAACTTGTGCAACTTATTTCACTAGTAGATTGTATGTACTATCAGATAATATAATTCTAAAGCAGGTTGACCGGTGTCATGATTTAATTATATCATGGGCGTAGCCAGGGGGGTGGTTTAGGGGGTTCAAACCCCCCCCCCGAAATGGGCCGGCTGGTATAATACAGAGATCTGACCAATATACAGAGGCGTATTTAGAAATTTTGCGCCCGAGGCCAATTAACATATTTTGCCGCCCCATTAACCCTATCTGAAAGATGATTTTTGAAGTTATTTTAGAAAAATAATCAACAACCTAAATCAGAACTTTGATGTATCAAGGGGTGTTGTAACACCCCCCCCCCCCGTAGTCGTTTTAGTTTCTTGAACCCCCCCGAAACTAAAACCTGGCTACGCCCGTGAATTATATTATATCGAACTGATAGGTCATTGATTGTATTGTGACTGCATGCCGTCATTTTAATGGAAATAAGTTATGAGAACAATCTATCTGATAAGGAATTAGATTTCCGATAGTACATTTTACATTTTTCAAAAGTAGTATGCCTTAAATGCATAATACATGTTTGACGCATAGGAAAATAACGCTTTTTAAAATAAAGATTTATTTGTGGACCGCTAGTACGTAAGAAATATTATTTATTATTTGCCGCTGGCGTTAACCCCCACCACTACAACACGTTCTATACGACCATGAAAAAAATCAACAGTAACATAATTTTATAATTATAATTTTAGTATGAGGTCGTTTTAAAATTATTGCGGTTAAACCGATGTTATTTGTTCAGTTGCTACAGGAATTCTTTGTGTGGTTTTCTGTAAATGAAAGTCGTGATGCAACTCAAAACTAAACCGCGTCTAGTACAATTAATCGGAATTATTTATTGAATGCGGACATGAAATTGACTTCCAATACGCGGCAGGACGTACCGTGAGCGCCGAGCGGGTACCTACGTCGAATTACAAAAATTACAGGCGGGCCATGAATATGGAGGCGAGTGGCGACCCCCGACCCGTGCGCCTTGGCGTCAGGCGTAATGTATGCACATAATGTACGGCGGTCGGCGGACATCACCGCGGTAAGTATAGTAGTACATATTTCAAATTTGTTAACATAATATGAATCGAAAGCGATTACGGCGATTTGTAGAAGTAGGAAATGGACGGTCGCTCATTTGACGCGTCGTGGGCCGTGGCGTGTGTACGAGAGTTTGATTTCGCTGACGCCTGTGAAACGAGATCGAGTTCCAGAAGCTAGCCGCGTCAGTACTGACAACTGTCACTACCGATAACACGGTATATGTATGTATCTTTATTATTAAAAAGAGGAAATATTTGTTTGTTTTCATTGAATTGACTCCGAAACTACTGGGCTGATTTTGATGAAATTTGGCAAAAATATAGAAGTAGACCACGGGGAAAGGGAAGGGGAATACTTTTTGTGAATACGGAAAAACATAAATTGTTCACTTGTGTAAATCCCAGTCTTTATTGCACATTGCTTATGTCCAGTCCACAAATCACGAACCTCAAAACTACTAAAATGTGAAAATGTGGAGCTATCACATTATATTATTGATTACGGTGACAGGACGATGCTCATGATGTATGGAATAGACCCAGAGTGAACACTGAATATGCTAAGTGCTAATTCTTAACACATTTTGGTAGGCATTCTGCAATCTGTTCCTTTTTTTTAATTTTGGGCACTATAAGGAGAAAACCCCTAAATCGATAGGGGTAAACTAAGTCAACTATCAACGATTGTAGAATTGTAAAACATAGTTTACTAACGTGACGCTGGCTCCGAACACTTTATTATGAGAGAAGTTTAAAGAAATTGGAATCTTAACTAGCTTCTCAGTAGGTATGTTCTTTCAAATGTATTATATGTTAAAAAAAAAACAATTAAAAAATAAAAGTGATAACAACAATAGAAATACTCGAAATAAACATAAGCTTGATGTACTAGTGTATAAGTATAATTGACTAGACTTAGTAGAGTAAGGAATTCGTTTAAAGGCCAATGTAGATGTCTGATAGCCTATACATAAGATCCCAGAAAACGTTCAAAATTTTTCAATCAAGAAATTTTAAAAAGTAGTCAAAGCACGTTTGTGTGCCTATTATAAAGTCAATGGCTGTGTTCCGCGGAAAATAGCTCTAACAAGAAAACTTAAAAATGACGACCGCTGGCGTTAAATAAGCAAAATATCCGATAATCTGTTTTTTTTTCTTTAGCGTTAGCAAGCGCTAACAAGCGTTTTTTTCCGCGGAACACATCCAATGATTTTATGAATGATAGCACACCTTGGAAATGAGGTGGCCCCCTGCAAGGCTACTTCTAATTAACATAATATATTTTGTACTCTTGTTATGTAGTTTTAGTCATAACATTGTTATTTATACTTTTTTTATTTTAAAAGAACAATTTTCAAAAAGATTTTCAAAAAGAGTTTCTTACACCGGTTCTTCTCGCCGGGCTAGTTCCCGAACCGGTGGTAGGTAGATCATGTAGATCGACGTTCAGAAAGTGCATAAAAATATTAATTTGGAATAAAAAAATTGACTTTGATTTACTCTCATAAACTCTCGTAAACCCATTCGGACGGATGACCGACACGACTAATCAGGTGCATGACTTACTTTTTACATGCCCATTCAACGCATGGGTCAATGGATACTCTTGTCAGGCAATCGAGTGATCTCCCTGAGTGATTTTTTTGTCGTTCCAACGCGGGCATCGAAGCTACGATCTCCGGAGACGAGAGCCAAGCTCTAAACCACTAGACCACGGAAGCTCTTGCTACAAAATACATAGGTCTTCAAAAATACATAAATTGTCCCAAATAATACATTGTTGCCACAAATAGGTATGTAATAAATGCTACATATTGAACGTAGGCCCCATCCTATCCCTATATAACGAGAATGATACAGGGACATCAGTTCCTCAAAACCCTTACTTATTGCTTAGTATTTTGCTTTGTAGTATGTAGTTCTGTGCCTCGATTTTACTACGCAGCCCGTCTTTAGTGTCCACCAGGCTGCGCCCGGTCGTCGGTACTCGGTAGTAGATAACTATTTGTAATGTCAGTGTTTATGGTTTACTTATTATTTTAAACGCTGTGCCCCCAGCGTATAATAATATAGACGTATGTTACCGAACTACACTGGCCGCGTGCAATTCATTTTCCCACTCCCATTTAGCGATTATAATATTATCTTCTAAGAATTCTCTGTATGTAAAATTCATAAGCTCATTAAAAATGTTGACTAGTTTCTTATTTATATTGTAATAGGAGCATCGGTTTTCCTCAAACAATTTGTTTAAGCCACAAGGAAACATCGCGCTGCATAGTCGAATCATCAAAATACTCATCGAGGAAGTCGGAGAGATCGACTACTCGGCTTCTGGACTGATCGACAGGAGCAATTGGGATTGTCTTTTGAATTTCATGATGCACAGATGCATTAATTGTTTATGGTATTACTGCAAATGACTACCACACGTTCGAAGCACAATACGGTACAGAGGGCTTAGACAACTTATAGTTATAATATTGGAAAGATCATTCCGCAGTCAGCAGTCAACCTGGTGGACGGACACGTGCAGCGCTACGCGGAGCTCGTGAGCCCTAAATCAGTGATAATCGAATTCGGGAGTGGGCTGAGGTCGACGGCCCTTGCTGTAACGACTAACTGAATTTCGATATTATTATCATAAAGTTTTGGTTTACCTTGTAACGTACTGTATAATAATTACGAAAGATTTACTAATTAAAGTTTAAGCTAAGCAAATTTTGATCATGGATTGTAATTTGTAAGTCACTTTAAATTTAAAATGTTTTTGCACCAGTAAAGTAACTATATTTTTTATGCGTAGCTGGTGAGTTCGTCGGTGGCATCTAACATGTAGGTATATCAAGATTTTTATTTATATTATTATTTTAAGTTTCAAGGTATACTCTGTTCAGAACTAATTTAATATTTTTGTGAAAAAAAGGCAGGAGTATAACAAAAATATTAAATTGGATCTGAACAGGGAAGTGCCACCTAAACAATTGTCCCCAGCAGTCAAATGTGGTGCAGAAGAAATCAGCTTAAAACGAAAATAAAAAAGTAGGCCCGAGTCCCGTCTCCCGAGCCTGCGACGCTCGTTCGTTAGGTACCTTAAACACGAAACACCAACGTCATTTATAATTCGACCGGAAACCTCCAAGGTTAAAGTGCCAGTTTATTTAAAAATTCTACAAATGAATTAATTCCAAAAAATTCACTTGCTTTAAGAATTTAAAAACTACTCCACACACCGCTGGAGTTTAAATGTTGGGTATGTTTTAAAATTTAAAAATTTTTCAAAGGGGGCTTTGACCACATAGGTGCGTTAATCATGTATGTATTATGTACCCAATTACCTTTCTTGTACCGAAACATTTACCTAGATCTACCAGGGCAATATACCTATTAACTTTACACTTGAAACTAAATAAAAGTGTATGTGGGATGGGGCATCCTAAATAAATTCCAGTTTTCTACAGCAGGGCGCGCTCCATCTTGCTCAGGATTTGCTAACAAGTTACAACTAGGAGCAATGACTAGTCAAGTATATAGCTCTATTTCAAAATCATATTTCGAACCCCATATGAAATCATTACAGATTCAAAGACTTTACTAAGTAGTGTTATGTTTATACAATTATGATTACAACTTGATGCAGGCGTTTGCAAATTTGTAATGATTCGATACAGGGTGCTATAAAATAAAATATATTTGTTTGGTGTTCCGTTGTCTTTAAATTTTAGAAATCCCTGGCAGCCGGCGTAGAGCACGCGTCAGGTGTTGTTACCTAGGCCTACATACGACGGTACCTCTCGGCCCCAGTGAACATCACACTATACACGTAACACGTCACCAGCGAGGCGGAGGGCGCGGGGCAGTTTACGGTCGAGGCGTGGGCCCGCGCCTCGTATAATATCCCACTTTATACCGACTGCGCAGGTGAACGAACTGCTCGAAATTTAAATGAGTATTATATATATTTTATAGTGTAATTTAAATAAAACATCGTCGCGGGCGGGACGCTGAAGGGGGCACGCGGCCGAACCGCTCTATAGTTATGACACCTCGGTGCGCGGGAAACCGATGTTCATTGTGAGGCCATTCCTAGTCCCTACACTCGCGTGACCGTTGAGGCGAGCGTGCAGACTGCAGACTCTGCAGAGGAACTGCAGTGCCATGGCAAGCAGATACGACACCTTTCTTATGTCTGCCGTAAACGTACATAGGGGTCTATTGTATATGGCTATTAAATGAAAGTAACAGAAACTTAAAAAGGTTAGCATCCACCGGCGGACACGGTGCCGGCCGGCGCGTCCGGCGTAGCTTCAACACTTGTCTGCTCGACAACCTCTGTAATTAATTTCTTCTCCATTTCGTTATATATAACGTTATATATATATTATATATATATTATAAGGATTATAGTGATTAGCCCTTCAAAAACATGCTTAGCGCGTTTGCGGATATCGTCAAACCACGTGAAATCCATCTTATGACAATTGACAATGATCTGAAATTCTGAAACCTGAAATTCTACGAAAAGTGATATTTTGTTTAAAAATTTTTGTGCCTTTTGATTTAATCATTTTTTTTCTTTTAAGGGATCTATAACTGTGTTGAACACCTCCCTTTTTTACTCAACTTAGCTCTTATTTAAAACCGACAAGTGCGAGTCAGAGTCGGGTACAAAGCGTCCCATTAACATTTTTACGATAATTACTGTGCTAATATCGAACACGAAAATTAATATCGAGCAAAAAACAGCGAAAAAGTTAAGTTTCTGTATGAAAATTGGGAGCTCCCAATTGGGAAATAACGTAAAGCTTCTTAAGTGAACGAAACATACTCCATTTTGACAAGCTCCAAGTATCTACATGGTCGCTAAAGTATTTATGTATATAGCGCTGTGTTATAGAACCAGTCACTCGGAATACATAATTTTATGGGAATATTTATAGAACTCGTAACGAGAAAAACCTTGTAACCTGTCTGCCTTGTACGGACGAGCTTCTCATTTCCTCGCGCGCACTCACACACAGGTACAACCACGTTTATGTACACTCATAGAAACATATGCACACACAAATGTGTACTTGTATCTCAAGCATTCTTCTTTATTACGGATAGAAACCGAATCCACTCACCAAGCACATATTTTTATTATTTTTTATAATGTCTGGCACATTATAAAAAATATATGTGTTATAATATACCTACTTATAATATAAAGGAAACATAATCATAATATTACATAATTCATTCACTTTCACATGCAATGATTAAAATCCAAGACTTAAGCCAGTATCGACGATGACGTACCTGATTGCTACGGTGTAGTTACATATAGTGGGAGGCGTACACTAATTTCTAGGAAAAATACTTTAAGAGAGGGCTGATGCTGATGGTGACACGAATGATTCTTTCCTTTTGTACAATAGAAAGTTAAAACAATAAACTATCACACTTAATACCCGGCACTGCTGTTTACGTAGAGCCTGTGTGTGTGTGTGTGCGTGGCGCTAGTGTGGAGCTAGCACATCTGGTAATTTGCAATTTACCTCCATTAGCACACGGACGTGGCGGCCATGTTGGCGCTCGCCGCGAGATGGTCGCAGTTCGCACTCCGACGCGCGACGGTCAGAAGACATCGACGACCGAGTGCGGAGCGCCGCGCCCCCCGCTCCCCCGTCACCCCGCCCAGGCCGTTGCGGGCCTAATTTATGGTTATTATGCACAGAGCGGGCTCGGCCCCACCCGCCTGCCTAGATCCTATTAATTGTGGCGACGGAGGCGACGGACAGCGCCACGGCACATCGTAGACTCTACTTTTATAAAATAACTTTAGATTTTGTGCGAGGTGTTCAAGAAGCAGTTCTTAATTGTCGCTACGAATTTTCCAAATATCCAGTTGTGTGTTTGTTGAGTTACATTTGAAAAGGTTAAGGCGACCACGATGTTATCAAATACCAGAAACTTATGTAACATAAAACATTGTAATTTCTTCAAACTCAAAGTTGTTCATTGAGCTAATTATAAAATTTAATGTGTTTTTATGTCGGTTGAGCGAGCAGCACCCCACTCGATAGTGATCATATTACGACCGACTCCACAAGACGACGGCCTACAGCCTACAGGCCACAGCCGAGTTTACATGCTATTGCTATTGAATATTGCTTGGAAAATTCGGAAGGGCGCAGAGAGGTTATCCACCAATCATCCATCCGTCAAATGTCCCCCCAGCGATTAAAGCTCATTTCTAAGATGTTAAAACAGTAGGTAATCTTAAATATTGCAAAGTCTCCTATGATGTATATCTTAGAAACTATAATATAAATTAATTATTATGATCGATTGTTATTATTTAGCGGCAATGCAATTGCGAGTCCTTCGGTGTTGCGGGTGTCCAATGTCCATGGGCGACGGTAATCGCTTTACACCAGGCGACCCGTTTGTTCGTTTGTCTCCTATTTTTAACCGACTTCCTAAATTACGGAGGCGGTTATACGTTCGGCTGTATATATAAAGCCAACTTTAAAGGTAGTGTAGAGAAATAGTTAAAATTTTAGCCGCATTTAAAAGGGGAATTATTTAGAAAGTAAGATTTATTTTATCCTTTTTTTGTGTATCTATTTTTACTTTAGAAGTCAGTTAAATTTTTTGTTTAAAAATAATAATTATTAAAAAAATATTCATTAACATTCATATACATGAGGTATATTATCATCATCTAAGGTTGTTGGTCAACTATACAACAAGACTCAGGGCAAACAAGGCTCTTGAGATAAGAAACTCCCTAGTGAGATTCAAACTTGCGTAAAAAGGCAACCGCGACGCAATTTTCATTTTCCAGCGAGTAAGTAGTCGGAAATAACATAAAAATATTCGCGAGCAACAGGTGACCTAACCTACTTCGGTGAAATATTGCGTTATGTCGTGGGCTTAATTATAAATTACGGCCGCACTCCCAACGACAGAGGTAATTATTTAAATGGCGTTAATTTAAACGTAAAATGTATGCCGTTGGGATCGTCCTGCGATGGATAAAATTAGATAAAAACTTAGAGCATTAAGTATAACGTGAAATACATAGCAAAAATAAATAAAGGACCAACACCAAAAACAAGACACAAAAGCAGACGATGATTGCTACAATGCCGGCTTTAGAGAAACGCCGTGAAATTCAGCCATCCAATAAATTCTCCAAAAGTTGCGGTCGCAACTCGCAGCTAACCTTCTAAGGTCTTACATGTAGAACTTCAGATACTTATGGATGCGCGATAATGGCCTTCGATTAATGTGGGATATTCACGTTTGTGAGGAACATACATAATATTTTGTGCATTTGACAATTTATTACGAATGTAGATAATGTTAAAGTAAAACCCTGCCAATATCATAAATACTGTTGCATCTTTCGATTCGTAAAAGGCGATTGACCAGGTGGCAGCAGGCGAGTGGCGTGGCGTGTCGTGGCAGGTATAGTCGGGCCGCTCGATAAAAGTTAATTCCGTTAATGCGCCGTGTTTAATATCACTGAGTCCGCAGTCCGGTCTGTCCGCACACCGCCTGCCTGTACTCTATAGTCCGTACTCCGCACACAGCTCCACTGTCCGCACTGTCCGGCTGCACACGACACACCCACAGCGCGTGTATGTGAGAACTCGCGTGGAAAACATGTTTCACCTGTAGTTTTAATGCACTCTTTACTTGTGTAGCTACGGTTTATTGATGACGTGTCGGATATTTCATGTCCCGCCAAGTGCAGTGTTTCGAGTGCCGTCGGCGGTCAGCGTTCGCAGGGTCACGGGCGAGGGTCTGGTCCAGTGTCTGCCGCAGGCGCCGCCGCAGGCTGAAGTATACCCGGCGCGACATCTCACACAGATTACATTTTAACTCAAGTATTGCTTAGGTACTGGCTTCGTTTTCGTAGCTCGCAGCCGTCTTCTATCCAGGAAGCCCTAGCATTGTAGAAAGAAGTTTTAGCTATCGTAGATATCCTTGGTTGCTGCCTAAATGTGAGAATCCTTGTTATCATAACATAAATAATAATAAGCATAAATAATCTCAGTATTTTGATACGTTAAATAAGTTAAATTACAATTTATAATAACAGTAATTGGGACGAGTTTGGCTCGTACATTGAATAACATAAGGTTGGACATTAACATGAGTAATTGAAGTGTAACACGTGAGTATTAATTTATAGTAAAGGTTGCCCCGGGCCGACGCGGCTGACGCGGCGGACCGTGACCCGTCGCCCGCGCCGGGGGGACAACGTTGATCCCCAGGTCGGTCGGGCGCCAGGGCCCAGGACCCACCGGGCCGATTTATAGCCCCGGTTATGATAATGCCCTACACGGCGCTCATTAGTTCCGGGGGTTTGGGGATGTCCCGCGACTGGGACTCCAACCTGATAATGAAACTATTATATACTACCACCGAGCCGTGCCCAGCTTCAAGTTGATATGATTTTTTTTAATCAAAAGTATTGTACTCCGTAAATTACAACTGTTAGAAAAAAGTTCATTCACTCCAGTCAAAAAAAAAAAAGTTCCTCAGGGTGAAAAGTCTTAATTAGGTAATCTGTTTTCAAATAAATAAAATGCATAAATAAAACAATCAGAAGAGGTGATGGGCGTGGCAGCCGTAAGGTGTTAAACCTATTGTAGAGTAATAAACACAAATGACTATTATTATACCCGCGAGGGTATCATCTGAAATGATTGCCGAGCACCGTGTAAACCGCCGCCGACGTCGGTCATTAGTGTGGCCACTGTAGCTCGTCACTCGCTGTGACGTACACCAGGCGGCTGGCGGGCCGAGATCCGATGTCGGAAATTAGCAGGTTAAACGTCAAGACAGATTTTGAGGATCTGTCCATCAAACATTCTCTACGTAGAGACGCCTTCACAGCGTATAGCTTTTTCAGGAAGTTTTTGCGGCCGCGTGTCGCTAGCGAGTGGCGAGTGGCGAACTGGCGACAGTAGACGGTGATCCGGCAGTAGACGGTGCAGCAGCCAGTGGCAAGTTCACGGCGGTATGTGTGCCGCTGGCAGCTATTTGCGGCGCGCGGCGGCGCGAGCGGCGCTTACTATAAATACGCGCGGTGACACGCGCCGCCGCCGCCCGTACAAACGTTTTGTTTAATTATATTCCGCCTAAGTGCTCACAGCTCGCCAGATAATATCGCGTCTGATTACGTCCGTGATCGCAACACAATCGCGATTCGCGCCACGCGCTCGTCGCTCGGTGCATTAACATCGCATCACCGTGGGGTGCGGCGCAGCCAGGAAAACGGTAGAGCAATGTTAACGAGCAATATTAGAGAATGGTGTCCAATGTCCAATGTCCTTGTACGATAGCGCGTGCAAAATAATTAGGTATGTTGCTAGTCTGCCTGCAACTGTCCCAATCCCAAAAGTGTAAAACCAAAACAAATGCTGTTGTCCTACAATTAGGACCGCAGTCCTGTGGGGCAATTCTGCTAAATAAAACCTGCATTAATACAATTACAATCAAGTCTCGACACGCTTACACTCTCAAAAGCTGTTTTTATGAACGTTAAACCAACGTGAAACGCGCTCTGATTGGTCGAAACGGCATAAAATCCGTTCACGGTTACATGACGCTACACTTTCAATCCAAACAAAGTGAAGTTGACTGTTTAAATTGTTTACTTTAAATACGAGAATTGAGGTTCTGATTTCAACGTCTTCCGTCAAGAGCATATACTACACGAGGAGACTTAATCCGTTTTACTGCTGCTGAAAAGACAGTGAAAAGATAGCCTAGCTGTTCGAATGTCAGTAATCGTATTACATCCATAGCAAAGTAGGCGAAAATAAATAAAAACTCCCTCCAACAACAACGCTCACGTATAACGTACAGTCGGCTAAGGTTTTTGCGCCCGCGCCGTGTACCAACGTGTACACACTACACATTCATTTCGAGGGAGTTTTTGCTGCTGTCGCCGTGCGCCCGCGCCGCAGAGATATTGTTGTATGAATTTTAAAACTATCATGCGCTGTCACGCAAAGGTCGCGCGCGCAGCGGGCAGGGCTGGCAGCTAGATAATAATAATTGTTTAACCTCAGATCCTTAGTAGTTAATACTACTGTGATGCTACCCCAAAAAACCTGTCTCCCCATCAGATAATTAAATTTTACCTATTGATAAATTTATTTGCTATAGCCGCGTCGTTCGCACTATTAATCTGCCTGTCTGTTTGTTACGGCTAATTTTTGAAACAGCCTGACCGATTTTGGTCGGACTTTCACTAGCAGACAGCTGATGTTATGAAGTGACTTAGGATATTTTTACTGTCTTAGGATTCCGTTTTCATAAATAGTTCAACGCAAACGCTAACGTAAATATTATGTACTATGTGATCTATATAATGTAGTTACTGTCGCACGGCAGCCCTAGTAATAACGAAGGGTAGCCTTATTTAAGCTGTAACTTTCACTGGGCGAAAGCGTTCCACAGTCGACACATAACATAACACACCGGGACAATCTACATAAATACCACAATCCACATACTATATTCTGAATAGATGGCGTCGCTGAGTGACAAAATTTATATTAGACAAAATATGTGAAGAAATCGGGCGCGGGCGACGACGGGAAGTGCGGACCGACGGGACGGGACGGGAGGTGTTTTGCGGACACCACGGGCGGCGCGGCGGCCGGCGGCGGCTAATATTAACTCCAACTGGAATGATCCTCGATTAAAAGTTTAGTGGCCATTCTGCTCCAATTCTGCTCACAGTGAGTTATAGACAAAGTGACAAGTACTGTCCTTAGCCGAAATTATGTAAAGTGCGGTCGTCGAACACGTATATATGACATCAAGTCGTCGCTGTCACTTTCACTGGCGCACGAATATATTGCTATCGTGTTCTTATACCTGTAAACGAGATAGAAATATATTCGTGTGCTAGTAAAAGAGACAAGTAGCGATGAGTTTGGTATGAAATTTACGCGCTCCGCGACCGCACTTCAGAAGATGATAGAGCTCGGCTTAGTATTGCTGTAAATAAAGATTTAAGGAAGTCTTATTGGTGTTTTTGTCACATAGATAAAATACAGATTCACTCTGTAAATATATATAGTAATTTGTACACGTAGTTACTTTTAACAACAGTAAACAGTATTTATTAGTAGGTATGTAGAGACTAGAGAATATAAAAAATAAAAAGTAACAAGTACGTGCTAGGTATAATTATGCAGTACCATCTTATTGCCAAGAATATAAAGTATTAAACTGAACGACTCATCATTATAGTATTCAAGTTAACTGTTTAGCAGAGACCAGAACCTCAATTCTCGTATTTAATAAAGTACACTTAATTTTACTTTGTTTGGATTGAAAGTGTAGCGACATGTTACCATGAACGGATTTTATGACGTTTCGACCAATCACTAATCAGAGCGCGTTTCTCGTTGGTTTAACGTTCATAAAAACACCTTTTGAGAGTGTTAGCGTATCGGGAGTCGGGACTTGATTGTAATCGTATTAATGCAGGTTTTATTTAGCAGAATTGCCACTCAGAGCACCCAGAGGCCCGAGCGCGGCTCACGGTAGCGCACGGTAGCGATCGCCGCACGTACCGCGCTATCGCTTATCGCCGATAGCGACTATCGTTATCGCGCGATAACTACAGATTAATTACACTTGCAGATAATCGTTGTGAATATACCTTGGTCAATCAACTGATATAGCGGATTTCGGAACTGCTGCTAAACTCAGTTTTACTTACGTTGTACGATTGCGTAATGTTTAAAAACATATTTATATGGATATTTTGGGTATATAATCTACTGCTTATATAAAAAAGTTTAAGCAAAAAAGTATTGCCATACTCAAAGTAAATAATTATCTCATATACGAGTAGGTATGGGTTAATCTCCGCTCAACGCAAACTCGCCTATATAAAGGACCAAAATATCTGTTATTGATTTTACCGAACCTTATAATATAATACGGTATTTAAAGTCACAAACTTTTAAAAGGCTGTACTATAAACCTTTAAAGCTGTATCTATGTTTTATACAGTATGTGTATAAAAAATTATTTTTACCGATTTTTCCCCCCTCTCCCGAAGGTGACCATCCGTAGTACATTCATCCCGCTCCTTTTCACGAAGTACTAATGGCCGTCGCGCAAGATTTTTCTTGAAGATGTTGACTATGTGACCAATACCCACACCAGGCCTCCAGTCTCCATCCAGTGAATATGCGTAGTGTTTTCACTATAATACAAAAGAGAGACTTTCCGTTCCGTCTCTAGTCTCTACTCTGCAGACTACATAGAGTGGTTGGCTAGTGGCGGTAATGAGTAACTAGTGAGTTCTCCCAACATCGCGGACTGAGGTCTGAGACACTGACTGTGATAAGGAACCGGTCGCCGGTCGCTAACGGTCGCCGCCCGAATTCCCGGCCCCGGCCTATCGACACTTAACGGGTTTATTGCCCCAGCTGCCCCAACTGCTCAACTAGTCGCCCGCGCCGCCCCACCTGATTCGGAGATTCTGCTCCTGTTGCTCCACCTGTTCTCTTCTGTCTTGTCCTTTTCTCCTCTGTGTACTTTTTATGAAATGGACCAGCAAACGCGCAGAAGGGTCGAATCTAGTCGCAGCCATTGAAAAAAAATTGGCTCTACTCTTAAAGACGCTATTCTCTACCTTTTGTTCAGCTAGCTATTATAGTAATATTGCGCAGTTTTGTCTTAGTATAAAGTTAATATCATTGTAGACGTCGTGTGAGTTGTGACTCGTTGGCGGACCGCCCGCTAACTACAATCCGATGAATGCTGACCGCGGATACGACTGCGGACTGCGGACTGACCCAATGCTACGAAGTAAACAGAGTGACGACTGACGACTCATATGTAATTATGTACTTAGTATTTTATGCACATTACTCACATGTTACGGCCATTATGTTATGTTTGCTCAGCGATGAGGTATGGATTATGTGTCGCGTCGAGCTGAGCATGTGTCAAGGAAACGAACCTCACCACGTGGGATACAAATTAGAACATAGTGACCACGAACTATGAAGTAAGGCGACTGTAATCCGTTCGTCCTAAATCTTAATGTACACAAAAATATTTCTTCAATGCGCGGTAAATAAGTTACATTTACATTGGTAGCATTATGTGTGCTATAAGCTATTGTTCTCTTGTTTACGTTTAGATGAAATTGGATCAGAACGGAGTGTGATAGTTGAAGGAGACGTGGAGGTCGTTAATGTGTGTCACATGCGCGGGGTGCGGGGGAGGGGGGACGGTGTCCTTGGCATTCTATGTGCCGCGTGTCGGTCGGCGACCCGCGCCCGCGCCGCCCCGCAGCCCCCCGCAGGCCGCAGCGCCCCGCAGCGCCGACACCAGCTTTATAATTGCAGCTGATCGGGGCAGCTACAAAACAGCATATTGTTTCAATAGCTCGACGGGCACCACTTGAGTCAACAAAGGGTTGGCCGGTTGCCAGAGAACGTATCTACATTCTAAATACATGCAAACAAGACATGTAGAGAAACAACGACTCTTGACATTGTGTCGCTATGATTCTAGCGATATTGTCGCGACTCGGTACCGCGTACCGCTGCGGTCCATAGAATATATACTGGCTCACTCGTGGTTACGAATTAACTAAGTAGTAAATAGTAATCCCACCAAAAACATTTTCATGTAAAGTGACGCCAAAGACGATACCATATAACTCGCACTATCAAAAAGTTATTAGATCTCATGTAAAACCAAGATTTTGACATTAATACATGACATAAATGGCCAAGCAACATAATTAGACTAAAGTGTAGAGTTTGTGGAGTTAAGATGTGAGAGTTAGAAGTTTGGTAGAGTCAAAATCTTGGTTTTACATGAGATCTAATAGATTTTTGACAGTGTGAGCTATATGGTATCGTCTTGGCATCACTTTATATGAAAATGTTTTTGGTGGGATTTCACTTCTCTTTGAAAGACAATTTTCAGACCTCTAGAGTAACGTAGGTAAGTCTCTTAAAATTTTCATCCCCATCATAAAAACTCCAAGTTTGTCAATTTTTATGTTGGTTATATCATGTATAGGGAATATTATTCGAATATTCGTTTTATTCGAATATTCGACGATTTCATTATTCGAATATGACTGGGTTCAATATTCGAATATTTCGAATAAAACGAATAATAAAAATATTTTATTTATTTATCAAAAATATGTTAATAATAGTAATAAACTTGTACATAAACCGGAACGTTTTGTTATTTAATACATTACTTTTATTATTTATTAATATTGTCGTCAATAATATCCTAAAACAGATTTTACTACACTGTTTGTGAAAGATTACAAAACTGTTTTTAAATAAAATAATATTAAGGTGAATATTTCCTACAGGCCTCAGTGAAAGAAATCCATACTCACACGCTTGTCAAAATAACCTAACCAAGAGCATGTTACGACGTGTCTAAGGAGGGTTCTGTTACTATAAACCGTAATACGATTTTTAGTTTCTTAATATAACTGTTCGATTTCGTTTAAAATAACTTTCTTAAAGAGAATTTACCATGATCCACCAGCATGGAAAATTGTAAGTTCCTAATCTTCATAGTTCAGAAATGACAGAGGGGGGGTGAAACTAATTTGGGGGTGAAATTACTTGGAAATTGTTGACTTCGTAAATGTCATGTATAAAACTTTTCCTTTTTTTTAAAAGACAATATTCAACACACACTTCACATGTATGGAAAGCCGTGATGGCTTTCCATATATGTGAAGTGTTTATAACTACATAATAAAATTATATTTTTTTATCAAACCAAGACCGATATCTAGACGCAATATAGCTAGAAGAGCAGATAGAAAGAGAGACAGGTGGACGAACAGAGTGAAACCTTAAAGGATACCTAGTTAAGTTGATTATTACAGTATTACACTGGCCTGCAAAAGTACAAATCGTTTCAAATTTCACACTTTTCAAAATATTATACCAAGATTTATCAGCTTTCTTTAAAAGTAATAAATTATATTATATTATATCAGTATATTGTTTTTATCTTTAAACAAAAATTAACTATTTTAATCTTAGTCTTAAAGACTACATTTACATGTTATATAAAATTAAAGTTTTTAATAACTCCTCCAGGCCTGACAAGAACTTGGAGGAGGTTTGTCATACTGAAAACGAGGTTTTAGAGCTGAATTATGCAATATTCTCTCCCATTCTTATATCAGCGCGTGTTTTAGTGCTGTGAGGGTTCTAACTGTAGGTGATAATTTGCGGCTTCTGACTAGCCTTCTAAGCTCTTCCCAGGGTATACTTAATCGGGTTGAGGTGAGGACATTAAAGAGAATCTTTAAGAATCTCTTGACCACATCTTTCTCCGGGTAGAGGTCCAATTGTCATTATGTCGCCACATACTCAGCGCGGATTCCTGAAAGTATGCCAGCCCATTGTATATATACTATACCTGAGCATACTGGACTCTATCCGAAAAGTAAGCTTGAAGATATCCCCTACCAGGTCACGTTTACTTAGCCTCCCTTCAGAAGTTCACTTTAACTTGTGAAGTTAGTGAGTAAATCCACTCATCTGGGACCAAAACTCTGGACCATTCTCGTTCATCCTTTAGTATGTGTTCACGGACGTATCACAGTGTTGCTACTCGATACTAGGGCACTCGAATTTGGTCTCTAGGTGAGACCACTCGTCCTTCGCCTCGGTCTTAAGGAATTCAAATTTACTTAAGCAAATCTTCTTCACTGTGCCGTCAGTAACATAGTTCCCTCGGGTCTGAAGAAGTTGTTTTTGAACTTAACTGCATTTAAGTGTTGATTTCAACAAGTGGAAACAATTGAACGGTCTTGTCGAGAGCTGAGTCTGCCATTCAATCCAAAGTCTTGCACGGCCTTGTCAAGTATTTTTCAGTCTCTTTATACCGTCGCTTCATCTTCTGAACGGTTCGTAACATGACACACTCTGTTCTTGCAGTACAACGCCTGATGCCTACTTTCAGGAAAACCATCAACACATTCTTCAGGCTATGACACAATTTTTAAATCTACTGTTTTCTAACTTCCTTTTTGTAATAAGGCTCGTCGTTCAAGAAAAATTGAAAACATAAAGATACCAAAAACACGGATAACTTGAAAATGGAAAAAGGTTATTTTTGTTTTAAAGATTTTCCTCCCACTTTTTACCAACTATGAGGTTTTTTGTTATGATAACATAGCATTAAAATCTTTTTGACGTTTTTGTACTTATTTTATTTGAGTTAATTTTTAGATAACACAAGAAACATAAAATTAACAATAAAACTAGAACAAATAAAAAACTAAAAATTAATACCTACTAATAAAAAGAAGACAAATCTTTTTTGAGTGCTTTTTATTTTTACGGTTTAACTTGTTTTGTTATTGCGGTTTATATACACATGTACCGATTAGATCTGGAGCAGACCATTATGACAGCACGATACTCGTCTGATTAGAGTTTTCAGCTGCACTATATTAGAACAGATCACTATTTACAGTGCATTCCAATTTCTGTGCAGTGTTCCAACTCTGCAAATATATTTTAAATCCTTCAATCTTAAACAAACTGATATATAAATAATAAAGAAATGTGTTCTGAAATATTCGTGTTCTTTATAGGTATACATTAAATTATACTACCAAAAGCTTAATTTAAAAAGTCAGACTGTCTGACTCTTTAAATCGATTGACTATATTGAATCGATCAGTAGCTTAACTCAATTACAAACCAGAAAATACGAACCTCTAACACAAACCCCAAAAATTCTCTCCCCTAGACGATATTTTCCTTAATTTTTGGAAGAAACCACTTAGTTGACAATCAAATCCATGGTCTGCTCCAGACCTAAACCGTTCATGTGTTAATAGTTTAAAAAAAGTAATTGCGATTTAGTATTTTAAGTTTGAAACTTAAAAAAGATTTTTTTTTATCAAAAAGACGTTGATTTTTATAGAGTAATTTGTGAAACATGTCACATTTTGATATTATTAAATATGCAGGTATAAATAAACGCATTATATTGCCTGTATTTAAAGTTTATAACTAATATTCGTATTATTCGAATTATTCGAATTTATTCGAATAGTGTTTTGCCATTATTCGAATTATTCGAATAGTAAAATTTGTCGAATAATAACATTCCCTAATCATGTATGCTAAAACCAGCTTACATACCAAATGTCAGCTTTCTATGACATCCAGAAGTACCCTCTAATTTTGTT
Source organism: Glaucopsyche alexis (assembly GCA_905404095.1). Lineage (NCBI taxonomy): Eukaryota > Metazoa > Arthropoda > Insecta > Lepidoptera > Lycaenidae > Glaucopsyche > Glaucopsyche alexis. Next base: position 307,947 of record FR990053.1, read on the forward strand.
GATCATGGTTTTTAAATATCAATAAAATCTATAGTATAAGACCTATATAATCAAAACCTTACATGTTTAATTAGTCCGCTACCGGGAACGTACCCTGAAAATTTTGTGTATCTGGTATAATGCAAACCCAACTTGGGTTGGTGGGGTCAATGAGAGACAAAAAAAATCAACGAAACGCTTCGAGAAAAGGTAGGCGGGTATTGCCCTTGCGCTTCGCCTATTCGTCTTGGCGGGGGCAATACCGTGCTCCCAGATCAGTGTTAACTGTTATATTATATAGGGATCTTGTTCACTCGGAAGCACCGACCGACCGGCTTGACTTTTCTCTCGATTCACAACCCCACACTTGACATAACGACATTAATAAGAATACATAATTATCTTTTTATAATTATAAAATAACAGTGCCACTCAGGAAGTTTTTATTGCCTATTATACCTTTACTCAAACAGGAAGCATAGAAAAAATTCTGGCAATTAATTAATATGCGAATTATTATTATACATTTCCAGTAAACCGTGTAGCTCCATCCTTCGTGCTCCCAGAATTTTTTGTTGGTGATACCTTCAAAATTATCCGTCATTTATTTTTTTTATTGTATTATAGAATTTTGTCTCACGACAACGCTTGTGAAAGAGCTCTTATTGACAAAAAGTTCAGCCAATTTATCTTAAAAAAAAAACAGCTAACCGTAATCAAATATTATTATACCTATTTGCACAAAGATGACCTAATTATTTACATAACGTAGGTGATTTTTACGCGAATTACTAATGTAACTCGAAGTACCAAACTCATTAGCCTGATCACTGATGAAACACATACGTAGAAGCTCATGCTGCGTAGCATAATATTCACTGCAGAGTTCATAAATACATGTTCCTGAATCATTTATGTAAACAACTTTAATAATTTTCCTAGAACAAATTATGTCCTGACATTGAGCAGCGTATGCGGCAATTCTTGGGTCAACGGAACCGCGGCATATCACAGTTACATTCAAAATAAAACGCAATACGGTCTATAAATATCCTGGTGCATAGAGAGTAGACCCCGCGCCGTGAATGTGAAGGTCGCCGCGCGTGCACCTGCCGCTACCCGCCGGCTAGTCGCTACCTGCTGCCCGCTACCCGCTACTTGCTGCCCGCTACTCGCTACTTGCTGCCCGCTACCCGCTACCTGCTGCCCGCTACCCACTACTGACTGCCCGCTACCCGCTACCGTGGACACGCCCACAAGGCTCTGGCTAACACTTATCAAGGATGAAGGATTTCAAGCTTTTTCTACGTACGAAGTAGTCCTGCAGGCTGGAGGTCATGGTGACTCTTGGGGCCTAATTATACTTATAATATGTTTTTATTCAATGTTCAATAGTGCACGGGGTCAGCCGGCATGTACTGTGGCAAATTAATGATATGTCGTATGTTACGACTGGAGCCTTTGTTGGGATTTAATTATTTGAGCCTATTACCGTGCGTTTAGGTGTCTGGGACGCTATACTATTCTGTATGCGGCAGTGGACAGTGTCAGGGCCGCTGCGCGTCGTTGGTATGCCTGGGCCGTGGGCTCTCTCCGCGCGACCGGAATCACAAGCGGCAGTCGGGACTCGGGACTTCTCGGACTGGCTCACATGGCCCTGATGTCGATGCCCTTACGCGACATTAACTTACAGCTTGTTCAATTAACTCTCTATACGACAGAATAAAATGATCCTATCTTTCTAGAGTTTATTCTGTTGCTATAGCAAAAGGATTGGGTTTTAACCTTTAATCGCAGACAGGTGGTTTGAAAAACAATGCGCAACCGATATAATATCGGTACAGAGGTAGTGTTTAATCTTAATACGGTGCGGTGTAATGATAGTTAATCGGTTGCTCAAACGGATGTTCAGCAACACAGGATTTGTCCATATCGAGCGAGCGCAGCCGGCGCGAAACTTAACATTAACAATAATTCATTGCATACCTATAAATGCTATAACATTGCTACAAAATAAAACATTATGATCATTGTAATTACGACAATTCGGTCCGGCTGCCAATGTTGTGATCTGCAGGTGCGGCCGACGACCGCGTGCTAGAGTACCTACCGTCGTAATTTTACAGTATCATCATAAACCATAATTATTACAGCGTATCTTACACCTGTATACTCTGTTAACCAGTTTCATTTGAACGTAAATTACTACAAGACGCCAGTACACTATAATACTACCAATTGACGTGTCACTCGCATAGCGCACAGCCGTACAGTAGAGATATACAATGACGCATTATTTTGTTTATGTTTCGATTCTTGGATTATACTGTAGATAGTTATAGGTATAGCACAGAGAATTGTCTTTGGATACTTACCTACATATTATTATATATACAATATTACATTATATATTATATTCTATACTCTATATTATGATAACGATGTATGTATTGAACATTGAATTGTAAGTCCAACGGTGACTAAAAGGAAAGATCATTTTAAAATATATTTTGTCGTAACTGGCTGCTTATTGTACCAAATTATATTCTCGTGTGTTTTCATATTGTGAAATAACAATTTAAATAATGTACAATATATTTACTCATAAATTATAAACGATTGTTAAGTATGCGAGTAAACGCGTGCTCGTTATAAATTTTATGACGTCACGCGTTAAAGGCCTTTGCGGCTTTGCGTGCCTGCCTGCCTCTGTCGTGGTGGGAGCAGTTACTATATTAAGTAGTCGACTTACCGACTACCGAGTACCTGCTTATATACTGCTGCTAGTTGTCGGAATATGGACATGACAGACAAACGACAAAGCCGCGTGGAGCTATCTAAAGTAATCTAATCTTTACGATCTTAACAGTACCAGTAGTAATAATCCTAATACAGTGTAGAGTTGTTCAGTAGTTGATCTCGCGTTTGTTGTTGTTTGTACAACAAGCTCTGCAGTCTGCACCCTCTACTGTAAGATACAATGTTACGCTCAAAAACCGAAAGCCGCTCGCTAAAACACCTGTAATGCTAGATTTACACATTAGCACACTAGGCAAACAACTTGGCAAGCAATATTCTACTATCCTGATTGCCAATAAGTTTGCGTAGCGTATGCCGACACCATAAATCATACACAACATAATTATTAATTATGTATCTACACTAATATTATAAAGCCGAAGGATTTGCTTGTTAAATTTGTCTGCTCTGAATTGGCTACTACTGGAGACTGGACCGATTTTAATAAAATTTGCCACAGGTATAGTGGCGGAAAATGTGCGGTTCTGTTTACGGTAATGTTTACGAAGCCGCGGGAAACATCTAGTCAATTATGATCAAACAAAGGCGAGGTTCGCCGCATCTACACGGCACTTGGCAGCTACCGCGCGCGGTCCGCGAGTAACGCGGGAGCCGGCGAGCCGCACTATCGGGTTCATCTCACGCGGGCCGCGACCCACCAATCGTTCACACCTAGTGTGACCCAGCAGCGTAAGTGGTAACAGCCAGCAGCAAAGCAGTTGTACTGTTTAAATGTAGCTGTGTTGCTAACTTGCTACATACAGGCAGCGCACGACTACGTAATTCGGCCGTACTGAAAGTATTCATCGAACGTGTTTCAGTTTATAATCCGTTCAGATCTAGATTAATCTGAACGTAAACGTCATTGCATGCACTTGCACGGTATTATGTGTTCGACTGTTCTCCTTGTTCACATTTACTCGTAGAATAAATTTGATCTTATCGGAGTTTATGGGCATGGCTTCTTCGTCATTATCGGTCTGCTACGACCAGTGAAGACTTCTCAGCAACTTGGGAGATTTATCAGAGAGTTTGGAACTTTGGGTACGAAATTCCTACTCTTGTCCCGTTAGACATTAAATCTCCCAAAACTACCTATCAGGAATTCACCACGCTGTAACAACAAAATGTTTTACTCAAAACTCGTTCACTAAGTAAACGGCGATTAGTCTAACGATCGCCCGTAATCACCACATTACTAATTAAACGGTGTCATTAAACTGTAGTTACAATATTATGTATACCCAGTAGTCAGTACCTACTCAGTACACCCATACTTTTGGAACGAAATATTTTCCTGATAATTAATTAAATGTTTATTTTGTTTGCTTACGTTAAACATTAGAATATTCTGGTATGTATTTAGTATCGTTCTACTGTTTATTATATAATAGTATATTACGATTATTTGCAGTTACCATGTAGGTTCATTATGTAGGTCTGCTTTAAACGCTTTACAAATCATTGCTAGTAATGTCATCACCTCCAGCTGTTTTGTGACTACCCGGTACTCAGAGTCTATAAGTAGTCAAAAGGGATGTTCGGAAGTGGTTTTGGCGGAACCGAGTCCGAAATCGGAACTGGAATCCAAAACATGGCTGAAAGAGAGATGTGTAGAGATGTGTTAGTACGCTTACACGGTGACGGTATTTAACTATGCCACTAGTATTTACGTATGTCATTTTATTCCTCAGCACCAGCGGTAAACGCGTGTGTAACGGAGCTTAAGGGCAGGTTTAAGAATGTAAACAATTTTCCGCATCAGGCGCTATGCATGCATACCACTTCAGATTTAAATTGATTGAAACCGAAATTAGAATCGAAAGTTCCGAAAATCAGCCGGAAGTTCCGAACTATCGAATCGGAATCGAACCTCCGTAACATCTCTGCGGCACAGCCACAGACTAATATTACGAGACTTCAATACATTTACAGTCCGTCGGCCAGTGTCGGTCGGGAACACGGAACACGTTTTCGGCCATATACCGGTCTCCCACACGGGCCACGGCACACCGACCCGGGCAAGTCGATGTCCAATCGATTTTGAATACGCCACCAGTTTGGTCCGCGAGACGTTATACATATTTATAGGGACATTAGCGCGATATTTATGTTTATAACTTTAATTACCGTACCGTTAACGGAATGCCAGTGTGTGTCAACTGTCAACGTCCAAATGTAAGATAATGTTTTGTATAAATACCAATGTTGCATGTTACAGGTGACGGCCGAAAGGGATTGTCCTATGCGGCCAACTACAAGTGGTCATTTTGTCTCTGGACTCTCTGAATCAGCAGAGAAGTCGCGAGACCGGACTCAAAAGTGTTTCTGTGAGACTATCGCTGTGGCTGTGACGGTGATAAGTCAGCTGTCACTGGCAATTGGCCGGCAAGGGAGGGACGCTTCCGTCTTCCGCATCTCCGCTGCACTAGCCACTAGGTGGCGGCTATAATTAGGTGCAGACAGACAAACAGGCCGCCGCCGTCTATAGTGTACACAGCTCATTACAGCTCTCAATAGGCTGCGACATGCAAATATTGCGAACGGAGCACACTCTACAACTTTTGGTTGGCACGCATACAATGCGGTCTAAATAAAATAATAATATGAAGTTCCGCTCTGTATCGGGTAACGAACATACGGACAAGCAGACACAGTCTACAATTCTACATAAATATTTGAAAAAAAGTCATATTTTTGATAGACAAACCACAACACGCGTTGATGTCTTTATAACACTTACATACATACATACATATAATCACACCTTTTTCCCGTAGGGGTAGGCAGAGACCACTTCTTTCCACTTGCTACGATCCTTACATACTTGTTTCGCTTCATCCACTTTCATTCTTACCATCCATTCCTCCTCTTACATTCAACGTAGCGAAGCGGCTCTCCATGGGTAACTTTTCGCCTCCGCGAGAACGAGACGTGATGGGTGGCGAACCACATCGCCGCCATTTTGGATAATTAAATTATTTTTATAATTATCTATTGCGTTCCCACGGATTTGCGGAGAGGATAGGAATAGTAAAAGGGAAGGACAGGTGGTGTGGAAAGGAAGATTGGTAAGTTAGTGTGGGAAATAGGAAATGTAAGATATTACCGCCCAGGAGGGCAAGGGATAGGACAGTAATAGCTAGGGAAGTCGGGATCGCATACCCGTATACTATACCACAACTACCGGACAGGTAAGTTGGGATGAATATCCCATGACACTTGCATCGATTTACAAAAATCTGTAGTGAGTAGTTATTATTTATTTATTACTAATTAATACAACGTATAAATTGCGATCTTACAAAGATATTTTTAATAAAACGACATGTCTTCGAGTAACACCTGTTTCAGGTGCCTCGCCTTGGATAAACTGTACCTATACCGTACCGACTACCGACTAACGAGTAACAGCGCGCAGAAGATATTCCGGCCTGCGCGGCTTCGCGGTCGGTTGGTTTTATTTTATCATTTGTTTTAAATGCCACTCGAGTATGCATTAATTGGGCGCGGATGGGGAGGGGAGTGGGGGACGGGGGGACGGCGGAGGGGGAGCAGGAGGAAACACATCTTGACTCTTGAGCCTGTCCCGCACATCCGACGTGACAGCACTCGACGCTGTCATGTGGCAATTGGGGACGTCACGTGAGGTTCTCTGCTCCTCATATACGTATCTATTATTATACTCTGTTCAGAATTCAGATACAATTTCGTCTAAACGTAAACAAAGAGAACAGTACAACACGTAACGCTACTGATTTAAAAGTACTTGGAGAATAATATAGTTGTATTATATGTACTTGAAAGTTGAAAAGGACCTAGGATTAATAGTTTGATGTCTAACGCTCCTTGCTTACAATTTACAAGTGCTTTTTCTGTCATAGAATGTCGTATGTTAGTAGTTTCCCACGAGTATTGGATACTTTATAGTTTATATTTCCCCGATCGGAGTGGCGCGGGCGCGGGCGGTATGCCGTATGCCGCATGCAACGAGATGCCCAAATGATACGCGAATCGCGATGTTATGTCCAGTGTACACGATACGCTGCGGCATACTCCGTTCATACTTCAGATCCAATTTAATATTGAAGGATTTTATAAATAAACAAAGAGTTTTCCTTATAATCGCAGTTTTATTTTACTACACAAGTACACAATGGACACACTTTTAAATCACAGGAAAAAGCGCCATGACAGTTTGTTTTTTTTAATTTATAATTTATAACAGCAAGTATTGTCAACCTTAAGTATTGCATTGAGTTTTACCAACACCCCCCCTCAAGGCAATACCTGTAGGAACATACAAACAAAAGTACAACAGACAAAACTAAAATATTACAAACTATTATATATAATAGTATTATTCATACACACCACATCTTTTTGTGAACTTACATAACAAATTTTTACTAAGGGCTTTTGTAAACATATCTGCAATCTGATCTTCGGTTTTTACATAATTTAATATAATTTTCCCTTTTTTAATTAATTCTTTAATGTAATGATATCTAATATCTATGTGTTTCAGTCGCTTAACACAGTCAGTATTGGCAACCATTATTGCACTCTGGTTATCACAAAACATCTCTATTGGACAAACATTGTTAATATTAAAATCACATAATAAATTTATAAGCCAACAAACATCAGTTGCAGCCATACTGATTGCCACATACTCAGACTCAGTAGATGACAGAGTAACACTGGCCTGTTTTTTAGAACACCAAGAAATTAGGCAATTAGCAAACATAAAACAATAGCCACTTGTAGATTTTCTATCTTTTAAATCCCCTCCCCAGTTAGCATCACAATACCCGACTAACATATCACTATTACATTTATATATTAAATTATAATTAATAGTATATTTAATATAACTTAAAACTCTTTTAAGTGCTGTTAATAACAATTTGTTCGCTTTGTTCTGATATCTGCTTAAAATTGACACAGCTATACATATATCAGGCCTTGTGCCTAATGCTGCATATGATAGGCTACCTATAATCTGTCTACATTTATTTTCAATATTTCTATCAATAACAGTATTCTCTATATTTTCTTCTAAAGTTTTTACATTAAAGTTAAAGTCCATAGGAGTTGACATTCCTTTACAGTTTTGCATATCAAATTTTATTAAAACATTTCGGAGATATTCTTTTTGACATAAACTAGTAATTCTATTTTTTAAATCCTGTCTGACCTGTATGCCTAAAAAGTTTGACACTAACCCTAAATCTTTCATCTTAAATTCACTGTTCAGTAGTAATTTTAGGTTACATATTTCATTACTATTATTGCCAAAAATTAATAGGTCGTCAACATACAATAATACATATGTTTTTGCATCACCACTCAGTTTAATATACAAGCAATTATCACTATGAGATCTTACAAAACCTTGTGACATTATCACAGAATTAAATTTATCATTCCAATATTTTGGTGATTTCTTTAATCCATATAATGATTTATTTAATTTAACAATGTTTCTATCACCCTTATAGGCACCTTCTGGTAATTTTAAGTATACTACTTCATCTATATTTCCATAGAGAAAAGCACCAGTCACATCCATCTGATAAATAGGAAAATTCCACTTTGTAGCAACTGACACAAATAATCTAAAAGTAGATAAATTTGCTACTGGAGAATAAGTTTCATATGAATTTAATAAGTCATTTTGTTCAAAACCCCTAGCCACTAACCTAGCTTTATATTGAGTACCATTTTTAATTTTAAACACCCACTTGCTACTTACAGTTTTTACATCAATAGGTTGATTACAAACTTCCCAGGTGTTGTTTTCATTTAGCGTTTCCATTTCTCTTTCTATGGCTTCTTTCCACTTTTCAGCATCTTGCCTCTGCATGGCTTCTTTGTACGATTTAGGTTCATCCTCCTCAGAGGAAACATGATGACAATTGTAGAAAGAAGTCTGCTTCCTAATGCGAGAACTTTTCTGACGTGGTGGCAAGTCTCCATTTTCTTCTGTACTAGAGCTTTCATCATCGGAGCATGGTAAATACATACTTGTGTCATTATCTGTAGATTCATTTAAACTTTCTGCAAATTTTCTACAGCGATATTCATCTTCATCCGATTCCACCTGCTGAACACCTTCATTAGACTGCTTATCGGTCAGATCTTTGACTGTCTCGACTACAATTGTTTTATTTTCCTCTTTATTATTTGTATCATATTCCAACAATACCAATTGCTCCGTCTGCTCTTGGTCTTGATCAAGAAAAACAATATCCCTTTTTATGTGTACACTATTTGTCTTTGGGAAAAATATTCTATAACCTTTAACTTCTTCTCCATACCCTACCATGACTCCTTTCTCTCCTTTAGAGTCCCATTTCAATCTTTTTTCTTTTGGGATATGAACAATAACAGGAGAACCGAATGTCTTTAAACTATTGATATCAAAATGTTTATTTGTCCATGTCTCAAATGGTGTTTTTCCAGGCTCATTACTTTTACTGGTCCTATTTAATACATAGGCTGCGGTTTGAACAGCTTCTGCCCATAACTTCTTGGGTAACCCCTTTGCACACAACATTGTTCTTGCCGCTTCAACTAGGGTTCGATTTTCTCGTTCCGCTTTTCCATTTTGTTCCGGGGTATACGGCACTGTGGTTTGATGTATAATACCATGTGTGGTAAACAAGTTTCGCACTCCTTTGTTCACAAACTCCAGCCCATTGTCACTTCTAAAATATTTTATCTTGTTATTAGTAATATTTTCTGATTTAGTTATGAAGTTCTCAATGCACGCCTTCACTTCATCCTTCCCTTTAACAAAGTACACGGATCGAAAGTTGGAGTAATCATCTTTCATGATAATGAAATATCTGGAACCTCCTACCGACGGCACCTCCATAGGCCCGCATGTGTCTGCATGTATGACTTCACACGGCCTAGTAGTTTTGGTTTCACTAGCACTGAAAGGCAAACGATGTATCTTGCCCTCCAAGCAGCTCTCACACTTAACATCGGTATCGTCTGTCACTAAGATGTTATTGTTTTTAAGAACACTTTTCACATGTTGTATATTTTGGTGAGCAAGTCTTTCGTGCCATTCTTTGAGAGTCGATTGCACTTGAGATACATTTGCTACTTCCTGCTCATAACGTACGTCCATAAAGTACATATCACCTTTACGTTTAGCTACTGCACACAGTCTGTCCTGTTTATAAAATTTGCACATGTTATTTTTCGTAATCACAACATAACCTCTATCTGTGACGCAGTTTACAGCCAACAAATTTATTTTTAATTCGGGCACGTACAGAACATTGTCTATGGATGTGTCAATCCACTGCTTTCCGTCATAGACCTGTAGCGCCACCTGTCCACAACCATGTGCACTAATTGCATTTCCGTTGCCAATAATCACAAATTTATTTTCCAAAGCACGATATGTCGTAAAAAGATGGCGGTCACGACACATATGCTGGCTCGCACCTGAGTCCACTAGCCATTGCGATTTTTGAAAATGTCCACTTGAGTTCACGATTACAAAAGCATTACCCACTTTATTATCGCTGTCTTTATTTTTTCGAAACCAACATTCACTTTTTAGGTGTCCCGTTTTCTTGCAATAATAACACTTTTTGACCGGTTTATTACTGTTCGAACTGTTATTATAATTACGATTTCTCTGTTCTATGTTCCGATTACCGCACTCACTCTGGAAATGCCCCATTTTATTACACCTGTAACATTTAACGTTTTTCTTTTCTATCTTCTTTACAACGAACGCTGAAGACTGCTGAGACACATCTTCTTTATCTTTTAATCGTTCCTCTTCAATAAGTAATCTAGCTACGAGGTTATCATATGTTTGTTTGTTGTCCGGGGCCGATTCCCACGCAGACACAAAATGTTTATACCTCTCTGGTAGCGACATCAGCACTTTAGTTATAATGAATTTTTCTGAGATTTGTTCTCCCATCTGCTTTAACTGATTGTTTAATTCTTCGATTTTAGATAAAAATGTGGACATGTCTGTCCCCTCCTCATATTTGTATTGGAAGAAACGTTGCTGGATGATATGTATGCTAGTTTCTGATTTTTGCTCGTAAACGCTAGCGAGTTTCTTCCACATTTCTGCAGATGTAGTACAGGTCAAAATATGCGTCATCACGGTTTCCGACATTCTTGTCACCAGCCATGTTTGAGCTTTTGCGTCCAGTTTTTCCCATTTTTCTCCATCCGTCGCTCCCTCCGGCTTCACCTTTGTCCCCTGAACCACATCTAGTAGGTTTTGACTCCGCAACATAATTATGGATTGGAACTTCCATACATTCCAATTTGATGCTCCCTCTAGTCTTATGTGAGAAACAGGTACTTTGTTATCTTCCATTGTGTTTTATTTCCTTCCTGCGCGTCCTTGTAAGTAAATATCACAAGTATTTTTCCTTCCCGCCGGCCGCCAAAACTTTTTCAGAACCACGCGGTCGTTCGTATGTCGAATCGCCGACAAAATGTAGCACGACGTTTTCGACCCAAGTTTATTTAAAATCTTGCAGGATTATGTGCCTGGGCCCACAACCTGAAGGATTTTATAAATAAACAAAGAGTTTTCCTTATAATCGCAGTTTTATTTTACTACACAAGTACACAATGGACACACTTTTAAATCACAGGAAAAAGCGCCATGACAGTTTGTTTTTTTTAATTTATAATTTATAACAGCAAGTATTGCCAACCTTAAGTATTGCATTGAGTTTTACCAACAAATATAAACGTAAACAAAGAAACAGTAGCGTGCTATATGCTACTAGCGCTTATTTACCATGCAATAAATAAATACAATGACATTTTAATTTGGTCAATAACAGAGTATAGAGGTTAAAAAAAAATCAACCTCCGTGGTCTAGTGGTTAGAGCATTGGCTCTCGACTCGGAGGTCGTGATTTTGATTCCCGCATTGGAACAACAAGAAATGTTGTTTCCAAGTTTGGTTAGGACAATGCAGGCCGATCACCTGATTGTCTGACAAGTGACAAGAAAGATGATCCATGCGTCGGATGGGCATGTAAAAAGTCGGACCTGCGCCTGATCTCTCGTCAGTCGTATCGGTTATCCGTCCCACTGGATTACGAGAGTAAAGGAAGAGAGAGTGCTCTTGTGTACTGCGCACACACTTGGGTACTACAAAATTACTCCTGCGTAATTGGCCTGGTTTCAATGAAACCGGCCACCGTCACCGAAAATCGGTGGGGAGTTAATATAGAGGTTAGAGATGGAGGGTAGTGTCCGGGGGGTGTCATGGGCGGTGGTGGAGTCGGCGGCGGCGACACCGTACCGGCGCCTTGGCAGCCAGTGGGCACTCGCGAACCGGCCGTGTAACTGTACCGAGTGCTGGCCATAGCGCGCGCGCACCAGTATGTCAGACATCAGAATATCTTACATTTTACCCACTTAACTACATACAATACTTAATTTACAACTCGCACCGACTTCCATAGGTACCAACATTGATGCTATAGTGCGGCGGTGGTTGCAATTTTTTCTATAATTCATGTACTTATAGTAAAACGAAAATCATGTTTCTCATATTGCCGGACTTCAAAGAATGTAATCAAGTTTACTAGTACATAACATATACTATATCGAAGTTTATTTACGACATTGAGGGCCGGTTTCACAATCTACTGGCGACTGTCAGCTAGCTTATTTGCGTGTTCTGTCTCTGTCGCTCGATATAAAGTAAGCACCAACAGAACATGCGACTAACCTATTCGACACTTATTAGACGATTATGAATCTGGTCCTAGCTATACTACAGTCCGTTCGGAGTTTTTTTACCTCGGAGTTTGTAGAAGAGTGATCCTTATGTCGTCGGAATATCCTTATGTCGTGATCCTTACTCTCCTACAAACTCCGAGGTAAAACATTCTGTTCCCAAGATAGACACGCATGTAGAGTCAATTTGTCAACTTTCGATTATATCAGAGTCGAATGAGGGTCAATTCCCATCGAAACGAAACGATACGTGACATATTGCTGCAATTTAAAAATTGCTATTCAAAATTGAATAAGATACACATTTCATTGTAAGAGTTCGAATATCGAACTACGCCGTCCTGTATATCCCGGCGCCGCTGTTGCAATGAAATGTATCGTCTTGTGTACTAAATATAGTTCAATTTTAAATCACTATTTTAAAAATTCAGCGCTGCGTCGCGTATCGTCTCGTTTCGATGTGACCTAACCCATAGTTCTGTTCTCTTGTTGGTACATAAAATATGCATTCACAATTCGGTGTGTGGACTGTGGATCCCCTGAGACGATGGCAGGTAGATAATGCCACGGCCCACGAGGCATAAGGCTTTGTACATTTTGTGTAGAATGTACAATAAATAACTTAATTAAATAATTAACGTGGTAATTAGCGAGTAAAGGAATTCAGCGCAACATACCGTTGCCGAAGCAATAATGAATTCATTTGCATTTTGATATGTTCAATAATTTCCTCGTTCCCACAGTATATAATATAATGTGGTCTTACTGTGCGCTCGGCCTGTGGCCGGACGAGCACGTTATACCACTTGCCAGGAAAAAGGTTAAAAAGTATAACAAGTGCGCGAAGTGCGCGTTATATAACTGTAGCGACTAGCGGACAGCGCCCGCGCCGCGCGCCGCAAGCGCAGAGCACACTGCGGGCTAATTAATTACTTATTGCATTGCAGTTTTATTGCATTCCAGGATCAGATTTTTTATAACACTGACTGGGAACCAGGCACACGGATCGCCTGCTAGTGAGCTAATACTTCCACCCATGGACACTCGCAATATCAGAGGAGTTCTAGTTTCCACGTCTCGTAACTCCTCTGGTGTTGCACTGTGTCCTCAGTAACCTGACTCAGTCGGTGAATCACAACGCAAGCTTGTGAGGCCGTGGTCCATTCGTGCCGAAGCATGGCTCTTCCACGTTTGTGTAGATCACAATATCAGCTAATCCTGGAATCGCTGTGCTTGGGTTGCGTACAGGACAACTGACGTAGAGGCTAGAAAATATATAAGGTTCGGTAAAATCAACTACGGATATTTTGGGTATATGATCTACTGCTTATGTAGAGACGTGTAGACGGAAAAATAATTGTTGTACTCGAAAAAAAATCATCATTATATGGGCGAGTTTGCGTTAAGTGGTGATTCTCTCATAATATATTAGATGATTTTTTGCTTTGAGCATGAGAATATTTTTTTGCCTAAACGTCTTTATAATAAGCAGTAGATCATATTATGCCCAAAATATCCGTAACTGATATTACCAAAAAAAAGGTCAATAACGTATTACGTAACGTAATAAACCTATATTATAAAATAAAAAAATTAAGTTTTTACTGTGCTATATATTCATACGGAGAAGAGCTTATTCATCTTTGAAAGGCCGGAAACGCGCTTGCGACTCCTCTGATGTTGCGGGTGTCCATGGGCGACGGTGATCGCTTCCCATCAGGCGACCCGTCTGCTCATTCATAAAAAAAGAGAAGTGTAACATACATTCCGAGGATTTTATTTCCGTCTTCGATATACAGGAGGTCATAGTTTCTAATCGCAAGAAAATATAGAGAACTAGATTTTGTCTGCGGTTCCGCCCGCGTAAAAACAGTATCTCATGGTAGTGGGAACTCTACTTTTTCGGGATAAAAAGTAATGTAATAATAATCCAGTGCTCTATATAAAATTTCATAAAAACCCGTTAAGTAGTTTTTACGTGAAAGAGTAACAAACACCCATCCATCCATCCATCCATCCTCACAAACTTTCACATTTCTAATAGTAGTAGCAGTAGGATAGTCAAAGGAATCCGACATAAACATAAATATATCGTGTAATATGCTGAGGTACCACCGACAAAGTTCCCGCTCGACCAGTCTCTAAACATTCACCCTGCACTAGGACTCCTCAAAATATTTAAACGCAAAGGAAGTAATCGCATCGGCTGCAGACGAGGTTGAACTACGTATTTACACGTGGGTATGTTTGCGAGCCCACTATTCAACGGCGCTGTTGAGCGATTTTCATCTTATGCCTGGTCGAGCGGGAACTTGTTCGGTAGTACATAGTACATACTACATAGTACCTATACATGACACAAAATTATAATAGTAATTTAGGTTTTTTATGTTGCTCTCTGAGTGCTTTGACATTAAACTATTAAAGAGTTTTTCAGCGATTGGAGAAAAAGTGATTGATGTTATTACATACCACATAATATTAGTCTCGAGGTAAGTATACTATTTAGAGCCACCACCATAGTAATATTAGGGCCATAGATTATAGGGATCCCTTCTTTTCGCATAATTTTATTTGTCATAATTTCATTTGGCATACCTCACTTGGCATAATTTTGATACGCATAATATTAATTTAGCATAATGGTTTCTTGGCATACTACATCATTAGGCATAAATATCATTTAGACTAATCTTTTTTGTCCTAATTTAATGAGGCATAACTCGTAAGGCATAATTTTTCTTGTCATAATAATAATTTGGCATAATTGTTTTTTGGCATAAACTCGTCAGGCATATTTTTTATCATAATAAATTCAAGGCATTCTGTCACAAGGCACAAATAATGAAAACACGGTTAAGGTAATTAAACGCATATTTATGAAACATTAAAAGCAGGTATTATACTCATTATACCTAGTGTAACATGTGTAAGAGTAGGTTAAGTTGCGGCGGGGTGGCCCTTGGGCCACCCGTAAGCCGCTAACATATTTAAAATAACTAATATGAAAGGTTATGGTTAGGTTATATAATGCAACAACAAAACTTTCTTTATCCTTAAGTGCATGATTGGGCACGTGGTTATGGCTCGGCATGTTCTTAGATAGCAGTTCGTGTCGTTTGTCCGAGTTTAATTTCGTGATCAGTTGAAAATTACAAATATAATTGTTATTTCGTCTTAACTCGCACACCCAGTAGAATTTATCATTCACTAGTATGTGAAAAAAAAATTATACAAAGAAGTATGCGTAAATGTCATTATGCGTAAATATATTTATGCTTTTTAATATTATGCGTAAAAATATTATTCTTAATTAATATTATGCGTAAAAAAATGTATGCCTTACAATAAGTATGCCTAACAATTATTATGCTTTTAGTAATTATGCGAAAAAAAATTATGCTAAGAAAGTTATGCCAAATGAATATTATGCGAAACTACTATTAGGTCAAATGAAATTATGCCAAGTAAAATTATGACATGATTTTATGCGAAAAAATAGGGAACCTAGATTATATAGGTTTTATATTAATTTCCTCGGAAATTCAGGTTTCTTTTATAAAGTTGGGTGGACTAATTTTATAGAGTTTCTTGAATTTTCCCGTTAATATTTTGCCGGAATCAATTCTTTCAGAATTTGTTTGTAAAATCATTGTTAAATTTAAAAGTTAATTACTGAGTTTTATCACATAACACTCGTATTATGTATCGATTAAAATGTAATTGACAGTAAAGAATGAATGTAAAAAACCACCGCGCTGTATATTATATAAGCCATAGAACTTTTAATAGTATTATTTTTAAACAAAAAATTAAACCGACTTCCAAAGTAAGAATACACAAAAAAGTATGAAATAAAACTTATTTTATAAATAATTCCCCTTTTAAATTTGTCTATTTCTCTACTTAATCTTCTTAATTTTGAAGTCGCTACCAGCCCAAACGATATCCTACAATATTTTATAGAACTCACGTTCATATTTGCTGGTACCGACTTCAAAATTAAGAAGATTAAGTAGAGAAATAGACAAATTTAAAAGGGGAATTATTTATAAAATAAGTTTTATTTCATACTTTTTTGTGTATTTTTACTTTGGAAGTCGGTTAAATTTTTTGTTTAAAAATAATAATTTCACCCTTTTTAGTGATATATTTTGTTAAGTTATTATTAATACGTCTTAAAACGTCTAAAATAAACGATCGAATGTATAACTGAATACGCGCCAAGCTTCTATTAGGTATTGTTATTAAGATGATGATGATGATTACTGTAAGTTACAAAGTGGCATATGCTTGCAGTTCTTTAAACAATTCCGAAATTTCCTAACGCATATATTTAAAGATTGAGGAGTTCTGTTCAGTGCTTTTGGATTCAGGTTATACCTTGGTACAACATCTTATTCTTTGGTAGCATATGCTTGTGTTACTTCAGTAAAAGTCAAAATCACTATATGTGTCGATATAAATTTCGAGGAGTTCCCTCGATTCCTCATGGATCGCATCATCACGTTTCCACTTTAGTGACTAAAGGACCAATTTCGAATTAAACCCTTTAGAACAACAAAAGAATTTTGCAAATAGGTCCATAAACGGCAGAGTCATGTTCAAAGTTCTACGTGTTATTGTAAAATACTATGAGAAGAACCTTCTTTATCATCATAAATCAATCAGTGATGATGTATGCTGTGATAGTGGTGGTGATGATGATGATTACTCTAATTGATAAAGTGGCATATGCTTGCAGTTCTTTAAACAACGCCAAAATCCCCAAACATGTATCTATAAGGAGTCAGGAGTTCTGTTCTGTACTTTTGGATCCAGGGTATACCTTATAGCAAAATCTTACTTTATGGTAGCATATGCTTGGACTACTTCAGAAAAAGTCGAAATCACCACATGTGTCCATATAAATTTTGAGGAGTTCCCTCGTTTCCTCATGGATCCCATTATCAGATCACCAATTTTCTGAAAATGGGACCAACTTCGGATTATACCTTTTACATCAAAAAAAGAATTTTTAAAATAGGCCAACAGACGGCGGAGTTATCCGCGAACATACAAAAAAAAATATACAGCCGAACGTATAACCGCCTCCTTTTTTTGGAAGTCGGTTAAAAATATAAATGGTATGGAAAAATTAAATGTGATACAAAAATGCTAATACTTAACGCTTTGCGGCTTAGTCTGCAACCAATTATTATACAGTTATTTATATTTTATATGTATTATCATTTGTTAAGAAATTAGCTTGTGAACGTATGGATGATGCATAGTGCGATTCTAAAATAATAATTGCATTACTAATGCAGTGTTACCTCATGCAATGCTTATTTACAGACAGCACACAAAGTAAAAATATGTATTCTCATATCTGACGGCATGTCATTTAATTATATTATGTAGTTATGATTACACATCTATACTAATATTAATAAGCTCAAGAGTTTGTTTGTTTGAACGATCTAATCTCAGGAACTACTGGTTCGAATTGAAACAATATTTTTGTGTTAGATAGTCCATTTATCGACAAAGGCTTTACGCTATTTAACATCACGCTGCGACCAGTAGAATGAAGAGCGAAGAATGAGGGGAAAATGTGAAAAAAAAAACGGGGAAAATTATTCATCTTTGAGGGCTTCCGTTGTTTGTTTGAACGCGCTGATCTCAGGAACTGCTAGATCAAATTGAAAAAATATTTTTGTGTTGAATAGTCCATCTGTCGAGGAAGGCTTTAAGCTATATAACAGACAACTGCGACCAATAGGAGCGAAGCGTCAGTAAAAAAATGTTGCAAAAACAGGGAAAATTATTTATATTTATTTATATTAAGTTCAATAAAAAACTGTTTTTATTGAACTTTTTTGTGTGTTCAAGTGGATTCGAGAATGGTTTAGATTTGGACCCGGTAGGTGGCGCTGCTGTCAGTACGTCAACAAATTTAATTCTAAGGCGATACGAAGTTCGCCGGGACAGCTGGTTATGTATCTTGTCCACTGCACACTGTACAATGTACATCGCCCAACATAGCTGGTGCGGTGTCCAGTCTCGGCAACAAAGTATCTGGCAACAGCTCGTGATGGGGGGTGGGGGGTGCGGGAGGCGCGGGGGGGGGGGGGGGTATCACCGATAACACGCGGGTGACGCCGCGTGTTAATTCGCCCAATTATTGACTGCTACCGGTTACTTCATGATGTAGACGGAAATAACGTAGAGTCCTTTTGGAGAAGCGAATGTTATGCAAAATGTTTGCGATATGCGGATAAAAAGTCGAAATTTTGTGTGACGTAATATGTGCATGGCCCCCAAGTTCAAAATAATATGTGAACGCAAAATGTTCAATATGTGAAATATAATGATAAGTATTGATCATTTTTAAGATTCGATGCCTCTGTTCTGTTATTTTATTACCGAATTTCGGTTTAATATCTCCTTTTAAGCTCGATACTCATCAATAAAAGCGCAATAAAACACGTTTGTGCCGCTACGAGGATCTAATTTGTCAGATTAGTTCGTTAACCTCCCACAGTTTCGTGGGTAAACACGACATCATACGATCTGCGGGGGTGCGGTGCAGTTGCGTGCATCTGCGGCGCGAACGGCAAGGCGTCTTTTTTACCGAGAAAATGTAGTTAAGCATCTCACGGGGGATGTGGCCCTACCCGCGTGTATGTGTGTATGTGATACTCTGCTGCGCCCGACAGGATGGTAAATGAGCGCAGCCCCTACTCACTAAAAATTCGACGGCACTCAAATCAATACCGCCCTTGATCAACGGGATCGCGATCGCGTGAGCCTGCACCGTGAAACGGCAAGGCATCTGCTAAGCCCCGGCCGTCCTTAGACCTCTGGGCATTTCCGAAGTCACGTTTAAGTCACGTTCCTGCGACCCAAGCGGATCTACTGTGACTACGGGATCTCGGGATCCGGTACCGGTTCTACCATTGCGTTTAATCACACCGCAATACACAATTTGCCGGATTTGTGGTAACAGCGTTGCAGTTGCGGCGTGCGGCGTGCGGTGGCGGCGTACGGTCGCGGGCACTCCGCTAATTAACAGGCGGGGCGCGGCGCCACTCCATTAGCGACTGTTTATTGTGACAATTATTCGCCGCCCCTCGACCGCGCCCTGCGCCCTGCGACCGTAAACACGTTAAATGAGCTTCATTATTTTAATAACTGTCAGTTGCTCCAGTTTAATGTTCGATTTTCGTTCCTGTCGGCCGACGGCGGCGGCGGCGGTGGCTGACTCACGTAATGAAGGCCCGAGGAACTGGTTCCGAGGAACCTGTCCTTACAGTAACAGTAAAGATTATACTGCTTTTTACTCTTAGCGCAATGCATTTCGAGGTCTCAAAAATATGACTTAAAGAATATTGTAAAAGGTCCAATAAATCCAAAAGGATAGAGGTTTCATCATCTTCCCAATAGGCTTCGGCGGGCCCTCCTGGACTTCATCCGCTTAGTTGAGGAATTATTCCTTCTCCAGTGTCAATCCTAAATGCCTGACTGAAATTTATAGAAACCTAGTCAGACTTCAAAGACAATTGTTTAGGTACATTGTTGACATTTGACACTAAACGAGTATTGCACACAGCAAGTGTTGGGAGGTGTGAGGCGAATTGTGTCGTTGACCCCGGCCGCGGCACGGGGGCGCGGGGGGAGAGAGGGGCAGTGTTTGTGTGGAGATGTGGTTAGCGCCCATCATATAGTCATTAGAGCCTGCACCGCGGGTGTTACACTGCACGTGTATATACACTGTCCAGCTGTACCGCTTATCAGTAGATACTAGACAGGTTGGGGTAAGACTAGGCTATCGGTTTTGAAGGGCAAAACATCAGGAGAACATATGACATAAGCCGTAAGACTTGACCTTAGTAAATCTATAATAATAATTGTTAACACTAAGCCGCCGAAAACCGTTCCTCATTAATTATAACAATAATTGTTAATTATTATTAGCCCAGTGACTTCTTATCTTTCATTTGTTGTACCTACTCTGCCATATAAACTGCAAACAGGTGAGCATACGGTACTGCATAAATTGCGCCCTATCAACAGCGATAACGGAGTTGACAGCGGACATATTTAGTGACAGGTACTGTTGCATATGTCTGTAATTGACAGCGGGGTGCACTTGCGGGGCGCGGGGCGGGGCACTATCTTACTAGGATCTGGGGGCACCTGTGCGGTGTGCCCCCTTGACTGCGGGCGCTAGGGACAGTCTCCACTCTGTGCCGGACAGAAGGCACCTGTTGTGAACACGCCACGCCATGTGTCAACATTCGACCGCCGACACGTGGCCGACCGCGTTTAACTTCCGACCCTCGGAGTCCTCATTAGGCCCCCGACCATTGAGAGATAAGTGTAATCGACTCAACAAGGTGTGTGTTTAACTGTGAGATTTTCAACATAAAGAAATACAACACATCATTTGGTATTCCACATTTAATTATGTTCAGTAAAAAACACTGAATAGCGAAAGTTTTGTCGTCTTCACATTATTTTCTAGTAGAACACCACTGACCTTGACGAGTAGAAAGCCAGAGTCAGCTGCTGACGATGACATTAACGTTGCTAACCGTAAACCGTTACAATCGCAAACTGTTTTATTATTTTACCTCGAATATGATACGATAGGTCAAATGGCGCTTCGTCGCTTTAGTATCGAACAGTAGACTAAAATAAGGGAACCAGGGCCTCTAGTTGAAGATGAATTCTACAATTAAGACGGCGAAGTTCTAAAACAAAATGTATGGGATTTGACATAACGCATCGAAAGCGACATGTCAAATCACATCTGGGGGCACGGCAGTGCCCCCGCCAAGTCAAGCGCGAAGCAAACACTGCCGTACCATTCTTAACTAGAACCATTTTGCCGCATTTTCAGGCCCCTTTATTGTACTCGAACTTTATTCTACTCCAACATTACACAAATTAAATAAACAAATTACACTAAAATCTAGGAAAATAAATCAATATGCCCACGTTTCTACAAAAAGAAGTGAAATCCCACCAAAAACATTCTGTAAAAAACTAGCCAAGTCTCGTCAAGTTTATCTCTAAAAAGTAATGAAATCTAGACAAAATCGTGCCAAGTCTAAGGTTCCTTACTGCGGTTTCTTTATTATTATAGTTAATGTTGTGTGACTTGGCCGTTGAAGTGTTCACAAGGGTACAAAAGGGGCTCCATGACACCATTGCTCCAATACGTGTGTTGTACAATCAACAACAGCCTAAAATGAGACACTAGCGTCCAATTACCAATACCAGTATGGGCTATTATCTCGCTTAACAAACACAGGTAGTTACAAATATAAACAAAAGGGATATAATTAATCGAGCGAACAAAAAATAAGTTGGCTGCTGCATGTGAGCATACTGTATTACTGAATTTGGCAGCGAATTAATATGTTGGCGACTAAATTACTAAACTGGCGAAAACACTCGGGTGACAAAAAATTCAAAAGTCGGCAGATAAAAAGGGGCGAAATTTAATCCAAATTAGCACCGACATTTATAAGTTGGTGATTTAATTTCCGAGTTGGTGACCATTATACCATATAAGCAACTATAAAACCAGATTTGGTTGATAAATTAATGGCTGCTAAAAAGTCAATTTGCTGACTACGGAAAATCCTATTTTTGGATACTGTTGGAGTAAGTTTTTCTTTGGCATGGGTGTCATTTTCTAGGTTTCTGGGGGTGCAGAATAATCTATACATCTATACAGATAAATAAAATTGAAGTGTCTGTTTGTAACTTCAAATTAACAGCTTTTCACAAAATGAATCTGAAAGTATATTCGGTACTTATAATAAAATACCAATTTTTTTAATTTTTGTCTGTCCGTCTGTCTGTCTGTCTGTCGGTCTGTCTGTCTGTTTGTTCCGGCTAATCTATGAAACGGCTGGAACGATTTTCACGGGACTTTTACTGGCAGATAGCTTATGTTATAAGGTCTAACATAGGCTACTTTTATCAAATTTTTTTTTATTTTAGGGTTCCGTTTAAAAAAATAGGGTTCTGCTTTCGTTAGTTCTGCGCAAACGAAGTTGCGGGCATTAGCTAGTATGAAAATAAAATCTGTTTTGAAATTTCACAATGGCGTAAATTTTTGTCATTAATATTAATAAAGTTGTCCTTTTCCAGGTTTCTGGGGGTTCTGATTACAAAATTGTCTTCCAATTTCATTTTCCAAAATTAATATTAATAAAGTTGTCCTTTTCCAGGTTTCTGGGGGTTCTGATTACAAAATTGTCTTCCAATTTCATTTTCCAAAATGGAGAATATTCAATCTTCGTAAAATGAATATGAATATTAAATTAAAAGATCTTGGGGATGCTAATTAGGATTGATGATTATTATTACAGTATGTTATGTAGTTCAAGGTACCAGCTATATAAAGAAATTTTTCAAAATTCAGGATTTATGAATTTTTATACCATTCATGAAGAGAATATGCGATTTCTAGGTTAATAAAGGGGAGAAAATTTTCATTATTTTTGCAGTAGGATGCACCGTTTCTGAGATAGAAGCGACTATAGAAAAAAAATATGGCAATGCTGTACTGAGATACGAGGGTTGTAATCTATAGAAATGTTGGAAATTCAAGATTTTCGATTTTTTTTTCTCCCATCATGAAGAAAATATGATGTTGCGAGTTTCCTAAAGGGGATGAAATTTTCATTATTTTTTCAATAGGATGCACCGTTTCCGAGTTAGAATCAATTTTATAAAAAAAGAAGTAAATGCTGTACATTGAGATACGACGGATGTTTATAGGAATGTTGGAAAATTCAGGATTTTCGAATTTTTTTTTCTCCCATCATGAAGAAAATATGATGTTGCGGAATTCCTAAGGGGGACGAAATTTTCATTATTTTTTCAATAGGATGCACCGTTTCCGAGATAGAATCAATTTTATAAAAAAAAGAAGTAAATGCATTGAGATACGACAGATGTTTATAGCTATAGGAATGTTGGAAAATTCAGGATTTTCGAAAAAAATTTTCTCCCATCATGAAGAAAATATGATGTTGCGGGGTTTCTAAGGGGGACGACATTTTCATTATTTTTTCAATAGGATGCACCGTTTCCGAAATAGAATCAATTTTATAAAAAAAAAAGAAGTAAATGCTGTACATTGAGATACGACGGATGTTTATAGCTATAGGAATGTTAAAAATTCAGGATTTTCGAAATTTTTTCTCTCCCATCATGAAGAAAATATGATGTTGCGGAATTCCTAAGGGGGACGAAATTTTCATTATTTTTTCCATAGGATGCACCGTTTCCGAGATAGAATCAATTTTATAAGAAAAAGAAGTAAATGCTGTACATTGAGATACGACGGATGTTTATAGCTATAGGAATGTTGGAAAATTCAGGATTTTCGAAATTTTTTTCTCCCATCATGAAGAAAATAATATGATGTTGCGAGATTCCTAAGGGGGGACGAAATTTTCATTATTTTTTCAATAGGATGCACCGTTTCCGAGATAGAATCAATTTTATAAAAAAAAGAAGTAAATGCTGTACATTGAGATACGACGGATATTTATAGCTATAGGAATGTTGGAAAATTCAGGATTTTCGAATTTTTTTTCTCCCATCATGAAGAAAATATGATGTTGCGGAATTCCTAAGGGGGACCAAATTTTCATTATTTTTTCAATAGGATGCACCGTTTCCGAGATAGAATCAATTTTATAAGAAAAAGAAGTAAATGCTGTACATTGAGATACGACGGATGTTTATAGCTATAGGAATGTTGGAAAATTCAGGATTTTCGAATTTTTTTTCTCCCATCATGAAGAAAATATGATGTTGCGAGATTCCTAAGGGGGACGAAATTTTCATTATTTTTTCAATAGGATGCACCGTTTCCGAGATAGAATCAATTTTATAAAAAAAAGATGTAAATGCTGTACATTGAGAAACGACGGATATTTATAGCTATAGGAATGTTGGAAAATTCAGGATTTTCGAATTTTTTTTCTCCCATCATGAAGAAAATATGATGTTGCGAGGTTCCTAAGGGGGACGAAATTTTCATTATTTTTTCAATAGGATGCACCGTTTCCGAAATAGAATCAATTTTATAAAAAAAAAAGAAGTAAATGCATTGAGATACGACAGATGTTTATAGCTATAGGAATGTTGGAAAATTCAGGATTTTCGAAATTTTTTTTCTCCCATCATGAAGAAAATATGATGTTGCGGGGTTTCTAAGGGGGACGAAATTTTCATTATTTTTTTCAATAGGATGCACCGTTTCCGAAATAGAATCAATTTTATAAAAAAAAGAAGTAAATGCATTGAGATACGACAGATGTTTATAGCTATAGGAATGTTGGAAAATTCAGGATTTTCGAAAAAAAATTTCTCCCATCATGAAGAAAATATGATGTTGCGGGGTTTCACAGGGGGGCGAAATTTTCATTATTTTTTCAATAGGATGCACCGTTTCCGAGATAGAATCAATTTTATAAAAAAAAGAAGTAAATGCTGTACATTGAGATACGACGGATTATAGCTATAGGAATGTTGGAAAATTCATGATTTTCGAATTTTTTTTTCTCCCATCATGAAGAAAATATGATGTTGCGGGGTTCCTAAGGGGGACGAAATTTTCATTATTTTTTCAATAGGATGCACCGTTTCCGAGATAGAATCAATTTTATATAAGAAGAAGTAAATGCTCTACATTGAGATACTAGGAATGTATAAAGCTATACAAATGTTGGAAAATTCAGGATTTTCAAATTTCTTTTTCGCCCATCATGACGAAAATATGAGGTTGCGAGGTTACTAAGGAAATTTTAAATTGATGACTTTTTTGTAATCAACCCCAGAAACCAATAAAAGGACACCCATATTATTTTTATAAAATTATGTATGTCCGCCATATTGGAATTATAAAACGAATGTCATTTTCGTATCCAGCACTCCCAAAAACCTGGTAAACGACACCCATATCAATTTTACGAAAAATAAATATCCGCCATTTTTAAATTTCAAAATTAATCTACACAATAATCTACACCCTAAAACCGAGAAAAATTAAAAATAGGAAATTTTGTACGCTCCTTTATGTTTTTTTTTGTGTGCTCTCGTTTTGCTGCTTGTATGGTTTTTGAGTTACCTACATCAGGGAAAATATATGTGCCTATTCTTAAATTAAATGTGTACTCACAAATTGTCGCCAAGATGGTTATTTGTTCGCTAAAATATAATCTGTCTGCCAGTTTGGAAAATTCAATGGTATTATTTAGTCACCAGATTTGTAATTTTTTTGTTCCTTACATTCTTTCGCCAACTTAGTAATTTAGTATTCAATATTGGGTATTTTCACATCCAAAATTTAATTGTTTTGTCGCAAGTTTAAATACATGCCTAAACAAAATTGACTTGTACCCACTAAAGTATAAAGAATGTTCAACGGCCAAGTCACTCAACATTAACTATAATAATAAAGAAACCGCAGTAAGGAACCTTGGCACGATTTTGTCTAGATTTCATTACTTTTTAGAGATAAACAAGCAGCTCCATCGAGACTTGGATAGTTTTTTACAGAATGTTTTTGATGGGATACATTTTTAATTTTGAACTTCGCCGTCGAAATTGTCGAATGCATCTTGACTAGAGGCCCGGGAACATATTGTTATACTCTATTACAAAATAATATTCGAGTGAATTGTACAAGTCAACACTATCGCTCGACATAGCATTGACCCAATAGCGTCGCGGAAACGCTGACGATGTTCCCACAGCGAGCACGTGGTCGAGCGCGACACATGCCGCCGGCGCCGGCTGTACACGGAGCACGCAGCACGCAGCACGACCAATACACGACAATTAACACTAGCTCTAATGAGCGTTTGTAAGCAAACATACTAATGAAGGTACAGCCATTAACTTGCCAAAACTTTGTCCTCCAACACTATCTGTGTTCAGACCCAATTAGTTTTTATTGCACGGTTAATAAGTGACATTTCAATTGGTAGCATTATATTGCACTATTGCCCTATTTTACGCTTTGATTGAGTTGGGTCTGAAAGGAATATACGAAGATTTCTAGAAGAATAAAGCATGGGACAGTAACACGTACAGTAAATGTGTCGGTATTGGGTATCGACAGCATGGTAGATACCGCGGGTGTGATAAGAGGTCGCGCGATAACCCGGCCGAGGTCAGCCGCGGGCGCGCCAGTCGACTGTCGCCCCTGTGTCCGCGCCGTAGAGTCGATAATGCGGTGCGCGCCTAGTGCATATCACTAACGACGTTGCTCCTTTGATGGAGGATTATTTTTAACTTGCTGACAGCGATGCACAACAGGAAGATGCACAATAATGAGACTAATTTGCTCAAAGTAATGGTTCAGTAGCCTGTGTTTGTCTTTGTTACATTCAAACATTATTGTGGAAGCTTTGATTCATTATTACATAGATACGTTATATCCTTACAAAACTGACAATATTTCTGTGCCACGACACACATTGACATGGGACGCGTATCAATGTGTCAACGTCGCATAGTAACACAAAACACGCTATTACTCGCGGAGCACACTAACCAAAATTGGCCAATTTCGAGTCTTCATTTTTACGCGTTTATAACATATCTACCTCTTTTTAATATTATATATCTATGTGTGGAAGTCAATTTTAAACTGCTCTACATTTAAAATTGACGCCCACGGCGCGGGCGCGGCGCCTGCACTTATTTGGAACATATTATTCTCTTAGATCGTCAGTATCGACATTCGCGTTGGGCAACAGTCGCAGGTAGGATTTGAACGAGCCGGAACATGAATAGGCCGGATAAATACAACGGCGTCACAGAAAACCGGCGTGCTTGCGTTGTGTTTCGCCGAGTGAGTGACGTCACCGGAGGCCAAGGGGGTTTAAAAACTAAAATATTTGCGGCTTGTGACATTTGATCTAGCAAGATCGATTTTTCACCTCCACAATCCCCTGCATACTAAATTTCATGGAAATTCTTGAAGCCGTTTCCGAGATTCTGATTATGTAATTGTATATAGACTACAAGAATTGCTCGTTTAAAGTGTAAGGTAGTTTGACATGTCTAGGCGCAGTACATCAAACCTTGCACATGGACACCATAGCTGCCACACGCGCGGGGCGAGTGCGGGGCGTGCGGCCGTGTGCGGGAGGAGCGGGGGGCCACGTGGTGCGCAGTGGGTAGATGATAGTTGCTATTATAACTTTATTTCCACTTAGTAGTTCAATTGATAAGTTTATTTGTTTATCTCCTCTATGGGTAAAAGCTCTTCTTGAAAAATTCTTATCCACTCAACTGTCAACTCGGTCGGCTGTTGCCTGTTTTCAACCAACTCCTTCCTGCTATTTATTATGCTATCTTTCCTTTTGTATACCCATATTTCTTTTGCATTTTGAGTCCTGCCATTTAGTTATTTGGTAAGTAAGTTCAGTCGATAACAAGTATTCAGTAGAAGCGATAACTTTGTCCCCGAACGCCCCTGGACTTCAAATGACACGATTTTTCCTTATTTTATAATTTGAAATTTGAATAAACTACTTACCTCGTATAATTACTTAAGTGATTAATGAATGTATAAACTATAAAGTAACATCTTTTAAATGCTCGAGGAAAGTAAGTCAGCTTTAATAATGTATATATTTCGTTTTAATCGTTACAATTGTGTTTCTACTCGTAAGTCGTAATAGACAATGGATCAGCTGATCGCATAAATTATAAAATACTCAACCGGCTGATCAATTCCAGAGATAATGTCGGTCGCGTGATCCCACTGGAGGACATTTGTTCACAACGACGGCCGTATTTGTGAACATTAATGATAATAAAAATGTTAAATGAAATTTGTGTGTCGGGCGTGGCCGCTGGCGGGTATGATTTAGGGGCAGTTTGTCAGTCCCGGGGGTGGTGACTCACCCCACACCCCCCACACCCCCACCCCGCGCCGGGGTGATGCACTACATTTGTGTAATTGGACAGGTCACGACTCACAGGTCAAATTAAATTGAACGCCAGAGACAAGACTACAGACGTGTTAGAGAATGTC
Organism: Glaucopsyche alexis; assembly: GCA_905404095.1. Lineage (NCBI taxonomy): Eukaryota > Metazoa > Arthropoda > Insecta > Lepidoptera > Lycaenidae > Glaucopsyche > Glaucopsyche alexis. The sequence continues at coordinate 336,544 of FR990053.1, forward strand.
AAGTTAAAGTAGAGCCATTTAATTTGGGATCTCGATCTCGATAAAGATTTTGTACCGTTTGTGTACAAAAAGGTTTTCAATGAACCAGTTCTCCATATAGACAGGTATAAAATTATAGTTATCTCATTTACACAGGAGGTAGAGAGTTAGAGACTCAACTAGAGAGGTTGAAATTAAAAAAAAATCAATTATAGAGTTTGAATGCGTGTGCAACTCGCAAGTCAAAAGTCCCAACCTGCTGCCTACCTGCAAGATACAGGGAGTTGAGCTACAGAGCCCCAACTACAGCGGTCAACATCGAAAAAATCCTAGAAATCAAGGCTCATTTAACAAGTTTCGAAAATTCCTAATTACAGAGGTAATTGGCTGAAAAAGTTCCGGCACCTTAATAGAAATAATAGAGGTTTCTCACTTAGTCAAGTCTCATTTCACCAGGTTTCACTAAACTTAACAGATATACAGCACGTATTACAAGTGCTGTACTACTCTCACATAGTTGTCCACCTTGTCCTACTACTATTATAAAAGTGAAAGCTTGTGAGGATGGATGGATGTTTGTTACTCTTTCACGCAAAAACTGCTTAACGTATTTTGATGAAATTTGGTATGGTACTAGTTTGAGCTCTGGATTAACACGTAGGCTACTTTTTATCCCGAAAAAGTAGTGTATTTACGCGGGCGGAGCCGCAGGCAAAAGCTAGTAGGGTATATGTAGTATGTACTATGTAGGTTACGTGATGTACCGGCATGTAGAGAACACTACTAGTGAGCCACAAACTACACTAGATCGCACTCAGACCTCAGTCTGAAGTCAAAAGTCTGCTCCCTGCTGCAACTGTACGTACACGAGGCTGCGAGGGTTAACTCGATCACCGTGTGCAAACTTTACGATTGAAATAGACACGACGAGACGCGATAAAGACATAGGTTAATGTCACTGACCTTTACCTAAGGGTCAATTCCCACCGAAACGAAAAGATAGCGTACGCGGCGCTGCATTTTTAAGATAGCTATTCAATATTAAACTCTATTGGAGTTCGAATGTCAAGTTGCACCGCGCCGGACGGCACATGTGCAGTGCATGACTCTGGCTCACATGAACGTGTCTCTTTTTGTGTAGTGAATAAAGTTAAATTATGATTAGTTATCTAGTATTTGACACTGATACCTAAGTGTCAAACAGATCTCGCCGCGTCTTGTATATATATATCAATTCTGCTAGCGTGGCTGCCGGCTGGCAATAAATAGATAAGCGAAACGAATCCCAAATATTATAATTTGAATGATGGCAGTATGAAATATTTCACAAGTGGCAAATCAAAACTATATTTAGGTTAACTGCAAACTGTCCCGTCACATGTAGATAGCGCGGGGACAGGCGGGGGTGAGGGGGGTGCGGCGCGGGGGGGGGGGGGGGCGGGGGGTTATCGCCGTTGACTTGTGTGTCGATACCACACACCACATATTATTATACATACATACATCTTGAAACTTAAACTGTTATGTTGCAGTGATACTTATGTACAATAATATGTTACGTAATATATTTTTATCACGGTAGTTCAGGTTGATATGTTCTGAAATTTAAAATTTATCGTCAAGTTATATTTTATGTCAAGTTTTATTTTTATGAAAAATTAGAGCTACCAGAGCTCGCCATTAGTTTTTCTCTAGTTTACTTACGTACTTGCAGCCTATATTACGTCTTATATTACGAAATCATATAGGTACCTAAATTGCCACCAGCTCCCTAGCTGTCTGTTCTGATCCAATTTCATCTATTTGTAACTTTAAATCTAACACTTAGCTCCCTAGCTAAGAGTGTAATGACTGCGTAAGTTTTAGAAGCGTCCGTGGGGCGTGGTCTAGTGGTTAGAGCATTGGCTCTCGACTCGGAGGTCGTGGGTTCTATTCCCGCATTGGAACAACAAAAAACGTTGTTTACAAGTTTGGTTAGGACAATGCAGGCTGACCACCTGATTGTCTGACAAGAAAGATGATCATGCGTCGGATGGGCATGTAAAAAGTCGGACCTGCGCCTGATCTCTCGTCAGTCGTGTCGGTTATCCGTCCCACTGGATTACGAGAGTACAGGAAGAGAGAGTGCTCTTGTGTACTGCGCATACACTTGGGCACTATAAAATTACTCCTGCGCAACTGGCCTGGTTTCAATGAAACCGGTCACGGTCACCGAGATCGGTGGGGAGTAATTATTATTATTAAGTTTTAGAAGTATCATTTTCGGTCCCTAATTATCACGTAAGAGCAAATTATAATCAATCATCTCAACAGTAGCAGTTGGCTCCGGGAACGTAATTGGCGCCCGCCGCCCGCGCCGCTGACAAATGGATACATTCGTATCAATGTAAGGTCGATTTGGAGATGACAGCTTGTAACGCTTATCGCATTATATCTATTTAAGTTTATCTATAATAATCATAAAAGGAACTTATAGATAAGTAGGGGTTCGACTAGCGATTAGGAAGTGTTTACGTTGGAGCACCCTTAGGGTCACACGGGTGACGGGAGCGAGACGATACGCGACTTCGATTCCAAATTTAACTTTATTAACTGCGCAAGAAGATAGGCGTTTAATTTCAAAAGTTAGTTATTAGAATGTCTAACTCAACGGCTCTAGTTTGAATAGCTATTTCAAAAATGTAGTTCGGCCGTTGCTTTTAAGAGATCCGAACCTCGAAAGGAAAAAACGGAACGGATGGACGGACGGACAACAAAGTGATCCTACACTTTGTTGTCCGTCCGTCTGTCTCTCTGTCTGTCAAGATCCTTTTTCTCAGTAACGTGTGGAGGCATCAAGCTGGAATTTATATCAAATACTCAGGTCTATTGTCCCTTGGAGCTGTGAATAATGAAAGTTCTAAGCCAACGCAATCAAAAGATACATCAACACTCTCAAGGGAATCAAAACCTACAGGGTACTTCCCGTAAACTCAGAATCTCGATATTTGGTACGAAGCAACGTCTTATAGCACAGAAAAAGAAAAAAATGCGAAAACCGTAAATTTTTAGTCACATCATATAATAAAAATATTTTTAATAATTTTAAACTTACTACCCCTTTCCTCATGAATGCGTAGATGTATTATATTTATTATAGACCTTTTACTTATAAAAATTTAGCTGCAGATTAACGATAGGATGTGGAGTCGATTTCAATAAGGAAAAAATCGAAATACTTCTGTGCTAAGTATTTATATGTTTATAGGGACATGTGTCGATAGCCTGACGACTCCACCGAACGAGTTTAGATATCACTTATCCTGGGTATCGAAAGGATTTTTGTATTATATAATATTATACAATGCTCTCAAGTTATTTATTAATGTACGCTGACATATACATTTACAACGTTCAAGGTAACCCATAAACCGTAAAGGTAGATATTATTCATCATACGACTAAATCTAATCACAATAAGTTGACACAAATTCATTAATAACCGGCAACAGGACTCTTCAGTTAATAAGGCGAGTCGAACCGCACGGAAACGTGAATGGGTGACGACCCTCATTAGTTAGCGCGGTCATATTGGGGTCCGGGGTCCGCGGGGGCCGGGGGCTGGAAGCCGGGGGCCGGGGGCCAGGGCGCGCCAGCGGGTACGCTAATGGGGCCATTTTTTAGCGCACGAGAGCCGCGCCCAGCTGTACACCACGTTTATAATATAATTGTTTGTTACATGCTTATCGACTTTACAAGGGTTGGTTTCGACTAATATAACTTTAATTCCTGTACAAATAAAACTATCGTATCATAAGCTCGACTTTTGTATAACTCTTTAGTGGGTTTTTTGTACGAGTTTATAAAACCGCTACTGGCTGATTTATCTATTAAGGCCGTCCCCCGAGCAAAAGACCTTGAGGCGGTCAGCCGCATAACTCAGTTCAAAATTTTTCACATAACTTAGTTCAAAATTGACCAAAAAAAAATTTAAACGGCGAATATCTAGCTTATGAAATTGCCTATCTATTGGTGTGTGTCCCAAATAAAATTAACTTGTAAATACTATGGAGACGCTGAAACTATAATTGAATGTAACATTCGATTATAGTTTCAGTTTTTGGTCAATTTTGAACTAAGTTATGTGAAAATTTTTGAACTGAGTTATGCGGCTGACCGCCTCAAGGTCTTTTGCTCGGGGGACGGCCTTAACGGATAACTCAAGCAACTGAATGGATTGTATTAGAGATGCAGATAGATGATAGCTTCTTACGAAGACTAGTTTGTTTGACTAGTCACAAACATAATTAACGATTATTATAGCATACCTCGAACTACTGAGGATGAATTGTTGTGATGACTTATAAATCATTTAACTTACAAAACTTACAATAGTCGTATAGTAAACAATGTGTAGTTGTTTACAACTGCACGAGGTTATTGCAACAACTGCGCTACGCAGGGCGGGCGGCGGGCGCAGGGCAGGCGGGCGCGAAGGGCTGGCGGGAGGCCCAGGGCGGGCGGGGTCACTCCCACCTGTAGCGGCACCTGTAGCGTCTCACAGCCTCCTTACATTATGGCCTCGTTACATGTAAGCGGGTCCACCATCGCGTCATAAGTGGTACTGGTAACATAAACCTACGTACCATTGATAAAGTTCCTGCTCGACCAGTTTCATAACTTTGTCTTCGTACAAGACGCCTCAAAATATTTGAACACAAAGGAAGTGACCGCAACGACTGCAGACGTGGTTGAACTACGTGTTAACACACGTGTATGTTTGTGTGCGCACGATTCAACGGCGATGTTAAGCGATTTACATTTTTGCCTGGTCGACCGGTAACTTTGTCGATAGTACATCATTTTACCCACAAAGGGTAAAACTATGGTTAAACCTGATATTTGACACTCGTACAAAAATTATACCTTTCTAAACCTACATAATAATACATAATTTTTGTAAGTACCTACATAAATCGGTCAGCGACGGTATAGCCACTAGCCGCTACGTATGAATTACTACTGGTATTTTCCTATTTAACGGCTACAAAACGAAACAAAACACCCAAAAATTTCGACTCAATGTAGATTAAAATATTATGATATTAAAAAATAACAACATTTACATAAACAAGAGAAATGTTCTCCGACCATAAAATGCTGAACGGGTTTTGGGAACAGCGCACACTGCCGGCTACTGTGCGGACAGTCACAGCCAATCAATCAATTAATCAATCTTTATTTGCAAGAATGTGGTATACATACGGTCTTAAAAATATTATAACAGCTAGGATCCAACATTTTGCCATCACAAAGGCACGCTAAATATCCTGAACATGCAAGATATTAGGTGTGTGAAGTTATATAACATTTATAAATTGAAGCAAAGGAACCTAAAGGAGCTTTCAGACTACGCTTTACTATTGTGATATATTGTATAGCATAGCTTGGTAGCTAGTGAAATAAAAATATATATATGCGTGATATTGTTGTGCTATGAACTAAACAAATATTATATTCTATATTATGCGATTACACTATAGCGTAGTCTGAAAAGGCTTAATACAACAAGGTGGGCGGGTAACCCGACAACTATCTTATACGATTGTCGTAAAAACTTACATTTTATGCTCTGCTGATTGTATGGTTATCTTATGCGATGAAACTACTTTAAAGGCAACGAAACCTAAACATATACTTACAAGCACAACAAATTGAACATTACTAATTAAGAACTTATTATTGATTTTTTAAAATAATATTCATGTACACAATAAAATAAAACCGAATATTACAAAATGTACAAAAGAGATGGTATATAGGCATACTTATCTATAAAAGGAGATCTCTGTCAGCAGACCTTAGAAAACTAAAATAAGAAGGACACAGTTAATACAGCAAAGAATAATAACATATTGGAAAAGAGACAATTACTTACAAATAATAATTAAACCTATTACCTAACCTAATTCACATTATAGATAATAAACTAATAAATATATACAAGTAGGTACATACATACATATTATAAATATTATGATAACTACATAAAATTATATTAATATGTAAAAAAATATGAACCTAATAAATAATAATATTATGATTAAATATACCATATATGCTATTTTGTTCATGATGACGAAAATAAATGATTCTTCAGCCTAGTCTTGAACGAGTCCACTCTGCCGCACATGTTTGTGTAAATCTTATATTTGAATAATTTTTTTATAATGAAAATGAATAAACCATTGGCGGTGAAACGCCGTAGCTCCAGCGTAATTACGTAAAATTCTTGCCGCTAGTGTGCGCTGGTCGCTGCGCGATAGGCGATACAAAACTAGAAAGAGTGTGTAATGGCTCCCAAACGGATATCTGTAGATGTCGGCGACCGGCGCGGCGCCGACATCGACCGACACCGACCGACACCGACCGACACCGACAGGTTCGTGTTGCTAATCGCCGCTGGACGAGTGTACAAACTACAAGCGGACAGGTTCCCGGGGCGTCGCCGTCAACGTGACGGGCCTGTAGTGCTATTCTCTAAGAGCATGTTCAATGTTCATATCTCGACAGCTGAATCCGCGGTGAGGTCAATCAATTATATACGAATTTTACACCTCACCGCGGATTCAGCTGTCTAGATATTTGAAAATGTTCTTACAGAATAACACTGCAGCCTGTCTATTCTCTAAGAACATTTTCAAATCTCGAAAGCTGAATCCGCGGTGAGTGTCAAATTTCTATATGATATATTTTGACACTCACCGCGGATTCAGCTGTCGAGATATTTGAAAATGTTCTTACAGAATAACACTGCAGTATACGAATTTGACACCTCATCGCGGATTCAGCTGTCCAGATATGAAAATGCAGTTATTAGAGAATAGCACTGCGGAGCTGGCTGATGATTCAGTGAATGTAATAGAAATAGAAGTAACAATAAAACTTCAGGGTTACCAAGGAAGCAGCCTAATACATAGCTGCTAAAAATTTAAAGTTAAATAAATAGAAATGACCAATTACATTTGTCAGTAGAAAATATGAATATTAGGAAGCAACAGAATGAAAGGGACTCGTAATTTTGTAACTGTGTGCTGGTAACGATGTGTTACTACTATTTTCGGTTAAGAAAAAGTTTGTGTGTTGAAACCTTGAACTAAAATCCCCATCAATTGTTTTTTATAAAAGTTTTGTCAACAAGTCGCATGTGTAACTTTGGTGATAAGTATTTTACATTTCTTTATGAATACAACAAAAATATCATGATATCCGGAATGTACTCGTCACACATAGGCCGACACTCTACGTCCAATGTCTGTGGACGTCCAACAGCTCGCAGGCCAACGTCCACTAGCTAGTACCGCGACCGTGACCGCCTGCAAGCTTTATGGCCTACATGTTTGTGTTGATGTTGTCCAACAATAAATTACGCTGACATTTGATTGCGCTAGCGAAATGTTTTGGTGGGAACCGAGTTGGCGCCTTTTTTGGACAAAACTGGTTTTTCGAGCGTTCGTTTCATTTGAATAAATACCAAATAAACATTCACTGCTGCACACATACGCGTCTGCTATACAACGTACAAGGCTGACGAGTGACGAAACTCTAGAAAGTTCTAGATTGAAAACCCCAAAATCAATGAAAGTTACTTTATACAATTATTTAGCTCAGGCTCTCTCATGTTACAATTTTGTATGTGGTAATAACTACTTTCTTTACTTTAATTTCAGGACCAGTACCTCATCATTTGACGTACGTGAAGCAAAAACTTTCAGTATAGTTTTACTAGAACTGTGTGATCGGAGCCGTATGATATTTGGTACAGTTGAAGATTATGTGGACGAAGGTGTGCAACTTAGAGCATCCAACCAAAGTGTGCAGAGAGCTAATATTTTTAATAATGCGTAGAAATACAATAAATTAACACACTATAATACAATACAACAATACACACTACTTCATATTCTTCTTCTTCTTTTATTTAATGGCATTCGCGGTCGCAAAGGTTTTGCGCCATTACCTCATATTATTAACACACTACCGTCCATGTGATAGATCTATCACATGGACGGTAGTGTGTTAATAATATGAGGTATAATGGCATTGTATCTATACAATTTTGTTACACGTTGACGTTTGTCAACCTGTCACAATATTTACTTTTTTTCTATCTAAGAGGTAAAAGAACCCAAAAAAATATGAATTACTATGGGCGAATCTCGGCCACAGGGCGTCAAAAAAGTTGTAGTAGGTACCTATTTTAAATTGTACTATAGTTACTAATTTTTGACTTTAAATTCCTTAGTTGAAAATGAAAATGAATATTTCCAAATGAAACTTAACAAGCTTTTTTCGGAAAGTTAACAGAAAAAGCTACCACTGCACCGGTTCAACCCTACCCGCCAAAAAGAACCGCGGCGTAAGAAACACGCACAGAGGCGATCTTTTAGCAAATAGATGGAAAATTGTTATTTCCGATCGGCAGCTTGGTTAATTTTTGCGTTGTTTGGAAATTCGGAATGTAGTGGGTTCGAACCATGGTAAAATATTTTTGTGTTACTTTTTTTTAATCTACTAGATATCCGAGCAAGGCTCACCCAGGGTCTTCAATATTATGCATGGATGTGACCTGCAGGGCAGTGGGGCGTCGACGTATGTTCATTGTACATGCTATTGTAATTAGGGGATCAGTTTTCCTGACAGGGCTATTAGTATGGCTATTTACACTCAGAACGGTTTGGTTTGAAAAGTTTTACCAAGCATGACTTACAAGACGTAGAGACGATCTTCATGAGAGTTTTTTGTACAAAAGCTCTACCAAACAAGACAAAGCTACAAAGCTGTTTCTAAACTTGATGTAGGCACAATCTATCTGTAGGTTACCTTTTCTATTTATTTCGCTATTCGTTTAATATTACAGTGTCTAGAGTTTCACTCCCGTCGTCGTAAGTCCGTCTGTCTGCGCGGGCGCAGGGTGCGTGGTTTACGGGACAGCTGGCGCGGCGCTACCTGCTACCTGCCGCCGGGCCGCCTGTCACCGATACTGGCTACCTTATCTCGATGGTTCTAATTAAAACTCACGATCATCATCAGCCCGTGCTACAAGATATTAGAGTTGTGGCAGGAAACTGCAGGTGGATTGTCTGACGCAACAACAATATGAACCACTACACAAAGTACGTTTCGGTCTTAAGAAATGAGCATGCCTCAATCTAAAAGGATTGAAGATAGAATCGGCAAATTAAATACAATATGGTAAAAGTGAAAAGTTGTCGATGTAATTTTTCCGTTCGATGCCAAGGAAATGCTAACCCCCTAACCCCCTGTAACCCGTGCGTTTGTTCAGTGCGGCGATGAATGTGGGGCGGCCCTTGTTTGGTCAAGTGGCTCGAGGGTCGACACAGACAAACATACACACATACGCATCCACCTTATAGATTGAATGGTAGCTTACTGATGTATCGATTGTAATACATACATAATATAATCACGGCTTTTTCCCGTAGTAGTGGTAGGCAGAGACCACTTCTTTCCACTTGCTACGATCCTTACATAGGTACTTGTTTCGCTTCGTTCGTTCATTCTTACCATCCATTCCTCCTCTTACATTCAACGTAGCGAAGCGTATTTTCAGATTAACGAGAACTTGCCACCAACATCAGCCTGTCTATTCTCTAAGAACATTTTCATATCTCGACAGCTGAATCCGCGGTGAGTGTCAAATTCGTATAGATTCAGCTCTATAGACTCACCGCGGATTCAGCTGTCGAGATATATAAAAATGTTCTAAGAGAATAGCACTACAGTTCTGCCCAATTTGATAGGATTCCCACGGAAAAGTAGCTCACAAGCAAAGCTTCTACTTATGTAAAATGACTAATGGCAAATTTGAGGATGACTTTCATCGGATAGGAAGTGTGTTTGACCTGAGGGTTATTCTGCTAAATAAAACCTGCGATAATACAATTACAATCAAGTCCCGATGCCCTAAAACTGCCAAATCGGTATTCTCGTAAACGTTAAACCAACGTCAAACGCGTTCCGTTTGTTCCAAACTTCACAAAATCAGTTTATGACAACATGTCCATTCACTTATGTATTAATCAAAGTAAAACCAAAGTCTAGTTTAAATACGAAAATTGAGGTTCTGTTGTCTGTTTCTGTCGGGAGTAGTCAGGACTCAGGAGTAGACAGTAGCACGTCATGTACTATCGAACAAGTTGCCGCTCGACCAGGCAAAAGATCAAAATCGCTTAGCAGCGCCGATGAATCGTGCAAGAGTTCCAGAGTTTAAATATTTAGAGACGTCCTAGTGCAAAGGAAAATGTTTGGAAACTGGCCGAGCGGGAAATTTGCCGATATTGCATAATCAGTCAACGATATTGTTGCTATGGGACAAGGAAAAATACTTGACAAATAAATCTTAAAAATGATCACACAACATTTCATCAGTGTTTATCAGTTTACAAATACCAGTTATCTAAATGATCGGTCGCCGGGCCGGTCAGGGGGCACGCGATAACACGACGCGCGAGATACTCCTATCTCCGGGGAGTAGAGTCCATATTCGCGTGTGGTGGGTAGGGGCGCGTTATCGAGGGCGCTGGTATTTTCCGATCGACGATCAAATATTGGTCGATCTATTTCTGTCTACAATGTAACAACTGAGTTATGTCCTAGCTGAGATAAGTCATCACCGTAATATGGAGAGCTTTCGTAGATGCTGTAGCTACATCTCTAGCTTACGATTTGAAATTCAAATGAGATTAAATGGCAGAGAGCGTTCGTTACTAGCAGCCACGTTCAAACGTACACCGCGTTTCCAGACACGATCTTTTGGAGGGTAGTATAATAGGCAGCAGTGGCGAAGGCCGGTTCTTCTTCATAAGGAAGCCCTAGTCTGTATAATAGGTAGGGATTTGCATGAGAGTCTTCAAAAGGTACGTTGTATATGAAGCCGATAGGAATGGAGCTATAGGAACCCCACGCCGCTGATAGGTGGACTCTAGACTCTGGTACCTAGGCTGGGGAGAGACGTGAATGCACCTACACTTAAAATCAACAATCCTAACAAATAACATAAATAATAGTCTTGACTACGGAGCAAAATATAAATTATAATAACTAGATAGAGCACAGGCTGTCATTTCATAATAATTATTGCAATTAGCATTTTTCATTATCTTTCATTGAGACTTCAGTATTTCATGGATATTCATAAAAAAAATAACTGCGTCATACAAATAATTATAATAATTTTCATCTTTATTAACCCCCGACGCAAAGACGACGGGGTGTTATTAGTTTAACGTGTCTTTGTGTGTGTGTGTGTGTCTGTCCGTGGCACCGTAGCTCCCGAACGGATGGACCGATTTTGAATCAGTTGTTTTTGTTTGAAAGGTGAATTAGTCGTGTTCTTAGCTATGTTTGATGAAAATCGGTTGAGCCATTTAAAAGTTTTGGGTGGTTTTTTGGGAAAAATTGGGGAAGAATAACCGAATGTCTGCAAATATACTCGAATGGGGTCTCAAATGAACGCGCACTGAAAGAGAATATTGATGACTTAATCGAGAGTATTCCTAGCCATGTTTCATGAAAACCTGTTCAGCCGTTTGAAGATCATCAGCTTTTTTCTAGTCAATGAGGGGATCTGACTATCTAACTTCCTTATGTCCGATCGTTTCGAAATTTGGTACAGTGTTACTTAAATAATATTTAAAGAGCATGGTAAAATAACCATGACCTGATCAGCCGATTGAAGATCATCAGTTCTTTAATAGTTGATGAGGGGATCTGACTACCTTCTATATGACCTATCGATTCGAAATTTGGTACCGTGTTACTTTAATGATATTGAAAGTATATGGTTAGTTAACCATTATTTATACCCACTTTAAAAAGGCAAAAATAAAAGTAAAATTACAAAATTTAAAAACCCCCGACACAAAAAAATAAACTATAAAAACTAACAAATAATATTTTAATACTATTATAATTATTATCGTCACATATATTAATATATAAGTTCAAATATTTTTATTTTCCAAGCGTCGTCGTCGAGTCGGGGGACCGCTAAGTGAGAAAAAGCCGCAGATTGCAACAAAAGAATTTACTCGGAAAAGAGATCGCTCGTACCTAATTAATGTAATTCGTAATAATTAATTAGCTGTTGTTTATACTTTATAAACTTTAACGGTCCCCGACGAGGCGACACTTGGAAAATAAAAATATTTGAACTTACATAATATTTATGTGACGATAATAATTATAATAGGTTTAAAATATTATTTGTTAGTTTTTAGAGTTTATTTTTTTGTGTCGGGTTTTTAAAATGTTCAATTTTATTTCCTCATATAGTTTGTATGACAGATCCGATGACGGACGAACCTAGCGCGGCGCGAGCGGAGCTTCGTTTGAAGGTCAACAGAGGGCACCGGACAGCCCGCTGGTATTTGCCGCCGGGCCACTGAGGGTCTGTCCAAACTCCATATTGCACCTCCACCGTCCACGTGCTGGTATGATACCTATTGACTACTCCGTTGGCCGTTCAGATCCAATTTCATCTAAACGTTAACAAAACTAGCAACACCACAATATAAGGGGTATCACAGACGACGAAGATACTATAATATTTTATGTTAAGATAAAATATCGCTTGCTATACAGTTTGTATGAACTATCACAGACGGCTAAGATACTATATATTTTCATATTACGTACTGTAATATGAAATGTATCCAGGCATCTTAAGTTAAAATATTATAGTATCTTCGCCGTCTGTGGCACCCTTAATGCTATCAATCTAAATGACATCTAGTTACACTTACCGCACAATAAAGAAACACAATGACACGACATTAATTCGGTCGAATTAAATCTTTTTGTTTACGTTAATGCGTTAAGATTAAATATGATCTGATTTCTGAACAGAGTTATCTATAGGTAATAAATATGTCATCGAATAAAGTAGCTAGAGCTTTATTAAGTTTTAAGTAGTAAACGCTTAATCTTCCAGAACCTTCAGAATAAAACTTAGCTGTACGGTGTACCAAGTCAAACTTAACTGTAACTTAAACTTGGCTTTATTTTAAGTTAAGTTAGAATGATATATTGAAGCAAACATTTCAAGTACGGATTTACGAGAATTGCACACACGGATCAGTGTGAAATTTGGCACATTCAAAGTTTAAGCGAAGGAAGGCCTGCCGAAAGCTAATATTTTTAAAAAGTAACGCTTAGAAATACATTAATGAAAATACATCAACACTAACTCTGTGCTTAACATAATTTCAATGAGTGTCAATCTTTCTTTCACAATCCACAAACAACATTTACATATTTTTATTGCGAAGTATAATATACTTATGATAAAAAAGAAACCTTAAAAAAGTTGAAACTTGAAAACATGGACTTAGAAAATGTAAAGTAAAACATGAATTATGGCCGAATTACGACCACAGGGCGACCTCTAGTTATTATTAATGAGCTGTACTAATTACGTACAGCTACTAACTACAGTTAAATTGTCATTTACAATGTCAGACTCCAATAACAAAAAATGATTACATACTTTAAAATATTCCATTCATGTTTTGACAAAAATCTTTAAATAATTGATAAGATTTAGGTCAATAAGATAACAAACTGGTTCAAATGTTATTTCCATTTTTTATTACGCAGCGACTTGCAGATATAATTGCAAATTGTAATCACCAAAAGAAGTAAATTAAAAAACCTTACCGCTTACGCAATTCCAACCATACGAAAAAACAAAAAAAAAATCAATTTACATTTTAATATGGCCAATAACACTCATAATCCTGCAATATACATTCTAAGCGGGCAATTAGTCGTAAAGGTAATACAAAAAGGGCTATAACTAATGAATAAAAAAATGAATAACTTTTAATAGGTCGTTATTATCGTCAATCTCACTCACTGAAAATCAGCGTTGCGAACTATGTTTGCAACATAATATGCTGAGTGGGCACCTAAGCTGCGCGTCCACTGCATCGGAATCGGAGCGTACGGAGCGTACGGATTTGTTGCTTTGAGCTGCGCGTCCACTGCATCGGAATCGGAGCGTACGGAGCGTACGGATTTGTTGCTTTGTATGGATTTCTATGGTACTGCGTCCACTGGATCGGCATTTCTGCGCCTGCGACCGGTATTTATGCTGATGACGTCATCGGCAGTGAACCCGTCATTCGGATTCCGAACGTTTCAAGTTCTGACGTGTTTGCGACGACGCGACGGCTATACATATTACTTATTCACGATGAATGACGATATTTTAATTACTTTAGTGGAAAAATATGATGAACTTTACAATCTAAAACATCGACATTATCATAACCAACTGAGGAGAGACGATATTTAGGATGAAATTGGGCAAATAATAAATAAAAATTGTAGAATATAGTGAAGTTCAAAAAACTTTTTTCGAGTCATATGAATGTACCCAAAAAATCTATTTTCATCTTTTTTTTTTTTAATGAAATATGGGGGCAAACGAGCAAACGGGTCACCTGATGGAAAGCAACTTCCGTTGCCCATGGACACTCGCAGCATCAGAAGAGCTGCAAGTGCGTTGCCGGCCTTTTAAGAGGGAATAGGGTAATAGGGGAGGGTAGGGAAGGGAATAGGGTAGGGGATTGGGCCTCCGGTAAACTCACTCACTCGGCGAAACACAGCGCAAACGCTGTTTCACGCCGGTTTTCTGTGAGCCCGTGGTATTTCTCCGGTCGAGCCGGCCCATTCGTGCCGAAGCATGGCTCTAATAAATCAGAATATAATGTATGAAATTCTCCAAAAATTAATCTTTTTGAATTTATATTATGATTTATGAACCCATATCTTTCGTTTCCTTTTGTTTCTCTTTTCCTCTTCTGATAAAATACAGCTAATTACAACAATATCCTCGTCACTATCCTCCATAATGCAAATGCACGTTCAGGCTGACGGACTGAAAATAACTAAATTGCCGATGCTGAATCCGAATGCAGTGGACGCACCCCATCGGCATTTTGTAAATGCCGACGCTCCGTCCGCTGCGGACGCTCCGATTCCGATGCAGACTGCAGTGGACGCGCAGCTCTATTTGGTAAAATTTTTTGTGTTTTTTTATTTTTATTTAATGCATATTTTTTATTGTTCAGTGTTTTACCAAATAAACGATCTTTTCTTTCTTTCTTTCAATGATGATTCATGATCTTATAAATACTTAATATTATTATGTTCTCTTCCTCACTGTTCGCACGTAACAGCATACCTAGTATTTATTTGTATTATTTTTAATTATGGTTATAAATACTAAAAACTAAAACTAAACAAGTTATTTATTTCCGAAAGTTCCTTATAAAATTAATGATACAGCGCCATCTATGTGCTACTTCACAAAACTTCACTCGTTGCTGTTGGCGCCACAGGGAGACGCTCCCCGCTCGACGTAGTTCCGAACAGCGCTTGTAGATGGCGGTACTTGTAACTATTTGATGTCCAGACTCCAGCTCCTAACCTAAAGACGAGCAAATGGATCGCCTGATGGTAAACTACCGTTGTATAACCAGAGAAGTTACAAGTGCGTGGCCGGTGCTTTAATTCATTCGAAGTAACTATTTAGTAAACTTTGGTTATGTGTTTGATGGTATAAGGGTAATTTGGAAGTTTTGTCGCTGCTTACATTAAATCGAGTGACAGGGACAAAACATGCGAATAAGCTATCTGAAACTTATCAGTAGATTGCGAAACAGGCCCCAAGTATTACAGTATGTAGTATGTACATACAGTAAGTACAATACCTTGTCTGCAATCCGTCGAAAGCAGGTTGAGCCCTCTGTAGGTACAGCACGTTTATCTCCGAGAGGCTGTTCTCCTCAGTGCTCACAATCAAATCAAATCAATTTATTCAAACACACATAAAAATATATACAGAACAAATATACATAATCTATACATATAATAAATATGTAGAGGGGTCATGTCTGTACATTAAAGTTATCTAAGTGAAAATCAAAATGGGGGGTCTATAAAGGCCACAGAACCTAAAAATAACGTTTTTGAAAAAAATGTCTGTCTGTCTGTCTGTCTGTCTGTCTGTGTGTTTGTTATCACATCACGCCAAAACCACTGGATGGAATAAAATGAAATTTGGCAGGTAGGTAGCTTAGGACCTGAAGGGTAAAATAGGATAATCTTTATCCCGCAAAATTAAAGGGTTCCCATGGGATCTTCAAAAAACTGTACCTACCTGTTTGACGTTATTTCAGTCAATCTACTCGACGTTTTTAAATAAAACTTGGCACAAAGGTAGATTGGAACATGAAATAACTAAGTAACAGTATTTTTTTTTTCTTGGAAACCAAAATGGTTCCCACGGGATCATGAAAAAACTGTATTTTTGAACTTGCTTCACAAACCAAAATAAATAATCATTTTTCGCATGTTTTCTCTTGAAATAAAACTAATAAATTAAAATTATAAAAATAAATCTATTTTTTATCCTACTCAACACAAATAATAAATAGCAAAGGAGTAAACCAATAGTACCTACAAGATCTACTTAAACTAAGAATTTGCTTTGAGCGAGAGGTCAACTTATTTGGTGGTCTTTAATAAGTTAGGTACCTACTATTTTTTTAGCCGGCAAAAATGTACCTTGATATTATTTCGTTCAGGCTCTTGAAATATTTGCGTTCGAAATTCAAAATTAAACCGCATACATAGGCTGTGTTCCGCGGAAAATAAAACGTAGGTAGGCAAAATGGCAACCGCTGGTATAAAATAAGCAAAATGGCGGATTATGTTAGCATTACAATAGTCAACAGCATTTTTGCGCACGGGTTATACATACATTATTTTTATTGCTTCTATACCTAGTAAATAATAATAATAACAAAAAAAAGTTCTGTATTTGCTTTTAAGTGTAAAAAATGAAAAAAATCAAATCAAAGAAAATACCAGAAAATACATGAAAAATTTACATAGAGGTGATTTATTAAAAGATACTGAACATCAATTTTATGATATAATCTTACAAAATAAGTTTTAAAATAGTGTTAAAATGTCTAAAAATTAATAGTTTTGCTTTTCCTGTCATGTTCAGTAGAAGTTATCTTATTAACCATCAAATATAGTCCCTCAATCCTCAACATGCTTTTAGTATCTATACTGGCCTTGGGAACGTCTCTTCAATTCCAACTATATCTCGTTATATAATATATATCACGTCAGTCCGAACTCCGAACTCCGATCCCGTACTAAGTTGAACTTGTGTTACGGGTATCAGACAACGGATATATATTTTTATACTATATACAGACAATTTGATACTATACATAAATCTGAAACATTTAATTTATTATATATTTATTATACATCACATCAATCTAATCTCACGCTAAGTTAAGACTTGTGTTATGGCAATCAGACAACGGATACACATTTAACAATCGATGTAATAATTAATAACTCCGTGGAGAGGGCTCAGCGCTGAGGCCTCATTAGCGACAGACGAGGTAATCCTATTGACATCTCGATTGACACAGGGCCGTGTAACGTGTTGCTCCGTCCGTCCGTCTAAGCCCCGGTACTAGACAGTTCATAGTAAACTAATATTAATATAGTGCGATTCAAATGAGAATAGGCTCAAGTCGGCGCCATATTGTTTCGAATTTAGGCTGTTATGATAATCTAATTTATGTTGAGATAATAATTGATTACCTACTATTTAAGGTTTTTATTTCAATTTAATGCAAGACTACTAATATTTATATAAACATAAGTCTTTCTGAAAATAGCACTTTTCAAGTGACATTTGACAGAAAAAGGTCATTGACGTTCCTATTCTCATTTGAAACGCGTTATATCATCATGTTCAAGGCATACTATTACTATGGCGAGATGATAAAGTGTACTTAGATACCTTGTATGTAAAACCCTACTACTATTATTAACTAGCTTTTCCCCCGGTTCCACCCGCGTAAATCATAGTATCCCACGGGAATACTGTACTTTTTCGGGATATACAGTAGCATATTTAATTATGTTTTAATCCAGAGCCTAAGCTACTACCATACCAAATTTCAATAAAAATAATAAATAAATAAATAAAAATCTTTTTATTCAGAATAAAAAAACAAGGTTTTGTTTTCCGAACGTCAAACAAAAAACAAAAAAAATAAAAAAAATAGAAGAATTACAATGAATTCAGTTCAGTAGTTTTTGCGTGAAATAGTGACAAACATCCATCCAACCATACATCCGTCCGTCCATCCTCACAAATTTCTCATTTAATATAGTAAAAAGTATTTTATTAATATTGAGCTCCCTGTCGCCCTAGCTGCTAGCACCTAGACAAAACTCGAGATAAGTCGAGACAGTAAGCGTTATAAAATATACTCTGTCACGCTTCGGCACGAATGGGCTGGCTCGAACGGATAAATACCACGACCTCACAGAAAACCGGCGTGAAATAACGCTTGCGTTGTGTTTCGCAGTGAGGTTACCGCCTACCGGAGGCCCAAGTTGATTTTAAATTTTTAAGGACTAGGAACGCAAGTCGCAACACCAGAGGAGTTACAAGTGTAACTCCTCTGGTGTTGCGAATGTCCATGGGCGGCGGTAATCGCTAACCATCAGGTGATCCGTATGCCACGCGCTTATTGGCCCGCCGCGCCGGCCCCCATAGATTTGCCCGACAAATGTACCGACACGAGGTGCTAGTAGCAGAGCCGTCTCGACTATATATCGCGTCGCGTCGCGTCGCGTGTACCTACAGATAATAGCGCTCGGAGCTATCACTCATCAATCTGCTACAGACTACAAAAGTAACCTATTGTGATACACTCATAATGCTCGATCGTGATTCGTGAGCGATACAATACTGCCTCGGAGATGTTCCCCCCTCCCCCCACGGATGGGATATTAATTACCCCACCCCCGCTCCGGCGGAGCACAAATATAATATGGAAGTAATCAATCAATCCCGGTCCGAGCTAATGCTGCAACACAATATCCTTATTATTTAATTCCGTAAGCTCTCCCGACTCCCGAGCATTTTTCTTGCGAGGCTGATGGGCGATGGCTCGTGCCGGGGCGCGGGGTGCGGGGTGCGGGGCGCGGGGTGGCCATTTGTATGAGAGATGAATGTACGCCGGTCCGTTATTCATAAAGATATTCTGATAATATAAATTAATCAAATGAGTTATGGAATGGTTTTAATAAAGCTTTTCCTAGCACATTACTCATTCCTTCGAGATATAATTATATCATATCTTACCTCTACAAAGTGTTTACTGTTTATATAATTGTGTCCCCCAGTACGGCAGCCTTCACCGTCAGCTGCCCCCCTCCCCGCACCTCCCCCCGAGCACATGACGCAACAGCCACCAGCAAACCTTCAGGAACTGACGGCTATTCACACAACAGTTTGTGTCCATAGTACACAAACTGTTGTGTAAGCATAATAGAAATTTTGATTATCGTCTGTGGGCTGTGATATACCTAGATATATTATGCTTTTAGCTATAGAACAACAATTAGTAGGTACCTATACTTTGTACAGATCCAATTTAATTTAAACGTAAGTATAAAAAAGAAAAGTTCGCCTAAATTAATTCATAATTCATTTATTGCCAGAATAAAGTTACAGTAAATGGCCTTACTCTAGAATAGAATAGAATAGAAATCGTTTATTTGCTTAAATAAGGTACAATATGGTGTTACATAGTAGGTACATTTGTTCATTCTTATTTTGCCTTTCATGTGGCGTGCAAATTATCAATAATATTAACTATTAGGAGGCCCAATCCCCTACCCTATTCCCTTCCCTACCCTCCCCCATTACCCTATTCCCTCTTAAAAGGCCGGCAACGCACTTGCAGCTCTTCTGATGCTGCGAGTGTCCATGGGCGACGGAAGTTGCTTTCCATCAGGTGACCCGTTTGCTCGTTTGCCCCCTTATTTCATAAAAAAAAAAAAAAAAACTATTAAATCAGTACAGTCTTACATCTGATCAGGTTATACCCACCAAAAACATTCTGTAAAAAACTAGCCAAGTCTCGATGGAGCTGCTTGTTTATCTCTAAAAAGTAATGAAATCTAGACAAAATCGTGCCAAGTCTAAGGTTCCTTACTGCGATTTCTTTATTATTATAGTTAATGTTGAGTGACTTGGCCGTTGAATATTCTTTATACTTTAGTGGGTACAAGTCAATTTTGTTTACATTTGTAACTACCTATGTTTGTTAAGCGAGATAATAGCCCATACTGGTATTGGTAATTGGACGCTAGTGTCTCATTTTAGACTGTTGTTGATTGTACAACACACGTATTGGAGCAATGGTGTCATGGAGCCCCTTTTATACCCTTGTGTGCCCTTCAACGGCCAAGTCACACAACATTAACTATAATAATAAAGAAACCGCAGTAAGGAACCTTAGACTTGGCACGATTTTGTCTAGATTTCATTACTTTTTAGAGATAAACAAGCAGCTCCATCGAGACTTGGCTAGTTTTTTACAGAATGTTTTTGGTGGGATTTCACTTCTTTTTGTAGAAACGTGGGCATATTGATTTATTTTCCTAGATTTTAGTGTAATTTGTTTATTTAATTCGTGTAATGTTCGAGTAGAATAAAGGGGCCTGAAAATGCGGCAAAATGGTTCTAGTAAAGAATGGTACGGCAGTGTTTGCTTCGCGCTCGACTTGGCGGGGGCACTACCGTGCCCCCAGATCGACGTTCTGGTCTTATCTAGAGGTTCTCAAATAGGGGCCTGAAAATGCGGCGAAATGGTTCCAGTAAAGAATGGTACGGCAGTGTTTGCTTCGAGCTCGACTTGGCGGGGGCACTGCCGTGCCCCCAGATCGACGTTCTGGTCTTATCTAGAGGTTCTCAAATAGGGGCCTGAAAATGCGGCGAAATTGTTACAGTAAAGAATGGTACGGCAGTGTTTGCTTCGCGCTCGACTTAGCAGGGGCACTGCCGTGCCCCCAGATCGATTATCCTAGTTTTTATAGTTTTCCCTTTATGTGGCCATTAAACCCCAACTCTGTACCAAATTTCAGCTCTCTAAGTTTATGGGAAGTACTAGTTCTATTTTGATGATCATGAGTGAGTGAGTGAGTGAGTGAGTGTCGAAAATGCGAAACTTTGCTTTCGCTTAACTTCGGAACTAAATGACCTACAGACTTTAAATTTTGGATTTTAAGTACGTGATTATAGCTTATTGGATGACGAAAATTTCTGCGTTCTGGTCTTATCCAGAGGTTCTCAAATAGGGGCCTGAAAATGCGGCGAAATGGTTCCAGTAAAGGATGGTACGGCAGTGTTTGCTTCGCGCTCGACTTGGCGGGGGCACTGCCGTGCCCCCAGATATATATACAATTTTGCTTATGATTAATTATTATTATTATTTTTGTCTTGTTTACAAAATTATACCTATTTTGGTTTATATTGGATGTAAGTTATGACTTATGTCATTATAATTAAAGAATAATAAATAAGAATTTCATGTCAATTGTTGTTAATAATAATCAATATAATAGTCAAATCTTACATTTTAGTTTGTCACTTTATAATAATTATTATCTTATTGTAGTAAGTACCTACGTCATTTTTTAAGTAATGTTATTAATTCAATTATCTACTTATAATATTATTTGTTTGTCACTAAAATATTCATTAATGGCATAGTAACATTTTGATAGTAACATTTTAAATGTAATTTTATTCTATAAATATAATTTGATCTTTCATTCTACCCCTTGATGGTGTGCAACAAAAATGAAATCTATCTTTTTTTGTAAATTAATGTGATATTATACCTATTGCTGTTTATATTTTTTATAATTACATTATATTATATTATTACAATTTACATTCAAATAGGATTATAGCGCGCTATTGTTTTCTGTTTACTGTACAGTGAACGGAGTACGGTCAAATTATTTTATGATATTCATATTTAAAAAACTATTTTATCTATACTTATATAATAAAATAATAAAAAGGAAAAGTTTGTTTGTTTGCATTAAATATGAAAAGGCTGCGAAACTACTAGACCTTGATTTGATAAAATTTGGTACAGATGTAGAGTAGACCACGGGGAAGGACATAGGCTACTTTTTATCGCGGAAAAATGTAAGGTTTCTGCGAAATTAACTTAACTTAAGTCGTGGGCAACTTCTAGTATTAAATAAGTTCATAGAACTAAGTATAACTATTAAAAAATGCAAGTCTGAATTTCAGACATCATTATCAAAACATGTTGTAATAAAAAACATGACTTGAAACTTATAATAAAGTTTAAGAGAGTATTAATATAATTTATAATTTACGACACATTCGGCCGTCACTTAAGTTACAGTCAATCTCGCAAATCCTTTTAAAATTACACTTGGGTACAAGTCAGAGTGCTTTTATTTTCTCTTTATTATTTCATGAGCAGAATTTCAAGACGTTGACAGGCGCCGGACGGCGGACATCAAAGAATATCTTTGCCTTTTACTTTTTAGTCGCAATTAATATTTTATAGACGAAAAAAGGTACCTAATGTCACTCCATGTCAAGAAAAAAATAGCTAGTCGTTTTAGAATACAGACATAAATACAGACTTGCCTGCCAGTCGCTACTCGTGCAAGTAGAACCTGCAAGTCGCTACTCACGTGTAAGAAGGACCTGCCACTTGCCAGTCGTTACCCACGTGCAAGTAGGACGTGCCAGTCGCTACCCACGTGCAAGTAGGACGTGCCAGTCGCTACCCACGTGCAAGTAGGATCTGCCAGTCGCTACCCACATGCAAGTAGGACCTGCCAGTCGCTACCCACGTGCAAGTAGGACCTGCCACTTGCTACACGTGCGAGTAGGACCTGCCTGTCGCTACACAAGTGCGTCGTGCAAGTAGTGTTACAATATTGATCTTTCGTTAGTAGTTTAGAAAATCGAAGACTAGGAAATAATACCCCTCTTATTGAAAGTCTACATACCTAAATGCAAGCCTACGTCGTCGCTTAAGCCGGAGCACGCGGGTTCGAATCCCGCCGAAGGTAAAAAAGTTTTTCTGTGTTCCTGGATCTTGGATTTAAATTTAATTATGTATAGTATTGTGGCGGAACAATTAGCACAACAATCCAGAATCGAATTATCGAAGTTTCCACAGTTCGGCGCTATATATACAACAGCTGTAATGCATACAAGTGGGCTTCGGCCTGACCGGGCATACCACCTCGCTAGGTCAGAGATCTCACTTTGGGCACAGGGGCGACACGCTCTACAAATGACAGTTCGAGCACCGACGAATGTCAGCCATGTTGACGTAAGCCTAGGGTTGACACCGAATTATTTTAAAATTTTATTTACGTATTACGTACACTTAATATGAAAAGGGAAACTGCCAGCCCCGTGAGCCACAGTCCGAGCTGGGAAAAAGTTCCTCCCCGCCCGCCCCCGCGGAGTGACGATTCTTTACGTTAGTAATATATTACATTCTTTACTTTGGGGCTTCCACTTATTCCCACAGTATAATAAATATCTTAAATATGTGTAAAGTATAAAAGTATTAAATATATTTCCGTTGTCTGGTATACCGATACAAGTTCTTCGGATACTTAGTACAGGACCAGATTGAAATAGTGTGGAAGCGTTCATAGATATTACTATTATTATAGCAAGCTCCATCACGTTACTTGCAACGATAAGACACTTGTTTTCAATAGGCATGTTGCCGAAAAAATTTTTTTTCGTCTATTCGATGTTAGACAACATGTTAATAAACAATCCAGAACCCATTTTTGTATATCTGAAAAAATAACGTAGATACAAACCATTGAAATTTCCAATATGAAAGAGAGCGATATATCGGCCTGTGACGTCACAGCCTGCTACCGCCATACATTTGTGATGACAAAATGTATGGCGGTAGCAGGTTGTGACGTCACGAATCGTTTTGCGAGAAAGAGATGGACAATATTTTTTATTTGCTTATATTTTTAATCCCGTCACTCTAAATACCTATTTCTTTCAGATTTATGTATCTTTAATCAACAATTTTAAAATTTAATTTGTAAAACTGTGATATTCCACACAAGGCAACATCCCTATTGACTCGTAGATTCTAAATTCTGACGCTAATGCGGTGCGTGACGAGTGTAGGCGCTGATACTGTCAACAAATTTGATGATTACAGAACAGAGTGTTTTCTTTAAGTTGTCTTCAATGGTACCACACGTTGACGTCATCCCCGAAAAGTCTTCGCGTAGGCACGTGGGGATGTCTTTGCCCTTTACGACGCCTACTTACGAAAGAAACACACTCGAGTTCTCAGAAAACTTCGACGAAGTAAATATTAAAGTTCAAAGAATATATTATCCCACCAAAAACATTTTCATGTAAACTGATGCCAAGACGATACCATATAACTCGCACTGTCAAAAAGCTATTAGATCTCATGAGAAACCAAGCTTCTGACTCTAGCGTGTAGAGTTAGAAGTTTGGTAGAGTCAGAAGCTTGGTTTCTCATGAGATCTAATAGCTTTTGCGACAGTGCGACAGTTTTGCGTTTATAACATTGCACCTAGTAAGGATAAGGATATTTTGATGTCAATAAATGTGAGAATAAAAACTCATTCGCAGCAAGACACATTAGACAACTTAAGTGAACGAGAAAAAGCAACAAAATCAACTTATAAACATGGAACAGTGAGATATTATGACATCGGCTATTACCCATTGGACAGCGCCCAATAGACTAATAATTGAACTTCTGAGCTAAAAGAGTCAAATAGTTTACCGTGATCAAAAGATATATAATTACATAATATTATTTTATCATTTTAAACATGTATTAAAAATGTGTGGCGCTATCATACTATTAATATTAAATACGGCATATTATGGTTATTATTATAATAATAATAATAATAATAATAATAATATCTATGGATGCTTCACACCACGTCAATCTGATCCTGTGGTAAGTTCTCGAAGAACTTGTGTTACGGGTACCAGACAACGGAAATATATTTAATACTTTTATACTATACACATATTTAAGATTTTTATTATATTATACACATATTTAATACACATCCATGACCCAGGAACACAGAAAAACTTTTTTGTTCCTTCGGCGGGATTCGAACCCGCGACCCCCGGCTTGAGCACCAACACGCTCAACCAACTGAGCCACAGAGGTCGTCATTATTATTATTATTACCTCGCACCCCTCATAGTTAGCTTTTATGTACAGAATCTAATATGAACTACTAATTCTATCTTTTTATCATGTAATATTTTTCATTTTTGTCTTTAATTCGCTTTCGGAAATGATTAAAAATTATTTTTAGCTAATATTTACAATTACCGATGATATTTTACTTAAATACTTGTAAATTTTAATACAATTTGTTCGGAATTGGCGGCTTATCTGTCAATGAACTGCGAAGTGCATATAGCCTCATTCGTCTACTCTGTTCGTTTCGCTTTACAATCGTTTATAAAAGGTATACCTACTTTAAATAAAGTGTGTCCAAGGCGATTCGAAAGAGGTCTTAAATCAATCATTTTGTTTGACGTGTCGCGGAAGAACGTGAGGGGTAACGTCGTCGTATATGGGTCGAGTTGTTTGTGTGGGGTACGTGGGGTACGTGGGCCCGCGTGGGGCCGCGTGGGGTAAATATTTACTGTGACGCGTGTTGACGCCGGACGGGTTAGCAGATTAAATCCATCGGCGACTCAGATATCACCCATAACTGAATTAATATCTCTCCCTCCCCCCAAAGGCGGACATATTTCATAAACTGTATTGATACGGACCAAACATAGCTGTATCTATCTGAGCTAACCTCAGTCGACCCTCGTCAGAGCCGAAAACGTCCGACTTCGATACACTCAATACCGCAATAGTAATGTGATTAATATAGGTATGTATGGTTATTGGTTTTGCTGTTCTGTATATTATATTATTATCTCAATTTTGGTTTCGTTTTCCTTAATACTCTATAATGTGCTGACTGTTAGTCCACTACCACTAGTGGACGTGTGACGGACGGCGCCCGTCTATTCGCCGCCTGTATAATGTAGGTACCGTATCATTCCGTATACAATGTTCCTCTCATTACCACACGCTCGCTGCGCATACGCAGTCGGTTTTATCCCGCCGGTTTTCTATGAGGCTTTGTCATAACAACTGTACCATAGTGCGACCGAGACAGGCCGGCAAATTCGTAGTGAAACATTCCTTTACTCAGTCAAAATTATGTTTTATGTTTGCTCAAAGAAAACGAAATAAAGTTTTTTTACTTTGAAGTCTACAAAAATTCCTATTAGTCACACTTTTGTGACCATACAAAGAATAAGGGTCGATTCTGAAATGGCAGTGGAGCGACCAGCAGCTTAACAACTGTTTTTTCACATTTCGGTGTGGATCGGCCTTAAGGGATAAAAGAGACCTTTCTATATTACTATATATATATATATATATATATATATATATATATATATATATATATATATATATATATATATATATATATATATATATGTATATATATATATCTTGTGTGTATTGTATAGGTAGACCGTAATGTCCATACTCCTTTGTATTTGTCATGATTCATTATTACTAGCGCTGATCGAGAACTGTTTTTAAATCACTGAATTGAACGATTAAACATCTCCGAGTGTGATATTTTTAGAGCAATTTCGGGTGATTTAGAAGTGGCCCAACATCGCCCACACAGTGCTGATAGTGATGGATTAAAATTCCATTAAACCAATAATTATCATGACAAAGCTAAGTTAACTTTCCTCGCCCGAGCGGCGTCTGCCGGTGACGGCGGCGCAAAAAACTCCGAGCGAAACTTCAGCGAAT
Source organism: Glaucopsyche alexis (assembly GCA_905404095.1). Taxonomy (NCBI): domain Eukaryota; kingdom Metazoa; phylum Arthropoda; class Insecta; order Lepidoptera; family Lycaenidae; genus Glaucopsyche; species Glaucopsyche alexis. The sequence goes on from FR990053.1 coordinate 363,372, forward strand.
CGCCAACGAAACGAATAAAATAATAAATACCAATTTACTGAACAAATAATTCATATCTTTATGTTCGCACGTAGCGCTTCGCGTGTCATATTAGCCTAGATATAGACATGTTGAAGTCGGCTACACGCGGCCCACGCGGGCCACGCGGGCCACGCGGGCCACGGCCGGCGTCTGCCGCGATATATACCGTGTGTCGAAATGTTATTACCGCCGGTAAATTGGTTGAAATAAGGTCTGAATCGGTAATTTTTAACCCCCGACGCAAAAAGAGGGGTGTTATAAGTTTGACGTGTCTGTCTGTCTGTCTGTCTGTCGGTCTGTCTGTCTGTCTGTCTGTCTGTGGGTGTGTCTGTCTGTCTGTCTGTCTGTCTGTGGCATCATAGCTCCCGAACGGATGAAGCGATTTCAATTTAGTTTCTTTTATATTAAAGGTGACTTACATGCGAGTGTTCTTAGACATGTTTGATGAAAATCGGTTGAGCCGTTTAAAAGTTGTGGGGGGTGAAAGCGGGGAAGAAAATCCGAATGTGCAAATATACTCGAGTAAGGTCTCAAATGAAAGCGCACTGAAAGATAATATTGATGACTTAATCGACAGTGTTCGTAGCTTCATTTGATGAGAAATTGGTGGTGGGAAGATCAGCCGTTTGAAGATGATCAGCTCTTTTCTAGTTGATGAGGGGATCTGACTAACTTTCTTATGTCCGATCGATTCGAAATTTGGTACCGTGTTGTTTCAACGATATTTAAAGAACATGGTAAGGTAACCATGACCTGATTAGACGTTTGAAGATCATCTTTTCTTTATTAGTTGATGAGGGATCGTCCACATGTCCTATCGATTCGAAATTTGGTACCATGTTACTTCAATGACGTTGAAAGTAAAAAATAATAATGAAAAAAAAAATACTTTAAAAAGGATAAAATAAAAGTAAAATTAAAAATTTTAAAAACCCCCCGACACAAAAAATAAACTCTAAAAAATAATAAATAATATTTTAAACCTATTATAATTATATTATCACATATAATATTAAGTAAGTTGAAATAATTTTATTTTCCAATCGTCGTCTCGTCGGGGGACCGCTATGTGAAAAAAACACGTGTAGTCGCAGAATGAACAAAAGAATTTACTCCGAAAAAAAAATTGCTCATACCTACTTAAATGTAATTAGTAATAATTAATTAGCTGTTGTTGTAAAAATACTTTATAAACTTTAGCGGTCCCCCGACGAGGCGACGATTGGAAAATAAAATTATTTCAACTTACTTAATATTATATGTGATAATATAATTATAATAGGTTTAAAATATTATTTATTATTTTTTAGAGTTTATTTTTTGTGTCGGGGGGTTTTTAAAATTTTTAATTTTACTTTTATGCACTTAAGTGTAGTAAGCTTCTTTAAAACTCTCTTGTATGTTGATAGTTTCGGAACCCTCCTTTAGACGTGTTCTTGGTTCGTTAGTAATATTTTATATTATATTCTTTGCTCTTGGTGAGGTTATTTATCATTAACATGAATGTCTGAGAAATAAAGGCGACTAAGTTTATTTGTTTTCGCCGTCGCGTCAAAGTTTTTTCATAATTTAGAGCGACCAAAATATTTGTGAAGGCGTCAGTAGCTCGCAAGCAAGAAAAATAAGGAAGTGTCGACTTCGCCTCGACCTAAATGTCAATAGACAAAAGCTTCGATAACAAAGTTTAATTAAATCGTTCACCGCCGGCGATGTAAGCTCCGGCCCGCCGGAACTCCGACATTTGTTCGAGCCGGTCCGGCCGACACGGTAATTGGCGACATCTGTCCAGGACACTTCGGACCAGCCATTTGATGCATTTTTATTGGCTCGTCGTAACTCGCTAACTCTGCAGTTAGCGACAAGTTGAGTAACTCGAGTTAAGGTTGCAGGGTGTAGCCAATTTGCCGATTACGGCGCAAATACGAACTTATAATAAGCACGGAACTTATAATGAGATGCTTATTGCTGTTGAGGAATTAGAGTGTGAATAAAAAGTTGCTTGTATTTGCAATGGTAATTCCCAGATGTTTTTATGTAAAAAAATGAAAAGCTTTTGATATGGCTCGATAATAACAAAATATTTCGTTTCATAAATAATTTTTAAAGGTTATATAACTAGGTATTGAAATATTCATTGATTTATATAAAAAAATCGGTTGTAGAGCCATTTGCACATACCTATAGGTATGCACGGAATATGTATGTAGAGATATTTGTTCATTTTGACCATTTCATGATAAAACCGGAACGCACCGTCAGCAGTCAGCACAGATAAAAGAAAGAGCACCAGACGAATACCGTATATATTATACATGTCACCGTAAAATATGGATTATATGTATGTATGTATGTTATAATATGCTGACAGATTGTCAAATACAAATTTCTCCATACAATTGTATGCATTATTTTTCGTTATAGGTAATTATTACTATGAAAAAGCAAACAAATATGGCATCGCGGGGCAGATACCTACCGTTTAACCAATCGGCACGGTTAATATTACAATATAACGAAAAATAATGCGTACAATTGTATGGAGAAATTTGTATTTGACAATCTGTCAGCATATTATAATATCTCTAGTAATATTACAATCTAACGGTTATATATTATTACTCTGTGCCGTCAGTACTGTGGTCGGGCAGTCAGACACATCACACAATACTCGCGGCATATCGATTTTTATCGACGCAATATTTTTACTATTATTGTCGGCTCATACCCTCGCAGTTTATAATACGGATATACGGCTGCAGATGAACTTAACGTAATACTTCATTATTCTGAAACAATAATACGGAAACACATTGATCTGAGATAAAACTTATATATAAAATGATCGTGTCATAGTGTTTGTGACAAAACCCCTCCGTAATGGATAGATGAATTTTTATGAAATTTTGCAGTCATATTTGGTGGTAGGTCTGCAACTCTGCAAATAGGTTGTAACTTTTTTACACCTCTAAGTGATAAGAGTGACCCGTCCCAAAAATTATATTCTTTTTTACTTTTATTATTAAATGATTTAACACTAAAAATACATAATATATAACTCTTAATTTTCATTTTTCCGTCTAATACCAATCCCCGTTTACTGGGTTTAATACTGTATTAGTACTGTGATAATTTTCAACGCTTAGTCGTTGTTGTTATAGCGATAATAGAAAATAATATATTTACACCATCTGTGAAAATTTCAACGGTCTAGATACAGCCTGGTGATACATACGGACAGACGGACGGACGGACGGACAGCGGCGTGTTAGTAATAGTGTCTCATTTTTACCCCTACGCAACCCTAAAAACTAAATGTATTTACTTTTATAAATGTATTTAGTACATTCACTCATCACGGGAAGATTGTACTGTTTTCGGGATAAAATTTAGCCTATGTTTTAAACCAGAGCCTAAACAAATACCATATAAAAAAATTCTTCATAATCCATTCAGTACTTTTTGCATGAAAGAGTTACAAACATCCATTCATTCATCCATCCTCACAATCTTTCAAATTTATAATATTATACAAACTCTTTCTCACTATTTTAGAAATTTGAAAAAAAATCTTAAAGCGCAGGATACTTCCGGTAAAAACTTGAAGACTTCCGGAACTTTAATTTAACACTGAATATAGGTGGCCGCGCGTCATAATAATTAGTCTCATAAAGTATATTTTTTAAAAGTATTCTGAATACTTTAAAGAATTTATACGTCTTGAAAGTTGATTTTTCAACAACTTTAAGACGATTGTTAATTATTTTAAGCAGCGTTTTAAAAATTCGTGTATTAAAAAAACTTCCAACTAATAATAACAGATCGTCTCACTCGACCGCATGGTGCGCCGAACCGCATCAAACCGCACCGAACCGCACCGAAGCGTCGAGCAGCGCAGAACTGCGCAACCACCCGCAACGCCGACCGCTAATATCGGTGCCGCAATTACAATACAATACAATGCGGGCTACGTGTCGCTATTGCGGGCTACATGTCGTCATTATGAGCGACTTGTCGCCGCAGCCCGCGCCGCTGTCACCCTGTTTTTTGTTGTTGGACCGCAGGCGCGCAGGACAATCCCCCAACATAATATTATCGCGGCACGGCTTACATAATATTATGCAGATCGGGATACGAATAGATGCTCATCGAAACACAACAAATATCATCTAGATTTCTAAAACATAGCTTGCAAAGCACACCAAGTTTTGAAGTGAAACGCGGCGTTGAGAGCAAAATTTTAAGGTCGTGTCCCTTCACAATACGATTTTAGATATAACTCCATCGATATACTTCTTACAATCTTATAACAACTTAACTTTCTACAGGCTATCCAACGAGGCAATGCTATCAGTTTGCTAGGTACTCTGCCAGATGGGGACGATCTGGGGAAGATTTTCTATTTATAGTTTTTTTTTTAGATATAGATTATTTGTAGGTAAGTCTTCTTTTTGTTAGTACTAATTTTTTGTTTTTTTATTTCCCTCTAGTTTTATTGTTAATTTTATGTTTGTTGTATTATTGTAATTTTTATTGAATAAAATAAGTATTAAGTATAAGTATTTTATGATGCCACTTTCTACAGTAGGGCTCAATTTAGAGATGACGATAGGTATACAAACAATTTGTCTATTATTTTTTGAAGTGATGTACTTATTTTTACTATACATTAATGATCTTCCTAAAATAACCCAAAACCCAACTATATTATTCGCAGACGACACCACACTTATCGTGAAATGTAAAGACAAGAACACCTTCGAAGCTGAATTAAATCTTACTTTACAAAGAATAATAACCTGGCTAGATAATAATAACTTAAAAATAAATATTAATAAGACACAATTAGTACAATTTCAAAATTATAAAAGCAAAAATTTAAATTTGAATATTCGATACGGGAATGCAAATATCTCAGAAGTTGAGTCAGTTAAATTTTTAGGACTCATACTTGACAAGAATTGTAATTGGAAATCTCACGTAGAGTACGTGTGTAATAAGCTCGACCGATTCGTTTATGCTTTACGTAGATTACGTCAGACAGTAGGAGCTGAGGCGGCACTAACAGCGTACCATGGCTACGTATCATCGGTTCTCTCATACGGGCTGTTGTTGTGGGGTAATTCGGTAGAGGTCGAAAAAGCATTTCGTGTACAAAAAAAATGCGTGAGAGCTATTTGTGGTGCCTGGTATTTGGAAAGCTGTAGACCGTTATTTAAGAAATTACATCGGTTACCACTAGCCTGTATATACATACGAGAGCTTTGTATGTTTGTTAAAATGCATCCAGAATACTTTAAACTGAATTCGGAGGAGGGACGGAAAAATGAAAGATATAAATTCAAACTTTATCGCCCCTGGTGTAATTTAAATATATATAAAAATAACGCATACATACAGGCTATACATGTATTTAATCACTTGCCCAATCAATTTAAAGAATAGGGAATATGCATAAAATATAAAAATAACTTAAAATATAATAATATGATACTAGACAGAAAAATAAAGAAAATGGCGAGAAAATTTTCAATATCTGTTGATAAATGAGCAAGATATGAGCGGTCAAAGTTTGTAATCTATCTCTTTTTAGCAAAACGAAATTTAGTATGAACTTTCTATGAAAGTCGTGTTATGTGACGTCACGATACACGTCGGATCTCTCTGTCTAATAGACCACTTTAAACGTTTATTTCTTCGTTATTTTTAATGATATCAAAAAACTGATTTTACCATACGGTTTACCAAACAAGATAGATCTATATAAATAAATAAAAAAAATACGTGCATATTCCCTATTACCATTTATTTAATTCAAAACAAAACTGACATTATGGCTCATGGAAAATTGTTTTTATGATTTAAATGAATTTATGCTATGTAATAAACAATGACTTTTATTTAATAATTATTATTTGATGACATTATATGACATACTTTATTATATATTTAACTAATTTCTATGACCAATACTAAAATTATGTGATTTATAATGTATTGTTTAATTTGTTGTGATGCTTATGTTCCAAAATTATTAACTTTATGATCATTGTTTATATTTAATTTAATTTTAATCTGTTATTATTGGGATTTATTAATGTTTAATAACTTCCCACACCTTGCATGTTGCGCGCCATTGTGATGGCAGAATGTGAGAAACCTTAGATATAATAGTTTGTAAGACCTTTATGTATACCACATTCATGCAGTAAATGATTTGATTGATTGATTGATTGGCGCGATGACAGTATTATTAGACTTTGAATAAAAAATTTCACATATACCACGTGTACTCTATCACTATCAAGTTTTTGCCCCAGTTCGAAAAAGTCGTAGATCCGGGGCTTGATAGAAATAAAAATACGCTGTAGAAATCTCTGATGTTATGGAGCTTATACCTTATAACCGCTCTTACTCTTAGTAAGAGCGGTTGCGCACTACGTCCGATCCGAATCCGATCCGAACCCGTGAAAATATAATTTTTATGGTAGTTTATGCACTAAATCCGATTTCCGTCATCCGATTAGGGATGTCGAAAATGAAAGAAAATATCGATATATCGATACATCGATATTTGAAAAAATATCAATATCGGTCTCGATATATCGCGAAAAAAATATCGATATATCGATATATCGGTCAAATTTTTCGACCAATTTGCAACAGATTTTTATGTAATTCTCTGCCTTACTTAAATACTATTGAGCCATTTTTGTCGCATTTCTTCATTGTTGAGAAATCTATAAAAACTGTACCTATAATATTATCATACTCGACTACACAATTTTTTTTCCTCAGTACTTATTACGATTGTAGGCGAGTCGCTACTGACTAGTTTATTAACAAAACGTAGTACAGCTGTTATAACTCATAATAACGTCAAATGCTTTAATGTTAACACTTTTATACTAGAATAACTAGACTATTATTACATTTAACTTACTAATGTTACTAATAAACGAAATATTGCAACCAGCATAACTTTCACTTCGACAAGAATATATTATACAACATTTTTTCACCATTTTGACTGTTAAATCATCAAATAAATAATAAAAACATAGTTACGGAGATACATGAAGTCAGAAATAAAAACTATTTTCAATTTTAACATTACCCGGTGTTCAGCATAAAATATGTGTAATGGCGTATCTATTGTCTTGCGAATAATATCATCTTATAAAAAAAGAAGGAAAAGGATTTAATGTAAACTGCATTTTTATTTAGTTAAATGACTATTTCTAACTTTTTTAACTGGCTATCTCGCTCGGCTCGGATTTGCCTCTATGATACGTGCATTGTGAAATACAATCTATTACCAAGTTCTTTTTAGCAATTACATAATTCGGAGTCTTCTATCCATAGTTACTAGATCCATGCCGACAGGGCAGTTAGTTATGCACTCACTACCAGATTAGATTAATGGAATTCTGCACAATAACTTTTTTTTTTCAATATTTTACGGCTTTGAATTTTAGCGAATTTAGTTAGATCGTCATGAGATGATAAATAAAAAAAAAAATTCTATTTTGATACGAATTTCGATATTTGTTTTTTTGTATCGATGTATCGATATATCGGATCAAAAAATATCGGCTAAAAATATCGATATATCGAACACAAAATATCGATATATCGATATATCGATATTTTTTCAACATCCCTAAATCCGATTTCTTTCCGTCATTCTAGAATCTCCATGACGGAAGGAAATCGGAAAAGACGACGGAGCTTTTTACGGACCGAAGTAAAGTTAAGACTTATGATCAACGACGTGAACACTCTGCTGTGGTTCCGCGTAAAATTACGTATTCCAAAAGATGGCTCCTGAATTTATTGGATTTCCATCAGAGATCGGAGTAGTGCGTAAGCAATATCCAAATTCGATCCGTATTTTCAATCGACTTTCAAAACACAGGAGGAGGTTCTCAATTCGTGTGTATGTTTTTTTTTTGTATGTATGTTACGCGATTACTCCGCCGTTTGTGGACCGATTTTCGAAATTCTTTTTTTATTTCGAAGGGTTGACTCCCGGATTGGTCCCATTGTCACCAAATGGTAGACCTGGTGATGGAATCCATGAGGAATCGAGAGAAGACCTCAAAATTTATAGGGACACCTATAGTGATTTTGACTTTTTTTTACATAACTTGAGCATATGCTACCAAAAAGTGAAATGTTGTGCTAAGGTATACCCTGGATCCAAAAGCATTGAACGGTACTCCTCAGTCTTTAAAGATACACGTTTGGAAATTTCAGGATTATTTATAAAACTGCAAGCATATGTCACTTTTAAATAATCATGTGCAATCTGCAATGTCAGACGTTTTCTTCAAAAGCTAGGTCTTATCACTGATAAATCACACATTTTTAAGTTTTTATGTTTTTCTTTCGTTGCACAACAATACTTTATTCAATAATTTCGACACTATTAATGACAGCTGGATTATAAATAAGTAAATTATGCGTTGTTTTCTTTTGGTCTCGGGTTCGAATCCCGGTCAGATAAAAATATTTTAGTGATTCTTTTTTCATCCTTTCTTTCCTATTTTTAAATATTTTATCGTCGTACTTAATCGCTAAGCAAAGCTAGATCTTCCACTAAAAAGAAAAAAATAAATTAATATTTAAAACAATATATATACCGACTTCCAACATAAAGCAATGACATTCTTATAAATCACTTAAAAGTATAAAATAATTCTTATTTTAGTATAGTTCCCCTTAAAATTCTGCTTAACTATTTCTCTACTCAATTTTCTTAATTTTGAAGTCGGTACCAGCCCAAACAATTGTCTATACCCTTTAATCGAAAAATTATCAAACAACTACGTCCAAATACATACAAACAATATTTTAAAGAACTTCCATTCAAACTGGCTGGTACCGAGTTCAAAAATAAGAAAATTGAGTAGAGAAATAGTTAAGCAGAATTTTAAGGGGAACTATACGAAAATAAGAATTATTTTATACTTTTAAGTGATTTATAAGAATGTCATTGCTTTATGTTGGAAGTCGGTATATATATTTTTTTAAATATTAATTTATCTAGATCCATACTTTCACGGGTTCGGATCGGATTCGGATCGGACGTAGTGCGTAACTGCTCTAACCGAAACTATCGGATAACCTAAATAAAAATCTATTCGTTACCGATATATTATAAGTTTAAGATAAATTCATGATAAAATTTAAGTTTAAAAATTGTATTTTACTTTTTAAATATTTAAAAATCAAATATCTTTATCCGAAATCATCCGAAACAAGCGGATAATCCGAAATACTTACATACCCTTAACCTGTAATATTATTCTCGTATTCGTAACCGTATCCAGATCCGAAATTTCATATCCATAACTGCACCCCTGGATATATCTGTATTATGAGTTTCTCAATTTTTCGAGATAGATTGGATCCCGGAACAAGCGATATAACATCGAGCACTCGAGTGGTTCCGTCACCGACTTCCTGTAACATTCGCGTATTGATTCACTTTCCAATCAAACCTTATTGAGATGATCGTCGTCACTTACGAGGATAACATTTTATAGGAACGGTTCTCAGATGGAAAGCTGTGTACGATACGATTGTGGTTTGTTACGACATTGTAAAATAACTAATAGAACTCATAATATAATTATTATTAAAGTCAATTCACTCAATATAAAATAATTATATCTACTTATAATTATATTTCTGTCTATATTTATATATATAGAATTTAAAAAAAACCTTCCTTAGTGGATGCCTACGTCGTATGAGGAATACGTGTGCAAAATTTCAAATTTCTAAATTTGGTGCAGTCGTTTAGAAGTTATGCGTTTAGAAGTATTTTTAAAAATGTTTGTACGCGCATAACTTCTAAACGACTGCACCAAATTTAGAAATTTGAAATTTTGCACACGTATTCCTCATACGACGTAGGCATCCACTAAGGAAGGTTTTTTTTTTAAATTCAACCTCTAAAGGGGTAAAATAGGGGATGAAAGTTTTAAATCTAATATCACACGGGTGAAGCCGCGGTCAATTAATGCTAGTTATTAATAAAACATAATTATTTATTGTAATAAAGGAGTTTTGAATACTTAAAGGTCTTTGAAATATTTAATTGTTAAATATGACCGAATCTGCAAACTAAATATTTGCAAAACGTTTTGGTTCTGAAACTGATTTACGAGTGCCAAAAACGGCACGGAAATCAGGACAAGGATTGCGCATTAACGTCAAATGTTTACAAAAATTGTAACAAAATACAGAGGGGTTAATATTCACCCCACGCAGCCTCGTCAGTAACAGTTTAGTCTCCGGTCGTGTGATGTCTCCGGTCGTGTGATGTCACGAGTCACGCGAGTTCCCTGCCAGTGCAGTGGTACATCGACGATCATTTGAATAATTAAGCCAAACGAATTAACACGATACACATCAACCGTATACAAATTGGCAATTTATATTTAGAAGTTAATATCGCTACCTAATTTGAAATATTTCGCATCGTGTAATGAAAACATGTGTATTATTTTGACGTGTTACACAACATGGAAATTGGAAACATGTCTTATTTAAGTTTGTTCATTACACACAAGTAAATAATAAGTAGATAGTAAGAAATAAGCTTACTTACTATCTACTTACTATTTGATTTATTGAATGAAAACAAAATACAAACATCCCCACTTCACATGTATGTGGACTGTGGAGCTACGTGTGAACACCCCTAAAATACAGAAAATTGAAATTATTATATGATGCCAAAAATATAATCTGATATAAATTTTATATAACTATAGTAAATTTTGTCTATTTATATTCATAATCACCGAAAGTATCAGGGGAGGACAGACAGATGGACGGATAGAGTGAAATTACTAATTACTTCAGAACCCTAAAACATTGTTGCAGGTTATTATATTTTATTTTTCTCTCTAGGGCAAGAGGAACATATTAGTTTACGTATGTCACTGGGCCCTTTTTCCTCTAAAACAATAATACGGGATCGGACAATAGTTTATGTAGTCACCGAGAAATGGTTAAAGTACTTCCGGGTGGTGCGAGTTATTATCGGCGACTTGTGTACAAATTGGTCGCGTCCACATTTACATAATTATGATGAACTCCAGGATAAACAGCGGGAGATGACGATTTATGACCGACCGGCCGGCTCGAGCCTCCCCGAGCCCTTGCGAGCCCTCACGAGCCCTCACGAACCTCCTCGAGGCTCTGCGAGCATTAATCACGACTTATTGACGACCCCCGTCAATGTCAGTCGCCAGCTCTGTGTTGACAAAACTGTTGACGCGTCACGCGCGGTCGACGAAATTACATTCAAATCCGTTTATTAAGGTCCATCACGAGTCTCGGCGAGAGCACCGGGCAGTGTCTCGAATTCTAAGTTACGTTCTCGTGCAAAAACTTCCCGGTGTGTCTGGATGCAATATTAGACAAACATTAAAACGAAATGTCCAGAAAGCGCGAAATTATACGCACGTGCGTTACACATTGCGTCCAGAAGCTACATGCGTATTTTTTTACTAACGCACGTATCGTACTATATTGTATGACGTTTTGTCTAGAAGCTTTACACACGTTATTAGCCTTTCTGGACAAGGTCTAAATGTCACGATACATGTAATTTGACGGCAAATCCCTGCTAATACTGTGTACACAGTACAGTTTCAATTACGGCGGGCTATTAGCGCGGACGTGTTGTTTCTATAGACGGGCGGCGGCCGGCGGCCGGCGGGTGCAGACAACTTTCGGGGTCAGACGCGCGGCCGACGACACGGTCAAAGGACACGCTTGGTTTGGAGCGTTATTCGCTAATACTCGTATTGGTCAATCGTGTAATATCAATGGATGCTTCACACTATGTGTTCATGACATGTGAGAGGATAGAAGATAAAAAACCTTTTTAATTAGAAAGCCAAGAAATTAAAATATAACGAATATTTGCAGCATACAAATAGTAGGTCAATTCTGCTGATAAAATATTACAATAATACCTACAAAGAGGCAGTCTCGAAAATTTAAAACAGCAAAATGGTATTCTTATACACGTTAGGCCAACGTCAAACGCGTTTTGATTGGTCCAAACTCCAAAATCAGTTTACGATATCAAGACGACATTCGTTGAGTTAAATACAAGCAAATTTTTGATTTTGCATGTAACTTCGTGAAATATCAAGTACTCTATAAATACTCATAAAATCATATGTACATAATAACAACAATAAATATTAGAATATTTATTAAGCTGTATTAGACTCATGTATTCAATGAACGAACTGTGTGTGGCCATTGTTGAAGTTCATATATTTTGTTCATATCTGTGCTCACAAATGTATCGGACTCATGAGCTGCCCACTCTCCTGCCGACTCCCGGCTGACGGATGAGGGGAGAGTGGGGGCCAAGCGTGTGTTGTCTAGGTCTAGGCTTAGCTGTCAATAAGCTGGAGCCACAGGAGCTACCTAAGACCTTTTGTGTCGCATCTTGTATTGTATTTGGAAGTTGCTCCATAGGCGACAACGTACGCCCACTGGTCACCGGGCAACGAACTCGTTCGGGTCTGAGCTAGCTCGAGTAGTTACAGAACGTGGTAGACTTAGTGCCATACAATATCATACAACAATTTATACACACAATAAGCTGTATTATTAGTAAGTATTTCCAGTAAGTATAATATCTGAAATTATTGGAGTTTATACTCTTAAGGCTGCGCTAGTCGGTTTTTTCTCCATACAAACGCTGTTGGTGATTTAATCTAAAGTCAAACATTGTAAACCCAAATTTTAACATATTATCAAGTTTTATTTGGGATACTCATCCCAACTTACCTGTCCGGTAGTTGTGGTATAGTATACGGGTATGCGGCCCCGGCTTCCCTAGCTATTACTGTCCTATCCCTTGCCCTCCTAGGCGGTAATATCCTATATTTCCTATTTCCCACTCTAACTTACCAATCTTCCTTTCCACACCACCTATCCTTCCCTTTCCCTATTCCTACCCTCTCCACCAATCCGTGGGAACGCAATGGATAATCATAAAAATAATAATCATCCAAAATGGCGGCGATGTGGTTCGCCACCCATCACGTCTCGTTTCTCGCGGAGGCGAAAAATGGCCAATGGAGAGCCGCTTCGCTACGTTGAATGTAAGAGGAGGAATGGACGGTAAGAATGAAAGTGGACGAAGCGAAACAAGTATGTAAGGATCGTAGCAAGTGGAAAGAAGTGGTCTCTGCCTACCCCTACGGGAAAAAGACGTGATTATATTATGTATGTATGTATGTATTTAATAAATAATAATAAATAAATAAATAAATAAATCTTTATTCGGAGCATATGAGACATTACAGGACAGTAAAATAGTGGTACATTAGAACAAGGCAACAGAAGAAAAAAAAAATAGACAAAAAAAAACAACTAAGAATACCAAACAATTTGGGTTGGTTAGCATGAGTGTAATGTCCAAAACCGAAATGGAAACCACTCAGGTGTATACCACGGCACGACGCACTGCGGTACCTGGTCTTCCGTGGCCCCAAGCCGTATGACGTACGACAGACTTAGCACGCAAAGAAGTACATAATAATTATAAGAAAATATATTACAATAGGAAAAAAATATATAAGTATATATATGAACATAAGATTTGATGTGAGCATGGGAGAGTAATATATTGCTAAGTAAGTAATCTGTAAACAGTGCTAGGGAGCAGGGACACAATATGGGGATTGGGGCGGTTCCGCCACACGCGCGGACCGTGGCCGTGACTTAACCACAATCCACATCTCGGCTTCAGTGGCCACATAGATGCTGAGCGGTGAGCTCGCGCAGGCGAACGCCCGCGCCTTAGTACCTACTCCCCATAGTATCACGTAAACTATCACGTGAACAGTATTATACTATAATTATACATAATTACACACAAAAAAAATAGCTGATAATAATAATTAAGTTGTACTCGTAATAACATGAAAATATGGTAAGTGCGTTTAAGATAGACAAAATATTAACTACTAGTAGATACATAATTTATAAATAAAATAATTATTTTCAGGTAAAATATTAAATTAAGTAACAAAACATAATACATAGTATTTTGGTTTAGAAAGGCTGGCTGCATAATACTGAATAGACTAAAATAATAGGTAGCTGCACAAGTGCACAAAACACAAATAGGTATACGAAAAATGTCGGTCTAGTATACCTGGCGAACACCTGAGAACTTCCGAGATGTTTCGGCTTACACAGCGAACGGCAAGTATTATGGCGTTTCATACAACTGTTATAATTATTAATAAGCTATAGCATAAAAAAGAGAAACAAATTTTATATATTATATAGATCATAACATAATTATAATAAATACATTTAATTTCAAAACTATTATTATTATAAATGTTAAATAAATTAGGAATTTAAATGAAAGACCATACAATTATTATTTTTACGAAACAGTGTGTTGTTCGCGTAACAGAAAAACTTTCAATCTTAATTTAAAAGCATTTACGGTTTTCAGAGCTCGGAAAGATGGAGGCAGGAGGTTGTTCCAGATCTTACTTGCCAGGTATCGAAAGCTACCCCTAAATGCAGAGGTGTGATGACGTGGAGTGATGAGTAAATATGCAGAACCTCTGGTAGTGATAGTCGACTGATTTTCGCTTGCCCACTGTAATTTATCGAAAAGGTAGGAAGGAGTCTTAAATTTAATTACACCAAACAGCAGTGTAGCAAAGTGCAATTTCCTTCGGGCATCCATTTTGAGCCAACTCAAATTATTTATATATGGCGTCACGTGGGTACGCGGAGGGATGTTACAACAATACCTAGCACACGCGTTCTGTACCTTTTGTATGAGATGTTTTGACCTTGAGAGCAAACAGGGGCCTGTGACTGCGTCTGCGTAGTTTAGGTTAGAGAGCACTAAATATTCGCACAGAGTGCTGCGTAGATGTTGCGGGATAAAGTTTCTTATTTTATATAGTAGCTTTAGTCTGTAAAAACACCTTCCTACTGACTTAGCCACATGCTTTTCGAACTTAAGACCCTCGTCCATCAGCACGCCTAAATTACGCGCTTCAGTGACTCGCTCGATAGTTTGACCCCTGATATGTATAATAGGGTTGTTCACTGCGATATTTTTTATTTGACGTCTGGTACCTAATGTCATAAATTTTGTTTTGTTAGGGTTGAGCACTAAAGCATTGCTTTCAGACCACTCGCTAATACGCGCCAGATCGTCATTCAGCTTGTTTATAGCCTCGTTCATATTAGAAGCGTTAAAGGTGATGTAAAGCTGTATATCGTCAGCGTATACATGAAATTTGCAGAACCGAATGCATTGAACGATGTCCGCACAATACAACGAGAACAGCTCCGGGCCGACTATTGTACCTTGTGGAATCTCTCTGTTGACGCTGCGCGGATCAGAACGCACAATCGAACCGTTATTATCATTTATTTCAACAATTTGAGATCGATTGTTAAGAAAGTCCGAGAACCAACCAATCACCTCTTCCTCAAAGCCGTAATATTTTAATTTAGCTAGTAGCAAAGTTATATTGATTGAGTCAAATGCACGCGAAAAGTCAAGTAAAACTAAAATAGTGGCCTCACCAGCGTCTTGAGCAGCAATTATATTATCCACAACATCGATCAAGGCAGTAGTTGTGCAATGCTTCCTACGAAAGCCCGACTGTACTATAGGTAACATGTTATTCGCCTCTATGTACGAACTCATTTCGCCACATACCACTTTCTCGAGTATTTTAGAGATACTGATAGGTCTGTATACTGATAGGTCTGAGATCCTTCAGTTCAGATACATCATCTTTTTTAGGTAGTGGTTTCACTATAGCCAAGTGCCATGACGTAGGAAAAGTATGAGTTGTGAGTGAACAGTTAATTATTTTAGTCATAACACTTAGGCAGCTAGAAATACGGCTAGTCATAAGCAACATGTCTAAACTAATATGGTCAGCGCCCATAGCATTAGACTTAAGAGACTTAAGAATTTTCAACACATCACTGTCATCAATTGTAGAAAATCTAAATTTAGAAGAATTAAACGTGTGTGTGTCAAAAAAGGCAAACGTGGCCTCGGGGATTACATTAGAATCAGGAACATCTAGAAAGTGAAGGTTAATGAGATTTAGATCAAGGAGGTTATTTGGAAGTATTAAATCTGAATTAGGTTTATTTGAATTTATGTTATTCTTTAGATGTTTCCACATAAATTTTGGGGACTCGATATTAGCATTAATATAGACGTCGAAGTAAGCTATCTTCTCCCTACTAATAGCGCATGACACTTCTCGCTTAAGATCTTTATAATAGCGCAAGTGTGACTCGCTTTTAGTACTACGTGCGCGCCTATGCGCGTCATCTCGCCGTTTCATCAGCTGCCTAATGTGGTACGTTATCCACGGATACCGCCGTTCCTTCACGTAAAGCGTTTTAACCGGGGATAAGAAATCGAATACCCACAGAATGCTATCGGTAAATATACGAACCATGTCGTTGACATTAGACAACTGATTAATATATTGCCAGTCTATTGAGTTCATTAAACATTCAAAGTCATTAGGTATAATGTCCTTTATAGGTCGGTAGATAATTTTCCTAGCTGACATCTTAATTTTAGGTATATGGAATTCAAAAGTCAAGAACGCATGGCTACTCAGGTCGGGTATATTATGGTCTACCCAGACTCGGTCTAGGTTAGCATTAGTGCAGACCAGATCGAGTAGCGTTTCCTTTTCAGCAGTAAAATGCGTGGCATCTGTAGTGCATTGACGCAGCCGGTGTATGGTCAGGAATTCTTCCAATAGTTTGTAATTTGTTGTATCAGGATTTAAATAATTTATATTAAAGTCCCCAAGTAGGTACAAAAAATCATGATTTGGTAGGGCGCTGATTGCATCAGTTAAGGCTTCTAAAAATAATTTAACCGATAGCCAGGGGGGTCGATACGCCGTACCTATAAAAGTTAACTTGCCGTTGGTTTTCATAGACAGCCAAATTTGCTCCACGCTAGGTGTTGTGGTGACGTGTTTAACTGTTTGCACGCTCAGACCTTTTTTTATGTAAAATCCCACTCCACCACCGCGGGAGCGCACGCCCTCGGGCCTAGGTATATGCGCGAGGCGATAACCCGGTACCCTAGGCGCACGGCCTTCCTCTCCCGGTCGCAGCCAGGTTTCGTTAACTGCAATGAGGTCACAATTGTGCCTGTTGAAGGCTACCAACAACTCGTCGTGTTTAGTGCCTAGAGAGCCTGGGTTTATAAGACCAATTTTTATTTTTTTATTGTTATACATTATTATATTGTAATGATATAATACATGTACTTAATTAAAATAACATACGTAGAATCGATGTAAATGTTTTTAAATGTACTGAATAAATATGTAAATAATAAAATATAATATAAATGTTTTGTAAATATGAGAATGACATAACCAAGTGTACACGCCTGATAATGGATAAATACTTATATATTATATTATTATGAAATAGTAACACGGGTACGATAATATTGATATTATAAGTATGAAGGTTTGCTTTTAGTGCTAAGTCCGCGCAGACACTTATTAGTATAACGTTATAACTAAAATAACAATTACTATAA
The DNA here is from genome assembly GCA_905404095.1 of Glaucopsyche alexis. Lineage (NCBI taxonomy): Eukaryota > Metazoa > Arthropoda > Insecta > Lepidoptera > Lycaenidae > Glaucopsyche > Glaucopsyche alexis. Next base: position 381,019 of record FR990053.1, read on the forward strand.
TAGGGATTAAACAATACACTACCACGCCATACCCGTGACAATTGTTTTACTGATACAATACAAAAACAAGTTATAGCAATTTGACTACTATAAGTTGCACACAGTCCTTTAACATACCAAAACATAATATAGCATGTAATTAAAAAAGTATTTAAATAAATTCCTAACACTACCAAAAACTTATGTCTAATTAAACAATTATATAAACAAGTTGCACAAAATCTTAAGGCTGACAGAAATCTATATATATAAAAGAAAGTCGTGTTAGTTACACCATTTATAACTCAAGAACGGCTGAACCGATTTGGCTGAAAATTGGTAGGGAGGTATCTTAGAACCAGGAAAAGGACATAGGATACTATTTATCGCGGGAAAATGTACGGTTCCCGTGGAATACTGTATTTACGTTTTTACGTAAAAACTACTTAACCGATCATCAAGAAATTTGGCACAGATATAAAGTAGACTACGAGGAAGAACATAGGTTACTCTTTATTGCATAAAAATGTACGGTTCCCGTGGAATACAGTATTTACGCTTTTACGTAAAAACTACTTAACCGATCATCATGAAATTTGGCACAGATATAAAAAAGACTACGAGGAAGAACATAGGTAACTCTTTATTGCATAAAAATGTACGGTTCCCGTGGAATACTGTATTTACGCTTTTACGTAAAAACTACTTAACCGATCATCATGAAATTTGGCACAGATATAAACGTAGACCACTGGGAAGGACACAGGCTACTTTTTATCGAAATTGGTAGGGAGGTAGCTTAGAACCAGGAGAAGGACATAGGATACTATTTATCGTGGGAAAATGTACGGTTCCCGTGGATTACTGTATTTACGCTTTTACGTAAAAACTACTTAGCCGATCATCATAAAATTTGGCATAGATATAAAGTAGACTACGAGGAAGAACATAGGTTACTCTTTATTGCATAAAAATGTACGGTTCCCGTGGAATACTGTATTTACGCTTTTACGTAACTTTTACCCGATCTTCATGAAATTTGTTATAGATACAAAGTAGACCACGATATGTGGCATATTCACGGATCGGAAGACCATCTGCGTTATTTATTCTTGCACCTGATAATAAAACGAAAAATGTCGTCTATTACAAGATTGAATTGATTGAAGAAGATTACTGAAGATTGCAACCCATGCACCAAAATACATGGCCCATTTTAACAATCATTAAAATAATTGATTTCTTTTTAATTATGTCTATTATCCTAATGAGAAATTACACTTAATGAAATTCAAAATCTGCTTATTTATTGCCTCTAAGGCAGAACAAAGTTTGCCGGGTCAGCTAGTTTAGTAATAAAAAAAATATGAAAATAAGCTACTGTCCAACAATATCGGTGCCAAAAATTCGGTTTAAGTCAAGGTCGGTTTTGATTCGGTGAACCGTGGAGCCCGGGTTTTTTCACTTATCTACGTCTTTAATTAGTATAGAAGATTATATGATAGCATACAAACATCGGATTTTAAGCACAAATTTGACCGCAAATAAAAAACAAACCAAGACTGAAAATAAAAAGTAAGTACATACCGACATAGTTTGTTTGTTCAGCACTTGAGATGACTTTGCTTTAAAAATATTATATAGTTTTTTCATAAAACACCAACAGCTGCATCAACAGCAAATCGACATTTGCATAATTTGAGGATGAGCTTCTAGATGAGGAGGAGCTTCTATACTATATAGATAGATTAGGATTAGATTAGGATAGATTACTATTTTATGGGTATATCCTTTATTCCCCGATGTTAGGTGAAATAACAAGCATTTTCTCCGCGCGCCGCACTGTGTTCGAGACGTTGACTAGCGCTGCTAGCGCACTCTTAAAATATCGATTTTCATATATATAGACCAAGGTACGAAAATTTAAGGGGAGAAAAATCAGAAGTGATGCGTAGGCATTAGGCGTTATTTTTTGTCATTTTGACATAAAGAATAACTTGACAATTTGATTGCCATGAGGATCAAGCACTTGGTAGTAAATCAAATTTTTACTAAGTACATCATATATGTGTATTAAATTACTGAGCATTTTATTTTTTTAATTACTAAGATCTGCCAAGAAATGGTGGTTTTATTAAAGCTTTTCTGAATAGCTAGTTTGAAACGCGCGCTTCCGCTGAATTTATTACGATGACGTCATCTATCGGAATCCGTACAACAACGGCAATAGTTGATTGTACTAAATTGTATATTAGAATATTACATACATGTAGGAGGATTACCGAACATTATAATGCGCACCTTGTAATGATCCCGTCCACTCGGCTCTCAAAGTCGAATCTATAACGTTACATTACACGCGAATGCTCCAGGTGAGGCACCTTAATACTTCATAGGTATTGCATAATTATTCATTCTCCGGTTCTTGTCGCTTGTGCCTCGCGCGCATTGTTTTTGTTTACGTTAAATATTTGATGACGTCATAGCGACTCTTCGCGTTTTTAAAACTAATGAACTACAATTGCTGTATCTTCATTATTTTTGGTTCGATTTAAATAATTTATTTACAGTATTACCAGGTTTTTTAGTCGGTATAAGTCTCCATACCTCCACAATAAACATGAATGATAGTGGTTGTCATGACGACAAATAACAAAAAAAATATATATATATTTTGTGTAATGAATCGTAAAACTTTAAAATATTACAATATCAAATACAAATAATATAAAACCAAAAAAATCGTTAAGTATTGTACTGAGTACATAAAAATTGTATTACTAATCTATGTATTTTAAAATCGTTTGTAGGGAGTAAACTCCCGTCGTGTGTCGAAGCTGACACACACACACACACACACTTTTAATCGTTTATTTTAGTAGCTTTAATTAGTAACATAAATCATCTACAGTCTCAACTCTCAAGTATTTGTCAACTATCACCGTAGACCACGCGCTACGCCGATGTATCAGCGTAGAGCATACACTACGGCGTAGCTAAGCTACGTAAATTATGTTTTCTTAATATTATGTTTTAAATTCTAAAACTATTTTTTATACTAATTAAATCTCAAAATATAATGTATGTTTTTATGCAAACATCTTATTAATATGTCGTCTGAGGCTCAGGATTTTTGAATCTATACCATTGAGATATAGCTATTTGTGGGCTTGCATGGGTAAATCGTGCAAAGAGAATTATTATAGACTTACAATATCACTTGTTTATTCGAAATTACAATTCTTTATAATGTACACCTTACAAAATCAAGGCCTTTATAAACACTGGTACTAAAACGAAACTATGGACAGTTCCTAGGCTGGTTGCCCGAACAACCACTACTCGAGATGTGATAGCTCATTCTCTTAACGTGGTAGGGTAGAACCCATCCCCACAACACATCCCCACCATGTCGATTGCACGAACTTCAGACTAGACTCCGTCAAAGCGCGCCAAACACGTTTCTAATAGAGGGCACACTTGTAGTTTCGTTTCCGCTTTATGACCGGATGCGACACGGCCATCCTGTGTAGCACACGTCCCCGTGTGTGCTAGTCTGAAACAAAAGAAAATACCACACAGTATCGTTCACGCTCGGCTATACCTGACCTTATCTATTTTGTCTCATAACAAATTCAACTCCTTTTATCAATAATCATTTTACTTTTAACTCAATATTTTGTGAATTGTGATATTAAATTATTTTAATACCTTAAATACTACTACTACTGACATTTGCTTTATTTAAACTTTATTAATTAAATTCCTACAAAACAGAACAATAATCATCTCTGTGCCCATGAAAGTAAACGCATGTGAACACACTTAAATCATCCCCGTGACTAAAAGTGTTCTACAATAGTCATCCCTGTGACCATTTCAAATATGTCGATCAGTCATCTCTGTGACTACAAGTGTTCTACAATAGTCATCCCTGTGACCATTTCAAATAATATGTCGATTAGTCATCTCTGTGACTACAAGTGTTCTACAATAGTCATCCCTGTGACCATTTCAAATATGTCGATCAGTCATCTCTGTGACTACAAGTGTTCTACAATAGTCATCCCTGTGACCATTTCAAATATGTCGATCAGTCATCTCTGTGACTACAAGTGTTCTACAATAGTCATCCCTGTGACCATTTCAAATATGTCGATCAGTCATCTCTGTGACTACAAGTGTTCTACAATAGTCATCCCTGTGACCATTTCAAATATGTCGATCAGTCATCTCTGTGACTACAAGTGTTCTACAATAGTCATCCCTGTGACCATTTCAAATATGTCGATCAGTCATCTCTGTGACTACAAGTGTTCTACAATAGTCATCCCTGTGACCATTTCAAATATGTCGATCAGTCATCTCTGTGACTACAAGTGTTCTACAATAGTCATCCCTGTGACCATTTCAAATATATCGATCAGTCATCTCTGTGACTACAAGTGTTCTACAATAGTCATCCCTGTGACCATTTCAAATATGTCGATTAGTCATCTCTGTGACTACAAGTGTAATACACAAACACACACGCATACATAGTTTGTCATCCCTGTGACTAAACCGCAACAAAATCACTAATCGAAAATCTATTTACTTCCGCATTACTGCTTTTCAAAACTTGTATTATTGTACTATCTCTGTTACTGTATAAAACAAATCAATGTTTCTTCTACACTAAGATCTTTTAAAATGTGTTCATTTGAAAGACTATACAGAGTCATCACACTACAGTCACGAGATAAACAATTACGCTCACCAAATAATTTTAGTTCCAAGTCTGATACTTCAATGAAGTACAGAGTGCAGATCCCTGGCCGCCGCGGCACCCCGTCGCACGGCCCACACCACCCGCTGCGCTCCGTCGCGTCGCGTCTCGTCGCGTCGCGTCGCGTCTGTACACAAAATAATACAGCACAAAAATTGTCCAAACTATGTCCAATTACGTTCTTTTTAGGGTTCCGTATCTAAGGGTAAAAAACAGGAACATAAAATCTAAGACTTTGCTGTATGTCTGTCTGTCACCAGGCTGTATCTCAAGAACTGCGATAGCTAGAAAATGGATTTGATTATGCAATAAAGTTAATTTCATTTCCTTTCAACAATCAAAGTGATTGAATGAATAAAAGGCTTTTACAATCTTACAATACCAAAAGACTTCCAAGTGCGTTTACAACCTTTTACATGATAACCAAGTTCACCAAAGTTCACTGGAGTCCACCGAAGAGCTTTCTTATCCGCCTCAGTCACAGCCACTGGACCGTTGAGCGTGTGCTGCCGCGATCACCGTCATCACCAGCGCTTTCTTATCCGCCTCAGTCACAGCAACTGAACCGTTGAGCGTGTGCTGCTGCAATCACCATCAACACCAGCCATAGGCACCTGCTTACCGCATACTGCAACTTCTGAAACCGTCAAATTATTTCTTTTAATTTCTTTTCTTTTTGTTGTCAATTAAACTATTATTTTCTATAATTTGCGAAACCTACAGTGATGCACGATCATAGACCACCACACAAACAAATTATTATGTTATTTTCGCACTTTTAATTATTCCAATCGGCCTAGTCTAAAAAGTAATAGATAGACAAACATGTAATGATTCTTTACAGCTTACAATAACGATATCATAACCCGACAGAGTTTTCTCGCGAATTGCGAATGTCGTAGAACTTATTATCATGTTATCTAACAGTTCTTTTAGACACTTTCAGAATAAATAACAACATACATGACAACATTATTTAAAGTCACTTTTGAAACTGACCAATGATTAATTTCTCTTACTACGTGTGCAGTAACGCCAAATAAGAAATAAGGCTATTCACAAACTGTATGTACTGTGATTAAAACCAACTACAAAGTTTAGCTTCAATAATTACTAGGTAGGTAGACGTAAAACTTAATTGAAGTCGTTTCAATCTAATATCGCCTAAACATTGTTAATTGTTAAGTACACGTCAACTGATTTTGTTTACGCAGTGCACCAGCTATTGTTTTTCAGGAATACCTGCAATTGGGGCTGTCTTTGTTTTCGCATGAGTTGTTTACAACTTGCGCGTACTGCCGTGACTTGTCATTTTATACAAAGTACAATGTGATATCATTAAATGGAATGTCGATAATGATTTTTAATTACCAGAAATAATTTAGATTTTTAGTAACTACTGCTATATTCAAGCGTAATACACTCCGGTTAATCAAACAGTAATAACAATGAGTCTGTAAGACGTATGTCGTATGTACTGAGTGTTCGTTTTTACTTTGCGTTTATTTCTGCTCATTTACTTTGTTTCTTTTTCATAATACTTTGGTTATAAAACCAGAATAATTTAGAACCCTATAATGAAATAAGTAAAGTTCGATACAACCAGTTCGCATCATTGAAGCGATTAGACCAGTCCACCAGAGGCACAATGCACATCCATTTGGCACCGCCGCCATGGAGGTAGCCTCCACTCTGCCGCTGCTCGGTCACGCAGCGCCGCTTGTTGTCCCTTTGGCGCGGCTATGCACCGCCCAGTCGAACGTCCCTCTGCACATAAAACGAACACAGCAAAACAACTGAACACTAAATTGTTAAGGTTATTTTGAGATATAAGCAAGCAATTTCATGAACACTTGAAACACGAGATAAATCACTAGTGTATAGGTCTTAAAAATTATTGCGAGAATAAAAAGTTGGCTACCGCCTGTTACCAAAACCACCAAATAGATAACCAAAGCCTGTAGTTGATGCGCCACCGCGCTCGTGTCACCACCATAGAAGTCACGTCACTGTCGTCATCACGTCCCTGCTGTCCTTACTCCTTACTTTCCCGTCTTCGTGACACGAACAAAGGGTTATTGGTACAAGGTCACCTTGCAGCATTCAATTCACTGCTGTCCCATAGTTTCACAATTACACCGTCTGCATGGCGTGCTGCCTTGTTGTACATACTGCCAAACTCGATTCACATCATTCGCAATGATTATTATCACTTTTTGTAGCCTTTGTGCGAGCTAGATTACACTTTTTTTTTAATACCCTTACTTTTTCGGACAATAATTTTCTTTCTTTGCACGACTTGATCCCGATTCTGATGTCGTCTGAGGCTCAGGATTTTTGAATCTATACCATTGAGATATAGCTATTGTGGGCTTGCATGGGTAAATCGTGCAAAGAGAATTATTATAGACTTACAATATCACTTGTTTATTCGAAATTACAATTCTTTATAATGTACACCTTACAAAATCAAGGCCTTTATAAACACTGGTACTAAAACGAAACTATGGACAGTTCCTAGGCTGGTTGCCCGAACAACCACTACTCGAGATGTGATAGCTCATTCTCTTAACGTGGTAGGGTAGAACCCATCCCCACAACACATCCCCACCATGTCGATTGCACGAACTTCAGACTAGACTCCGTCAAAGCGCGCCAAACACGTTTCTAATAGAGGGCACACTTGTAGTTTCGTTTCCGCTTTATGACCGGATGCGACAAATATAATATATAAAAACATCTGTGAAAATGGCAAGTCCATGTAAATGTCCGCCCAAGCAGTTTATTTCAAACGTAATATAATATTTTATATTTTCTTCATCAAGGAAAGAAAATTAGGATTGGCATGACAGTTTAAGAATATTTGTATGTATAACTGATACAATATTCTATTCTTCATACAATATTTACTAAAAAAAAGCTTAATCTGATACACAGAGTACCCTGATATAATATAATGTCTGATATTTATCCCATTAACACAAGCAAATATTTCAGATATTATTTACAACAAAACAGAATATCTACAAAGGTGAGAACATTATCTGTACTGCGAGCTGCTCCTGACACTCTCTGGCGTAACCGGCTCCTGCAAGCTCCTGCAGGTGACAGCCTGTGCTACAGCCTACAGCTGCACAGCGAGCTGATCCTGACACTCTCCGGCGTAACCGGCTCCTGCAAGCTCCTGCAGGTGACAGCCTGTGCTACAGCCTACAGCTGCACAGCGAGCTGCTCCTGACACTCTCCGGCGTAACCGGCTCCTGCAAGCTCCTGCAGGTGACAGCCTGTGGTACAGCCTACAGCTGCACAGCGAGCTGTTCCTGACACTCTCCGGCGTAACCGGCTCCTGCAAGCTCCTGCAGGTGACAGCCTGTGCTACAGCCTACAGCTGCACAGCGATCTGATCCTGACACTCTCCGGCGTAACCGGCTCCTGCAAGCTCCTGCAGGTGACAGCCTGTGCTACAGCCTACAGCTGCACAGCGAGCTGCTCCTGACACTCTCCGGCGTAACCGGCTCCTGCAAGCTCCTGCAGGTGACAGCCTGTGCTACAGCCTACAGCTGCACAGCGAGCTGTTCCTGACACTCTCCGGCGTAACCGGCTCCTGCAAGCTCCTGCAGGTGACAGCCTGTGCTACAGCCTACAGCTGCACAGCGAGCTGCTCCTGGCACTCTCCGGCGTAACCGGCTCCTGCAAGCTCCTGCAGGTGACAGCCTGTGATACAGCCTACAGCTGCACAACGAGCTGTTCCTGGCACTCTCCGGCGTAACTGGCTCCTGCAAGCTCCTGCAGGTGACAGCCTGTGCTACAGCCTACAGCTGCACAGCGATCTGATCCTGACACTCTCCGGCGTAACCGGCTCCTGCAAGCTCCTGCAGGTGACAGCCTGTGCTACAGCCTACAGCTGCACAGCGAGCTGCTCCTGACACTCTCCGGCGTAACCGGCTCCTGCAAGCTCCTGCAGGTGACAGCCTGTGCTACAGCCTACAGCTGCACAGCGAGCTGTTCCTGACACTCTCCGGCGTAACCGGCTCCTGCAAGCTCCTGCAGGTGACAGCCTGTGCTACAGCCTACAGCTGCACAGCGAGCTGCTCCTGGCACTCTCCGGCGTAACCGGCTCCTGCAAGCTCCTGCAGGTGACAGCCTGTGCTACAGCCTACAGCTGCACAGCGAGCTGATCCTGACACTCTCCGGCGTAACCGGCTTCTGCAAGCTCCTGCAGGTGACAGCCTGTGCTACAGCCTACAGCTGCACAGCGAGCTGATCCTGACACTCTCCGGCGTAACCGGCTCCTGCAAGCTCCTGCAGGTGACAGCCTGTGCTACAGCCTACAGCTGCACAGCGAGCTGCTCCTGACACTCTCCGCGTAACCGGCTCCTGCAAGCTCCTGCAGGTGACAGCCTGTGCTACAGCCTACAGCTGCACAGCGAGCTGTTCCTGACACTCTCCGGCGTAACCGGCTCCTGCAAGCTTCTGCAGGTGACAGCCTGTGCTACAGCCTACAGCTGCACAGCGAGCTGCTCCTGGCACTCTCCGGCGTAACCGGCTCCTGCAAGCTCCTGCAGGTGACAGCCTGTGCTACAGCCTACAGCTGCACAGCGAGCTGCTCCTGGCACTCTCCGGCGTAACCGGCTCCTGCAAGCTCCTGCAGGTGACAGCCTGTGCTACAGCCTACAGCTGCACAGCGAGCTGTTCCTGACACTCTCCGGCGTAACCGGCTCCTGCAAGCTCCTGCAGGTGACAGCCTGTGCTACAGCCTACAGCTGCACAGCGAGCTGTTCCTGGCACTCTCCGGTGTAACCGGCTCCTGCAAGCTCCTGCAGGTGACAGCCTGTGCTACAGCTTACTCCGCAAAGTTGTAAGATGATACTATACGTTATGTTCATAGCATAACTAGAGGATCCTAGTGAAATTATAAGTAAAAACCTAGTTTTGAAACTTTTTAAGGGGTTCAATTTGTTTACCTTTTTTAGGGGTTTAATTTTTTAATGAAGGGAATAATGAAAGTGGATGAAGCAAAACAAGTATGTAAGGATCGTAGCAAGTGGAAAGAAGTGGTCTCTGCTTACCCCTACGGGAAAGAGGCGTGATTATATGTATGTATGTATGTCAATTTGTTTGTTTTATAAGTGACAACATCTAATTGAGTAAAGTTCGTACAACAATTGTACCTGAGTGTAACTCCGGTTTATCGTCAGCTGCATCAAATCGATTAGGAAACTAGCAGATGATTTTCCTTATGGTAAGCGATTACCGCCGGCTTCGGACACCCGCAATACCAGGGGACAGGGAGGGGGAGCTGTACTTGTAACTCCTCTTGTATTGCGCACTTCGCACGCGTTCCTGGACTTCAAAATCCACAATCCCCGTTTAGTTTCCGGTAACCTCACTCACTCGGCGATACACAACGCAAGCGTTATTTCGCGCTGGTTTTCCGTGAGGCCGTGGCATTTATCCGGCCTAGCCAGCCCATCCGCACCGAAAAATGGCATTCCGCATTTATATTTGCTGCATTATAGCTTATATTCAAAACACACGTTCATGTAGTCAAATTAACTGATTAACATCTGCAATATATCTAAATTAAGCAATAAACACAATATTTATTTCATTCCGTTTAATTAGACTTATAATTTGGCATCAAGAGATTTATAATATATTGTCGAAACATATAACTGGAACGTGTATGGAAAGCGTTACCGGGACAAGTCTCGTTTGCATATTAAGTGTCACTAGCTCAGTCAGTGTATCTAGCTTAATGAAACTTATTTGTGTTGTTGTTGTTGTTAATATGATGAACGTGTCAGACAGAATGATACATCTACGTTTTGTCACGAATCGTCCGTTCACATGTGTTACAATACCTGTCTACGACAAGCAATATAACCGCCTCATTTTACTTATATTTAGAGTAAAATAAAGTAACATTTAAGTTTATAACTTTTAACATTCAAAACTTATATTTTAACAAAACGCCATTTGATATGTATGAGAAAATGCGTTACATAGGCATTTACATAGTTCCCAGAGTATAGATAAATATTTGTTTTACATTAAAAAGGCTGTAGAGTGTAGATAAAGGTTTAAGTGAGGTAAGAGGAGCCTACTTTATTTATCTTGCAGTGCCAAGAGGAACGTATCATATCCGTAGAGTGTAGATGAACGTTCCTGCAGATATAATAGCATGTTGACTGAAGTGTTATCTTTACGTCTTACCCCGTCTGACGATACTAACAAACGAAGAAGAAAGTATTTAAACTGCTATCGTGTTGACCGTAACAGCTCCGTAACGACTCCTGCCGTAGAGCTGTAAAGTGCTAACGGCTCCTTCCCGGTTTTATTTTACTGTCAACTGCCTTATCGACAGCTGGTAACGGTTCACTGCCACACATGACCTAATTATGTCGTTAAACTAATTAAAATTGCTCAAGTCGATTTTAGTTTTGTTTAAGTACATTTTCAAGGCATGACAATTCTTTTAATATCGCATACTATTTACTTGTAGTTGGAGAAAATCATTAGGATAAGTACTTGTAGTAACTAATAATACTATGAAAAGTAATTTAAGACGACAGTTATTAAACTATGACAATGATGGGTCAGTTCAGAAGCTCCATTCTCGTATTTAAAGTAGACTTCCATTTTACTTTGATTGGATTGGAAGTGAAGCGACATGTTACCATGAACGGATTTTATGACGTTTCGACCAATTAGAGCGCGTTTCACGTTGGTTTAACGTTCATAAAAACGCGGTTTGGGAGTTTTAGCGTATCGGGACTTGATTGTATTTGAAATAATGTAATTGTATTTTAAATATCAGAATTGCTCCTCAGATCCAAAGGTTGCTTGCACCTCCTCAGCTTTGCAAATTTTCTACAACGAAGCATTCAGTAATTAAAAACACTTTAATATAAAAAGGTCTTAAGCAAAATTATTACAATGGTTTAGATTCCGCTTTAAGTAACTGTATAATTATTTTAAAATGTTCTTATATCATTAAATAATTACGCCGTTTAATTACTACTCTAATAAATAAATGTTATATTTGAGATTATTTAAATAAGATTTGTAATATAAATCATTAATTTACATTACAAATCTTAATTAGTAATTACATTTCCAATGAGAAGCGACTTCTCGGTATCAGGCTGAAAGTGGAAGTCAGCTGTAAATAAGAGGGGGAGGGGAGTTTCGACGCCGGCGGCCCGGTAATTTGCCTAATTGTCGCCGTCAGCTCGACAAAATATACGATTGTTTAAGTCGAGCCTTCCCGTGACGTCACAGGACACAGCGAAACCCTAATGCCTTTGTACGATCAGCAAAAAGGTCTATGAACAGTAGAGTAAAGTAACAATAATTTTAATCTAAAATTACTGAAAAAGTTTCAAAGAGGAATTCAATCTGTCATTTTAAACGATTTATTTTTATTTTTATGGAGAATATGCATTGGTTTGTGTATTTTCTGCTGACTGTACCTGTAATTGCGAGTATCGTTTAGTCTGATTGCCGTTCAATAACATACCCCATTGGCTCATTAGGCGAATGGGGGAGAGGATTATACGGGTTCACTTGTTCCTCAGGTTCAGGTAAGTACATAGTTAAATACTCGGAAACATCGGATGAAATTGGTTAAATACGAAATACTATAAGCTTTGACTAGTTGATCTGTTGGAGCTTGAAGCCTATTCTCAATTGATTCAATATTATTATATTTAAATTAATACGTGAAAATGGTGCTAAGGAGGAATATAAACAGTTTAGCACAGTCCAAGTTGATATGGAGGAGGAACGAGTTGCACATTTTTATAATAATGTTTAAAATAGGTACATTTAGCTAATACTAGATGATGCGCGCGACTTCGTGCGCGACAAAAGGAAATCTCACGGTAACCGTACATTTTGCCGCGATAAAAAGTAGTCTATGTCCTTCCCCGTGATCTATTCTATATCTGTGCCAAATTTCATCAAAATCGGTCGCGTAGTTTCGGAGCCTATTCGATGCAAACAAACAAACAAACTTTTCCTCTTTATTATATTAGTGTAGACAAATACCGTTACACACTTAGGTTACACATTACCGCAGATTAAGTTGATTCTTGTCAATACTTTTACGTGGTAGAGCCATGCTTCGGCACGAATGGGCCGGCTCGACCGGAGAAATACCACGGGCTCACAGAAAACCGGCGTGAAACAGCGTTTGCGCTGTGTTTCGCCGAGTGAGTGAGTTTACCGGAGGCCCAATCCCCTACCCTATTCCCTTCCCTACCCTCCCCTATTCCCTCTTAAAAGGCCGGCAACGCACTTGCAGGTCTTCTGATGCTGCGAGTGTCCATGGGCGACGGAAGTTGCTTTCCATCAGGTGACCCGTTTGCTCGTTACCCCCTTATTTCATAAAAAAAAAAAAAAAAAAAAAAATACTATCCCACCAAAAACATTCTGTAAAAAACTAGCCAAGTCTCGATAGAGCTGCTTGTTTATCTCTAAAAAGTAGTGAAATCTAGACAAAGTCGTGCCAAGTCTAAGGTTCCTTACTGCGATTTCTTTATTATTATAGTTAATGTTGTGTGACTTGGCCGTTGAAGGGTACACAATGGTACAAAAGGGGCTCCATGACACCATTGCTCCAATACATGTGTTCTACAATCAACAACAGCCTAAAATGAGACACTACTCACTAGCGTCCAATTACCAATATCAGTATGGGCTATTATCTCGCTTAACAAACATAGGTAGTTACAACAGATATACATTACGTGTAAACAAAATTGACTTGTACCCACTTGTAACGTATAAAGAATGTTCAACGGCCAAGTCACACAACATTAACTATAATAATAAAGAAATCGCAGTAAGGAACCTTAAACTTGGCACGACTTTGTCTAGATTTCACTACTTTTTAGAGATAAACAAGCAGCTCTATCGAGACTTGGCTAGTTTTTTACAGAATGTTTTTGGTGGGATTTCACTTCTTTTTGTAGAAACGTGGGCATATTGATTTATTTTACTAGATTTCAGTGTAATTTGTTTATTTAATTTGTGTAATGATCGAGTACAATAAAGTTAATCGTTCGACTATTTCTTCTTGTAAACTTGTAAATATAAGTATAAAAGCCAGTCTAGTCTTATCCAGAGTTTTCCTTTAATTTTATTTATATGCGTATCAAAAGCAGAAAGGGAGGCATTCGCCCAGCAGTGGAATGCTACGGACTAGATTAAATTAGAAGATGTGTCCCACTTCGCTAGGTTTTTGAAATGACAGTCGATTTTTTTATGTACCAATAGTAGAAGGGGGGCATTACCATATCTCTAATCAGCTGAAACCAGCTGAGGATTCTTCATCAGATACTTCAGACCTTCGATTTTTGACATCAAATGAAGCGGCCCACCACCATGTTGAATATTTTTTGTAAAGGCGGTATGTCGATCTCTAATAGTTTGGTTGGGCTCTTGTGTTTTCTAATCAGGGTCACCAGGTACTCCAGATGTTCGATTATCCTAGTTTTTATAGTTTTCCCTTTATGTGGCCATTAAACCCTAACTCTGTACCAAATTTCAGCTCTCTGAGTTCATGAGAAGTACTAGTTCTATTCTGATGATCATGAGTGAGTGACTGAGTGAGTGAGTGTCATAAATTCAAAACTTTGCTTCCGCTTAACTTCGGAACTAAATGACCTACAGACTTAAAATTTTGGATTTTAAGTATGTGATTATAGCTTACTAGATGACGAAAATTTCTGCGTTCTGGTCTTATCCAGAGCTCCTCAAATAGGGGCCTGAAAATGCGGCGAAATGGTTCCAGTAAAGAATGGTACGACAGTGTTTGCTTCGCGCTCCACTTGATGGGGGCACTGCAGTGCCCCCAGATCGACGTTCTGGTCTTATCCAGAGGTTCTCAAATAGGGGCCTGAAATGCGGCGAAATGGTTCCGGTAAATAATGGTACGGCAGTGTTTGCTTCGCGCTCGACTTGGCGGGGGCACTGCTGTGCCCCCAGATCAACGTTCTGGTCTTATCCAGAGGTTCTCAAATAGGGGCCTGAAAATGCGGCGAAATGGTTCCAGTAAATAATGGTACGGCAGTGTTTGCTTCGTGCTCGACTTGGCGGGGGCACTGCAGTGCCCCCAGATCGACGTTCTGGTCTTATCCAGAGGTTCTCAAATAGGGGCCTGAAAATGCGGCGAAATGGTTCCAGTAAAGAATGGTACGGCAGTGTTTGCTTCGCGCTCGACTTGGCGGGGGCACTGCCGTGCCCCCAGATCGATTATCCTAGTTTTTATAGTTTTCCCTTTATGTGGCCATTAAACCCTAACTCTGTACCAAATTCAGCTCTCTGAGTTTATGGGAAATACTAGTTCTATTTTGATGATCATGAGTGAGTGTATAAGTGAGTGAGTGAGTGAGTGAGTGAGTTTCATAAATGCGAAACTTTGCGTTCGCTTAACTTCGGAACTAAATGACCTACAGACTTGAAATTTTGGATTTTAAGTACGTGATTATAGCTTACTGGATGACGAAAATTTCTGCGTTCTGGTCTTATCCAGAGGTTCTCAAATAGGGGCCTGAAAATGCGGCGAAATGGTTCCAGTAAAGGATGGTACGGCAGTGTTTGCTTCGCGCTCGACTTGGCGGGGGCACTGCCGTGCCCCCAGATTATGTCTTTCACGTTCAATAGACAACATTCACATTTTTTATTCCGTATTTAAAAGGTAAAAAGTTCAAACTTAGAAATTAAATGAATTATGGTAGAATTTCGACTACTAGTCTTAATTAAGCTGACAAAGTTGTAAAAAACTTCAGACATTTGGGTCATAAACAGAACATGAAAAAAAAGTGTGCGTTGTCTCAAAATTAACTAAGACAATGTAAACTTGTCATATTAATACCTTCATTTATTTACTATTAGTATACATGACGAAAGTACATAGCAATTTTTACATTAGTATTATTAGTTTTAAAAATATTAAAATAAAAACATCATGTTCGTACCCTACCGTGGACCGTTTCCAGCCTAGGTTTCCAACTTCATGACCGAAATTAAAATTAAATAATTTAACATTTGAAGTATATGACCTCTTATATCTGTTATTCATATAATCAAAATATTGTTTTCCACGATTACATAATATTTACTCAAAATTCCTTCGCATTATTTTGCATAAACTACTTGTTATCAGTACCACGACTCCTTCCGTGGACCAAATAAATTGGATGTTGCGTAGTCGATAAATGGAACGCAACCTTAAATTATTTATTTGTTATGGTAACATTTCAATGTGTCAGTTTCAGTATAAATTCGCTGCGGGTTGTGCGTGCGCTCCGTCAATTAAAATACAAATCTCGCCAAAATTAGTGTTTTTTTCACTTAAATGTCAAAGATCATTGCATCTTTTCTGTGTCTTCGATATTACGGTAAGTGTTTTATTCAAATATACGTAATTGTATTCACAAAGATTGCTCTGGGCGACCATTTTCAAAAACGAAATAGGTTATGAGCTAACCTATAAATGACATGTGCTATACCGCTTTTTTTATATTATTTTCCCTTCCGTGGACAAACTTTTCGGTGGACAGTCACTTTTGTGGACGTAGTCTTTCCTGTGGACACTGCCACGGAAAACACTGTCTGTCCACAAGAGTGACTCCTATTGAAACTTGGCATTCTTTTTGCAAATATATTTTGTGTTAAACAACTGGGAGCTCTTGGGGTTCCATAATACATAAGGAATCCTTATAGTTTCGCTCTGTCCGTCCGTCTGTCTTCTGTCTTTCTGTCTGTCTGTCTGTCTGTCTGTCCGCGCTTCTAGCTTCTGTAATTATTATGAATATAAATGGATGAAATTTGATACAGTTATAGATTGTGTATAGATCTCGGTTTTAAAATCATAAAATAATAATAATTTTTAGTGGTCCATACATGTGAAGTGGGGATGAAAAATATTTTTTCATTCTACCCCATCGTGTGGGGTATCCGTTGAATAGGTCTTTTCAAATAAAGGCAAAGTTTCTTACGTGACTTTTTTGCAAAGTCTTGTGGTAAGTTCTTCCTCTCCTAGCATTTCTAATCTATTGGAGATAGAAACTTGTTAGTTGCTATACTGATAAAACATGCTAAAACTCTTTAGGAAAATTATTTTGAATGAAATCGGGCAGTAACTTTTGAAGTCATTTGAAGAAAAAAGAAACCTTTTACGCGTAACTATTTACGGAACCCTCCTTAGACATGTCCTGATTGCTCTTGGTTAGGTTATTTCTTTTACTATATAGCATGGCATATAAGCATCGCTTGCAAGTTGCACTTCATTGTTGTCGTGTATATGAATGGACCTCTTTACTTTTTAGAAATATTATGTTGCATTAACCAATTATGCTTTTTAATGCTTAGCCTAGTGTGTGTATAGCTTATTGTCATTGTTTCAGCAAGCTAAAATGCCTAGAATAAGTAGAATTAAACATCTCACTGATGAAGAAAGAAAAATAAGGCGTCGTGAACAAAAAAAATTAAGTATGCGTCGAGCGCGGGCAAAATTAACTGAAACTGCTATTGAGGAGATACGCAAGAAAGATAGAGAAAGGTATCATAAGAAAAAGGACAGAGGAGAAATCAAAACCATCGATCAGTACACACCCAGACAACAACGTCAAATAAGGAAAATGTGGCGTGAAAAATCAAAGAAACGACGAGAATTGTTAAAGATGCGAAAAGCTGCCATTGCACTCGTACAAGAAAATACTCCACCACCAAGTCCATCGTCATCATTCTCGCGAATTGAAGTTGGGCGTGCAGTAGCTGCTCGGCATAGGAGAGAAAAAAAGGCTGAAAATGAGGCTTTAAAGAAAAAGGTATTACAGCTGGGAAAACAATTAAAAAAATATAGGATGCGAATACGTAGGCTAGAAGAAAGTAAACAGAAAGCGTCAAGAGTGGCTAGTTTTAAAAATAAGGTCTTAAGAACAGATATTAGAAAAGCTGTACATGATTTTTTAATACAAGATGAATATAGTAGATTAACTTCAGGGAAAAATGAGACAATAACTCGGAAGAAAAGCAAACGCCAAATTCGTTTACTAAATGACACACTATTAAACTTACATATAATATTTCAAAGTAAAACAGGGATTAAGATTTCATATCAAACTTTTCGAAGGTACCGACCTTTTTGGATATTGTTTCCAAAAACATCGGCAAGAAACACTTGTTTGTGTACGTTACATGAGAACAATGATCAAATAATTCGATCCCTTCAAAAGGCGAAAGTTGTCTCTTACGGATCTGCTTCTGATGCTATTAAGGTACTGTGTTGCAATAATACACTGAATCCTAAATGTTTAGAGAGACAATGTCAGAGCTGCCTAAATAATAAACTTGTAATAAATAATTTGAATGAAAGTGATTATGTTACTTACGATAGATGGGTTACAAAAAATGTGGATGTTATTGTCAAAGGAAAACAAAAAAAATGCAAAAAATCCTTAAAAGAAACTGTTAAAACTACGAAAGGCTCCCTGGTGAAGTTATTATATTCCAACTTACCGTTATTCATGCAACACGTAGCAAATATGATTCATCAAATAAGATCAATACAAACAGTTAAACAACAACTTACATCTGCCAAGGGCTTGTTACATATAGATTTCTCAGAAAATTATAACTGTAAATACAGTGCTGAGGTTCAGTCTGCTCATTTTGGTGGCTCTAAACCTCAACTGTCTCTTCACACTTGCGTTTACTATAATAGCATTGCCGAATTTCCGAATAATGGTTTCCAAACTACGTCTATGTGCTCTATCTCAGAAAATTTGCGTCATGATCCAGTTCTGATCTGTGCTCACCTTAAACCAATCCTACAAAGAATCAAAGAAAAAAGTCCGAACTTAACAGAATTACACATACTTAGTGACGGCCCAACAACGCAATATAGAAACAAATCTATGTTTTTTTTAATCGTTAACTTCATAAGCCAAGAACTAAATGATGTTCACGATATTATATGGCACTACAGTGAGAAAGGTCATGGAAAAGGTGCTCCTGATGGAGTAGGTGGGTGTATCAAAAGGTTGTGTGACAATTCGGTTGCAATGGGTAAAGACGTCTGTGATTATGATTCTCTTATGTTATGTTTAAAAGAAAATTGTAAAGGTATAGAGATTTATGGAATAGGAGATCCAAATGTGGAAGACATTCAAGAAATTGTGAACAAAAGCACAATGAAAGCTTTTAAAGGAACATTCAAGATACACCAACTTTCTTGGAATCGAAATGAACCAAATATTTTACATGTAAGGAGGCTTAGTTGTTTGTCTTGTGCTACAAATACAGTTTGTCCACATTTTGAAATTGGTCAGATAAAGGTTCCATTCAACGATACGCGATCGCATAGCCCATTGAGTTTAGCTGACGCAAGAAACGCATCTCCGAGAAGTGTAGAAACCGCAAATGCATCTACAATAACCTTTAGGTCAAATATGGTTACCCCTGAAGAAGGTACTTCTCAGGATCTCCCTTCCCGACCCTATAAAAGATCGTGGTTCCTATCGGACTCTGATGATTCCGATGATGTTTTTTCTACTCGACATATTCCCCAGAAGTCTAAAAAATATTTTTTAAATCCCTACTCTGACAGCGAAGATGACGACTCTATATTCTAGCTTACTATAAAGATATTACTACAAACGTTAGTATATAATAACAAACTAGAATATAAATTCGTCATTTTTGTTTTTAAGATTCCAATTCTTCTCGATTATTTTGTATTCTACGCCCTAACAGTCAGTATCAATGTACTTGATAGTAAAGTCCACCGAAGAGAAATCTCTTCGGTGGACATAAAATAATTATTTTTTATAAAGGAGAAGATTTATTTTTTATGTTATTTTTTTATGTAAAAGAATATAACACACTCAAATTGTAATGATTCTAAGAAATACATGTTTTTTTATTTGAGTTTATAAAGCCAAAGAAAACGTTTTATCTTTTCTGTTGATTTGTAGTCTACTCCGTGGACAGTTCATAATTAAAATATCTAATAATTAGTACAAATTAAGAATTTGATCTCTGATAATATTTTTACCTTGATTATTTTATAGTCTTTCATAATACATGCTGATTTAAAATAAAAAAAAATGACATTTTATTTTTTTATTTTTTGAATATTTGATTTGTTTATGACCCATTTATGAATACTGAAAGGCAATAAATCAACTCTATTTTCAACAATATACTGTATAAAATAATATAATTCGACATTCGAGAGCAATCTATCAGATTTGAAATTTATCTTTTGGATAAAATTAGTTTTTATTTGTCATGTAAAGCTCTTAATCCGCTTAATGCACGTCAAGATAATTTAATCTACATGAGATATATTGACGTTGAATAAATGCCTTCGATTAGATACAAAAACTTTTCTTCTATAGAAGGTAAGACAATTTAATTGTTTGAGCTTGATTTATTATGAAAAAAATTTAACTTATTATAGGAATATAAATCTCTTGTGTAATTAAATTATAGGAGCAGTTATGTTGTGGACGGTAGGTAAAGGTATAAATATTATATCTAAGGACGCTTCACACCACGTCAATCTGGTCCCGTGGTAAGTTCTCGAAGAACTTGTGTTATAGGTACCAGTCAACGGAAATATATTTAATACTTTTCATAATATACACATATTTATAGTATAAAAGTATTAAACATACTTCTCGTTTTCTGGTACCTGTAACACAAGTTCTTCGGATACTTAGCATGGGGCTAAGTAACGTCAATCAAGTAAAGTCAATCTATGACGTGGTGTGAAGCGTC
The DNA here is from genome assembly GCA_905404095.1 of Glaucopsyche alexis. NCBI lineage: Eukaryota > Metazoa > Arthropoda > Insecta > Lepidoptera > Lycaenidae > Glaucopsyche > Glaucopsyche alexis. Next base: position 401,561 of record FR990053.1, read on the forward strand.
CATACATATTATTATAATTATATATTATATAAGATTTTGATTATATTATAAACATATTAATTACACATCCATGACCCAGGAACACAGAAAAACTTTTTGGTTCTTCGGAGGGATTCGAACCCCGCGACCGGAGCACCAACACGTTCAAGCACTGAGCCACAGAGGTCGTCTGCGTATAGAGATAGGTAGATAGATAGAGAATAGATCTGCGTATAAGAGTATATGATCTGAGATCAATCACTTTATATTGGGACCACAATAAAGGAAAATGTAAATATGGCGTCACGGTGGGCCCGCCTTTAACCGCAATTACCGACCAGGTCGTGGCTTAAATAAATTATGTTCTACGTTTAGACGTTAACTAAACGTAGAACATAGATTTATTTTAGCCACGACCTGCTGGTCGGCAATTCTATACAAGTTTGCTTTTTGCAATCGGTATTAACCACCCATCAATACTTTAGTCAACTGCATTTTCCTTTAGTGTAGCCTCCGTGTAAGAGTGGCGATAACGAGCGTGAGTAATGCCGCCGATTGCTTGTAATGCGTCTACGGAGAAATGTATCGGAACCGAAGCATCTATTGGAAACATTAAACGGCCTACATAACGCAATAAATGACTTGATATTACTCTTCATGTACGAAACGACAGATAGTACTGAATATGATTTGTCAAGGCACTTGAAACAGAGCAAAAAATAGGAAGAAAAGCTGTTTTCTTCCTATTTTTGCTCAGTTTCAGCACAAAAAAGAATATCAAATTTGCTTGCAGCAATCTTTTTTTTTCATATGACCAACACGTGCTTGAAAATTGTAAGAGTGGATTAGTATTGCACTGCTTTCTAAAATATTAATGTTCTGATTTAGTTACTAGACTAAACTCGTGCTATGTTAATACAGACAAGATAATTTATGATGATACTGATGATTGAACAATATATTTTTGTTAAGTCACCCGAAAAAAGCTGTTCCAAATGAAGGCGCGCTTAGTCAGCATTTTCTGCTGACGAGAAAGTTTTTTCGCTAAATCTTTTTCTGTAAAAAATAAACATTTATACCTCAGTCCCCCGTGACGTACCAGCGAGGGCCGAGGTGCGTTGATTAAGTGCTGGTCCTGCGTCCCCAGACCACACGACACGAGTCACAACTTGACTAATGTATGCGCTATTTACAACATTTTATACTCAGACCGTTTTGCAATTAAAAAAGTGAAAAAAGAGGGTCAACCCTGTTAAATAAAACCTGCAATAATACAATTGGAATCAAGTTGCTACGCTCAAATATATATTAATATGCACGTATTTTTTTAATTTTTTTTATATATCTATATTGTTTGGTAAACCGTGTGGTAAAATATTTTTTTGAATATCATATAAAGTAACAAAGATGACGTTTAAAGTAGTCTATTAGACAGAGAGATCGGATGTGTAACGTGACGTCACATGACACGACTTTCATAGAAAGTTCATAAGTAATTTCGTTTTGCTAGAAAGAGATAGATTAAAAACATTGACCGCTCATATCTTGCTTATTTATCAACAGATATTGAAATTTTGCTCATCATTTCCTTTGTTATTCAGTCTAGTATCATATTATTATGTTTTAATATGTTTTATGCATATGTGAGTTACACACATACTCGGAATCACAATTTTAATTAACTTAGTGAGATTTACTCAGATTTTTTTTTGTTTTTATCTAATCTAACAACACAAAATATAATGGTACGGTCTCGCTTGGTTCGCTCGGCTACAATAAGGCTCATGCGAGAGGTCAGACGCATTATATTTTTTACGTTCACTATATTTGGACAGGGGATTGACATGTTACAAGCGGCGCCCTCCATTAGTGACGTCATTGTGTGTTAAATCGGATAGAATTGTCGAATGCGAGTTAACTCCCCCACCATTTCCTTGTTTGTAAAAGGGCAACGAATCGTTTAATTAAATTTACAATACACATAACTCACGTGGAGGGGAGCCTTTTTCCTCGAATGACATCGTCGTAAATGTAAGAGGCGCTTAACTGACATCTCTCAAAATTTTGGCTCTATTTATGTTCCATCACCGTTCCCTACTTAGTTTATTTCGTTTCAGGAACTTTTGAGAGTCTACGGCCTAGAGTTCACCTGGGACTCGGTCGCAGGTTCGATCCCGTGTTGTGGCCTGTACAAATGTCATTTTCATTTGTGAGAAACATCGTGAGTAAAAGTGGCGATGTTAGGAGTCGATATGATGATGATAGTTACGTGAGTACGGCAGTATGACGTGGCTGATATCTGTCAGGACATACTCGGCACCTTCCATATTAATTATTGGCAGTTTATCGCATTTTATTGTGGAATCGAATTGGGCCGCGCGGGGTATAGCGGAGCGGGGCAGGGGGGGGGATATCCGTAGCCGTGGCGGTAGTTCGGGGTTCGTTAACATTTTTATGAACAGTTAATTTCAAGGTAGGCAGATTTATATTTTCATGGCGAATGATGAAAATCAGGGCTCACAAGTAAATATTAGCATAGTCTCATACAATTTACACAGATAAGCTGCGGGAAACTTGAGGTGATAACGCTTAGGTAGTAAGATGCTCTTGTTAATATCACTTCATCTCAATTGCTATCGGAAAACTGAGATAAGTTTAATATAGTATAGTTTAATATAGTAAGCTGTAACGAAAAACTATAGATGAAATCGTTTTTTTATTTTTTATATTTTTTATATAATAGCTGGTGCCCGCAACTTCGGTTGCATAGAACTAACGGAGACGGAACCCTATTTTTTAAAACAGAATTCTAAGATAAAGCAGCCTATGTTGGACCTTATAACATCAGCTATCTGCCAGTGAAAGTCTCGTGAAAATTGGTCCAGCCGTTTCAGAGATTAGCCGGAACAAACAGACAGACAGAGAGACCGACAGAAAGACGGACAGACAAAAATGTTTAATATGTTTTTTTTATTGTAAGTACCCTATATACTTTCATATCCATTGATTGAAAAGCTTTTAATTTGAAATTACAAACAGACACTTAAATTTTATTTATCTGTATAGATGTATAGATAAGGTAGACAAGTACACTACACGCAGTTTGATTCACTTTAATCCGAATGTAAAAAAGATAAGCAATTAACTGTCACTTATTTTAACTAAGAAATACAATGATATATTAATTTGGACGAACTTTGTATTTTTATTTACGTAAAGATGAAATGGATCCGCACGAAGTACATAATCGTGTAGTATTATACACAGGTTAACAGCCTCTGTGGTCTAGTGGTTAGAGCATTAATAATAATAATAATAATATAATTTATTTGCAAAATATGGTACAATAACCTGATACAGTTTTATAGCGTCTCACATATTTTTGTCGAAATTTTCTCGACGTGCAAATGTCGTTGGTTATATTTTGTTTCTTTAGTCAACATTAGTTAGTCAATACATCATAATTAATAATCATTACAACATTACAAAATAATAATACCCTTATACCTAATTTATCAATACATTATTAGTCATATTATTATTAGTCATACATACATTATTTAGCCAACATTAGTTAGTCAATACATCATAATCAATAATCATTACTACATTACAAAATAATAATACCCTTATACCTAATTTATCAATACATTATTAATTTTACCTTAGTCAATTCAATATATTAATATAAATAATACAATTTTAATGAATTAATATTTTTTAAAATAGTTACATAAAATTATAATTTAACTGTCACAGATAAATAAGCCAAACTTTTTTTCATTTTGCCTGTCTTCAAAGTATTCTTTATTTGAGTAAAAACATTTTTCTAATAGCCAGGAGAATAGCTCATTTTTAAATTTATTGTATATTAATATATCTTTTATATTTTTTGGTAACATATTATATATTTTTATTGACATACAAAATGAATTTCTACGATATATTTCAAAATTTTGTTTAGGTACCCAAATTTTATTTCTATGTCTACTTGTTCCTTGGTTATGTGTATCTTGATTTATTGGGAAGAGATATTTGTGCTTTCTAATAAATCGACAGACCTCAAATATATAAAGACATGGGAGTGGAAGTATTTTAAAATTTTTAAATAGGGGTTTACAATGATCTAAACAACCAGCTCCTGCTATAGATCTGATGCATTTTTTTTGAACAATAAATGCTTTTGAGACATCAGAAGAATTCCCCCATAGTATTAACCCATATCTCAGTATCGCTGCCACATAACCATGATATGCCATTAATGCTGTGTTGACAGAAGTTATAGTTTTAATTCTCCTTAATCCAAATATAAACCGATTTAATTTATTACACACATTCTCAACGTGTTCTCTCCACTTAATACCACTGTCAATAGTAAATCCTAAAAAATTTGCTGTAGTAACACACTGTATTGGGTCTAAATCATGATCATTCTTATCAATATTTTTGTTAAATTTAATAATTTTTGTTTTATCTAAATTAACTTTTAAATTATTCCTATTTAGCCAATTTATTATATTATTTAATTCATTTTTAATTTCTTGATTTAGTTGTCCTTTTTTACATTTAATTAATAGAGTAGTGTCATCAGCGAACATTATACATTCATGTTTTGTCGATTGTGGGATGTCGTTAATATACACTAAGAACAGGGTAGGACCAAGTATGCTGCCCTGCGGAACTCCACTGTTATTTAATTTAAATTGAGAACTATATTTAATAACTCTGTTATTGGATATGTTAGTTATTTCTGTGCATTGTGTTCTATTTTCCAAATAAGATTTAAACCAGTTGTAAGCATTACCTCTTATACCACATTTATTTAATTTATAAAGTAGTCGTTTATGTTCGACAAAATCAAATGCCTTACTCATGTCCAAAAATACCGTTGCAGCCGCTAAACCTTTGTCAATATTCTCACTAACTTGTTTTATAAGAGAAAAACATGCTAATGTCGTTGAACTTCCTTTTGTGAATCCAAATTGTTGCTTCGTTAATATATTATTTTTGCTAAGAAAATTTATTAGTTTAGTTTGCATAGCTTTTTCGAAAACTTTAGAAAATATAGGTATAATTGTAACCGGTCTGTAGTTCGACATATCCTCTCTATCTCCCTTTTTGAAGAGAGGTTTTACGATAGATTTTTTTAATTGATTTGGGAAATGTCCTTGTTCAAAAGATTTATTTACAATGTGACTAACAGGAATACATATATATTTTGCTGCTAATTTTATTCTTGTTGTAATACCATCGTAGCTTGCTGATTGTGTGTTGTTCAAAGACTTTATAATTTTGTAAATATCTTGTGGCAAAATTGGGGACAAATATATTGAGTTTGTTTGACTATTAATGCTATTATCATTATTTTTATTCGTAGGATGTACGTCATTATTTAGGCTATTATTTATATAATTCTTTGTTAGATCAATGAAGTAATTATTAAATAATTCTGCTATGTCACTGCTGTTTGTATATACTCTATTATTTGTTTTTATTATGTTAATATTAGTATTTTTATTTATTTTACCCATATTAGTTTTTATAACACTCCACGTAGCTTTACACTTGTTTTTTGCAGTTTTTATGTAGTTGTTATTGTATGTACTTTGCGCTTTATTTATACATATTTTTAATATTTTTGAGTAATTTCTATATTTGTTTCTTTTTTCTTCTTTATTTGATTTCTCATGTATATATTTTAAGTATAAATATCTTTTAACTGCACAAGATTTTTTTATTCCTTTTGTGAGCCAACGCATTGATTTAGATTTCTGGCAAATTTTTATATTTATCAATGGAAAACAGAGATTATAAAACATAGTAAACGTATTATAGAACGTCTGAAATGCATTCTCGCAAATGATTTCATTGAGTACATCTGCAAATGTAAGTGACGACAAGCAGTCTAAAAATTTACGTATGTTATCCTCGCTGAAGTCTCATCTTTTAACGAAATAACATTTTATACTTTTTGAAACCACCTTATTTGCCGTGAACGTAATTGATTGCCCAGTTTCATAATCTGAAAGAGCTACATAATGTATATCAGATTTGTATTCCCTGAGATTACTTGCTATTTGATCAATACATGCCTTGCCACGGGTAGGTACATTTATATTAATATTTAGATTGTGATTATATAGTAATGACTTGAGTTCTTTTGTCTCATTAGAGTTTTTTAAAACGTCTATATTCCAATCCCCGCATACAATTATGTTTCTATTTTTGTCTTTATTTATTTTAAGTAACAAGTAATCTAGATTATTCCTAAATACATTCTGATTTGCTTTTGGTATTCTATATATAGTTATAATTATTGTATTTAATTTTAACAACTCTATACCGCAACATTCAAATTCAAAACTTTTCGCAACTTCTTTTGTTATTTTAAGATCCTTAAATTCAATATCTTTGTGTATTAAAATACAAGACCCACCTCTCTTTTGCTCATGGCGTGAGTAGTAGGATGCTAAGTTGTAGTTAGGTAAATATATATTATTTTCTGTTCCTGTGCTTAAAAAAGTTTCTGTTAGGCAAATTACATGTATAGGTCCGAGTTTAGGTTTTAATGCTGTATCTATTGTTATTTGTAAGTTATCTAATTTATTCAAGATTCCCGCTATATTTTGATGAAAGATGGTTAATTGGTGATCCGACTTCCTAAAAAATTTCCTGCCTTGTTGTAAGTTCTTTTTCCATTTATCAGTTGAAAATAATATGTAATTTTATTTTTATTTTCGCTATTTTTATTATTATTATTTATTATTTGTGATTGTTCATTGTTATAAGTTGTTGTTGTGTCGTCTTTAATGTTTTGATCATCTTTAATTATTTTATATTTGTTTTGATTCTTGCCAATTATGTATGTCATATCATAATCTTTCATATCTATTTCTATATTAATTTTATTGCTTATCTCTTTTAGATATATTTTTGAATTATTGCTAACACTAGATTTTATTGAAAGTACTTTTACGTCCGCTAATTGATCGTAGGAGGATTTTATCATTGTATTTGTTGTTGTTATATTTATATATTTACTGTATATAATAAGCACAATAAACACATTTGTATTAGTTAACTTTGCTAATATTTGATTTACCATTGGCTCTCGACTAGAAGGTCGTGGGTTCGATTCCCGCATTGGAACAACAAAAAGTGTCGTTTCCAAGTTTGGTTAGGACAATGCAGGCTATGGCAACAGGCAATGCGTCGGATGGGCATGTAAAAAGTCGGACCTGCGCCTGATCTCTCGTCAGTCGTGTCGGTTATCCGTCCCACTGGATTATGAGAGTAAAGGAAGAGAGAGTGCTTTTGTGTACTGCGCACACACTTGGGCACTATAAAAATTACTCCTGCGTAACTGGCCTGGTTTCAAATCGGCCATCGTAACCGAAATCGGTGTGGGGAGTTATTATTATATACAGGAATGTTTGCATGGAATATGTTCCCAAATTGCTGGATCGATACCAGCTGAACCTAAATTCTCGTATTTATAGTAGACTTTCATTTTAATTTGATTGTATTTTCATAATAATAATAATTCTTTATTTGTGCACAAAGTCGCGCGCAATATCTAGTCCGTAATAACGCGCTAGGAACTAGACTGACGTCATTAAACTTATCTGTGACATAAACAGTCGCGCGACAAGAAGTGTCGTGGTTTACGGTTAACAAACTTCCGTAGCGCACACCACAACACACACTGCAGTCTATCTATACAATAAAATTCTATCTACAGATGCTGTCGCAATAAAATTTTGATGACGCGCTATGAAACTTTACGCTTCACTCCGGAGTCCGGGTACATTGAACGCACTGTATACCTTTATAAGTTACACAAACTCTATAAAATTCATTAAGTACACAATATTATACATACTTCAATACAGCCCTTATCACATGCGAATACTTTCATCGCATATTTTTCGTTTCGTTTAAACTGATATCGTTGTGTACGTAATACGTATATTGTAAAATGGTTTGCTCGCAGAATTTTTTATCTTTCACGGTATTTACGGCCTGTCGGTATTAAATATCTGCTTCGACGTTAGTTCGACAATTTGCCAACAAAAGCCTCTTAATGTATTTAGCACATAATGTTGCGCTGATGATGATGATGAGGCCAATAATTAAGCAATTAATTGTCGTGCCGCGTGCGACATCCGTCAGGCCGCAGGCGGCAGGCGGCAGGCGGCAGGCCGCAGGCGGCAGGCGGCAGGCGGCGGGCGGCAAGCGGTACGGTGTTCCCACAACATCGGGCCACTGAGCGCTGATGCTCCCGAGCTGTCGCGGCATTTAATTATATTACCATAACGGTAGGAAAAGGTTCGAAGATAATAGAGTTAAATAAACAACTCATAATTGAAATAAAATGAACAGCCAAGAAGGCAATCAAAACAATTTGCGTTAGAAATTTTCATAGATATGTATGAACATGACATAATTAAATGCGATTCATCTTTAATGGATATATATATATATATATATATATATATATATATATATATATATATATATATATATATATATATATATATATATATATATATGTCGAAGAGGTTAATATTTTGTTGCTGAATTGACAAGCAAGTCAATAGTACGGAAGTATAATCGACGGGAACACTAGCGCCATGTTGTTTGGTGTTGATAGAATCCGGTCGACCAGTTTGCGCGCTCGGTGTGGTGGGAGTTGTGATCACGTTTTCCCTCCAAGGAATGATCATAGATTATTATGCTACCAACCGTCGTAGCGGCAGGTTCGCCTCGGGGACTATCGGTGTTCTTGTTAGATAGTGATAGTGAATATAAGTGCTAAGTAATGAAATAAGTGGAGTCGTTATTATTTTAATAGACAGTGAAAGTAATTAAAACAGTGTGAAGTGCTTAGTTTTAGTACTATTGAGAATAATGGCGAAGTATTGCTGTTTCTCCTCATTTTGTAACCAACATTACCCACGATAAGCCCACAGTGTTAATTTGAGAGCCAGTACTTTAATATAGTGTGATATTTGAAGCATGTTTATCCCATGTCTTCTACATCAGAAAGTGGGATTCATGTTGGTTCAAGATGAGAATTTCAAGTATTTGTTCAAGTTAAAAAAAGTGAGGGTAGTGAAAAAAAAGTGTAATCCTTTGTGCGGCTTACAAAAGTGATAATAATCAGTGCTAATAATGTGGATCAAGTTTGGTAGTGTGTGCAACCATGGCAGCACGCTAAATATATGGCGTAATTGCGGAAAGATGGGACAACAGCGGGCCGAATTCTCTGAAGAGTGGATCGTGCCGGGAGTTCTACAATGACTGTGCTGCAGTGCCGTGGCAGTGGCAGACTGCGATGTAGTAGTGGCAATAGCTCGGTAAGCTCAAAGATGGGCCGCGGGGCCTCTAACTTATTGTTTTTTAATATGTGCAGGTGTATCTGCTTTGTATTTATTACAAACGAGGGATAGTGGTATAAACCGTGGCTGGTGGTGATGGTATGAATACGTGACGACGGCGGTGTCACGCGCTCTGGACGGTCCAGTGGCCGTGACTGCGGCGGGTCGGAAAGCTCAGCATTGGACTCCGGTGAACTTGGTTACTTTGTAAAAGATTGTAAACGCACTTGTATTCTCCTTTGGTATTATGAGGGTCTAACAGTACTTACATTTTCTTTAGAAAATCTTAGATCGTTAAATTGAAATTCAATTTATTGAATAATGATTTCTACATTTTCCCGTTAAAGTTAAAGAAGTTCTTTCGTAGAACATTATTGTTGTGTCGTTATTTTTATGTGCAGATGGAAGTTCGACGTTCGAGCGGTAACGGCAACCGAGTACCGATGGGCGCTCCAAGGTATGCAGCGAGCAGCGCTGTGCGACCGAGCAGCTTGGGCGACAGCGCCAAGTGCACATCTTTAGTGGACTGGTCTAGTCGCTTCACAATGATGGGAGATAATTGGTGAAGTTGTTTTTGTATCATAATTAGTGGTGCTAAATTATGCTGGATTTATAAGCAAAGGTTTTTAGAAGTTCAAGTAAATGAGTAAAAAGGAACGTAAAGTAAAAAACGAGTACATAGTACATACATCTTAAAGCCTATTATTATTATTGTTTGAATGACCGCTGGAGGTCACACCGGAAAATGCAGCACTAAAGTTTAATTTCCTTATCTTTTGGCAATTACATGTCATTATCGAGATTTCATTTCGTGATATCAAATAATTTGTAACATGGTAATAGATGATAAATGAGACGACTATAGTTTTCAGTTTACAATTTCTCATAATTAAATTACCAATGCTTTTTGTTTTGGGTGTGTCATACATTCATACTGATCTTATAAGAAAGTGAATAAAACCTGTCGAGTCGATACTGACTTAACAGACTTCAGTGATTATTAAGTTGGTCCTTAAACAAACTACAACCTATTTATTGGACACACTATAAATCTTTTTATATCAGGCGGAATCGGTAAAGATGACAAATAAGAATTTAACGTTTGATTTTTAACGGTATGATACATGTTGCGGTTAGGTGTTTACACCGGTTGTTTGTTACAATTGTTAGGCGCCTACCGGAGGCGGATCAAATGTTGAGAGCTCCATAGGCAAACATGTCATCGGCGCCCCTGGGGGCGGGGGGTGATCGCCCAGGGCTTCGGCCTCACCGGGTATACCACCTCGCCTGGTCGGAGCGCCCCTTTGTACCCTCGCGCCCCTAGGCACATGTCTAGTTCGCCTTTAGGATAATCCGCCACCGGCGCCTGCAGTTACTTTAATGAAGCTCAAACTTGCTGTTTACTTTTGAAGCATAGACATACAGTTTTAATTCTTTATTGGGGTACTACACATGTAGTAACACAAAATAATAATTGATTATCAATTTCAAAAGTGGACTTTAAAGAACATCGTGTATGTTGGAACTTTTTCCAAGAGTGTTAAGGAACTTTGTCACTTTATCGCTTTGGTAGCCACTCTCGCTACGGTCTACCGTATGACATACTGTTAAAAAACAGTGTGTCTGCTTGTAATTTAAATAAAAGCTAAAACTTGTTGTAAACTGTGAATTTGGAATCTTACATACCTACTTTTAGACAATGCTAATTTCAATGATCATAACATTACAATAGTTTGTATGGTACGTCCATGAGTATACACACGTTGGGTTACATTAACTATCGAACATCAAAGCTTAATTGAAACAAGACAGGAGAACAATTTTCCCATCTTTTTGCTAAAAGGTGGCCCCGTGCGAGTTTCTTACGCCGCTTCGTCTCGCCGGGCTAGTTTCCGAACCGGTGGTAGGCATCATGTAGGACAATTCTATAAGCGTTATATTATAACCTACATGGAAATGGAAATTTTGAGTTTGAGTTTAATTCACAACAAAAAAAAGAGGTTAAAAAAAGCGTTCGCGATTTAAAGAAGTTTAATCGAATTAGCATTTTGATTTCCCGGTAGCAGCTTAATAAACAGCAATTATCTTCATTCTCGTGGTGCTTTACTCTTTTGTTCTTTGGCTTTTTGCCATTGCAACGTGGTGCGTACCTACTCCTCCTATAATCTTCTTCTAGTTTCATCGAGGATCTCAAAACAGCTTTAGCATGCCCCTAGGGCACCCCTGAGATCACATCAACAGGTTTTTATTTGGTGGTTACAGCTGTTGATCCTAAAGTTACAACAGTTACAAGAGTTACAATGGTGGAAATATATGGTGTGGTGACGCCCGTTTCAAACGTAATTTGCACTATGCGTTATACGAGTTCACAGTATTTACGGTATCCCATTACAGCATAGTAGTGATGTTGTTGTTGATGGTATCCCATTACTACATAGTAATGAGTTGATGATGATGGAATTCCGTTGCTGTGTAAGAATGATGTCAAGTATGTACGTCATTACTACACACCAATGATGTTGTTGATGGTGGTATCCTGTCGCTACTTATTAATACACATTGAGTAGTGGCAAAGGCATAATGATTTTGATGGTGGTATCCTGTCACTACTTATTAATACACATTGAGTAGTGACAAAGGCATAGTATTATGCGGCTCGTATTGGTATCCTATTGCTGTGTAGCGACGATGGCATGTAGGTATGTTTGTCGTTACTACATAGTGATGATGTTGCTATTGACGGTACAACGCTATTACTTGCTGTTTGATGATACAAAGTCATGATGAGAATTGGTATTATTTTTGGGTTTCTATTGTCACTTAGTGACAAGTTTTAAATGACACGTACCTAGTGATGAGGATATAGTAACGGTCACATGTTTTGCGTTGCGTCAAAGAATTACGTTAACATCCTAAATTCGAATGTTTTTAATGCGGTTGGTCTACGGCATAAAAGATATGCGATGGGTGCTATAACTGGATAGGAAACATTGTCCTTAGGTGTATATAAAATAATGGATTTAAGTGGATTTAAGCAACAGCAAATGAGTGAGCAATTGATCTCTCATTCGGTTACCGTAATATTGTACCTGGGTCTAGCCATTATGTGCGGGAGATAATCTGGTAATAGATTGTCTACAACAAAGTACAGTCAGCTTTATGAATTAAGATAGCGTTCAGTTTGAATCGAGGGTTATAGAATGTCATATCACGTGATGTGATAAAAATGGTCAGGTTGGCCGAGCTAGGGTAAAGCTAATACCTTGGTTTTAGGTTTGGTTACAGGATTTACTCACGAGGACGTGAGTCACGCAGGATGGCCGTGTCGAAGAGGTTAATATTTTGTTGCTGAATTGACAAGCAAGTCAATAGTACGGAAGTATAATCGACGGGAACACTAGCGCCATGTTGTTTGGTGTTGATAGAATCCGGTCGACCAGTTTGCGCGCTCGGTGTGGTGGGAGTTGTGATCACGTTTTCCCTCCAAGGAATGATCATAGATTATTATGCTACCAACCGTCGTAGCGGCAGGTTCGCCTCGGGGACTATCGGTGTTCTTGTTAGATAGTGATAGTGAATATAAGTGCTAAGTAATGAAATAAGTGGAGTCGTTATTATTTTAATAGACAGTGAAAGTAATTAAAACAGTGTGAAGTGCTTAGTTTTAGTACTATTGAGAATAATGGCGAAGTATTGCTGTTTCTCCTCATTTTGTAACCAACATTACCCACGATAAGCCCACAGTGTTAATTTGAGAGCCAGTACTTTAATATAGTGTGATATTTGAAGCATGTTTATCCCATGTCTTCTACATATATATATATATATATATATATATATATATATATATATATATATATATATATATATATATATATATATATATATATATATATATATATATATATATATATATATATATATATATATATATATATATATATATATATATATATATATATATATATATATATATATATAGACTATACAATGTTGGTTTGAATTAAGTATATTATGTCACCGTAAAATTGTAAAAACCGTTAGATTGTAATATAACTAACGAGATTGTAAAAACATAGATAAATAATTGGTCTCGCTGGGCGCTCCAGCGAGACCAATTATTATTAGTCTATGCCAATAGATTCTAAATTTTTTTTACAATTTTACGGTGCATCGAAACGTCTATACAGACGAAGCTTCTAGAACCCTCTAGTAGCTTCTAGTGAAAAGTAGTACCTAGAAAGTTCTTGAGCATGTAGTGTACCGTTCTTACTGTTTATGCAACGAAATTCGTAGCGAATACACTCTCACCATTGGCGTTCTACTTCGAATATCGAACCATATACTCTGAATATCGGACCATAATGCCGTAACAATATTATGTACTTGTGACGATGATGATGATGATGAAAAATGATACACCGGTATAATTTAGCAAGTATGCTAGCCTTTTATTTTTATTTTTAAGACACCTACTTTTTGTACATTTTTTTTTTACAAAAAGATCCTAGTACTTGCTATAATACAATCTGGAAACTAATTTGAGTACACAATTTGTGACGTCATAGTTTGTAATATCATAAAGGCAACAATTGCGTTAGTGTCCTGTGAAGCCAGCTCTACCGGCAGGCGCACAGCTATTTCCAGCGTACCAGGAATCTGATAAACCTCTGAACTGTGCTATTCTGGGGCTTAAACATTATTTCACTTTGAAATAAATTAAATTTCAGTGAACAAAAACATACCTACTATGACAGATGACTTTAGGTAAAACCAAACTGAACTGTCGGAATGGGTGTGTGAACGTACATTTTATTAAGCACTTAATGGCTCGATAGTCTAGAAAAATTAGGGGTTTCGCCTCGGAATGAAAGATATTCAGCTATGAACTTGTATAAACCTTTATTTTGACACCCTAAAACTTATCTCAAAGCCTTCTTATCGTGAGGTGTCCGCGACCACAGGTAGTCTAGGTCAAAGGTGCAAAAATTTTTTTTTGATTGAATCATTTTCGAGATACAGTGCACAGCGCGCGCAAAGTTTTTAACTATTTAGATTTTAAACAGCCTCTGTGGTCTAGTGGTTAAAGCTTAGCTCTCGACTTGGAGGCCGTGAGTTCGATTCCCGCATTAGAACAACAAAAAAATGTTGTTTCGAAGTTTGGTTAGAACAATGCAGGCTGATCACCTGATTGTCTGACAAGAGAGATGATCCATGCGTCGGATGGGCATGTTAAAAGTCGGACCTGCGCATGATCTCTCGCCAGGCGTGTCGGTTATCCGTCCCACTGGGTTATGAGAGTAAAGGAAAAGAGAGTGCTCGTGTGTACTGCGCACAAAGTTTGGCACTACAAAATTACTTCTGCGTAACTGGCCTAGTTTTAATGAAACCGTCCACGTCTGTCACCGAAATCGGTGTTATTTAAGTTATGTATAATTCGAGGTACCTGTAGTCCCGATTTAAAATACCCCGTGTTTTCAAGCTTATATCTGTTGCCAATATTAAGATCAAGCAAAAAACGGCAAAATATCACGTTTGTTGTATGGGACGGACAGCGAAATCTCAGTAATGGTGTCTAAATTTTACCCTTTGGGTACGGAGCCTTAAAAAGCAAAATATCTCCTCTGCAACAATACCGGGAACTTATCCAATAAATCTGATATAAAATAGTCGCGCATCTTTCAACTTCTTTCGTTGGCCCAACTAATCCGGTATGAAATATATTATAACGGGAAAAGCTGCACAAAACAGTTTCATTGAGCGAAGCGCTCGGCCGGTGATGAAACTCTTACCGACTAGTTTATAATATCGCTCGTAACTTCAGCTCGCTTCCGCGGAAGTAGCAAATACACATCGATATTATGCAAGTTTAACGGAGATTTGAGAATACAAAAGATATTGTATTTTTTTTGCTCATTGAAATCTGTTTTGTTGTCTAGCGATTGTAATCTTGGAGTTAACCAATTCTTAGTCTTATATACTAAGAAATATAAAAAAGGAGAAAAGTTATTTGCTTGTTTGCTTGTTTGCATTGAATACGCTCCGAAACTACTTGATCGATTTAAATATGCACATAATAAAAGACCACGGGGATGGACATAAGCTACTCTTTATAGCGGCAAAATATTATACCTACGGTTCTCGTAGGATGCCTTTTTCCGCGTACGAAGTCGCGAAAAACATTTTATGTTGAATGTAACAATGAACATATAAGTTGTATTTCGAAACTCTTTTTATCTTGAAAATCTACAAACACTTCACGGGTCAGCGCTAGAAATAAATAACTTTTAAGTATTCCCGCACAATATGACGGCAATATAATTTTTAACGTTCCCCTTTATACCGCACTCGCCCGCCGGCTACGGTCTATTCCCGATTCCGCGGGAGTCCTGGAAGTCAATAAAAGGTATTGTGAGGTGCACATTAAACGTATTTAGGTCAGCGCCGGGAAAAACGCGTTGAAATCATTTTATAACCCATTTATACGCCACCCCCTCCCCGCCCCCTATCGTCGCTCAGTTTACGAGGCATTAAAATGAAGTTCCGCGTTTACAAGGGAATATACTTTGGGCGATACTGCGAGTTACGGCACGGATTGACGCCGAGCCGAGCTACGCGCGTAGCACTACGAACGCGAGGTGTCAACTGTTCCGCGAATATACATACGCTGGGACTGATTATTATATTCTACTGGGTATCTGTTGCTGTTATGCTTATGAAATACCACTGTCTATAATCTTACTCGTACCACAGATTAAAGAAAGAGGAACAGATATACAGCATAATTAGCTTTACTGCGAGCATATGATTGCGTGAAAATTGTGGGCTCTTGTAGGGGACGACGAAATATTCAAATTTGGATCGTTTTGAATAGTACTATGAAAGCTGTTTCTCAGTACGTAAGTATATATTTTTTTACTCTGTGCTGTCAACTGTACCGCGAGTATTAGCTGACACTGATTCTACTGGGTGTCTGTAGCTGATTTACTATTATATAATATACTCTTGCTCATTCGGAATTATATGTTAACTAAGACCAAAATAATTGGGTGCAACTTTGACAGTTAATATTCACAGCAAAATTCAACTGCATGTTAACTTAAATTCGTATAATATATTTGAATGATAAAATAATTTTTTGTAAATCACGTCACAACTAATGGATTTAATTTCTCTATCAGTTTGTTCCAATCTTATCAGTACCAACTACCAAGTTATTAGTCTGATCGCCGGCTATCGCGGAGCCACATAAGTCTCACTAACTCCGTGTAAGCTTCCCATTCACTTACGAGTGTGTACCTAACTCAGGCGGTACACCGAAAATCTTTATATATTACTAATTAGCCCCACGCGGGCCCCCGCGGGCCGAGATGGCCCCCGGATGGCCCCCAGATGGCCCCCAGATGGCTCGGCAAGCAACAATTGGAACTTAATTAAAGCGATAATGTGCTCTCGTAAACTACTTCTATACTATTGTTTGGGATATATAATTTTGTTGTATCAATTGAGATCTAAAACTAGATAAGAATAATTTTTGGAAATAAGGGTCAGTTCACACTGAAACGAGACGATACGCGATATTTTAATTTATTCGGATAACTATTTATTTTGTTGTCTGTGGACTAAGTTATCAACTATTGTTTGTCAAGTCAATGAGACGAGTACCTACATAAATATTTCGAATTATAAGTTTTTCCTCTCAACTTTTTCAAAATAAATTAATATTTCCTAACTTTCTGCAGCATATACCATTATTAGAGTGTGAGCCATCTTTACCTTTACCTACGTGAAACCAAAAATAGGTTAGAGGAAAAGTTATCATTATTTAGCGGTAAAGTCAACAATGTAAATGTTTTTGTTAAGTTAATTACATCGATGTTATGAGGCACTTACAATTTCTGTAGTAAATCGCACTTACAGCGATTTACTACTGCCGTGAAAATTTACAGAAGGTTTTAATATCCCTAGGTTTTAGATACAAAAAATGCCAAAACGATAGAACGGCTTTCATAGAAAAACCAGTGAAGTCTACCTGGAAAAAAATATTAAAAACAGAAACTTGCCAGAGGAGCTGAAGAAGAATGTTATTGATATTTTATTTTGATGAGAGTTATGTTCATACATCATATAAATTAAAAAAGTGCTGGCAATCTTTGGAAGTCAGTGCCCAGTGGAATAAAAGAAAATATTTCAAAAGGCAAAAGGTATGTAGTCCTAACTGAATTAATTTAATTATTTTAATAAACTTCCACTTTCTTAATGTATTTATTTAATGTTCAAGCATTAAACCTAATTATTGTTTAATATAATATATTCTCTTTATTTATTCAACATACATAATAATATACAATAGAATAAAAAATATATTTAAACTAGAACAAGGAACCTAAAACTAAAAACCTTAAAAATATAATGTAATGGCTAAAATATATTATTAAAAGGAGTCCCTTTAGGCAAGGTTCCCAAGATACTGGCAGCGTTCCCCCTTTGAATAGCTAGACTAATTCTTTGTCCGAGGTGAACCGTGCCGCCAGCTCTTCGGTCTCCTGTGATGTCGACTAACCTTTTTCCTATTTCCTTAAAAAGCCTTATAGCGCTAGGACCCCATGGATTTATTTTGATTTTTCTATTTTTATTTTATATTTATTTTGATCTTTGATTACCTATTTCAATTTTTTTTCATGATTACCTATTTCTATTTTTTTTTTCATACATACATACATATAATCACGCCTTTTTCCCGTAAAGGGGTAGGCAGATACCACTTTTGCCACTTGCTACGATCCTCACATACTGGTTTCGCTTCGTTCACTTTCATTCTTACCATCCATTCCTCCTCTTACATTCAACATAGCGAAGCGGCTCTCCATGGTCCACTTTTCACCTCCGCGAGAAACGAGACGTGATGGGTGGTGAACCACATCGCCGCCATTTTGGATAATTAAATTATTTTTATTATTATCCATTGCGTTTCCACGGATTGGTAGAGAGGGTAGGAATAGGGAAAGGGAAGGATAGGTGGTGTGGAAAGGAAGATTGGTAAGTTGGAGTGGGAAATAGGAAATGTAGGATATTACCGCCCAGGAGGGCAAGGGATAGGACAGTAATAGCTAGGGAAGGCGGGGTCGCGTACCCGTATACTATACCACAACTACCGGACAGGTAAGGTATGAGTACCCCATGACATTTTTTTTTTCAGATACATAATAATTATACATGCAGGCTCTGATAAAGGTTTTGTACCAAATTCATTGCTAATTTTTTGTGGAAAAAATAAAAATGAGGATTATCATTCAGAAATGAATAAAAATAATTTTACAAAGTGGGTTAGGGAAAGATTAATTCCCAATTTGTCAGAGCCATATTGATGATTGTAATGGATAATGCTCCTTACCATTCTGTTTTAATAAATAAAGCTCCTACAGCAGT
Organism: Glaucopsyche alexis; assembly: GCA_905404095.1. NCBI lineage: Eukaryota > Metazoa > Arthropoda > Insecta > Lepidoptera > Lycaenidae > Glaucopsyche > Glaucopsyche alexis. The sequence continues at coordinate 420,349 of FR990053.1, forward strand.
GGTTGGTGAAAATCAAAATAATGTTTAACGAAACAGCGAAAAAGCCAAATCTGGTAATGCTTGTTAAACAACACAAGCCCGAGACTATCTACGAGATCGATAAACTGTTAGGTGGCTCCCACCTTACCACTGTGACCTTAACCCTATTGAGTTGATCTGGGGCATAGCAAAACAAAAAATCGCCTCACGCAATGTGGGATCAGTTGATATCATGGTAGGTACTACAAAGTACTAACTTTATTTGTGAATTATGTACTTTACTTATGGATTAGTATATTAAAAAAAATATTTGTTTTAAATATGTGTTTTATTTTTCAAGGTGTGTGTTTGAAGAAGATGTATCTGCTGAGGACTGGAGAAAAGCATGCCAGCATGTGATAAAAATAGAAGACGGATATGTTAATAGAGGACACACATTAATCATTATATGATGACATAGACAGAATAGTCGTAAACCTCTGAGACGACAGCTGCAGCATTAGTGACAGTGATTCTAATAACAGCCAGACTTTTGGGGAGGGCTCGATCCAGGCTATTGAGGAGGGCTCGAGCTAGACTTTTGGGGAGGGCTCGAGCCAAGCTATAACTTGGTTTTCTGATATAGAATATTTGGATGAGGGTGTTTTTGACTCTGATTAAATAAACAAAATAAATATACTGCTTTTATTTATTCCTAAAAAAACTATTTTATGAAATCCGCTTAGATGCAATTTGACCTAAGCAACGTAAACAAAGATACAAATGCGAGCTTTAATGCTACTATTTGTTATTATGTTTATGGCTAGTTAAATTTGGACAGAATAAAAAATGTATATGCAAACTCATTAAATTAATTAATGGATAAATTATTTTTCAAAACTGAATTTAATCAAAGTATATTTTATAGTTATTATATAGGAAATGAGGTGAGGTGACCATCCGAACGATGCTGGCGCCCCTATTAATTTCACGATTTATTTGCCAAGCTGTAATTAAATATAAAATATAAAAACTTTATTGTCTCATAATAAATACAGATTTGGAAAGGAACACAGATATTATCATAGTACCAAGGTTTACAATTTGAAGTGCGCAACCCCTACACTAAGAATACTTGTGTTGTAGGGGTTGACTAAAATTCTTAGGATACATAAAATTATATAGACATAGAGCAAAGGTAACGATAATTCATTACTGGGACTTATTAATTATTGTTATTTAAGACGTGTCTGTGTGTGTGTGTGCGTGAGCGTGCGTGCGTGCGTGCCTGTGTGTGTGTGTGTGTGAGTGTGTAAACGGTGCGTGTTTATTTAATTATTTCTAGCAGATTTTCAGTTTCCTGATAACTTAGACTACTAAGCCAGCAGGTGATTGCTAACTTGGAATCTCTCTTATTTAAGTTGGTTAGATTATCAATTTTGTTATTAGCGTGGTTGTACAATCTGGGGCCAAGAAATGATTGATGGCGTTGTGCTGTTGTGGTTTGGATTTGAGGTATTGTAAATACTTTAGCTTTTTTTCTTTTATTACTGTTATTTGCAAAGTCTAGGTCATGGGTAAGGCGATGCTGTGCTAATATGAGATTTTTAATATAGAGTTGCCGGACTGATAGTACGTTGGCGTCTTTATAAAGTGCATCAGTTGGAAAGCGATAGGGTTTGGATGTGGCTACTTTGATAACTGCTCTTTGCGCTCTTTCTAACAATTTCATATGAGTTTTGCAGGCTCCTCCCCATACAGTATTACAGTATGTTAGTATAGACTCACATAGAGCTCGGTATACTCTTATTATCAGGTTTTTATCGGCAACACTACGTAATTGTCTGAAAATAAATATGAGTTTACGTACTCTACTGCTAATCGCCATAATGTGTTCTTTCCAGGAGAGATGTTGATCAATAGTTACGCCAAGATACTTGATGTTTTTAACTTCCTGTATCTTAGGGCAATTATTGCAGTAAGTGTGGTTGCAGTTACTATGTATAAAAATATTTAATGGTGGTATGTGTCTCCGAGTCAATGTGAATTTCATATATTTGGTTTTGTCCACATTCAGTGTCAATAGATTAGCCAACCAATTAGCAACGATGTTTAAGCCCACTTGTGCGTGTGCCCGAGCCTCTTCCCAATCTTTACCGGCAAAAACTAAGGCAGTATCGTCTGCGTAAGAAAATACTTTTCCATTGATCAGATGTGTGTTACAAAGGTCATTAACGTAAACTAGGAAAAGGCTCGGGCCCAAGACACTTCCTTGGGGAACGCCGTAAGTAATAGTTTCTTCATCACTTATTGCAGCGCCAACTTTAGTTTTCTGGGTTCTATCACTTAAATAACTTTCAAATAATCTCAGTGCAGAGCCACGAATACCCAGATTTTCGAGTTTTTTAATAAGTGCAGAAACAGGGACCGTGTCGAATGCTTTTGCAAGATCTAGGAAAATGCCAACAACTTTATTTTTTCTATCGAGTTCTTTGACTACTAGATTGGTGAGATCAGACACAGCATCCTCCGTAGAGCGACCAGTTCGGAATCCGTATTGCGATGGTGAGAGTAAATTATATTTTTCCAAATATGATTTCAACCGATTGTTAATTATTTTTTCTAAAACTTTGGAAATTGAGGGTAAGACTGATATAGGTCTATAATTTTCGACACGGTCTCTGCTTCCACCCTTATATATAGGGCTGATTATAGATGTTTTTAAAGCTTTAGGGAAAATGCCTGTGGTAAGACATAAGTTGCAGATGTGAGTTAGAATAGGTGACAAGGTTGGTGCTGATTGTTTTAGAATTTGTGATGAAATGCCATCAATTCCTGCTGCTGAGTCATTTTTTTGACCCATAATTAGGGACTTGACTTCCGTATTATCAGTCTCTAGCATTGCCATTGAGTTTGCTTGTGATAGCTTTTTGCCTGTATGACTGTTATTATTACAAAATATGTAATTGGTGTTATTAATTATATTATGTGCTAGTTTTTTACCAACATTAGCAAAATATTTGTTAATGTGGTTTACAGAGTCTGTGGCGTTAGTCTTAAGTCGAAGTAAGTGGTCATTATGATATTTTTGCATATTTGTGTGTGTGACGTTTTTTATTATTTCCCAGGTTTTTTTAATGTCTCCTTTGTTTTTCTCTAACTGCAATTTGTGATAGTCGTCCTTGAGTTTTTTTACTAAGTAGCTACAAAAGTTTCTATACCTTTTATATGATACTTTTAAGACTTCGTTATTCGGGGTTTGTTTTAGGCACATATGCATTTTGTCTCGTGTACGCAGGCATCTTAAGATTCCGTCAGTAATCCATGGCTTAATTTCAATTAAAATCTTCAAATTTTATTATCAACGCACGAAAACAACTACTCTTTAGCAGTTGTTAAAATGGGTTAGTCACTTCATTGAGTTCGTAATTATGAATTGTCATTTTGCATTAGTGAATACATATTTATTGATAGTTAGGAACTATCGATAAAAAATATACGGCAAAATGCATGCCTCTGCCCTAAAAGTTATCAACTAAGATTTGGTTAGAAACCGTACCAACTCAGTTGGTAACTTGTGCATAGTGAATACAAAAGTGAGACTTTCCGTTACTCACTCCTCCGTTTCGTTATTAACTCAGTGATTAACTCACAAAATGTACGATACAGAATAGGCCCGCTGGACAAGGTATAATAACTAGTTATAAAATTCAATAGGCATCACTGCTGGCCATTAACAGTGCACCCATCAGCCACGCCCGTGTCGTGTGGACACTACATAATATAATACGCTCTTTGGGAATAACTTACAGTGATGAAAGAGGCTGTTCTTCACTTCAGTGGAGGTAAATTATTGTGTGAAATTAATTAAAGTGCCGGACTTTACTATTGCTGCGCGCAGGAGATACGACTGGGACGCTAATTAGTTAGTTTTTCACAGTTTATGACTTGAGGAAAAATTATGCACATTTCTGACTTGTCATGCTCCTAGTTTTAAAAAGATGGTTGTGAGTTCGTTTATGGACGATAATTTTACGTGATAACGTCATCACAAGCCGAAGGCTTGGGCCGATCGTGCCTCTCTATCCCTAGTTCCACGCTCTTGCTTGCACTTGCACGCACTCGGCTCAGGCGGAACGTGACAATTTTTCGTGCGTGCAGCCGGCGTTCATCGGTTTATAAGACGTTATCACGTCAAAATATACACGTGGTAGTAGTGAAACTTCATTCATCATTTAAAATCCAAAATTACTGTCAACGTGCCCAAAGACCATTACTTCAAAAAAATAGAAAAAAAATGTTTCTGTGTCTTAAAGTCCTACTAATATTATAAATGTAAAAGTTTGTGAGGGTGTATGGATGGATGGATGGATGTTTGTTCCTTTTTCACACAAAAACTACTGAACGGATTTTGATGAAATGTATTATGGTAGTAGTTACTAGTTTAGGCTCTAAATTAAAATATAGGCTGCTTTTTACCCCGAAAAAGTACAGTGTTCCCGAGGGACACTATATTTACACGGGCGGAGCCGCGGCAAAGAATATATATTACTAAAGTACCCGCGGGGAACAGCTAGTACTTTATATACATACTAGCTGACCCGGCAAACGTTGCTTCGCCTTATAAAAAGTTAAAAACACTATCATTGATCAGTTATCGAGCGGGATGAAAAATGATTAAATTACTAAAATGGCTATAAAAAAATAGGGGTTGGTGATAAAAAAGTAAAAATTTAGGGTTGTATGTATTTTTTAATGCCACATTATAAAAAAATAAAAACAAACAATTTCGTCCAAAAATAAAAAAAAAATTTAAGGGTGAACAACCCTTATCACGTAGGGATATGAAAAATAGATGGTAGCCGATTCTCAGACCTACTGAATACGCATATAAAATTTGGTAAAAATCGGTAAAGCCGTTTCGGAGGAGTACGGTAACTAACATTGTGACATGGAAATTTTATATATTAGAAGAATATACTGAAGAGTAGGTACTATAGAAAGTTCAGTTATTATGTAAAAAGTATACGAAGCTTTCGACAGATGGCGTAATATCGATAGCATTATATGTCGAAATCGTGACGTGACGTGACGTATTGAATTTTCTCTCTCAATGCCACTAAGTTTCACATCAAAAATTATAAGCATTAAAGTATGATGAAAAACGTAATTTAATAAACTATGCATCTAGTGAGAAATTTTAAGTGCTACAACAAACACTTATCGTCAGGGAATTGATACATTAAACTTTTAAAATACACTACAGGAACATAATACTATGCCAACATGATTAGTTCCACCCCAAATGTAATTTTAACTATTAGATTACCTTCTGCCTCTCTAGTGTTCTGAAAATATTTGCTTTGCTTATAGCCTTAAATAAAGAAAACTCACGTTGTGTTGTTTCGACAAAGTGAAGTTAGTAAGAATTCCTTTACATATCTATGATACTTATCTCGAACGATAGTTTCTTCAGTCCAGAATACAATTATATACTATACTAGGATTTGGTATTAAATATAACAATAATTAGAACAATTATGATCAAAAGGATGTTCACTACAGTTTTACAGCAAACTTGACTCACGGACACGACTCACGCTTGACTACACACAATTAACGAATTGTCAAATGAATTAAAACAAAATGATTGAGCACTAGCCCCCCTCGCCGCCTCGCCCCGAATTCTCCGCCGTCGTCCAATCACCAATCAGGAGAAATTAAAATTTGATCAATCTTTTAAATCGCAAACAAAGCTGGTCAAATTGATTATTGCGAGAGTAACACGTTGTTTGTGAAGTGATCAAAGTGTTGACTGAGTGGATTGGAATCGATACAGTTTCCAATTGAGATTCCGTCATTAACACGTTCTGTTATTTGTATCATGAAAAAGATAAAACAGATTAAATTAATTATAATCTTAAATGATAATAATAATATACGCACCGACAAAGTTAACCATGTTGGCAATAGTTTAACACAGATGTCCGCGTGTGCATATGTCACCGTAAAATTGTAAAAACTGTTAGATTGTAATATTACTAGAGATATTGTATTATACTTCGGGTCTTAACCGAAGACGATTACATAATTTACTTGCAGCAGTACATGAGTAGGTGCCATCCTTATCACACATTTAGAGTAAGTAACGAGCTAGAAAGAGAAAACAACATACCTGTTTCATCCCACCACTCCCACGCCACCTGGCCGTGGGGGGTGGCGTGACAATTCATTACGTGATTTTGTGTCGTCCGAGTCACACAATTTTCTTTTTTTAATCGTTATTTTTCATTTTTTTTTTTGGTTTTATACGATCAGTAGAATATGTCGAAAAGAAAACGTGATCGTTCCGTGGACAGTGATTATAATAGGTTGGCCAAAAAAGTTAAAAGATTGAGAGACAAGTTGAAAGAAAAAAGAAGAAGACGAGAACATTCCCCGTCGGTTTCCTCGAGCACTTCGACGGATTCTTCAGAACCGGAATACGATAGCTATTATCCAGGTAGCAAATTTAGTCTTCTGTTCAACATTTTTAACTACCTACTTACTTCAATAAAAATTTGATTGGCGAAAATTGTAAATTTCGTTGTCTTTATGCATTAATAATTTTAACTGATATAGTGGTTACAATAGTGTTAACAAAACGTCGACTAGCCACGGTCCAATCTATGATTTAAGTGCATGATATACACATAATATTTTGTGAGCCAGATAACCGCCACAGCGCCGGGACTTATTCGAGACTGAGCCCCGTTGGACATGGGTACCTAACTTGGGCCCGTTGCTTCTATTAGCGTTTTCTAGAACCTAGACAAATGCACGGGTACCTATCTTGGACCTGTTGCTTATATTGGGTACCTATCTTGGACCCAAACAAGTTTATGGGTAGCCTAGCTTGGACCCAGGCCTGAACTATTACACTCCACGAAAGTGTTATAAAATTTAAACAAAAGAAACAATTTTATAAATAGAATTCGTTAGTGAATTCAAATAATCATATTACGTAATACGCGATATTTTACGCCCGCTGCTACTGTTTATTATTCTACCTCCTATTTAGGTGTATCTTAAGACTAAGCAGGGTTTTATTTTCCCTTCTAGTCGATGACCTGCCAAATCAGGAAGCTTTGGACGATCTTAACAATGATGAGGAGCGCCCACAGATGGAGTCTGTAGTCGTCATACCAGACAATGTGTCGACCCCAATGGAGGCAGATGCCCCGTCACTTACCCCGTCACTTACCTTACCAGAACTACAGCCAGAGGCTAGTAACGGGGACGGGGTGACTAGCTTGGAACCTGAAATTTTAAACCTCTTAGGCGAAGATCCCGCTGATAAAAAAAGTCATGGTGAGGGTTTACATAAGGATATTGTACCAAGATGGGCACATATCCTCACTAACGGGCTACAGAAGGAGACCGTGGCGGACTTACTAAAACTTTACCTACCGCCGGACAACTGTACAAATATCTGCGCGCCCAAACTTAACCCAGAAATTAAGGCTGCCCTGTCTGATTTAAATGTGAAACAGGACTTATACCGCCAAAATAAACAGAACCAACTGGGATCCGGTCTCACAGCCCTCGGACAAGTACTCAACTGGGCTTTGACATCTAATAATATTGTCCCTCCCGAAATAATAAAAACCTTGAGCGACGCTGGGAGACTTCTCTGAGACAATCATTACAGGGAGTCATTATCTCGTAGATACGCGATTCTCAATGTCCTAAACAGGAATATAAGAGATACCGTTAAGGACACAAAGATCAACGAAAATCTCTTTGGCTCTGACCTAGCTGAGCACCTAAAATCATCAAAAGCCATAACGAAGACTGCATCTGAGATGAAGTCTAGGCCACGCCCACCATACAGGACTCCAGTAGTCGCACAGCCTCAGAGAGGAACTTTAAACTCGAGGGGGACTCCGCGTGCGGCGGCGACGGAGCCCCGGACGGCCCCCGCTCCCCGCCGGCCGCCGCCGCCCCCGCCGCCGCCGCCGCGGGACAAACGCCAGGCTGCAGCGTGAGGCCGACAACGTCACACCGGCTACTCCCGGCAGCAAACGAGGAGACGATAGAAGATACACAGGTAATTATCATTGCCGGACGTTTGAAGTATTTTTATAATAAGTGGACTGAGTTTACTGATGACTGTACTATTCTAAGCTGGGTTGAAGGTTATAAAATACCATTTAAAGAAGAATCAGTGCAAACAGTTAAACCAAAAAATAGTGCCTGTAATTCTAAGTCTCAAATGGCTATCATCGATAATTGTATTTGTGACTTATTAGAGTCTAATTTCATTTCACCTTGCACACATTGTGAAGGTCAATTTCTTTCACCGATTTTCACGGTGCCTAAGCCGAACGGGACACATAGATTTATTCTAAATTTAAAACAGCTTAATAAGTATATTAAGGCGGATCATTTTAAGATGGAGGACTATCGTACCGCCCTAAAATTATTACAAAATAACTATTATATGAGTTCTATTGATTTACAAGACGCTTATTTCTTAATTGCAGTCGATAAAGAAGATAGAAAGATGTTGCGTTTTGAATGGAAATCTCAATTATACCAATTTAATGTTCTCCCGTTCGGCCTTTGCACCGCACCTTATGTTTTCACAAAACTGATGAAACCGGTTTTACAATATTTGCGCTCATTAGGATTAATATCAGTGGCGTATTTAGACGATGTCCTATGTATTGGTAGTTCATATACTGAATGTGTTTTTAACGTCACAAAAACCAGAGAAACATTGGAATCTTTAGGCTTTGTAATAAACACTCAAAAGAGTGTTATGGAACCAAATACCACCTGTAAATTCTTAGGTTTTTTTTGGACACCAACCGCATGACTATTACCCTACCAGAGGAGAAGAAAATGAGTTCATGCGCAAAAACAAATGTACTATTAGATATTTCTCAGAATTCATTGGTCTGCTGACTTCCGCATGCCCAGCCGTAAGTTACGGCTGGATATACACTAAGTTGTTCGAACGTGAAAAATACTTAGCACTAAATTTTACTGATGATTATAATAAACAAATGAATATAAAACATTATTTAAAAAATGAATTTTCATGGTGGATAAAAAATATTCATTCATAATTTAGCCCAATTCGAAAAAGCAATAATTATCTTTTGGAAATATTCAGTGATGCTTCTAATACAGGGGTGTCGCATGCGGAGATCGGCGGGCGAATGGAAACTGGACTGAATCAGAATTAGATCTTCATATAAATACGCTTGAACTAAAAGCTTATTACGGACTTAAGATATTTACTCCTGACTTACGCAATTGTGATATTTTATTGAGAATCGACAACACCACTGCTATAAGTTACATAAATCGAATGGGCGGTGTTCAACACCCTCACTTAAATGAATTAACTCGAAGTATATGGCAGTGGTGTGAATATAGGAATATCTTTATATTCGCTTCCTATATAAAATCTTCGGATAATGTTATAGCTGACAGGGAATCTCGACGATTTAATATAGACACGGAATGGGAAATCAGTGAAACGATCTTTGTGCGAATAACCGAATTGTTAGGTAAACCTGAGTTTGACATTTTCGCAAGTGCTCAAAACAATAAATGCGCCAGATACTCATCTTGGAAACTGGATCCATTTTCAGAGGGCCTGCCACCCACTTCATACGAACCTTGTCCTGGTGGCAGCGAAATTATCCGGGAATCGATGATCCGGCGCGGCGTACCACTTACCTCTTTAGAAATAATGATGGCATCACTTGCACCAAAAACTTTACGTCAGTATAGTAGCTCTTTACAATCTTGGTGGTCATATTGTATGATTAATAATATTAATATTTTTGAAGCTAATAGTTATAGTGTAATGTCATTTTTAACACAAAAATTTAACGAAGGAGCTAGTTATAGTAGTTTAAATACATAAAGATCAGCGTTGTCAATAATTTTGGGTACAAACGTTACTTTAAATGATATTATTAACAGGTTTATGAAGGGCGTATACAGACTTAGCCCCCCTACACCTAAATACAATTCCACTTGGGACACTAATGTCGGTTTAAACTACTTATCTAAGATGTATCCATACGAAACGATCACTTTATCTAACCTGGCATATAAAACTTGTACCCTTTTATGTATAGCATCTGCTCAGCGATTGCAGACAATTAGCTTAATTAAATTACCAAATTTAGTTTTTAAAGAAGATGCAATTGTTATAAAAATTACAGACTTAATTAAGACGTCAAGACCTGGAACTCACCAACCACTCATAAAATTACCGTTTATTCGTGAAAACCCTAGTATTTGCCCAGCTTTAGCTTTAAATATCTATATAGAAAGAACCCGGGATTTGCGAAAAAATGATGAACATTTTTTTGTAGGAATACGTAAACCACATAACAAAGTGGGAACTCAGACTCTATCACACTGGGTAAAAAAGGTCTTACAAGATAGTGGCATAGATATATCTATATTCGGTGCCCACAGCACCAGGTCGGCATCCACATCTACCGCCTACAGGTCCGGGGTAAATTTAGAGGTGGTTCGCAAGGCTGCAGGCTGGAGTGATTCATCTAATGTGTTCCTCAAATATTATTTCAGGGAAGTCGAATATGCGAATCCAAATGACTTTGTTAACGCAGTATTTAATATTCATTAACAAATTAGTAATTTAGAAATTTATCGACCAGGTATTCACTTAAGTATTAAAAGTCATAGTACATTGAGTGACACATTTTATTTTTACTTCTTACCTTTTGTATTATAATTATACTGTTACATGTTAATAAAAACTGCAGCTCTAAACATCTGCAAGTAAATTATGTAATCGTCTTCGGTTAAGACCCGAAGTATAATTAAGAATCAAACGAACTTACCTTGTGAAGTTTGATTCCAATTATGCGAGGGTCTTAACCGAAGACGATTACATCGTCCCATCCCACCCAGATCCACTTTAATCTTAAAAATAAAAGGGCCAATAACAACACAAAATCTCACGTCTCTAAAATAATGAATTGTCACGCCACCCCCCACGGCCAGGTGGCGTGGGAGTGGTGGGATGAAACAGGTATGTTGTTTTCTCTTTCTAGCTCGTTACTTACTCTAAATGTGTGATAAGGATGGCACCTACTCATGTACTGCTGCAAGTAAATTATGTAATCGTCTTCGGTTAAGACCCTCGCATAATTGGAATCAAACTTCACAAGGTAAGTTCGTTTGATTCTTAAATATGTCGATTTATTGTCAAATAAAAATTTCTTCTTACATTTTACACGTTATTTTTCGTTATATTGTAATATTTACCGTGCCGATTGGTTATGCGGCAAGTGTCCCGCGCCGTCATATTTGTTTTCTTTTTCATCATAATAATAATTATTATAACGAAAAATAATGCGTACAATTGTAAGGAGAAGTTTTTATTTCACAATAAGTCGACATATTACAATATCTCAAGTAATATTACAATCTAACAGTTTTTACAATTCTACGGTGACATAAACGAGTATACTGCACTCTTCTTGACTTGACATTACATTATGTTATTCTGCCGATATTAGTATATTGGTAGGACGATTATCCTTCATAAATATTATTCAGTTGTTCGTTTAGTATTGCATCAGTAATTTTTAATCAGGCGAGCTGTCTTTTCGATTGAACCTCTTCAGATACATTCAAACTTAACTAATACAGTCTCAGGGTGTGTGTACCTGCGCACGACAGAAGCACTACAACTTCCAAGTCGGGATTAGAAGCTGAGAAGTGTGTTAAGATATCGATAGTTAGGTATAAATAGCTGACATTGTATGCAGTTCGCAAGTAATATACAAGTTGCCGGAAACCCCGCGGCTGTCGGCACGGAACTTGTCGTGGCGCGTGTTGTTTACTACTGAGTAGAACAGTAGAACCGTCGAATAGTGGAACTAGTAGAACAGTGGGGCAAGTAGCAAACAGCTCAGTGTTACCAACTCTCAAAAATATTTTTCCCCAAGCTTTTTCACAAACCCCAAAATCGCAACAATTACTTGAAAATCTCTCTAATTTTTTTGATTAGAAATACTATAAATATTACAAAAATAAATTATCAATAATAAACAAATACTTAATGTTATTATATTATTCTGTCCTTTAAACTTATAAACTTACATCCCAAAGTTTGTATTCTACAGGTCAACTTTTTAAGTCGATATAAAAGTTCAATTTCAAAAAGTACAAAGAATTTTTTCCATCTTTTTGCTAAATGGTGGCCCCGTGCGAGTTTCTTACGCCGCTTCTTCTCGACGGGCTATCGAACCAGTGGTAGGAATCATATAGGACAATTCTATAAATGTTATATCATAACCGTAAGTGCTTGGGCAACCATACGACATTTAAAAAACCAACTGTCCCAGGCACTACAGTATATCAAGAGTGGTTACTTCGCTCGAAGAATACTGTATAAAATCATCCATTAACGGATGTAAAGGCCTAAGTTTTTTTTTTATATTATAACCTATATGGAAATAAAAATTTTGAGTTTGAATTTTGAGCTTCAATATTATCTTAATTTAATTAAAAACAAGAAAATAAGAACCTCTAAAAATCATTCTTCTAGAAAACCCGCTGAAAAGATTTTTCGCCCTAAATTTCTCAGGGGGAAAACCCCTCAGTGGCAGCACTAAAGTAGCTCCGTGTTATTATTAGGTAAATTGAGGCCACATAATTGTTAATCATTTTGCAAACAAGGCCCACGTGTGTTGGACTGAAGTCCGGCGACGCACTTGTATATCTGGTGTTACGGGTCGCCATGACGGGAATAATCGCTTATCATCAGACTGTCCACCGCTCGTTTGCTGGCATTTTTTCTAAAATTACCTCCGATAAATGACTACGAATGGAAGCCATTGTCCCGCTGCGCGTCAGCTCCAATCTCATTACTTCTCCACTTTTTCACGACCAAATTTGAACAAGTGGTCTCCGTCAGTGTCAAACTTTACGTGATGCCTCTTTTTTGCAGCAAGTTACTGTTTTAAATGTCCAAAGTTTAGTAGTCATTATTGAACTTTTTTTCACGCAATAAAAGAATCATCCCCACTTTACGTGTAGGGGAAATATTTTACGTGATTTTATTTAGCACTTTGTCGACGTGGTAAATAGTCATATCCATGAAAAGATGGACATGACGAAACTATATAAGGGTTCCGAGACGTGATCTACGGAACCTTATAAGAGTTGTAAAGCTAAAGTGAGGGACCATCGCATCGACCTGACAACAACGATTGTTCCGACAGAAACCCCTCAACTCGTATAACGCGTATTACCTGAGTAACTCCACTTCCAGTTTATTAACATTGTTTTGAGGGCTTCTGTTTAACATACGAGAACATATTACGAACGTATTTTATTATGATTACTCGGTAACAAACATAATCAGAAAGTTGGTACAATATGATTACTTAGTAACAGGAATCCGTTTTGATGTGGGAGAGACATGTCTCGGCTGGACCGGATAAATACCACGCCCCCACAGAAAACCGGCGTGAAATGAGTGAAGTTACCGGAGGTCTAAGGAGAGGATTTTAAGGACCAGCAAAACTGTGTAACACCAGAAGAGTTACAAGTGTATCCTCTGGTATTGCGAGTGTGCCTGGGTATTCGTTTACTATCCGTCTGCTCGATCCCTGGTCCACTTTATTTAAAAAAATCTGAAAGCCGTACTTCTTCATCATGAATACATAGATAACTAATATGTACTCGACTACTCGTACCGTTTCAATTCGTCCAATAAAGTGAGGACTGGCGTGATAAAACTTAACATTGTTGGACATCACCCAATAGTAGAGAGTAGAGACTACATGACCGTAAAAGAAATAATTCAAACTTTTTCTTTAAAGTTTTGAGATTTCACAACAATGTGCTCTTTATAATATTATACTATAAAAAGATGCTTTACGATTACATATTTTTATAATGTATAGTCACCATTGAAATAATAGTTTGGTCCAAATATTATATTATTTTAAAATTATAATTTAGCTTAGCTATAATATGACGTTAATACTCCGAGTGTCAACATATATGAGCCTCGTCTCTATCGCGCTAACAAATGTTATGAGAAAAGTTGCGAGCGTCATGCAACTTACACCGAAAATATTATACACTTCAGCGAGGACCGGGATTCTAATTAATTATGTTAAAAAATATATCACAAAAGTTGTGATGTGGGCTTTAAACATATGCGGGAAAAAGTTAGAATATATCGTTAAAACTTGCGGTAAACCACGTAAAGTGTAAACTTTATAACGTTTATATAAGTACTTATATAATTGGATTGTTTAATATCCCCGACGGAAATAGAGGGGTGTAGTAAGTTTGACGTGTCTGTCCGTGTGTCTGTATATGGCATCGTAACTCCCAAACGGATGAACCGATTTTGATTTAGCTTATTAAGTTTAGGGTTGCCATCCGTCCGGGTTTCCCCGGATTTGTCCTAGTTTAAAGGGCGTTCGGGGAGCGTCCGGGCCGGATTTTATTTGCTATCCGGGTTTTTGTGGGCATAATTAGGAAGGCCTAAGTTTTTTTTAATTGCCACAATAATAAATCTTCCTTTCTTTTTGACATTGCCGTAGTCGGGTAAAAATTGTTCTATGTCCGGGTTTCGTACTCCAAAATCCGGGGTTTTCACGCGTCTTTTCCGGGGAGTCATTATATAAGATATGGCAACCCTAATTAAGTTTAAAAGCTGACATGATCGAAAGTATTTTTAGCTACAAGTTTTACATTTCAGCGTTATCTTATATTAACGTCGCGTCGTTGCAATTAATAACTACTCTCTCAAAATTAACCTATTTTTAGCCCCCGATCCGAACAAATGATAAAATATTATTATTGTTTGTTTGACGTGCCTGTGTACGTGTGCATGTATGTGTATTATGTATTTGGCATCGTAACTCCTAAACGGATGAATGGATTTTGATGTAGTTTTTTTGTAAGGTGTTCTAAAAATTCAGATATAATTCATCCTCATCAGCTCGCTGACTATTGGAAGTTAGGTAGGGTAAATACGTTACTATCCGATTACGTCACTTGCTCTTCGCACACTGAGCGTCAGTAGCGATAGCGTCGTAGAAGCATTGAAGTTCGTAGTTAAAGCACCTTACGTGCTGTGAATAGCCACGATTCGGGGATTGATATTACAACGGTAATAGATTTCTTTTATTGGTGTTTAGCTTTGCTATCACTAAAAAGGTATTTTGACTATATTTTGAGATCGTTTTTTCAACGTTTTGCGTATTGGTTTTAGGGAAAAATAGGGGGCCGTCATTAGAATACCAGTTTCGACTGAAAATCGGAATATCGGCCGGTGCCGACTTAAGGTAAATGCAGTATGTTTTATAAAGTCCAATACTACGAATTCCATTGTCTTAATAGTAAAATTTGTAACGCTTTTATGTTAATAAATATATTTTACGTTCAATCGCTAAATACCGGCCGGGGTGGTATTAGCTGAATCTCGAGAAATAAGCTATACGAAACAGGGGCCGACTTTGGAAATATTAAAGATCGTAATGTCGGCCAGCCTAAGAATCGAATGATACTGTACAGGCTGATCATTTTTGTACTTTTCATTGTTTGTGTAGGTACTAGGTAGTCATTTTTTAATTTATTTATCAAACTTGCTGTCTCAAAATTGAATTATGTATTATTATAATTTAATAATATTATAATAGGTTAAACGCTATGCCCGGCCGACATTTGGGAAAAACGCGACCGACCATTGGGCCGTGAACGGCCGACTTTAAGGTTTTTTCGTTTTCGACGCATTTAAACCTTAATAATTTTTCCGTTTAGTAGAAAAGTCAACCATATACCTATAAATATAAAATAATCAACCTGTCTAAAACCGTATAACATGCTATGCTTTCGTTTCAAACTGATGGATACGGAGCGATCTAAAGTTAGAAAATCTGTAAGTGGCTGACATTTAGCGTATTTACCCTACTTAATTTTTTTTTGTTTATTATAGATGTGCATTGCTTTTATTAATGTGTATTGCTTTTATCTGTGAACAAACCTTCCGTCGCAACAAGCCTCCGATGTAATTAAACCTAAATGCGATAGTTAAACTGAGTCCAATCTTGAGCAGACGTAAATAAATGTAAAACCAGCGCGTGGGCGAGCCATTCTCGCCTTTACGACGCGGAGATAAGGGCGACTGGGGGACGGTAATCCGTTGCTATTGCTAATGATAATGGTTTAATATCGGCGATAAGACGCTTTCATTTGGCCAATTAAGCCGGTTATGTGACGAGACTGACGTTGAATCTATTTCAGTATTGACAGGAGCTCCCAAATTATCAACATTTACAAGTAGCCCCAAGCTCTATAACGTTTTCAAAAAGCAATTACGAACCCTTCAGACACATGATTTACTACTTACGTATGAAGTTAGATGGGAAAATAAATATGAAATGTACTTTGAAAAAATATTAAAAACTTAAAATGTTATGAGTCATTCACGTAAACCAAAGGTACTCGTGGAGCAGACTCGGCCCTTCATCGTTACCATTACGTAGTATAAAACAAAGTTGTTTTTTTGTCTCTCCCTATTAATTATGCTTAGATCTTTAAATCTACGCAATGGATTTTGATGTGGTTTTTTTTAATAAATAGAGTGAGGTTACGGAACACGGAACCCGGAACACGGGTTCGATTCCTGCGTTGAAACCACGAAATTTTATTTTCAAATCTAGTTAGGACAATGCAGGCTGATCACCTGAGTGTCTGACAAGAAATATACATGCATCGGAATGGACACGTGAAAATTCGGACCTGCGCCTGATCTTTCGCCAGCCGTGTCGGTCATCCGTCCCACTGGGTTACGAGAGCAAAAGAAAAGAGAGCACTCTTTTGTATTGCGCAACACATGGACAATATAAAAATATTCTATAACTTCTGCTTAGCTGGCCTGGTTTCAATGAAACCGGCTACCGTCACCGGAATTGGTGTGGGGAGATATATTGTGGACTGCGACTTCCTGACTGTTCTGGATTCTTCTAATGTTATGGTGGAGATGTGATTAATACTATTAATAGGACTACTAATACTTTATTGTTACATTGGCGAGAGATATTATGTTTTACACAGTAACCTATTACACAAGTATTACGCGAGAGGCTGCTACAGTTTTATATGTCTACACTATACATAGCCTTTTGGCTAACTAAAATAGACTAAAGAGGCTTTTACGCTGACATCTGTCAATTGACTTCTCATGCTTTTCATCATTGCAATAATATGCAACAATATATTATATTATATCGTGGCTATCATCATTATACTATGTGTTCTGTGTGTGTGTGTGCGGTTGCAGGCTGCAGCGAAGATAATCAACAACTAATATAGCGGTCGGACTGCGCCCTGCGGCAACTTGTATAATATTCGATGTTCGATTACTCGCCAGGGCAGATACATACAACCTCAGCTGTATATT
This sequence comes from Glaucopsyche alexis, assembly GCA_905404095.1. NCBI lineage: Eukaryota > Metazoa > Arthropoda > Insecta > Lepidoptera > Lycaenidae > Glaucopsyche > Glaucopsyche alexis. The sequence continues at coordinate 437,774 of FR990053.1, forward strand.
GTACGATGGAATTGTAATGATAATACCGAAAAAATGAAACAGAAACAGAATCTGGCCAAGTCACGTTATTGAAAAATTAAAAAATTTAAAAACCCCCCGACACAAAAAATAAACTTTAAAAACTAATAAATAATATTTTTAACCTAATATAATTATTATCGTCACATATAATATTATGTAAGTTGAAATATTTTTATTTTCCAATCGTCGCCTCGTCGGGGGACCGCTAAAGTTTATAAAGTATTTTTCCAACAACAGCTAAGTATGTAATTAATTATTACGAATTACATTTACGCACGAGCAAATTTTTTCCTGGAGTATATTCTTTTGTTACAATCTGCGACTACACCTCTTTTTCTCACATAGCGGTCCCCCGACGAGACGACGATTGAAAAATAAAAATATTTCAACTTACATAATATTATATGTGACGATAATAATTATATTAGGTTAAAAATATTATTTATTAGTTTTTAAAGTTTATTTTTTGTGTCGGGGGGTTTTCAAAATTTTTAATTTTACTTTTATTTTGTCCTTTTTAAAGTAGGTGTAAATAATGGTTACCTTACCATCTACTTTCAATATCATTGAAGTAACACGGTACCGAATTTCGAATCGATAGAACATAATATGGAAGATAGTCAGATCCCCTCATCGACTATTAAAGTACTGGTAATCTTCAAACGGCTACTCAGGTCATGGTTACCTTACCATGTTCTTTAAATATTGTTGAAGTAACACGGTCCCAAATTTCGAATCGATCGGACATAAGAAAATTAGTCAGATCCCCTCATCAACTAGAAAAGAGCTGATGATCTTCAAACGGCTGATCTTCCCACCACCAATTTTCTCATCAAACGAAGCTAAGAATACTCTCGATTAAGTCATCAATATTCTCTCAAACTCAACTCAAACTCAAAATTTTTATTTCCATATAGGTTATATTATAACACGTATAGAATTGTCCTACATGATGCCTACCACCGGTTCGGAAACTAGCCCGGCGAGAAGAACCGGCGTAAGAAACTCGCACGGGGCCATCTTTTACCAAAAAGATGGAAAATTGTTCTTTTAAAATAAAAAAGGTATATAACAATGTTATGCCTAAAACTACATAACAAGAATACAATATATGTAATTTCGAAGTAGCCTTACAGGGGGCCACCTTATTCCCAAGGTGTGCTATCATTCATAAAATCATTAACTTTATAATAGGCTTTAGCACATAAACGTTGTTTAACTACTTTTTTAAATTTATTGATTGAAAAAATTTGAACGCGTTCTGGGATCTTATTGTATAGGCGTATACATTGGCCTTTAAACGAGTTCTTTACTTTACTAAGTCTAGTCACTGGTACATCAAGCTTATGCTTATTTCGAGTATTTCTATTGTGGTTGTCACTTTTCTTTTTGAATTGGCTTAAATTTTTTTAACATATAATACATTTTCTAGAACATACTGAGAAGCTACAGTTAAGATTCCAGTTTCTTTAAACTTCTCTCTTAATGAAGTGTTGGGGGCCAGCTTGTAGATTGCCCGAACAGCTCGCTTCTGCAGCACAAATATAGTATTTATATCTGCAGCATTTCCCCACAGTAAAATGCCATAGGACATTATACTGTGGAAGTAACTAAAGTATACAAGCCTTGCTGTGTTTTCATCTGTAAATTGTCTAATCTTACTTACTGCAAATGCTGCTGAACTGAGTCTGTCGGCCAACCCAGCAATATGAGGGCCCCACTGAAGTTTTGCGTCTAATGTTATACCTAAAAAGACAGCTGTATCTACTAATTCCATACCTTTGCCATTCAATAGTACATTGGTTTCAGTTTGCCTTACATTCGGCAACGTGAACTTTATACATTTAGTTTTTTTGTTATTTAACAAAAGATTATTAACACTAAACCAGTGTACTATTTTTGAGAGAGCATTATTTACTTCGTCATAGCCTGCGTTTTGGCGATTAATATTAAAAGTAAGTGACGTGTCATCGGCAAATAAGACTATCCCGTTTTTTCCATTAATAAGGTATGGTAGGTCATTTATATAGACCAGAAAAAGGAAGGGTCCTAAAATAGATCCTTGTGGGACCCCCATCTCAATTTTGGTACCTGTGGATCTTTTTCCATTTATCTCAACCCTCTGAGTCCTATTTGATAAATAAGATTTTAATAGGACGAGTGCTGGTCCCCTTACTCCGTAGTGGCATAGTTTCCTGATCAACGTTCTGTGCTGCACGCAATCAAATGCCTTAGAGAGATCGCAAAAGACTCCTAGAGCATCCTGCGACCCCTCCCAAGCATCAAAAATATAAGTAATTAGATCAACGCCTGCATCTGTTGTAGAGCGACCCTTCGTAAAACCAAACTGTTTATCATGTAAAATGTTATTTATATTAAAGTGTGCTAGTAACTGAATAAGTATTATTTTTTCATATATTTTACTTATTGTTGGTAAAATAGATATAGGTCGGAAGTTAGATGGATCCGACCTACTACCAGACTTAAACAGAGGTAAAACTTTACTATGTTTCATTAGATCAGGAAAGACGCCACTTTTTATACAATCATTAAAAATAATTGCTAAGTAAGGTGCGATAATATCGATTATAGATTTCATAACTTTCATAGAAAGGCCCCATAAATCTGCAGTATTCTTAATATTTAATAAATTAAAAATTTTAATAATGTCTTGGGGTCCTATTTCTTTAAATCTAAATTCGATTTCACACTCTCTTACATTTTCTTTGAGAAGTAATTCAGCATCAGCAGGAGAGGCATCCAAATTTTTGGTGGTTGAAACTGGAATGTCAGCAAAGAATTTCTCAAAAGCAGTTGCAACTTCATTGTCGGATTTAATTAATTTATTATCTATATTCAATTTAAAATCTGTGTTGCGACTGGTGACTCTTCCAGTTTCATTTGCAATAATTTGCCAAGTTGTTTTTATCTTATTTTTCGAATTCTTTATTTTATTTCTAATGTGAAGAGATTTTGCTGCAGAACAAACTTGCTTAAATAGTTTTGAATATAATCTTACATAATTTTTAAATTCTTCACTTTGATTCATTGTTCTTTCATTATAAAGTTCATACAATTTTAATCTACTTTTTAAAATACCTGCTGTTGCCCATTCACTAAATTTACTTTTATTGTTTGTTCTCACTGTCTTAGAGGTGAAAATAGTGTCAAATTTATGTTTAATTAATTTAAACAGATTACTAAACGACATATCCGGGCTACTATGATACTCTAAATGTCCAATATTAGCTATAATTTCACCTCTAAACTTCTCAATACGTTTGACATTTATTGGTATACATGTGTTTCTGTCCTTGTGTAATTGTTTGCAATTATTATCTATAGGGAAACTGGCTCGCTGTCCACAGTGATCAGAGCTTAGTATGTTACTTCTTTATTTAATGGATCTATGTTGGTAAACATTTTTACCAATTTATCAATGCATGTAGCAGAGCTGTCACTGATCCTGGTTGGTTCAAAAAATAAATGAGTTAAGTTATATGATTTTAACAATGAAGTAAATCTAACAGTGGTGGAATTACTTTCTAAAATATTTATATTAAAATCACCACACAATAATATATGTTTGTTATTTATACTTATCTTAGTTAATAATGTTTCCATTATTTTTTCAAATGAATCATATAACCCTAAAGGAGGCCTGTATACGCTAACAATAATAAAGTGTCCCACCTCTATACAGGCTATTTCAATTGTTCGTTCTGTAGAGAGGCTTACTATGTCTTTACGTTCTTTTTTATATTTTAAATTATTCTTAATTAATATAAGTGAGCCGCCTCTTATGGCTTTTTCTCTGCAGAAAGAACTAGCCAGCTGGTGCATACCAAGATTTAACATAATTTCATTTTTCTTAAACCAATGTTCAGTTATACATAAAATGTCTATATTATTGTTTAAAAACAATTCAATTTCTAATTCTTTACTAGACATACCTTGTATGTTTTGATGCACCAGCGTAAGTTTACATAATTTATTATCTTTACTTAAAATATTATTTTTATGATTACTTATACCTACAATGCTAGAGAATTCCTCTGTTGTCTTACAGGCTAATTTAAATTATTATTATTTGGAACATTTTCCAAGCTATTATAATAAGTCATATTATTATGACTAAACTGCTCAATAGAAGCAGTTGTTGTCTTACTAGCCAAGTACTTGGCTGAGTTAAAATATAAAAAAGTTAATAGCGTACTTGCTATAAGTCGTGTAAAATAAAAGGATAGATAATATCTATCTAATGTCAACTTACATAATTTATAATTTAAAATATTATTTATGTCAATTATATTGATTTTATTGTCATATATTTTATTTAATAATATACAATTATTATTAACAGCAGTATACAATTGGCTTTTATGCTTGTATCTAATTTTGTTTTCCAGTGGCAACCGTTTTATGTAAGGAAATGTGAATAATATAATCTTACTAATATTTTGTAGTTTATTTAGTGCTTCCATATAATATTCTAATTGGTTACTATTCACATTTCCCAGTCTCCCCACTAATATTATTAGCGTTGTATTGGGACAGTGAGTTGCACTTAAAATATTTTTCATTATTTGTGAAAATGTTGCACCCGGCATACAGGTGTTGTACACTGACTGTTCCTCATACAACTTACTCAATTGCACCCCGACTCCCCGACCAAGCTCATCGCTGTATATAGTGACTATGCCCGGACCTGAGGCCGATGGTGCAATCAAATATTCGCTATTGGAGGATATAGCATGAGCCTCCACACCTAAATTACAATTATTATTATTATTAGTTGAATTATTTACCAGATGCTGACATAATGAGTTGTGTCTTAATAAAGATTTAACTCTTTCTTCATTATAATAGCTGTCATCCAGTAAAATATTCAACGCAGATATGTGACTAGATATTTCTAATTGGGCCAATTCATATTTTTTTGTTATGGATTTTAAAGTGTCATGTAGATCAGTAATTTCAGTTTGGAGACTGCATACGTCTGCCTCATAGATACATGTGGTATTTTCTAGCTCTTTAATACTGTCTAAGTATTTATTTTCAATAGTGTTTTTTTCTTTTGTCAGCTTGGACAGTTTTAAGATATTTTTTTTGTTTTTAATTAACAATTTACTTGTTTTTTTAATATGTTTATTTACTTTAATGTATTTTTTAAACTTATTTTTACTTTGAAATATATGGGAGGGCATGGTATTGTCACCGGTCAAGTCAATTACTGGTATATTTTTTGTGACATCTTTTTCAAGAATACTAGGATCCCTCCCAAACATTTCTTGGAACAAGTTTTGAGTTTGTGAGGAATTGTGCTCCTGTATTTGACTTTCCAATACACCAATTTGTGTATGGGCTTCCTCCAGTTTCCGCTTCCAAATACTAGTATTGTTCAGAGCTTCCTCGTACTCGTCCCTGCACCGGTCAAAGCTGTCTACAATTTCTTTTAATTCTAGGTTTTTGTGGTATAAATCTTCATAATTTACATTTAACTTATTCAGCTCCATTTTTAAGTTACTGTTTTTTTGGATAATATTTAACATTTCTTTTTCATTATCCTCACGTTCAGAAAGCAATAGTTCATTTTGTTTCTTATACTGTTTAAGCTCCTGAAGGGTCAGACGGAGTTGTTCCTCAGTCTGACGAGCCAGGTTTCCTCTAGTCATCATATTTATGTATAAGAAGTTAAAAACTACAAGATAATTAGTTAATTAATTGACCAATTTGTCTATCAATGAACCAACTACCTATTTAGCAAGCAAATTTAACACTTTCTGATACCTCCAAGTAGACCCAGCCACTCTATATCTATAGATGGTGAGATATTTGCTCGGTGTAAAGGGGTCACGCAAGCTCGAGTGGGGTATGTAAGATGGTAAAGAAGATATCAGTCTATGTCAAACCCAGAAGCCAACCTATCAATTAATTTTATCTTGCAAAGTACAAAAGGAAATAAGTTTAAATTTCGAAATAAACTACAATGGCAGTGGAATTAGCAATACCAAGTCCTCCTTAAATGATCCTATCACTCGATATCTATAGAAGTTTGATATTTGCTCGGTGTATACTGTATAGGGGTCACGCAAGCTAGAGTGAGGCAAATAAGTTGTTAAAAAGGAATAACAAGGTCCATTAATCCCACTGACCGGCCTAAGTAACCTATGTCTTAATTAGTTATAAACAGCTGATCTATTGCTTTCTTACAACGTTTATTATCATAGCCTATCGTCAATCTTAATCAGCTTCTAATAATTAAAGATATTAATCACTATTTGCAGTGATTTATATAGAATTCTAAGCGTTTAAAATATGAAAATTTGAATTACCTTGACAGCTGATCGCCGTTGACGTAAGGAAACTTTATGTTGCTGATTACACAAATAAACTTGTTCACAGCACTGATACTTATTATTTGTCTTATTACTAACACTTAAAACAACATAATTATCAACAAATCGAGACAATTAAACTAAAATATTAATTATTTTACAATTTTTAGTCGGGAGACTTTACAATGTCAAGTTATCGGTAGGGTTGCCAGCAGCAGTGCACTTTCATTTGAGACCCCACTCGAGTATATTTGCAGACATTCGGTTATTCTTCCCCACTTTCACCTTCCACAACTTTTAAACGGCTCAACCAATTTTCATTAAACATATCTAAGAGCACTCGCAGATAAGTCACCTTTAATACAAAAAAAACTTAATTAAAACGCTTCATCCGGTCGGGAGCTATGATGCCACAGACAGACAGACAGACACGTCAAACTTAAAACTTATATCTTTTTGCGTCGGGGGTTAAAAATAACGTTACTCATATTACCTCAGATTAATAAGTTAATAACACACTACCATGTAATTGGTACTATTTTGTAACACGTTGACGTTTGTCAATTTGTCTTTTACATTAAATATATAACATTCAAACTTAAAAATTATTATTATATGAATTATAAGTAGTCCAATTTCGACCACAGGGCACAGGGCGACCTATAGGATAATTAATTGGCCCTCAGTTCGCGCAATATAAGTTACTGACGAGCTGTAATCAATGGTTCAACTTTTGGATGTTTAAATGTACTACCGAACAAGTTCTGAACCACTGAGCGACCTCTGTGGCTCAGTGGTTCAGCGCTTTGGTGCTCAAGCCGGAGGTCGCAGGTTCGAATCCTGCCGACGGAACAAAAAGTTTTTCTGTGTTCCTGGGTCATGGATGTGTATTAAATATGTGTATAATATAATAAAAATCTTAAATATATGTATAGTATAAAAGTATTAAATATACTTCCCGTTGTCTGGTACCTGTAACACAAGTTCTTCGGATACTTAGCACGGGGCCAGATTGACGTGGTGTGAAGCGTCCATAGATATTATTATTATTAGTTCCCGCTCGACCAGGCATAAGATGAAAATCGCTCAACAGCGCCGTTGAATAATAGGCTCGCAAACATACTCACGTGTAAATACGTAGTTCAACCTTGTCTGCAGTCGTTGCGGTTACTTCCTTTGCGTTTAAATATTTTGAGGCGTCCTAGTGCAAAGGTAAATGTTTAGAGACTGGTTGAGCGGGAACTTTGTCGTTGGTACATTTTGAATACATCGTGCATTGAGAATATTTGTAAAATTGAGTATAAATAATTGTGACTTTGGATCTTCTTTCTGCGAAACTCTTAGCAATCGGTCGTTCACGTCATTTTCGTCGGTCGTAAAGGCGTTGTTTAGTATGCAACACCAACACGTAAAGGCTGTATAAACTCCGCTCACTTTTACGGCGGCAAATTTTCCACTGTGTACCCAGAGGGAAAGGAATTGGGCGCGCTCAGTGGCGTAGCTAGGTGACGAAGGGCCCTGGTAGAAAAAACACCGCACTTGCAAACTAGCCACGAACAACAGTAATTGAGAAAAAACTTTTTCTTACTGTTAAAAATATTATTCTTGAGCGGTTTTAAAAACATATTACTCCATTGTAAATAAAGGAACATTTCTATAATCTAGTTAATAATATACCTAAACTTTGCTACTTTAAGTCCAAATTACAGTGAGATGGAGGCCCCGGTGCTATAGCTACGCCCCTGGTGTACCCAACTAATTCCCGCGGGAATATTGTCTGTGGTTTACGACTCGTATATTCATTTAATGATAAAATAATTTTGTTTAGCGCGCCTCGGCTGCAGAAAGAGTTTGGTTGTAGCTTGTTTTCTGTTTAAAAACATTTAAAGAAAATTTGGAACAAACAATATAATATATATTTTTTTAATAAATGACGAGGCGAGGTAGCTAAACTTAATATTTATAAATTATTCAATCTTGTATCTACAAGATTGTTGCTACAAGATTGGATCAGGCAAGACTAAGTAAAAGATTTTGTCTCTATTTCTTAGCAGGAATAGTGATTAAGTACAGACCGCAGTGCGTATCAAGTGCAACAGACTCACTCATAAACTACTCCTCGGACCTCAAGAGACTTCTCCCCAAGGGACAAGTTTGCAATTTTTCACTTATCATCCGTATGGCTATTCACTCTCGCAGTATAGCTTCTCTATATACAAAATACAATGAAATTTAAACTTAAACACGTAACACAATAGAAGATCGTACTTTTTTTTTTATTGCATAAATGAATAGTACTCTTAAATATTCGTAACTTCTCAGAAGAAACCGTATATCAAAAGTTAATATTTTCAAAGGTAGATACAGCGATTTGTATACATTTCGCAAGTCTCGTAAAAATGCTCCATACTAAAGTCGGGTTACAAGTGACGTCACTTTTGGGTTAAGGAGTATGAAGTAGGTATGAGTATACGGCCGCAGGAATATATTTTTTATTTATTTTTATTTATTTAACAATTTATTGTACACAAGAAACATTTAAAACATTACACATTACATGGAAAAATGACACAAAGGTTCTGCTTATTTCTAAAAAGAAATTTCTTCCAGCAGCCCTACGGAGCGAAAAGGGATAAAAGAAAGCAGATAGAACGTGCACAATTACAATTACGTGCACAATTACATATATTATTGTAAATAACTCCGATATTTGTGCGTTTAAGTTCATACTTACCATAATTAAGGTTTTTGTATAATATGATGTAAGCAAACTAATGACGTAGGTTTTGTTTACTAATATCGCAATTTTTTTTTTTTTGTACTTTTTAGATGTATTTAATAAGTAAACTACACACAAAATATTTTTTTTTACATTTACCAAGTAGTAATACCTCAATATTTCTGAGTATATTAGTGAAACTAAATATTTTAGATGTAGTCCGATGCCCTATTGGGGTCTATTAAGCTACAAATTGAAAACTCACTTATTCGCCGTGCAATTAAGAAATACAATGGCTCATTGATTTGGGAAATGTAATTCTTGTATTTACGTCTGGGTTAAATTGGATTTGAACAGAGGAAGAGAGTTTTATTTCTATTACTACTAATAAAATATTATGTCCACTCTCGACACAAAAGAGATTTTAAAGTCCATTAAGTGTACTCCCCGCTCGTAAAATATCGAATTTGATTCGGACGGTAGCACGACATGCAATGACCGAAACTCGAGAGAAATGTTGTTTACTGAAAAAGTATTTCACAGATTTATGAAAAACTTATTGAAATAGTATCTAGAGTATATCTATATTCGCCAGATATACAAAATAATTTGATACCGGGAACTAAGTCCGTATTTTGGCTTTGGGGAATCTACTTTCATATTGAAGCGGCTAGTAAAGTAAGTTAGAGGCAGTTATTGCCACTTAATTAGTATCGTACACCACTACACACCAGATGGCCGTCTGTTTACTTCCTAGCGAATTAGGAGGCTTTCCCGATACCGAACCAAGCGGTCGCCGCCATAACGATATCACAATAAGTGTGGCGGTTAATAGGAGCTCGCAATAGACGCACAGTAAGGGTCGAATCATACTAGCATAGTTGAAGCGCAGCGAATACAAATTCTGAAATAAATACAGCAAAATCACGCTTACGCACGTAACGCAAATCGCAATGCTTTATATTTCTTCTGAGAAAATATAATTTGCGTCTGTGCTCGACCGACTGTTCTTATTTATCCTGATATAAAGAAGAACAGTCGGTCGTAAGTCAGTGGACTACTGATAGTCCACTGACAATAATTTTGTTAACGAATAAGCCGCGATCCGTTTACAACCTGCCCATTGACCAAAAATTCTGAAATCTAAAGAAAATTAACTCTTATTCCCATAACCTAATACATATCTATTGGTTATATTACGGGGAGTGTTCCGAGGAATTGTTCGGACTTATACCTGCTGCAACTTTTCGCCACCGTTCCATGCGACAAAATATTTATCATCCTCATCACCTTGATGAGTGGCAGTCCTCCACCGTGCGCTTTACCCGAAGCTTTCTGCCGCGCACTGTAAAACTCTGGAATGAACTGTCGCCAGCAGTATTTCCGGACCACTACGACCTGCAAACAAGAAGGGAGCGTATTCCCCCTAAAAGGCCGGCAACGCACTTGCAACTTCTCTGATGTTGCGGGTGTCCATGGGCGACGGTAATCGCTTTCCATCAGGTGATCCGTTTGCTCGTTTGACCCCTAGTTTTATAAAAAAAAACACATAATATTCCTAGAGACTTAGAGAGTAATATTATGTGCAGTGCGTTGTGAGCATAAGAGTTCATTTTCTCTCGATTTCAGAATTATTCTTCGCTGCGTTTCAACTCTGCGCTAGTATGAATCGACCCTAATCGCCGAGTCACGTGCGTGTCCCCCTGCTCCACCACCCGGGGGGACAGGGATCCAGGGTACCAAGGGGACGGGGGGACGGGCGGGGGACAGATCTTGTATCGCCTCTAATTAGTTATCTCCTTATATTAATCCGCTAACAATAGGGATTCTTTTGATGAAATTTTTGTTCCACTACCTTTGTCTACGGGTTCCACTAATTAACGCACACGATGCCGCCGAGTAATCATTACTACTGACTCATTACAGAAGACTCATGTCTAATGAGATACAAGCCGATGTTTCTATGTTCTTGTTTCTCGTATTATTAACATTTTACTATTATTTCATCTAGTTGACACAATAATATGTACTCGTAAAATATCATATTTAAATAAATTAAAGTACCAACTTGGATAAAACATTAATTGATAGTTACGTTACCACCGTGGTCGAGTGCTTTAGAGATTGGCTCTCGACTCCGAGGTCGTGGGTTCGATCACAGCGTTAAAACAAAAAAAAAAAATGTTTTCGAGTCTGGTTAGGACAGTGCAGCTGACCATCTATGATACATTTGTCAGATGATAAATTTGTCAGAAAAGTCAGTCGGTCAAGTCGCATGATCTCTCGCTAGTCATGTCGGTCATCCGTTCCACTGAGTTTAAAAGAGTATAGGAAGAGAGAGTGCTTTTGTGCATAGCGCACACACGTATGCACTATAAAATAACTTCTGCATAGTTGATCTGGTTTCATGAAACCGGAAATGAAAAATCTGTCACCGAAGTTAGTGTGGGGAGCTAATATTCTTAACTGATGCAAAATAATATTTTCTAAAGTAAATAAGCTTTGCTAAGTTACTTCTTTAGAACTTTACCGATCATTTTTAGGGAAATTAACAAATAAGTCGTGTTCTGTTTACAACATGCTCATTGGCTACGAATCAGAGGCAACGATGTGGCAACATTGTGCGCCGAGCCGACCTCCGGGCAGATAAAGCGGATTGTATTTGGTATAACTAACAATAAATTCAAGAATATTTAAAACATATAGTCAGTTGAGTGACTTGACTTGAGTCAAGACTTAAGGTTATGAAAACATTGAGGTAAATAATGAACTAAGAATATATCAGATGGCTAGTGATTATTGACACGAATGTGGGTTTCAAATCAATAATTCTGCAGTCTTCATCCTTCCGTAAGACGACGTCAAACAGTAGATCATCCGCGTCACTAAAGCGCGTTAAAAAGAAAAATACACTAAAAGTAATAGCCATAAGCCAGCGACACAATTTATGGGCCAAGTGACCCTCTGCCAGCCACGGCCAAAATGTCAGGTTCAGGCTTCCCTTAGCTCAAGATTTATGTAGCACAAAACCTTTTTACATTGAACGTAACTAGCGAAACAATTATGTTACGTAAACAAAGTAAAGCTGCCGTAAACAAAGAGACAAAAGCGTACTGTAATGCTACCAATTTAAATGTCACTTATTTACCGCGCAATAATAAAATAAATACAATGACAAACTATTTTGGCCGATTGATATCTCTTCTCTTGTTTGCATTTTAAAAGATCTGAGGGCCTTGGGATATTTGGTAGCGGCGTAAACGTATGTAAAGTTATCGAATGGAATTTGTATGGGCGCTCACATGATTCTGACAGATTTTCATACAATTTTCATTCAATAGCGTTATGTTACTCCGCTGTAGAATGTTCCTACTAGGCTCACTGGTCCTTTAGCCAAGATTTTCGCTAATTACGATGACGAAGACAGACAAAAAATGTGTGGTATTGGCGTATCTCGCGCTGTCATTTAGCAAAAGTTGTATGTTGTCCCATATATTTTCCATTTCGAAGATTGTATTTTTGTAAGATGGCAAAGCCCTCAAGAACCAAGAACATAATACGTTAAATAATTATTCATATCCTCGAGTTGAGTAATAATCCTTCCAATTATATTTCAAAGATATTTTTCTTCAATCCATTTTGTATTAGCTAAGCGGAAGTTATGAGAAGTACCATTCGTCTAGTTGACAGCCGCTAGCCGGTGACTGGTGACTGGTGACTGGTGAGGTTGCGGATGTCTCCGGGGAACAGCATCGATAGCTAACGAGCCACGTGATACAAACTTGTAGTTTCAGTTAGACATCTTCGTCGTGTTTTCTACATTTTTCTTTATCTTTCTAATAAACATGAAATCATGTTCACAACGATCATTCATTAATTCACGTATTGATTTAAGACGCTGGTTATATATTTATTTACTATTTAATGCGAAGGAAGCCGGAGCAAGCAACAATATCTCGTCCATAAATAATACGCTGGCGTGACGGTATGCCCAAAGTTCGCGGCCGTGCGCGGTGCGGCAGTCGGCAGTCGGCAGTCTATTATTTCCGATACAAAGGAATGTTTTTTATCGTGCCGTGATACGTAAATCAACGGAGTACGGTGACCATGATGTTGAAATCCTTGAATATTTTAATCGAGGCTGTAATGTACCTACTATGAAGCTATCAAACTTCTGTGCGCAGGATCTAACGAAGGCGCATCAAAAACGAAAGAATTTGGATGAAAGAAAACTATTGGGAGCAAAAACGGATGATCATCCTTCTTTTTTAAATGCGCAGATCGTGTACATGTATGCAAAGTTTTATCCTGGGAATATTTACGATTCACGTGGGATTTACTTAAGAACATGTCCATTAAAATTCATCCGGATGTAGACACTAACATCGGCGCTGTCTGTAAGTCGGCAAGTTCGGCGGGAGCTCGCCGACTATAATTGGCCGGAGTAATCTTATTACTGAACCCCCGCAAGTAACTTACTCCACAAAAATAACAATATTTTACCCACTCATGAACTTCTTAAGCTTTGTGCCAAAAAAGACTATAACTAGCTAGTAATATTTCAGGCAAAAATGTTGCTCAAAGTTCTATGACTCCTCATTTAAATTAAGAACTTGTTTCAATACAATTAAAGACTTTTAATTTAAGGTTCGGTTCATACTTGCGACTGAGACCCGGTGGCCAATGACAGACTGTTGACTGTATATCGGTACAGACTAGCCGGACATGTAGCCGGCATCGGAGATTCGCTCTGCAGCCACGATGTCGTCGCTACAGGCGGACCGAGACGTCATCTTCCGCTACAACACGTAGCTCTATATTCCGTCAATCAACAATACACCTAGAAAAAGTATCAGATTTTATGCGCCGAAATCTAAATGTAAATGGAAGCCCCGCGCAGCCATCGATCGTAGTCGCCTGTATCCCGTCTGCACCGAGCCTAGTATATGAACTCAATTTGTTTCAGTTTAATTATTTATTGATTTGAGGGCGCAAACTGTGTACTGTAGTGTGTACACAAGATGGCCGCTGAAGAGGCCTTCGTAATTATCGCGTCGATCCACAGTAATTAATTACTCTCCACAGTTTAATCACTTTATAGAGTAGTTGTATTTACTGGAATATTATATTTAAACTTTGACGCAATCATTAATCATTATCGATACTCAACGGCGTAGCATACGAGTTGTATAATAGTCGTATATCGGCCATCTGACTGCTCTGACTAGTTGCTGTCTGAACCTCGAGTCACTTTGGGCAAGTCCTGCCTACAGTGCCGTGAAAACGTACGTTTACATAATAAAGTAGTAGCACCCCAGTGTGGTATAATATAGCAATTATATAGAGCTAATTGGAGACAGGGAAGAAGACTTAATAAATAATTCCGAAGATTATGCTATGGACGAGGTCTTAGATTTTGTATGATTAGTTTACCTCGTACTTAATTAAACTATATTGTAATATTAAATATGTGTTTTATTTTATGGCTTAGTAAAATATTACGATGAAGCAACCCTGAGTACGGGACTCAAAATAATATTTATCAAAACTAGGTAAGTCCAGTGGTTATTTTTCGAAATCCGGTAAGTCCACAGCGGTATTTTTCAAACTCCGATATATTTCGACAGTATACATCAAACACCGATATGTCCAAACTTTAACATCATTTAAAGCGTAATCTATACATATAAAATCCTTTGTCCTGAATGACTGACGGATCAACGCACAGCCTAAACCGCTGATCGTAGAGACCTGAATCTTACAGGGCTTGCTCTTTGTAATGCGTAGGGATCCGATAAGAAGGGATTTTTCGAAATTCGACTCCTAAGGGGGTGAAAAGGGGGAAAACAATTTGTATGGGGCAACGTGATTCCTTGGTCCAATCTACTTCATATTTTGCACAAACATTATGTAACACAATTGATGGAATTCGTGTATCATAGTTTATTGAAATTCGTCCCCTAACGGGAATAAAAAGGGAAAGAAAGTTGTTTGGGAGCGATTTGTTTTAAAGTTGATATAAATACTCCTTAGTGCTTTTGATTTAAAGCTCCCACTCACAAGCGATCGATCGATTTAGTCTTTACAATTTAAAAATTTACTGGATTCGTAGTTGCAAGTAAATCGGTTTATATAAAAATTAAATATAGTCTGAGATCCTAGGACCATACACTATACTTTTTATATGAAACTCGTATATATACGCGTACATTTTGTTCCAACTTTTGACCCCACCGCAAAAACTAGCTGGTAGGTCTTACACTAATCATTTTGTGTAATAGTTTGTCGTTAGCAATTTACTTTCAAAT
Source organism: Glaucopsyche alexis (assembly GCA_905404095.1). Lineage (NCBI taxonomy): Eukaryota > Metazoa > Arthropoda > Insecta > Lepidoptera > Lycaenidae > Glaucopsyche > Glaucopsyche alexis. The sequence goes on from FR990053.1 coordinate 453,160, forward strand.
ACGAATTAATTTCCAATTTGATCGAAGCAATCGATAGCCCGTGAGTGGGGAGCTTTATTTTTATTTTGACATAATATATTGTCATGTTGAAAAATAAATCTGACAAGAATGCGAAAGATAAATTTGATGAAAATCTCTTTGGAAAAACTAGGCACCCAAATATTTGCGATTGCTGCATAAATTATATTCATAATACTTATTATATTACATACTATTTCAGTAGAATATTTTGAGTGTAGGGATATTTAAATTTCTTTCTCTTTTGTTGTTATAATATGTAATATTTAATTTATTTGTGCTTGATTTATCAGTGTTTAATACATAGATTTTTAGTTTTTAACCCAAAACAATGACTTTTAAGATTTTTTTAAAAGATTTTTGACCTGTACGTTTGTGCGCGCTAATCCCAGAAACTACGCAACGGATTTTTATAAAATTTGTTACCGTAGTAGTTAAGCCCTTGGATAATAAACACATAGGACTCACTTTTTATCGCGAAACATTTTTGGGTACCTAACTACCTAAGGGTTCCACGCGGTTAGGAATTAGGATAGCTCTGCTTATAATTTTGTGTAGGTATTTCAATTCAATGGGTTCATACCTACAAAAAGTTTTATCAATCTAAAGAATAACTTAGTATAAAATGCTATAAAATAACCAGATATTTGAATTGGTAAAAACTTTACCTAGGTATTAATCATTAATGTGTATGATTATTAATAGGTTGGGGAAAAAGTCTTTTCGCATTATAGTATGTATGAACTTGTCATAAAATATCTTGGGCTATACCAATTGTATGTGGCTGATTTTGGTATCATTAAAAAGTTTTAATTTTACAGAAGACAATTCCAAATTCAAATTAGGTAAATTTGAGATTTTCATTTGTTTTTCTTATTGTTGAAATGTGATTCTTATGAAGAATTTCGATACATTTTAAAATTTTATTACAAAAAAGGTAAAAATGCAACACAAGCCGCGAAAAAAATTTGTGATGTTTATGGACCTAATGCAGTATCTGTGAGAGTAGCGCAAATTTGGTTTAAGCGTTTTCAATCCGGAAATTTTGATATCAAAGATGCACGTCGCTCTGGTCGTCCTGTTACGGACAAAACTGTTGCCATTTTTGAAAAAGTGGAGCAAGATCGGCATATTAGTAGTTACGATGTAGCTGAAGAACTGGGGATTGACCACAAAACGGTTTTGGCGCATTTGAAAAAAGCTGGGTACACAAAAAAGCTCGATATTTGGGTGCCTCATGAGCTCACTGAAAGAAACCTAATGAACCGTGTACTCATTTGTGATTCTTTATTACGACGTAATGAAACCGAACCATTTTTGAAGAAGCTGATAACTGGTGATGAAAAGTGGATCACGTACGACAAGAACGTGCGAAAAAGATCGTGGTCAAAGGCCGGTCAGGCTTCACAGACTGTGGCGAAACCCGGGTTAACTAGCAACAAGGTGATGCTGTGTGTGTGGTGGGATTGGAAGGGCATTATTCATTATGAGCTGTTACCGCCAGGCAGGACCATCAATTCTGAACTGTACTGCGAACAACTGATGAGATTAAAGCAAGAAGTTGAGAGAAAGCGGCCGGAATTAATCAACAGAAGGGGTGTGGTTTTTCACCATGATAACGCTAGACCTCACACATCTTTAGCCACTCAGAAAAAATTACGGGAGTTTGGCTGGGAGGTGTTAATGCATCCGCCGTATAGTCCTGACCTTGCACCTTCAGATTTCCACCTGTTTCGGTCGCTGCAGAATTCCCTAGGCAGTGTCAGGTTGACATCACAAGAGGACTGCCAAAACCACTTGTCGCAGTTTTTTCATCAGAAGCCCCAAAATTTTTATAGCAATGGGATCATGTACCTACCAACAAGATGGCAAAAAGTTATCGAACAAAATGGCACCTATATACTTTAGTCACTTGTAAATAAACTTTATAAAAAAACCTTTTGAATTTTTATATAAAATGCGAAGAAACTTTTTCCCCAACCTAATATATGAGGAATAAGTGAGAAGCTAGATAGCTTCGTGGTCGTACTGGTAACTCATCTCTCTCTCAAACTCTGTCGTGGTCCCAGCTAGGATCGATACTATACTAGAACTAGGGCGATCACAATCCAAATTATTTTTATTAAGTTCAAAGTCCACAACGTCTTCGCATTCAAAAGATTTTCGAAATCGTTAAAATACTAATTATCGGCTACAAAGAAATTCTTACTTAATATTATACCTAAACGCGAAAGTTTGTATGTACCTACATAATAATGTTCAGTTTTTCATGCAATAAAGTAAGGTAAAGAAAACACGTAAAGAATTTTGATGAAATTTGGTATTGTAGTAGTTTATCCAGAATTAACACAGAATACTTTTTGCAGCTTATTAAATTTTATTTACGGTACAGTTCCCGGTAGATTTCTTGAGTGTACCTACGAAGTCGCAGGAAACATTCAAATAAAATACAACTGATGATGGTGGTGCAGTGCCTACACCATTATGTATTCAATTTTGGTATTGGTATTTTCCCGAACAAGCTTTCCCTCTGACGTACCTAAAACCCAATTTCACGCGAGCGAAGCTGCGGGCATAAGCTAGTCTCTTATAAAAACTTTATTTTTATATTTTCGTTTACACACTACCTAATATATAAATCCCCATTTGCTAAAAATTCCAAGAAATACCTTTATCAATAGCCAAAAACACATTTGTCTCATTTGCCAAGTTTCACTTATGGTGGACATACTGGGTTTTGATATTTGCCTACACAGATAGGATTAGCAGTTAGAAAATTGCCAAACAATAAAATCAAAGTAATCATATTCAAATTGTAAAATAACTTTAGATTTTAGATGAACATTTTATGTACCTAATTCTTAATCATGTTTGTGTACCTACTTATTAATGACAAAATGTCTTCATCTTTATAGAATTTAAGTTATTAGCGAATAATTAGGTTTTCAAAGTGCTCCTGTGAGTACGTCTACGCATATTATGTAATTATACAATTTTGCTGAATTTTGTTGAATTAATTCGGGTGCTATCAATCACGAGCCTTCAAAGTAAACGTCACTAGAATATCTAACTACCCCGCTGATTACGACCTCATATGATCACACCTGTTACCTGTGACCTTACATATCGTTCTGGTTGTATTAACTCATATTAATTAAGGCCTACAAGGTTACAGACATAAAGCCTTAGGCACATATAGAGAGATCTACTACTACTTTAACGATAAATTATAAACCTAACCTAAAACTGAGGACCTAATGCCTTCTTTATTGCCCTCATAAAAAATAACGATTGATTCCTAATAAAATTTGGACTACGTGAAACATCATCATAGCTTTTACATTTTAATAGCTATAATTGCCATTATTGTCTTTATAATCCTACTAATATTATAAATGTGAAAGTTTGGGAGGATATATGGATGTATGGATGGAAATTGTTACCCTTTTACGCAAAAACCACTCAACTTAATTTGATGAAATTTGGTATGGTAGTAGTTTAGGCTCTGGATTAAAACGTAGGTTACTTTTTATCCCGAAAAAGTACAGTGTTCCCGCGGGATACTCGATTGTATATTTACACGGGCGGAGTCGCAGGAAACAGCTAGTATTACAATATAATAACTTTGTATTATAATTATAAGTTAAACTTATCTCATTAATATGGAATAGTAGGTATGATAACAGGGGCCGGATACCTACAGGGCCCGACTCACACAAAGTATGATTTATCGTGGCCCTTTTATGTGAATTTTCGAGCCCTTAACATAAATTTAAACGCTTTGTTTGTTGCTTCTGAGGGCTGCTCAGGATCGCTGAGCGCCCGCGATCGACGATTAAATTGGTAATTGAGAAATTTGAGAGAAAGCATTATCGCATTCGCGGGGAACCAATATTCATTCTCTATTATTGTCATTTATTGTTGTTAGTTTGCACAAATGATTTCGTAATCTATGTTAATTTAAAAGATGCTTATATTGTTATATTGACACTAGCTGTTGCCCGCGGCTCCACCCGCGTAAATACAGTATCCCTCGGGAAAACTGTATTTTTTTCAGGATAAAAAGTAGCCTATGTTTTAATCCAGAACCTAAACTACAAAGATACGAAATTTCATAGTAATCCGTTTAGTAGTTTTTGCGTGAAAGAGTAACAAACATCCATCCATACATCCATCCATCCATATATCCTCACAAACTTTCACATTTATAATATAAGTAGGAAGTAGGATTGTAGGGTTACAATTGCCACTCAAGATTAGTTTTGCCTCATTTATTTTAAAATAATAGAGTAAAATTGCAGTAGACATTATACACACGTACTGCAATGTCGGTACGGCTTATATTTTCAGTATTAAGAAATACTCCCGATATTCTATAAAAATATTATTGAAAATGTTATTCCCGAAATAAGCACGTCGTTATATCGAGCTGTCGAGTTAGGTGTGAGTATCACCCTGTGTAGTGTACAGGCGTCGACAAAGCCGGTTTACATGTCAAATTTCAACCTTATTACTGGGATAATACGGTTCAAAAGTTACAACAGTATACAGCATGAGTGTCCGGCACCTGTACTGTATACGCTATACAGGATGCGGCGGAAATAGGTCTCACTTATCCGCGCTGACACTGTCTATACTCTATACGAAACGTGACACAGATTTAGAGTTTTATTTTTGTTATAACAACGTATTGATAAGTACTTTATATATAAAATATAACAAAATGAACAATAGTTATAAGGTGAGTTATAAAGAAAAAAGTGTATGTTTCCAGTCTACGACAAAACTTGAAAATAAGTCCAATGTAAACATCACAGTAAAATTAACTAATAGCTTGCACTAACTCCAATTCCGCTAACTGCATTTGTGACGTCATTAAAGGAAATATGGCCGCCATTTAAAAAGCAATAACGTGGGATGGATGTTCCACAGTAAACGGTTAGCGCGGGAATAAACGCGTTTTGTGATGCCAACCGCAATAGTTGATATCATTTTGGGGCCACGACGCTGGACGTGTGCGACTGCGCGCGGCGGCGTCTAGTATACAGTGTAACGTCATCGAGCACTTAAGTCACCGCTACTGCAGGGGCACGGGTCATTCCTCTTATGTGTTTAGTGAATAATTTCAGGCTTTTTCTGCTTTAAAAGATTGTTAATATCCACAGAAAGGTACTACAATTTCCTTTTGCTCCGTTGAGAGTCTATTGGCTTATGTTTTTCGGTTTGGCGGTTTCTGAGGTTTCTTGTCAGTAGTTTATTTTATTCAATGGCACTTTTGATTTCATGACACAAACGCGTTAACCAATCGAAAGCGTTATTGTATAGATAAACCACTTAACAAACAGTGTAGAAAGGTGACACTGGTAAATGGACATACATTTCAACACTGATAAATTATAATTTTAAGTGCAATTATAGTATTGACTTTAAGACTATTTATTATTGTATTTAATGTCGTAATCGTCTAGACTCTAGTCGCTATAACCGACGCAGTCGTCCAACTTTGTGGCCAGGCCGTAACTTTTATCTCTGGCAAAATTAGTTGGCGCCGACTCGCGGCTGTCAGCGGTTTCGGCCACTTAACATACTTCCCCCATCACATAAACTATTAAGGCACTAAGTTGGAGACGTAAGCCATTCTTAGAATCTGTTTCACCCGTGTCACTGCTACGAATAACATATTCAGTGAGACCTATAACAGGCTCCTTAGCAGGTTAAATATACATTTAAAAATATGTGGTTTACCTCAATATATCTAGATGTTGCCTGCAACTTCGTCGCGCAGGATCCATACTGTTTCCCTGATTAAAACCAAGCCTGTGTTAATTCCGGCTTCAAACCTGTGTTCATTCGTGTCTGACCTTTCGCTTTTATATGCCTAACATATTTGACTTGGTCTTCCATGGCGCATATTCAGAGGCTGCGGTTAGCTCTAATAGCAAAAAATTTAATGGAAATTTATATTTGCTTTCAGCGATGAAAGTTTTATGTCAATAATGTTATATATTTTATATCTATTTTATATATTACATATTTGACTGAAACAATATTAATATCGGTCACGCGTGGGGTGTTTACTGTCGACACCAGAACCTCAATTCTCGTATTTAATGTAGACTTTCATTTTACTTTGATTGGATTGTAAGTGAAGCGACATGTTACCATGAACGGATTTTATGACGTTTCGACCAATCAGAGTGCGGTTCTCCGTTGCTTTAACGTTTACGAGAATACCGTTTGACAATTTTAGCGTATTGGGACTTGATTGTATTAATGCAGGTTTCATTTAGCAGAATTGATCCTCTGGTCCACGTGGGCCGTGGGACGACAGTTGAAGGACAGGAATTTACAATTAGCAACTTGAGCAGGCATCGCGGGGCTTACAGAGGAGAGGAGGGATTAGAGATACCCCATTGAATAATTCATCGCTTGTAACTAAATAGTTTACATTGACTGAGCTAAATCTAGTACTCGTGTCTTAGTTGCCTGTTTCAAAGTCTACTAATAAGTGATAGATAGCTTATATTTTGCATGTTTTGTCTCTGTCGCTCGAAATAAAGTAAGCAAAATCAAAACTTCCGAATAAGCTATCCGACACTTATTAGAAGTTTGTTTAAATCTAAATCAATTTAAAATAATAAATAAATTAAAAATAATCTGATAAATTCAATAACAATTTAAAGGCACAACCACGTTTCTAGTGTCTTTCGGGAATCAACATTTTTCGTACTTAGACTATCTTTTTCATAGAAAAACGATGTTTGCCGAGGAATATTAAGGAATCAGATAAAAAATGTATATTATCAGATGGGGGAAAGAAGCCAGTAAGATAAAAAGGTATGTGCATTTTAACCCGGAAAGAATACTACTTAACTATATATACTTAATATTATGCTCTTCATGTCCCTCTAACCTTATCACACATTGATAGATTTCTGGCCTTTTTTGTCATTGGTGCTATGGTGATAGAAAATTGACGTCTATATGTACCGTAAAATTGTGAAAACCGTTAGATTGTAATATTACAAGAGATGTTATAAAATGTCGACAGATTGTCAAATATAAATTTCTCCTTACAATAATTGTACGCATTATTTTTCGTAATAATTATTATTATGAAAAGGCAAACAAATATGGTGGCGCGGAGCACTTGCAGTTTAACTAATCGGCACGGTATATTATGTAACGAAATGAAACAATATTACGATATAACGAAAAATAACGTTTAAAATTGTAAGAAGAAATTTTTCGACATTTTATAATATATCTCTAGTAATATTACAATCTAACGGTTTTTACAATTTTACGGTGACATATACATTCTAGGGCTCGCTACTTTATGTACTACTCGAGATGATTTTCATGTCGTTTTTACGAGCAGCGACGTATTTCGCTGAGGATTTCGATAAGTTATATACTGGTACTTGGTAGATAAGACCGGTCGTAATATATTCACTTTATAGGCCGTATAGTTCGATAAAAGTTACTTTTGTGAATTGATATTGAAGAAATCGTCGTTAAAAAGGCTTCAGATGTAACCCTACACGAAACACGATAAGACAGTATATATTTTTATTATAAACTATTGTAGAATACCTACTAAACCTACGTGAAGGAAAAATTCGTGTCCTTTTTTACAAAATTATGCGAACGTAGGAGTGTAATACTTGGTACTGTTAAAGTTTATATAGAGGAGGAATTAGGAAAGCTAATAACTTTTTTAAATACTGATGATATAATGAATAAATTTAATGATACGTCTTTCACATAATGTATATTTTTGTTTCGTATAACGGTAGCCATACACCATGCTTCCTATCGTCCACGCGTTATGTCTGTCATGTCAATTCGCGCCCCCTCACGATCAGTTCTAACTGAAAGTATACTGAAACGACCGTTAAATTAAGTGACGCTCAAGTCACGTGCTGTCCTTGTCATTTCGGCTAGCAGAGACAGCGACAACCTGTGAATAGGAGGGCTCTTAATTTTGATTAGCGTACCAGTATTCGGCCTTAAGATTCGGCCTTGATACGATCAGTAGCCGAATTACACAGAAAAATTAGGAACATGAAAAATTACTCGAATATAAATGTAGTAATCAGGATTTTCCTCCAGTGGGCCGGACAGGTGAGCCATCAGCGGCCCTCGTCACACGTAACGACGTCACGTCGCGTCAACACACGTCGCGTCGACATACGTGTTGTAATCTGGTAACCGTTTACCCCAAATCCGTGTAAAGTAATTAAAACGGCATAATTACAGTTTCTCCGTGCGCACGTGCGGGAGGATTGAAACGTTTCGGTGTCGACTAGATTGCTTACAATATATTATAGAAGACTCAATAGCTCAGTTCTCGGGCGGGTTCGAATCCCGTCCAGGAATGTAAATTGTCCCATGTTCCTGGATCATAGATTTGTGTTTTTCTTTGTTCTATTTTATGATACAAATGTAAAATAAGTTAATAATATATATACTTAATAAAAAGTATATTTGTTGTTATGCCAGGTTGTGCCACGAGTGTTAGAAATGGGAACTAATAACTGTCAAAGCGGCGGCTAACGGCTAGCCGTATTGATGGTATGGCGCCAAATTCATAACGATGGATTCTCATTCGATTGTATTCGATCTGGCTAATTAGCCCTGTTTTAGAGAATGGCTAGCCATAATGTAACATGACATATTTTACGAGCCAACTGCGATATGACTACAACAGGACCTGGGCGTCTAGTTACGATAAATTCAATAATTTCGACGGCGAATTTCGAAATCAAAAATCTATGTGATTTGACATAAGTCATCGTTATGTGACATGCCGCTCTCGATGCGTTACGTCAAATCCCATACATTTTGTTTTCGAACTTCGTCATCGAAATTATCGAATGCATGTTGACTAGAGGCCCTGCTAACTAAAGAGAGGCGCCACTGAGGCCAAGTAAATCTACACATGATTTTTCATCTGACAATATACTACAATATATTTTACTACATTACTACGAGTACAATATTTATTTGTCGACGCTTCAAACTACGTCAATCTGGCCCCATTCTAAGTGTCCGAAGAACTTGTGTTACAGGTACCAGACAATTACTGGTGTAGGTGCTTACCTATATTTAATACTTTTTATACTATACATAATATTATATTTAAGATTTTTATTATATTATACACATATTTAATACACATCCCTCATCCCTCGGCAGGACTCGAACCTGCGACCTCCGGCTTGAGCGCCAACGCACTAACCACTGAGCCACAGAGGTCGTACAATTAATTGTAGACTTCATTTGTCCCTGTTATTATTGAGACCGGAAGTAAAGTACTATATCACAGCGACACGGCGCAACAGGTGCCCTGCTCACACCTCCCGTCTCCACTCCACAGTCTAGACTAGTCAGTACCCAGTACCAGCAGCTAACTACGAGCTATTAGCATACGGTATATCCTGCCGTGCTAACAGGGTGGTTTATAACGTGATAATGTTCCTATAGATTTATGGATTTCATTATGAACTTTGCTTTATTTAGAAGAAAGCTAGTTTAAATCTTAGACTAGGTTAGCTAGGATACTTTTATAATGCTGAAATGATTACGGTTCCCTCGAGATAAAAACATTTTCTTTTTGTACAAAGGAACGTCTAGTTTAATAAATAGGTTATTATTTTATTTCAATTGATCTTCAAATGTATGCCGACGTCATAACATTTATTATTGATTTATCCATGTTTAATATTCCTTCTTTTTTTCTCTATCGCTTATTTTTCTATGTCTCGATCCGGTGTTGAACTTATAGATCCTAGTCCTTATTGCTATAGTAATAAAATCGAAACGTGGTACAACTGATGTAGTGGGTGAGGGTATAATGTAATTGCCGACACTCGCAGGCTGTCGGGCCGCCGCGCCGGCCGCTGGCGGGCGCCGCGCGGTAATGAAATAAACAGCGGCCGACCAATTGGCCGAATGTGATTATGTCCGGGCTGTTGCCGGGCCGGGTGTCCCGGCCGAAGGGTTTACCGGGTATAACCGGCTCCGGGTTATATCGGTATCAGCTGCTTCATTAATCATGCATTAGAATAATTTACATGTTCGACGATTTCAATTGTTATATAATATTTCAGGTTTCTTGAGAGAGTTACAGAAAATAAAAGAATCGACTTAGCACAGTAATTCACATTTTGAAACTAGCCGTAGGGCTTATAGCAGTCGTATTTCCATAAGAACTTACACGCGTATACTTGAATGTTACTCGGAAGTCTCGGAACCCTTAATATCACATCCTCATCTTCAATCCAGACAGTGAGTGCTACAGATATGAAACTTATCATGGATATGTGTATTTACCAAGCTGACAAAGGGTTAAAATAAAATCATGAAAAATATTTTTTGGATACCTGCTCTACATTTAAAGTGGGGATGATTTTTTTTTTCTCGCGTCTTCCCCATAGTCTTAATCTCTCTTTTATTTATGTATTCGTTTGCGAGATATTCAACTTTAAAATACACTTTTTGTTATAATAAGTGGCCCGTCCCCGCCCGCGCCCCCACTAAGATCTAGTCGGCTGCGGGCTGACTCGAAAATCTGAAAAAAATCATGATGATAGTTCATGTGATGGCTACTTTGCTAGTTCAGGAGTTATGAGGCCATAACTTGTAAAATGCATTAGCTTGGAAAACTTCTTACAAAAATAACGAAATAATAAGTGAACATATAAAATATTGACGACCTCCGTGGCTCAGTGGTGAACGCAGTGGCGCTTTAGCCGGAGGTCGCGGGTTCGAATCCCGCCATCGAACAAATAAGTTTTCTGTGTTCCTGGGTCATGGCACATCCATTATATTAAATATGTGTATAATATAATAAAAATCTTAAATATATTTCCGTTGTCGGGTACCCGTAACACAAGTTCTTTGGATACTTACCACGGGGCCAGACTGACGTGGTGTGAAGCGTCCATAGATATTATTATTGGTATAATGGTACGGAACCCTACATGCGCGAGCCCGACTCGCAATTGGCCGGTTTTAATCAATTAAATATATTTTTATCTCTATCGTTTCAGTAAATTAACATACATACATACATACATACATATAATCACGCCTCTTTCCCGTAGGGGTAGGCAGAGACCACTTCTTTCCACTTGCTACGATCCTTACACACTTGTTTCGCTTCGTCCACTTTCATTCTTACCATCCATTCCTCATCTTACATTCAACCTTTTTCCTACCCTCTCCGAAAATCCGTGGGAACGCAATGGATAATCATAAAAATAATTTAATTATCCAAAACGGCAGCGATGTGGTTCGCCACCCATCACGTCTCGTTCTTGCGGAGGCGAAAAGTGGCCCATGGAGAGCCGCTTCGCTACGCAGTAAATTAATATCTGTATTAAATATGCATAGTGGATATTATTGGTCATGACCGTCCTATGTACTATCGAACATGTTGCCGCTCGATATGGGATTATAATCCCAAATCCCGTATCCACAATACATAATTCTGTGGGATGAGATAAAAACAAAATCGCTTAGCAGCGCCGATGGATCGCACGCACGCACACATACATGTTAATAGGGATATCACCCACGTCTGCAATCGATGCGATCACTTATTAATATTTTGAGGCGACTTAGTGCAACGGAAAATGTTTAGAAGCTTGTTGAGCAGGAACTTTGGCGATATTATACCTAAGTTTTCCCGTTAACTTCCATTAGTGCAATAAACGTACCGAGTACCGACTGGCCCATACACGCGCAACTAGCTCCAGCGGCGCGCGTGCCGGGTATCGCCGCCATCGCTGGGAACTTATAGTGTTCACAGGTTTCTTGGTGTACATAAGTACACCAAGAAACCTGTGAATGTTACATGTAGTTGTCGCCTCCAATTAGTATAAACTAATTGGAGGCGACAACTACATGTAACATTTAATAGGGGATCGGATTACATGACATATTTAGTTTCATTAATATATTCAGAAATATTGAGGCATTACTACTTGGTAAATGTAAAAAAATATATTATTTTATGTGAAGTTTACTAATTAAATACATTTAAAAAGTACCAATATTTTTTTTGCGAAATGGGTAAACAGAACCTAAATTATTAGTTTACTTACATCATATACAAAAACATTCATTATGGTAAGTATGAATTTAAACGCACAAATATCGGAGATATTTACAAATATGTTCCTGCGGCCGTATACTTCATACCTACTTCATACTCTTTAGCACAAGAGTGACGTCACTTGAAGCTCCATACATGACTTTAGTATGGAGCGTTTTTACGAGACTTGCGAAATTTTGTATACAAACCTTTGAAAATATTAACTTTTGATATACGGTTTCTTCTGAGAAATTACTCATATTTAAGAGTACTATTCATTTATGCAATAAAAAGAAATCAGTCCGCTTGCCTATTTACTACATAATTTTACTGGTACTTATAATAAGTTAAAACTTTAAAAAAGGTATATGTTCCCTTTTTCTAAGTTATTGTTTTATTCTTTTGTTTGATACTGACATTATTGAACGACCGGACTAGACAAGTAAGCAGCCTTAAAAAAAAAAACGTTTATTTGATAGGTAGGACATACACTACAAGATTTAACATTTTATACATTACAACCAAAGATTTCAACTCAAGATAGGCTATCACGTACATTTAGCCGAAAAAATTTTCATACAAGAAAAAATTACGCCATCTATTTAAAATCAATGGAACTTCGATGTTCCTTTGATTTTACGATTTTACCATTCCGATGGAACAGTCGCTAGTCGTATGATATAACTTTGTAAGGGCGTACAACGCATACATTTTTTTTAAATACATATCTTGACTAAAGAAATGTTAATAAAATTGTCCGGCGTATTTAATATAAGTTTAGCTCGCATTAATACTGGAATTACTAAAATATTAGCAACAATAAATCAATAAGGCTTACAAACAAATATAAATTTTACAGATACGTAATGTAGGTAATTTAAATATTTCATATTTCTTATAACATTACTCTCATTATCATAAAGCATAGACGAGGCGTGTTGAGGCAAAAAGTGTCCACACTTAAACTGCCCCACTTTTGGGTTTTTTTGGGGCAGTCGAGGTTTCATATTTTGTCATCTTGACATTTCGACATTTGCTTTCCGCAGATTTTTCAGTCCACATTTATTTGAATAAATCTTCTGAAATCAAGATGGCATAACTTTTTCTTATACCTACATTATTTGTCAAATGTATGCCAAAGATCAGGAACGCACTTTTAACTCCTCTGGTGATTAGTACCCATAGATGACGATAATTACATACTAGAATATTATACAGATATTATATCGGTGTAATAGATTAGTGCAATGGCTATTATGGTGTATGGATACTAGATATTTGTTAAAATAAAGCAAGATATTTTAAAGGATTTTACAAGAAAACCAATTTTTTTCTTCTATACGGCGTATGGACCTAGACCAGACAACAAATTTGTTTTTACACATGTGCCGTAGCTCTAGCGGCGCCACAGAAGGGGCGGAGCCGTAGGAGCTGTGACGTTTCACAGCCAGCGCTGCAGCAAAAATTACATACAAATCCTAGCGCAACAGCACTTAATATTCCTTTATTACCTAGATAAATAAAACAAGACTCATTAAAAACAAAACTAATTATATTAAGTACCATAAAAAGAATATTGAATTATAATTTATAAAAACTTATACATAATCTAATTCAGTTTGAAAGTAATAATCTACATCTACACTAATATTATAAAGAGGAAAACTTTGTTTGTATGTTTGTTTGTTTGTAATGAATAGGCTCAAAAAGTACTGGACCGATTTCAAAAATTTTTTCACCTTTCGAAAGCTACATTATCCACGAGGAACATAGGCTAAATTTTATTTTGGAAAAAATAGGGTTCCGTAAGATATTTGGGTTTTTCGGACACAAGGTGTAAAAATCAACCAGAAAAGTTACTTATTTTGCGTACGCTGCCTATACTATAAAAGATAGAACCATAAAATGTTCTAATTAATTGTAGATCTTATAAATATCTACAAAAAAGTCCGTGACACACTATACCTATCTATGTCAAGTGAGGCATAACAACCATTTTTTTATTTAGAAATCTTGAATTTTTTTGGACTATATTTAAACGCATTTATTTTACTCATGCTATTAATCCTTATCAAAATAAATTATTTATCACTAAGTACAGTTTATGTAGATAATATTTGGTCTTTGAATTATTCAAATTGGATGTTTGGTTTTGAAGTTATGGCGAAATTAAAATATTACGATTTCTGCTGCACGGCCCGTTGCGAAGTGGGTGTCACCAAGGCGCGAGCGGGAGGGGAGTTTAGATCTATGAGTAACTTTTTTGTTAGGCTCATTTCGTTGTTCTCGAATAAGGCGAGTCCAAATCTCTTTCCGCTCTGGATTCTTGGGAAATCTGTAATTTAAATACTATAAATTTCTGCGATGTTTACAACAAATGTTCACTAAATTAGACAAAAGAAAAAAATAATAAACTAAGTATGCCAAAGTACTCTATTTTGTGTAACTATTATACACTGTTTCTCTTGAAACGGATTAAAAAATCACTCGGTATAAAGGTGCTTCCAGTAACATAGTAATATTTCAGAAATATTACTTTTTTTTCTCCAAAAGTGCATAATGTTAAATCGGCTGGCCCCTGAACATTGTAGGAGTAGAATAGACAGTAGGTGCAGGTTATAGGTGATCTACATCTAGTAGATGTAGCTTGTAGGTTTTTAGTGGGGTAACTACTGTTTACCTACCAACCTATCACCTACCAACTATAGGTATGTAGTAGGTCTAGATGTAGGTTGTAGGTGTAGGGTATGACTTATGGGTGTAGCAACTTACGCTTACAACCTTCAAGTGTAGTTCTCCCGTAGAAAGAAAATTCTCCCGAGCATTTTTTATTCAATTTCATAATTCACAGAACAACGTCTGTCAGGCCAGATAGTAAATAATATTTTTAAATATAATATGTAAAAATCAAATAAATAGTAAGCCTTAGTTTCCTTTTTTTTAAATTAATCAAAAATGTGAATACTGACGGGTAAGGTTAGGTTTGGTTAGGTACTGAAATAAAAAAAAACTGAATCTCTTATTTCTGTAATTTACAATAATAAAAATGACGTCCCTACAAAGTTACCTTTTCACTGTTGCGCATACAATAACCAGTGTTATATTTCATAGTTGGCCGCCATTTTTTGAATATTTATTTAAAATTCCATAAGTATTTTAATTGTAACAAAAAATATTGTGATAATTACCTGTGATAAGATATCCCGTCTATCTTTTTTACACGTTTGTCATAGTTTTTACAGCCTTTAATTACGCAACTACTCGGCATTTTATGAATAATATGCGGACTGGATAAACTGCATATATAGCAAATGTAGAAATGGTAAGATCACAAGTGCCAAACCTCAACTGTCAAAATGGCCCCAAAATTTAAAAATTGGGGCCATTTTTTTGGAGACACTTTTTGCCTCAACATGCCTCGTCTATAATATACGTCTATGATTACAACACAGAACACAATAAAAGAAAAAAAATTAAAAAATATATATATATATAAAAGATAAGTACCTATACTCGTTTAACATAAAGTGGTAAACAAGAAAAACATTATAATTTCTAATACTAAAGGTACCATCAGAATCAAATGGTCGGTAGTGCAGTGTATTGCCTAACCATCAAAATGGAGACCACTCAGGCATATCACCACGGCGCAATCACCACAGTGCCTGGTATTATGTGGTTCCATATAAATTCCAAATAAGTACATAAAAAGCTAATTTAATACCCTTAATTTCCAACAAGTGTTTATAGCAATTTTAACTATATGTATTATTATGGTACTATAATAAATGTCGCTGCATAATTATATATACATATCGGTACATGCTATTAAATATAACTCGATTAAAAAAAGACATCAACATTATTAGTTGACATATGTAATAGACTTAATTTGTCTCAATCCCACTCTATATTTGTAACTTTACTAGGTTGCCCGCGCATGCAATAATTCTCGGGTACCCGCTACGCGCTACGGGCTGCGGGCTACGGCGTAGCGCTCGTAGCTCTGCCTCTACATCATCTACATGTGCCCAGTCGGCGCGCTGCGCTCTCGCGAAACAGACGTGCGGCTTTACCGCTGCCCCAGCAAAACTTTCTACGATACGACGACTTCTACAAAATAATAAACTATTCCTCGTGGTCACATATATACTGTGTTGTGTGTGCTCGGCTGAGGAATAAAATATTGCAAGTAAGTATTAAAATAACTCATAGTAATATATTTTGAGTTTATCTATTTGAGTTGTGTGTATTGTTATGTATCGCGGAACGATCTTATGGAAATTGGTTCTGTCTGCGCGAGATGCGTATGTAATTCGAAAAAAAAAGTAACTTAAGTTGTCAGTAATTTTTTAACATTTTAATCGACTTGAAAATAGAAGCCGACAGCTACAAGATCTTATTGTATGTATAATCGTAAAATAAGTTTCTTTGATATAATTTATGAATATTTAATATTAAACTTTAATTAAAAGTTAAACATTAAATAATTGATTTTGTTAAATTAATCTATAATCGCTATCAGCTCAAAGTGGATACTTACGAGCGAGTTATCGATAAAAGCTGATACGCGGTAGGTTGCTAGCTGTACGCCCGTCACTTCAACAAGTCGTTGTCAGTTACTTTGCTCAACGAAAAATTAATTATTTCAACAATAATATTATACCTTGTTAAAAATTAAGGAGGGCTCTATAACATTCATCTGATCGTACAAAATATGACAGGCAGTAAAAAATTATATACTCTAATTATAATACACCCAAAAAATCTTTGTCTGTTGTCATAAAGATAAAATAGGGAAAGGGACTTTAGGTGTATAGAAATGAATTATTTACTGAGAAAATTATTATTAATTAGAGTAGGAATAATTTCATCACAAAGCTACCTTTAAAATTTCCCTGCAGAATGATTGAGTGTAGTCGAATCTTAACGTTCTGAACTTAGCTCATAAATCATACGAGTCTGAACACAAGTTTCGTTTTCAATTTGTTGTTAGTTTGAAGTTCGGTTTGAGCTAAGTTCACTTGTCACGAGTGCGACACACACTTATTATTTACCAGGTTTTGCTGCGATTTCGTTAGCTAACACGAAGACATTCGTACCGTGGGGGGCAACTGTTTCTATTCAATTCGCAGTTGTGTTCCAGACGTGTCAGAGCATGCTATTGCTATCGCTGTCTAGCACAGTTTATTTGATGCGTGTGTGAGTGAATTTTGTAAGGAGACCATAATATTATAAAGATGACTTTGCACACCACTCGAATAGCAGAATAAACAGAAACAATGTTATTAATTTTAAGATCTTTTGTAACTATATTCATGCAAGTAAATAAATTAAATTGAACAACAGGCGACATTTTAACCATAATATTGTAAATTTAACAGATATACTTACGTATGTAAATTGGGCATGTGAAATTATATAGCCTAAAGTCTTCCCGTATAAATGAACCATATAACAGAGAAAATAATAATTTTAAAACAGGTATACTTTCTTAACTTTATCACATTCAAAATAATTATGAATTTATTAGTTTTTTAGGCTAAATATTTCAGGAAATATTTATTCATGGAAGAATTTTCTGAATTGTATTTCGTAGCGAATCAATTTTGTAATGGCTTCTAATATTTTTATTATATATGCTAATTTAATACTTTTTATTAAATAAATATTTTGGAAATAATAATGAGATTTGTATAATCTATATTACATAATATATAATTGGAAATACTTATTTAAGGAAGTACAGAAACAATCATCGTTAGGTCTATTTTAGATTAGACTTGCTTGAATCACAGAGGCGTTAGTCCGTCTGTCTGTCTATACATGTTCTATATAATTTTTTCTGTCTTTACGTATTTCTGCCTTAGTATATAGCCACAATATCCTCAACAGGTTACAGGCAAACGGTCAATTAACCCAATATTTGTTTTGCCTAAGTATTATTTAATTTTTTTGGAATTGGCAAAAAATTTGCAAAAAAAATTGGTTTCATAGTAAGTAGAGTAGGTAGTGGGGTGTAGGTTAGTGTAGGCAGTATGTATTCTATGTGTAGAAACTGCAGTAGGTGTATGTTGGTAGTTATTTATTCCAGTTCATAGTAAAGAGAAAATAACGTCTGTCTGGATTAGCTAGTTAATCTATACAAATAAATAAAATTAAAGTGTCTGCGTGTAATTTGAAATTAACAACTCTTAATTAAATTTTAAACAAGTATTTCTTTAAAGTATATACGGGTAATAACATTATTATTATTATTATTATTTTAATTTTTGTTTGTCAGTCTATTTGTTTCGGCTGATCTCTGAAACGGCTGGACCGATTTCCACCAGACTTTCACTAGCAGATGGTTAGCGTTATATGGAGTAACATAGGCTACTTTTATCTTAGGATTCCATTTTCGTTAGTTAGGAAGATGCGGGCACCAGCTAATGTTATAATAACAAAGACAATATTATTATGTTTTAATAATGTGATTGCCTGACGAGTTTTATACGCCCTGACGTCCTTACGCCCTTATTATCTCAGACTGTGACCGTCTGAGTATTTTGATTCAACGATTCAAATAAAGAAGACATTCACTAGGACCTGTCTCTTATGTAATATAAATACTTGTGAGTTGTGACGATCCCGCGGGCTGAGACATCCGGAATGCGATTGTTCTACAGCACCATTGTATAGTCTTATAGAATACTAGCTTTTTCCCGCGGACACGACAGGAATCATTTAAATTTTTCTTAAGAACCTAAGTATCCTTAGATTTTAGAGAAAATAGACAAAATGTAAGTAGTTCATCATTTTTTTTACAAAACCTAGCGAGAAGGGTATCAAAATAAAGGAAATTAAAAAGAGATTTCGAAAATATACATATTTCATATACTTACATAATAGGTTGGGGAAAAAATCTTTTCGCATTATAGTATGTATGAACTTGTCATAAAATATCTTGGGCTATACCAATTGTATCTGGCTGATTTTGGTATCATTAAAAAGTTTTAATTTTACAGAAGACAATTCCAAATTCAAATTAGGTAAATTTGAGATTTTCATTTGTTTTTCTTATTGTTAAAATGAGTGATTCTTATGAAGAATTTTAAAATTTTATTACGTTTACGTACATTTTAAAATTTTATTACAAAAAAGGTAAAAATGCAACACAAGCCGCGAAAAAAATTTGTGATGTTTATGGACCTAATGCAGTATCTGTGAGAGTAGCGAAAATTTGGTTTAAGCGTTTTTAATCCGGAAATTTTGATATCAAAGATGCACGTCGCTCTGGTCGCCCTGTTACGGACAAAACTGTTGCCATTTTTGAAAAAGTGGAGCAAGATCGGCATATTAGTAGTTACGATGTAGCTGAAGAACTGGAGATTGACCACAAAACGGTTTTGGCGCATTTGAAAAAAGCTGGGTACACAAAAAAGCTCGATATTTGGGTGCCTCATGAGCTCATTGAAAGAAACCTAATGAACCGTGTACTCATTTGTGATTCTTTATTACGACGTAATGAAACCGAACCATTTTTGAAGAAGCTGATAACTGGTGATGAAAAGTGGATCACGTATGACAAGAACGTGCGAAAAAGATCGTGGTCAAAGGTGACCGGCCTTCACAGACTATGGCGAATCCCGGGTTAACTCGCAACAAGGTGATGCTGTGTGTGTGGTGGGATTGGAAGGGCATTATTCATTATGAGCTGTTACCGCCAGGCAGGACCATCAATTCTGAACTGTACTGCGAACAACTGTTGAGATTAAAGCAAGAAGTTGAGAGAAAGCGGCCGGAATTAATCAACAGAAGGGGTGTGGTTTTTCACCATGATAACGCAAGACCTCACACATCTTTAGCCACTCAGAAAAAAATACGGGAGTTTGGCTGGGAGGTGTTAATGCATCCGCCGTATAGTCCTGACCTTGCACCTTCAGATTTCCACCTGTTTCGGTCGCTGCAGAATTCCTTAGGCAGTGTCAGGTTGACATCACAAGAGGACTGCCAAAACCACTTGTCGCAGTTTTTTCATCAGAAGCCCCAAAAATTTTATAGCAATGGGATCATGTACCTACCAACAAGATGGCAAAAAGTTATCGAACAAAATGGCACCTATATACTTTAGTCACTTGTAAATAAACTTTATAAAAAACCTTTTGAATTTTTATATAAAATGCGAAGAAACTTTTTCCCCAACCTAATATTTAAATTTAATCAGGAATTATTATAACCTTTTTAATTAAAATATTAGAATATCCCTGAATTGAAATAGTCGTATTTTAGCTTTAAATCGACAGTTTGTGTTGGATAAACTAAAAAATCTAAAATAAAAGAAATAATTAAAAAATAAAAACCTGTGTGCAAAATTTAATATTTTTAATTATTTACATAATATAATTTTATGTAGATCTGATTCGACTTTGATTACGTGTTTAGATTAGTTTGTTAGTGTTAGTAATTTGTAATTTTGGTTTTGATAAGGCTGGCATTGTTGATTTTGACACAAGTCTTAAAAATAAAGAAAATGTTATTTATAAATAAAAATTGTAGTATATTGTCGAAAATGAAAATTTTTATTTCCAAATAAAACTTAACAAGCTATTTTCGGAAAGTAAACAAAAAGCTGGTCGGAAACCAAATATTGAAAGATCGCACAAAATAATTGTCTAGTCAATAATTGTTTTGGCTGAGTGGTTTTTTCGGCTGCTACGGTGTTGTGCGTGCGTGTGCAAAGTGACAATAATTATTTTGTACAATAACTAAGGTATGCAGTACACCACGCCAATCTGATCCCGTGGCAAGTTCTCGATGAAATTGTGTTACGAGTACCAGACAACGGTAATACTTTGTATACAACTAACACTATACTTATATTTAAGATTTTTACTACGCCCTAGCAATTGAGGTCTTAAAATTCCCTTCCCAATGTTGTTCACCTGGGGGCTGAATTTTAAAAAAGGCTGAAATACGTAACTCATTATTTTTTTCCATAGACAATAATTCATACGAAATATCATGCAAATATGATCAAGGAATTAAAAGTTTCATACAAAATTTTATCATCTATTTATTTCACCCCCTTCGGGATTTAATTTTGAAAAATTCTTACTTAGTGGATGTCTACGTCATATGAGAAATACGTGTGCAAAGTTGCAAATTGGGTTTGACCTGTGCGTTGATATCAATCAATCTGCTTTGCTTTTACATAGATGATTTTGATGATGATGATGATGAACTTTTTTCGAGCGGATTCGAATCCTCCTAAGTGCCAATATCCTAACCACTGAGCCACAGAGGTCGTCAAACCAAACAAAAATAATAAGTTTCAAGTTCCTCAGATATAATCTTCTACTGGATAACTTAAAGTGAATAGTTGGAATAGCTCTAGTTTGATATGCATATTGATATATTCCATCCCTGTCTCTAAGCCACACGAGCACCAGCACATGCGTTATTAATGCCCGTTATTAATCCAGTCTTTGTCTACCTAATACCCTCACAGAGATTTAATCTTCCTGCTCTACAAGTTCCCAGCTTATAAGTTATAATATTATGACTTTGTGGTCGATGTTGAAGTTACGATACAAGATGTAGTATATTCTAATATTAATTATTATTATGTCATGCCCGAAAGGAGGATGGCCAGAAATATATGAACGGTGGTCTACCTACTCAATACGAACAAGTTATGTGTTATTGGAAATAGCGTTTTTATAAAAAAAAATCTCATTTGGATACATAATATATGTAAGTAATCGGATTTTTGTAAAAAATGTAACAGATTTTTCCTTTTGTTTGGGCAATTTACAAAATTTGGACTGCCGAGCGTATATTTCGTATATTGGTTATTTTTCATCGTGGTAGAGCCATGATTCGGTACATATATTACAGGTACGTACCTTGTTTTATTTCACCATTTGATAGTGTTATTCATAAGGATCTAATTGATGATAAAATAGTATTTTAATAAATTTCTTTATATTTTAACGAAATGTTACATAACGTATAAGGCTATATGTATGTATCGAATAAGTTGACCTAAATGCCTATCCTTCTTTGTAAAACAAAAACACAGGCATTAAAAGTTCGCGGTTGTCTCGGTTTTTTAATTTGGGGCCGGTTACGTATTTCGGCGATGTAAATGACAGGCAGTTGACAGACTGTCAGGTTGACAGGCTGTCAGGTTGACGGTTTGAGGAAGCCCGTAGAAATCTGGAATATTGGGGATGGCAGTGAGTAATGCTTGCAAACTGCGCGCTGCGGGAGACTCGCGTTTGTCTCTTTGTTCTGTAATGGATCACTGTTACAGAATGCGGAGATTTGATTTACATAACCTTATATACTATTGATAAAGCCTTTGTATATGTGTCACGAATGTTTTGTCAGACAAATTGCTTCATTTAATATTAATTGTGAAAATAAACCTCAAGAAAAGCTTGTTTATATTCCTGTGAATACAAAACGTATTGAGAAATTTAGAGGTAAATTAATTTCAAATATTCAACAGTTGGATGGGTTAAATAACTCAGATGAAGCATTTAATAAACTATTTAAAATAATTAGAACCCAATTTAACTCTGTATTTACTTCTAAAACGGTCAGTTTAAATAATAGAAAAAGTAATTTTAAAAACTGGGCCACTGCAGGAATTTTAGTAAGTAGACAAAGATTGTATGATCTGTACAACGAAAAGACATTTAATAGGAGTGAATCTTTTATGCTATATGTCAAGAAATATTCAAAAATTTTTAAAAAAGTTTGTCAAGCAGCGAAGGCACTTCACATAAAAGGAAAAATAATGAACTCTAAAAATAAAGTGAAAACCACTTGGAAGATAATTGCAGATGAGACTGGAAGAGGCAGATCCAGTCGTAACTCTAAATTTGAACTTTGTGTCAATGATAAAAAGGTCAATTCTGACCTAGAGGTTGCGACGATCTTCGAAAAGTTTTTTGCTGACATTCCGGTCTCAACTACAAAAAATTTAAATTCTTCACCTGCAGTTGCTGAAAAAATACTCAGAGAAAATGTCAAGGAATGTGATGTCAATTTTAATTTTAGAGAAATTGACTCCAGAGATATTATTAACACCTTCAAATTACTCAATATTAAAAGTACTACTGATCTCTGGGGTATGTCTATAAAAATTATAAAATCAATAATTGACATCATTGCCCCCTACCTAGCCTTAGTTTTTAATAATTGTATTAAGAAAGGTGTGTTCCCTGACCTAATGAAGCATAGCAAGGTGATGCCTCTTTTCAAGGCTGGGAATAAATCTGACCCAGCCAATTATAGACCAATATCTATACTACCGACTTTCAGTAAAATTTTCGAGAAAATAATATTAAATCAATTGCTAGCTCATTTTAACATAAATAATTTATTACATAGCAATCAATTCGGGTTTACTCAAGGTCGGTCCACAACAGACGCAGGCATCAGTCTTCTATGCAGCATATTTGAGGCCTGGGAGGGATCGCATGATGCACTTGGTGTCTTTTGTGATCTATCCAAGGCTTTCGACTGTGTCGAGCATGCTACGTTGGTCAAAAAATTATACCATTATGGTATAAGAGATACGGCACTTAAGCTCTTAAGCTCTTATCTTAAAAATAGAACGCCGAGAGTAGAAGTAAATTCTACAAGGTCTAATGGGACCAAAATAGAATTAGGTGTGCCACAAGGGTCCATTTTAGGCCCATTTCTTTTTCCATCTATATAAATGACCTTCCTTATCTAGTTAAAGATAAGCACGAGATAGTACTTTTTGCTGATGACACTTCACTAATTTTTAATGTGAAGCGACGACAGTCAAATTACGACGAGGTAAATAGTGCTCTCTGGAAAATGGTACACTGGTTTAATGTTAATAAGTTACTTTTAAATTCCAATAAAACAAAATGTTTAAAGTTTAGCCTGCCAAATGTTAGGCAGACACAAACCAATGTACTATTAAACGATGAGAAAATGAACCTAATGGACACCACTGTATTTCTAGGAATAACACTAGATTGTAAATTACAGTGGGGTCCCCATATTGCAAATCTGGCTGATAGGCTTAGTTCTGCAGCATATGCAGTGAAAAAAATTAGAGAAATTTCCGATGAGGACACAGCGCGGCTAGTTTATTTTAGTTATTTTCATAGTATAATGTCATATGGCATTCTTCTATGGGGAAACGCTGCGGACATTAACACAATATTTGTGCTGCAGAAGCGAGCTATACGTTCTATTTATAAGATGTCATATTTTGAATCTCTAAGAGATAAGTTTAAAGAAATAGGTATTCTGACCGTCGCTTCTCAATACATTTTGGACAATGTGTTGTATGTCAGAAAGAATTTAAATAACTTTAAAAAGAAAAGCGACAACCATTGTAGGAATACTAGAAATAAGAACAAGTTAGAAATACCGGTGATCAGACTAAGCAAAGTAAGTAAATCGTTTAAAGGTTCATGTATACGCCTTTACAATAGAATCCCAGAAAACGTTCAAAATTTTACCATTAATAAATTTAAAAAAGCTGTTAAAGAACGTTTGTGTGCTAAAGCTTATTATAAAGTCAGTGATTTCATTAACGATTGCACACCTTGGGAATAAGATGGCCCCCTGCAAGGCTGCTTTTATTTACTTAAGTATGCTCTATGTACTTATGACTAATGTTATATAGATTAAGTTACAACATTGTAAAAATATTTTTTTTGAAAAGAACAATTTTCCCATCTTTTTGCTAAAAGGTGGCCCCGTGCGAGTTTCTTACGCCGGTTCTTCTCGCCGGGCTAGTTTCCGAACCGGTGGTAGGCATCATGTAGGACAATTCTATAAGTGTTATTTCATAACCTATATGGAAATAAAAATTTTGAGTTTGAGTTTGAGACACAGGGCAAAACCCCGGCTTCCTTTAAGTACAGATATAGAGATGTATCAGTAGCACCTGTAGCCCTCAAGACAACTGCCTACATGATTTATATGATACAAATAAAATTCGTTTCATTGTAACATTCAGACGTAATACGATGGAAATAATAATTGTAACGCGAAAAAATAACGGAAACGTGGGTAAATCCATGTGGAAATTTTAATTCATAATTTTATCAACATTTTATGTTGGTAAAATGAGGAATTTTTATTTTATTAAAGCTATAAATGGCAAATGATATAATGACGATTAATATTATAGAGAGGAGATCCTATGGTCTATACAAATTACAGATTGAAGGAACTAACATTTAGCCTTACCGGTAAGTTAATATGTAAGTAGTCACAGTAAGTTAGCAATAAACTAGCTGTTGCCCGCGTTGTTATCAAAAGCCGTTCAGTATTTTTTGCGTGAGAGTAATAAACATCAATCCATCCATACATCCATCCATCCGACCATCCATCCGACCATCCATCCGACCATCCATCCGACCATCCATCCATCCTCACAAACTTTCACATTTATAATAATAGTAGGATTAAATAATGCACAGGCCTAACAAGTTAAATCTGAGCTTTAGAGATATTATGTCATTTTGAGCTAAATCGGAATTGGTGTATCTTAACTATCGAAAACCTACACTTACGCGAAATTAAATATAGAATACGGAGACTTTATATCAAGACATCAATATATTTCATCCCCTAATGTAATGCGTAACAAGGTGTGTGTATAATACCTTAATACTGTCGAACTTCAGTACTGTCACGGCTGGAGCATCAGACCGCGTGTAATTGTGCCAATATGGCGGCAATTACTGGCCAAGTATCACGACGGTCACACCCCACCCGACCCGACCACACCACACCACACGTGCTCGTCCCACACACACGTGACACAGTTTAGATATTTGATGTAACTGCGAAACGGTGAGCAGCCGCCCGTCACCCGAAGTTACTTCTGTTTGATTAAATAGTTTGTCGGATCGAACTATTTCGACGTCTGTGGCGGGCATAAGTTAATTATACTCTTCACACACGGAAAAGAACATTTACCTTTAACATAAGGAAAAACTCTTCGTAATAAAATATTTTCCTTCACAAATGAGAGTAAGTTTAGCACAACGGTCCGGTCGTTTTGTCTCGTTACGCTTTTTACAACTAATTAACTTACCAACAACGTAAGTACTAAAACTTTTTACAAACACGTTTGAACTAACATTTAAAGAACAGTATTTTTATACTACAACTTTTAACTGGTTGTTTCGTCTAATTAGGAGCTAGGACACTTTTTACATATTTTTTTTGTATTATTTTAAACAATACATAACGGTTTTTAGTATCCACAGCGAGTATACTTAGTAGTTTTGTAGTTATATTCGCATGTAAAGTTTGCAGTGAGACATCAGTGCAAATGTCAAAATAGCTTACTTTAATTGGTTCATGTGAACACGATTTATGCGTCATTGGCAAATGCACGATAAGTGTCATTGGCAAATGTGAAAATTAACCAATGTCGCTTACATCTTGTTCATATTAACCAAATAAAGTAAACCTATTAACGTTTTGCAATTCGTAACTTTTCACTGAGCTTCAAAGACTTGTTTGCACTTAGAGCTGGAAGTGAGCGCTGAGCAGCGAGCGTTGAGCGTCGAGCGGAGTCAACATCTCGTAGTCCGGGCCGAACAAACCCGCTCTCTGTGTCTATACACTCTGTAATATCCATGTTGCTCTGCACTATATAGAAATATAAATATAGCTGATAACTAGAACGGTACGAGGCGAGGATTTAAATTTAATGTTCCTTCATTATGCCGGTTTCTCTGCCACATGCCAACGAAGATTACGAGCGAAAGTGACGAATCGGGCCATTTAGCTAAGATGATGAAGTTAGAAATGAAAAATGTATGGTATTGATAATTGATATACTACAGCGCTATGTCACTTAGCGAGCTTTACAAATATTGAGCCTATATATTTTAAATTTCGAAGACTAACTTTTTTATGAACTGTTTATTTTTCGCCTAGCAATAATAATAACTATGTGTTGCTAGTTATAAACGTTTAGAGTGCTCAATAGATCATAAATGTTACTACGAGTGCTCTTCTACTTCTTCTTCTAATGTCTTTTATATATGTCAAAAGTAGTGTTATATATATTTTGAACATAAAAAATATTTATTTACACAGAAATAAAAAAAATATAAACGAGAACAATGAACCTAAAACGAAAAACCTAAAAAAATATAATATAATAACTAAAATATTATGTCAAAATGTATACGACTGAAGGACTGTATCCATTGTCATAAATAAAAAAAAAATGTATTGCTATTTATCATAATTTTGTACTTGTTTAACGTATCGTTGTGAATTGAAACGGGACCGAGTCGGTGATGCCTGATAAAGTAGGTTTATAATAGGTTGGGGAAAAAGTCTTTTCGCATTATAGTATGTATGAACTTGTCATAAAATATCTTGGGCTATACCAATTGTATCTGGCTGATTTTGGTATAAAGTTAAAAAGTTAAAAAGGTTAAAAAGTTTTAATTTTACAGAAGACAATTCCAAATTCAAATTAAGTAAATTTGAGATTTTCATTTGTTTTTCTTATTGTTAAAATGAGTGATTCTTATGAGGAATTTCGATACATTTTAAAATTTTATTACAAAAAAGGTAAAAATGCAACACAAGCCGCGAAAAAAATTTGTGATGTTTATGGACCTAGTGCAGTATCTGTGAGAGTAGCGCAAATTTGGTTTAAGCGTTTTCAATCCGGAAATTTTGATATCAAAGATGCACGTCGCTCTGGTCGCCCTGTTACGGACAAAACTGTTGCCATTTTTGAAAAAGTGGAGCAAGATCGGCATATTAGTAGTTACGATGTAGCTGAAGAACTGGGGATTGACCACAAAACGGTTTTGGCGCATTTGAAAAAAGCTGGGTACACAAAAAAGCTCGATATTTGGGTGCCTCATGAGCTCACTGAAAGAAACCTAATGAACCGTGTACTCATTTGTGATTCTTTATTACGACGTAATGAAACCGAACCATTTTTGAAGAAGCTGATAACTGGTGATGAAAAGTGGATCACGTACGACAAGAACGTGCGAAAAAGATCGTGGTCAAAGGCCGGTCAGGCTTCACAGACTGTGGCTAAACCCGGGTTAACTCGCAACAAGGTGATGCTGTGTGTGTGGTGGGATTGGAAGAGCATTATTCATTATGAGCTGTTACCGCCAGGCAGGACCATCAATTCTGAACTGTACTGCGAACAACTGATGAGATTAAAGCAAGAAGTTGAGAGAAAGCGGCCGGAATTAATCAACAGAAGGGGTGTGGTTTTTCACCATGATAACGCTAGACCTCACACATCTTTAGCCACTCAGAAAAAATTACGGGAGTTTGGCTGGGAGGTGTTAATGCATCCGCCGTATAGTCCTGACCTTGCACCTTCAGATTTCCACCTGTTTCGGTCGCTGCAGAATTCCTTACACTGCGTCAGGTTGACATCACAAGAGGACTGCCAAAACCACTTGTCGCAGTTTTTTCATCAGAAGCCCCAAAAATTTTATAGCAATGGGATCATGTACCTACCAACAAGATGGCAAAAAGTTATCGAACAAAATGGCACCTATATACTTTAGTCACTTGTAAATAAACTTTATAAAAAACCTTTTGAATTTTTATATAAAATGCGAAGAAACTTTTTCCCCAACCTAATATTATTACTGGGTTAAGCGTTTTATTACGTTGGCATTGACTTGAGGGCTAGCCTCGTTCGAGACAGTAAATAAAAGAAGGTAAATGCAAATGACGGACCCTCCCCAACCGCGACCGTCCCTTTTGTTTAAGCGACCGACATATATCGCGTTATAATCTCTATTAATATATAACCCTGAGATTAAATACAGTCGAACACGAAAATATTTTAATAAGTCGATTGCAATAGCGCTGTTATTCCCCCATAATTGTGCCCTCAGGGGGACCATTATTCTATAAGAGTGCCACCACAAATCAAATTTATCTTTTCGATAAACGTAAAAATTTATAGCTAACTTAGCTAAAATTATATTTCGTAGACAAATTTCATAATATTCTGATTGCGGTATTTTATAATTATTTAATAGCTGCTTATATGGTATAATGGTCACCAACTCGGAAATTAAGTCACCAACTTATAAACGTCGGTGCTAATTTGGATTAAATTTCGCCTCTTTTTATCTGCCGACTTTAGAATTTTTTGTCACCCGAGTGTTTTCGCCAGTTTAGTAATTTAGTCGCCAACATATTAATTCGCTGCCAAATTCAGTAATACAGTATGCTCACGTGCAGCCGCCAACCTATTTTTTGTTCGCTCGATTAATTATATCCCATTATTTAACGATCATACGTCAATTTATGTCATGGGATACTCTTCCCAACTTACCTGTCCGGTAGTTGTGGTATAGTATACGGGTACGCGACCCCGGCTTCCCTAGCTATTACTGTCCTATCCTTTGCCCTCCTGGGCGGTAATATCCTACATTCCCTATTTCCCACTCTAACTTACCAATCTTCCTTTCCACACCACCTATCCTTCCCCTTCCCTATTCCTACCCTCTCCACCAATCCGTGGAACGGATAATGGATAATCAAAAACAACTTAATTATCCAAAATGGCGGCGATGTGGTTCGCCACCCATCACGTCTCGTTTCTCGCGGAGGCGAAAAGCGGACCATGGAGAGACGCTTGGCTACGTTGAATGTAAGAGGAGGAATGGAGGGTAAGAATGAAAGTGGACGAAGTGAAAGAAGTATGTAAAGATCGTAGCAAGTGAAAGAAGTGGTCTCTGCCTACCCCTATGGGAAAGAGGCGGTCCTGCCTACCCCTACGGGAAAAAGGCGTGATTATATGTATGTATGTATGTATACGTCAATTTTAATATTTATACCCCATGGTCGACCTCAAACGAACGAATATATAGAAACACGATAAGCCACCGCTAATTTTACCAGAGATTATGCTTTTCATTACATTGTATTACAAGATAAAAACAATGTCTACCGGTAAATAATTATCGTACTTGTTACTGCGACACGTAACACGAGACAAGGCGGGAGTGACGTTTTGGGGTCGAGATTTTATTCAGGATACGAATTTAACAAGAGTACACGCAATAAACATTTTGGCAACTCTTCACACGTTGTTTATTTTATGCTAATTGTTTTTGTTTAGTAATACATTACAACTTATAATTAGTAAATAAAACAACATTTAATCTATACTTCTATACTAATATCATAAAGAGGAAAAGTTTGTTTGTTTGTTTGCATTGAATAGGCTCCGAAACTACTCCACCGATTTTGATGAAATTTGGCACAGATGTAGAGTAGACCACGGAGAACTTTTTATCGCGGAAGAATGTACGGTCTCTGCAAAATTAACTTTTGCGCGAACGAAGTCGCGGGCAACATCCTAGTTGAATTATAAAAGAATCGTCTTGATATCATAAACTGTATTTTGGAGTTTGAACCAATCAAAACGGGTTTGACGTCTATGAGAATTCCATTTTGCAGTTTCAATATTTCGGGACTGGGTCGTAACCATAGATATATAATATTAAAAAGAGGTAGATATGTTATAAACGCGTAAAAATGAAGACTCGAATTGGCCCGAGTCGGGCCAATTTTTGTTAGTGTGCTCCGCGAGTAATAGCGTGTTTTGTGTTACTATGCGACGTTAACACATTGACACGCGTCCCATGTCAATGTGTGTCGTGGCACAGAAATATTGTCAGTTTTGTAAGGATATAACGTGTAAACGTGTATAATATGTAATAATTAATCAAAGGTCATAACTGTATTATTGCAGGATTTAATTAGCTGAATCTACCTTCAGGTTAAAATTATTTATAATATTGTTTGTTAATCTGAGCGTTTAGGTTGAATTTGTTCTGAGCGGAGTATAGATTAACCGCATGCACTCTACTGTGAGTATACTGCTAGAGTCGGTGTTGAGTGTACTCGTCAGGCTGTACAGCCACAGTATACAGTGGTGCCTCTAGCGGCGATGGGCCACTGGCATGTCTGCACGATTCATGCCGGCTGCAGCGTGTCCCACAAGGTGCTCTGCTTGTCGCGTGCATGTGCACACAAACATGATAGTGATGTCACTAAAACTCGATAGTCGATAAAACTTCATCGGATCGATACACTTCGACATGCTGTGTTTATCACTATTATATAATTTAATAAATATTAATTTTTGATACTGTTGTCTGATCAATGTTCACATATTAAAACACTATTTTAGTCTCGTAAGTAAGTACAAATAAGCATGACCTATTCGACGTCTGGATTCCTATTATTTTTTGTTAAAAGCTATTGATGTGATTCCATTTCTTATTGTAAAATAATACGCAAGCGAAAATAAATTATTACTTTACATAAATCAGCATTTATTCTGTCACAATGGGAACGTGAACGAGATTGATAATAAACATTGGAAGTAAGTCTTTCTGAAGTCTTTGAAACCTTTTAAGTCATTCAAAGTATAAGAAAATATGTTAAAAAGATATCTTAAATCTCGACCTGGTTGAGACATAAATAGAACAAAGAAAGTTAATCAAAAAGATGTTTGCTTTGTATAAATTGCATTGCGTATTTTATTTTTAAAACAGTTACACAAAAGAGATACTAATATCGTACGAGTATATAATAATACTAGTGTAGGTCTTATCTACCAACTAGTGGCGTCGGGTTCCTATAACTCCATTCCTATCGGCTTCACTTACCCTTACCTTTTGAAGACCCTGATCCAAATCCCAACTTATTATACAGGCTAGGGCTCCCGATAAACCGGCATTCGCCATTGCTACCTACTACCTAGGTACACCTATCTGGCGTCCTTTCGATACCCATATCGACATCTATATGTCCCATCACTAGCGTGGACAGTATTAAAATATGTATGAAGCGGTCCGAACACGCCCGACCATCAATTACTTAGTTTTTAATTTACTTAAACGGCACAAGCGCCGGTACAGTACAAAGTACAGGTGCAGTAAACTCCACTTCTTAGCGAATTTAATAAAACAGCCCGACGTCGTCCGACGTTCCTGTGCAATATACGATGACCACAGTGACATACTGAGTCTATATTAGGACCTTTGTAGTATATCGCTACTAAATAGGGTTAAACTTTACTCAAACTAAAATCAATTCATTTCAATAGTCTATAAATAAACTGAAACTTCATTTAGACAATATTAAATACGAAAGCAAGTCAGACACTAGAGAGGACGCCCACTAGTTCTCAGCTTGGCGCGGGGACGATCTTTTATTTGAAAACTTTATCGAAACTACAAAGTTTATTGAAATTAAACAGCAGTCGAAGTACCGCAGATCACAACACTACAAACTCAAACTAAAACAAACAAAACGAAACTAAAATGTTGCCCGTGGAATGTTCATTAATTTATAAGTTTCGTGTACAATATTGCATAATATTGTTTGTTGAAGTAGTTCAATAGCTTGTCTTTGTTTAATATGTACACTGATTACTGGCTGATCCAGCAAACGTTTTTATGCATAATATAGATTATTTTATCACTCGCTAGTATAAAAATAGTTTACGATATTAATAGTTTAACATATAGGTTGTTCAAAATTAACTACGGATATTTTGGGCATATGATCTATAATTGCTTACATAAAAATAATATATTAAACACTTGACCGTTAGTTAAAGTTTACAACCTTGAGAGTGGCACTTCCAGTTTCTATCACATACCTGTGTCCTTTTCCTTCCTATATCTCCTATACATCTATCTATCTCGCTCGCACACCCCCCACCAGGTAGGTCGTCGAGCTGCATTGCAAGCTGCGACTTGTTCCTCATTGGCGTCAAGTTTCCTATCACCGGCGGTTCACTCTCGATAATTAGTCAATATCGTAGTGCTACCGCAGGATTTCAGGTGAGTCTTATTTTTAAAGATTTTATTAAAATCTTTGAAACACTTAGAAAGATCCTAAAATTCTAACGGTTTTAGCCGTTCCAATAAAATATTCATAGAATAACGATTATTCTTAAATAGCAAGATGATCTTTCTTTGTTTCAGAGAAAAATACTTATTTTAAATGTGTCCTTTTAACTATAGTGCAGAAAAATGACGGTTACGTAATGCACAAAGGGAATTAACATTTTTTCTCAGTTTTATGTGGGTACCCGCATTTTTCTTTTTAATCTTAGAAAACGTTCTAATTATAGAAAATACTACCCATAATAACAATACTACCCACATATAATTAACATTTTCTTTATTTCGATTTTAATTTTAATTTCAATGTTTGCTTTGTGCTGACGTACACTATTTCTCCTTCCTTTTAGTTATAATGGAGAAGATTAACGAAAATGGTAACGAACCTATCGCTGGGCCCTCTGGTGCGCAAAAAACGAGAAAAAGACGTAGGGAATCTGTTACAAGTCAGTCCTCGTCTAGTGATAGTAGTAGCTCCAGTAGTTCGGAGTCGAATTTCCGCCGCAAAAAACGTTCGCACCGTAGTTCCCTAAAAAAAGGGGGGGGGCAAACCTAGTCGCAAATATGACCTTCTACAGAGGTTATCTAATGAAGTAACCGAACTTCGCAGGCACATTTATGAAGGCGAACCTTCTCGTGCGAATCGACCAGAGTCTCATAACTCTGCTGATATAAATTTTACAAATGATAATGATGATCAAATTTCAATATTAAATATTAATGATTATAATTTTTTGAATGATTGTAATCTTTGTGATGATAATGCGAATAAAATAAATAATACGGCAGCTAACAACAATTTTAGTTTTGATTTACAAGTTAAATTGAAGGAGCCCGCAACACCTAGGGCCCCAGAAAATTACCTTAAAATGTTACAAAATTTTCAACATTTTGATAAGACTGAGTGGTTTGATGTCAGATACGCGGACGTTCAAAAATTCTATAATTATTTTCCGGGCTTCACCCAGTTGGAAATTAATGACGAAGTCAAGGCTTACGATGCTCAGCGTCACCTTGCTTATAGTGACAAATGTTATGGTGCTCTTTCTTTTTGTATTTTAAAACAAAGAGAATTGCTTCAAGATAGTCTGAATAGACTCATATCATGGGCGCGAGACAGTGGTAATACTGTTAATGCTGATGAATTGCATACCAAAGTCGTAGAGTTATTTAATCAAGGAGAATATAATAAAGTAGCTTCGGATATGTTACAGTTAGTTTGTGGGCACAGGGCCGAAACTATTCAAATGCGTCGAGACGTAATTTTAAAACACGTCCGTGACCCATTAGTTAAATCGACACTACGCAAAATTCCCCCATCTAATGAACACATTTTTAATGCGGAACAACTGACATCAACCTTAGAGAAAGCAGGTGGTGTAAGAAAAGTTTTCCTACCACTTATAAAAAGTAATCCAAGAAATGCCTCGCAGGCATCGCACAAAAATATTTTTCACCCCCCGCAGGGGTTCGATAATATTAATCAAAGACCCTCACAGGGTGCTTTTCAAAGACAACCCCCGCAGGGTTCGTCGTTTAACCAACCCTCGCAGGGTTATTTTAACAGCAGACCCTCGCAGGGTACATTTGGCATAAATAGAACTGGCAACAACAATACACGTGGGTCCTTTCGGCCTCGTGGCGTTACACACAGTAGACACAACAGACAAGAGTCAGCGGCAGCGAATAAGAGACGTGGTCCCCAGGACCCACAATCAGGGAATAGGCGACGACGATTCTGACTATTTCGAGGCGGGCCAATTAATACACTTTGTACCTCGTTGGAGACGTCTAGGAGCACCGCCTACACTCCTAAAGGTAATCAGAGGGTACCGCATACCCTTTCAAGCCAGACCTCCTCTTGTACTTCACAAAAATCAAAGACCTTTAACGACCCCAGAGACAGAAGCCATGTCCGAGAGCATATCTCAAATGATTCGGCAAGGTGTGCTGGAGAAGGCACCTCATTCTCCGAGTTTCATCTCCACTATGTTCTTAGTCCCCAAAGGCGACGGCACCAATCGACCAATTTTCAACCTGAAAAATCTGAATCGGTATGTCGCAATTCAGCCTTTCAAACTAGTCAATATGTTTCGCGTGCTAAGGTTTCTTCAACCAAACGACTGGCTATGCAAAGTAGACCTTTCGCAGGCATACTTCAATGTGCCAATTGCTCCCAGTCACAGACGTTTTCTTCGGCTAATATACCAAAAGAAATTACTGCAAATGACTTGTCTGCCGTTCGGTCTCAGTACGGCCCCAAAGATCTTTGCAGCACTTTCCAATTGGGTGGCCCAAACGCTAAGGGACGAAGGTATCAGAGTCCTAGTATATCTGGACGATTTTCTAGTAGCACACCAAGATTACAAAATACTCAAAATCCATGTCCAGATCGTTTTAGAACGGCTAAAGTTTTTGGGATGGCAAATAAATTATCAAAAGTCAGTGACGAGCCCCCAAAAGAAATTGGTGTTCCTCGGTATCCTTTGGGACCCATGGCGAAACAAAAAAGTGCTACCCGACCAGAAAATACTACATTTACAATCTCGTCTAAGGGAAGTTCAGCGAGAAGTGAACATAACCTCCAAAAACCTTCAGAGCCTAGTAGGCATTTTAAATTTTGCGAGCTTCACAGTTCCATTCGGCAGGTTACACTTTCGAGGAACCTTGTCGTTCCTCAACAAAGCCCTAAAAGAGGGAACAAATGTTATGACATTGCCAACGGTGTCGCAAAAGGAACTGAGGTGGTGGTTAGAAAATTGTCATCGCCAATCAATGATTCACGTTCCACCTGCAGAACATTTTCTAACGACAGACGCATCAGATGTCGCGTGGGGAGCTCAGTTGGACGGACACAATATATCAGGTCAATGGACGGATCGGGAGATGAACTTACATTGCAATCAAAAGGAGATGATTGCAATCCTGAGGGTCCTGCAGATCTTTTGTCCACAACTGAGCAATTCGACAATCCTTGTGCAATGCGACAACAAGACAGTCATAGCTTTTCTTCGACGAGAGGGGGGAACCAAATCGACACCTTTGATGGAACTGACAAAGAAAATATTTTGCCTATTGGAAAAGCACAAGATTTATGTAGAAGCCCAACATATCCCAGGCAAATACAACAGTCACGCAGACCATCTCTCTCGTCATCGGCCTCCACCCGAGTGGCATCTACTTCCCCAGGGCACAGAGAGAGTATTCCAAAGGTTCGGAGTTCCCTCGATAGACCTGTTCGCATCGGAACGGGCGAAGGTGGTCATGAATTATGTGTCACTAGACCAGAGGGACCACCTTGCCATGTTTCACGATGCGTTCTCCCAGATGTGGAATTTTCCCATGGCATGGGTATTCCCCCCACCATACCTTATTCCGAAGGTCCTGGAACACCTGAACCGTGCACAAGGAATCTACCTTCTGGTAGTCCCCCGTTGGGAACGAGCGTTCTGGAGACCAGACCTGAAGGCTCGAGCAATAGCACCACCTTTCACAATAAAAAATCTCCAACACTGTTTGATCGACACAGCAACAGGCCTGCCACCTCCCAAAGTCCAGGAGATGGTAATAGAAGTATGGAAGTGTGGGGGTGGACTCAGAACTTAAGAGACTGGAATGAGGACCAGGTTAAATTGCTTCAAGCCTCCTGGCGCCCTTCTACAAGAAAAACATATACGGTGGCTTGGAAGAGATGGCTAAAATGGTCGGAACAACACGGGACAAATCCATTAGCACCAACAGGACAAATTCTTGCTCGTTATTTGGCAGATTTGCATATCGTGGATAAACTTGCTTATAACACAATTAACCTTCATAAGTCCGTTGTAGCCACCTTAACCAATACTGATAATGCTAGTAATTTGAGTTCACATTCGCTAGTATGTCATGTTTTAAAAGCTATAGCCTTACAAAGACCTATAGCTCAAAAGAAGGTTATTTGGGATATAGACGTTTTAAGTGCATACTTACGTACTCAAAATGTGGACGAGACTAGTATATTTGCTTCTTCTCGGCATACGGCAACTCTGTTACTACTTTGCTCTGGTCGTAGGGTCCATGATTTAACCTTGTTAGCTATCGATTCAGAACATTACTCAGAGGAGAACGATTCTTTGGTCTTATGGCCTGTGTTTGGGTCCAAAACAGACACTGCCGCATACAGACAGTCTGGATGGAGACTTTACTCCAATAATGAGAATAAAAATCTTGATCCAGTGTTTTGGGTAAAGCTATGTAAGACACTTTTGCAGGAAAGACGACAGCAAGCAGGAATTTCAAATTTATTCCTTAATATTCGGGGCACACCAAAAGCCGCCTCTCGCACACTCATAGCAGGTTGGGTGCAATCACTTTTATTAGAAGCAGGAGTGATAGCAACCCCAGGAAGCCTGAGATCGGCTGTCGCTTCAAAAAAATGGGAAAGTAACTGTCCGCTTGATGACATCCTTTCTGGAGGAAACTGGAGATCAAAAGCAACATTTACAAGGTTTTACTGCAAAGAAGTAACATCCAATGTTAGTAATGAGGATATAATTTTGTTTAATCCTGTTTAAATTTTTACTGTAAAAGTTTCAGTAAACTTTGCATTATTATGTCATTTATAATGAAACTACAAACTTACCTACATAAAATATGTTGAAGATTATCTAGATCATAACTTGACATCAACATACTATTTAAAAAATTTACATTACAAATATGTCTGATTTTCCATATTGTAACTTAGGCTGGTTTGTACAGCATTTATTCTAAAAATGTCTTAATCCAGTCTAATAAATAATAACACTTTACTCATTTTTCGTTGTGAAGTAAAGTTTCTGTTCTTATTTAATAATTAATAAGTTATAAATGTTAATTGATTATTTATTGAATTTTGTAGTATTCTCGCACAAAATATTTTTAATATAAGTTTTTGTACCATTACAGCATTCTTTTTTAATTAAATATTAATTCTATTACAGAAGTGTAAGGTTCCCCTCTTTAAACTTTCAGCCTAATTAGATCACATTGGCGTCTTAATACAGGTTTAATTTACCCACCAGGCGATAACAAACAGGTCTCAAGGTTGTAAACTTTAACTAACGGTCAAGTGTTTAATAGGAGTGTTTTACCTGAAATAAAACACATATTAAATACTTACCTTAGTTAAAGTTTACAAATTTTAAAAATCTGCCTGGCGGTTCCTTTCGACTCAATGAGGAACATGTCGCAGCTTGCAATGCAGCTCGACGACCTACCTGGTGGGGGGTGTGCGAGCGAGATATATAGATGTATAGGAGATATAGGAAGGAAAAGGACACAGGTATGTGATAGAAACTGGAAGTGCCACTCTCAATGTTGTAAACTTTAACTAAGGTAAGTATTTAATATGTGTTTTATTTCAGGTAAAACACTCCTATTTTGCTTAATAAAATTACAACACAAAAAGGGCTGAGGCCAATAACCTCACAGACACAGGTGATTTAAAGAGGGAGCAACGACATAACATCAATACAATCAGCCGTGTGTGATTAATGATCTCAACAGCGTCGTCTTTAAGTATTATATAATATTTTTCTGCCTAAATGTCTTGACATAAGCATTCATTCTTCTTCCAAATGATGATCAATGATGATCCTCCAAAACGGCTTCACCAATTTACATGATTTTTGTAGGTGTATTCGGTGGGTTGTAAACAATTTTTATACCCTTACGTGCCGAGGGACAAGGGCGGCCCACCGTATTTTTATTCTTTTCAAACATTTTTAATTTTTATTTATGATTTGGCATTAAAATACATATAACCCTCAATTTTCACCCTTCTAACGATTGGTTTCATATTATTTAGGTATAGTTACAGTTCAAACACCGACGTGTTTGAACTGTAGGTGTATAAAGATTTTAGGCGGTTATTTATTTTTCCCAATTCATAGTTAAGAAGAGCAACATGTGTCGAGTACAGCTCAACAGACGTTGTCTCTTTTCGGAATCACATGAAGATTGACAACGTCAATAATATTATGTTCCCACTTCCCATGTGTCTCCCTATGACCTCCACAGGGGGACTTATTTCGGTCCAAATAGCGGGGACCCCCTGCCACATTATCGGACCCACTGGAACCGAAATCAACGTCTATACATGTCTAATGAGTCGAAAACATCTGCCGACTATAGGTATGTTACACCTCACTAGTCACATTGCTCAAAAATACATTAACGAGAGTTTTTCGGAGAGAACTCAATAATTTGTGAGATGACTTGGACAGTCCAAGTTGGACTAGAAATAGACCAATCTAGATTGTCTAAATATAGTCTGTAGCAATGTTTCCTGTTAAATATCAAGGAAATTTCAGGAGAGGTGAAATAAAGTTAAGGCGTAAATATTTTGAGTTATTCATTATTCAAGGTGTGCACTTTGCAATGTGCATTCCTATTAACCTTGTTATATAAAATGTATTATGTGAACCTGGACAAGATATTATGATGAAAGATTAGATATAGGATATTATGTTATGATATAAACGATAGATACGAGTTATATAATATTTTTTATAAATTAATTAATTATTATCACTACAGTCACTATTCTGACAACTTAATACTTTAACTAATCAGTAAATACTCAGTAGCTAAGTAGTGGAGCACCTGGGGCGTTATAAACATGAAAACCTCGGATTTACGTTACAGTGAATGAAATGTTATGATTCAAAGTGGAATATTTAGCTTATAATATTCAAAAATGTTTACCTATTAAAAATTGTGATTTGGTTAAAAAATAATAATTTTGATAGTTTAAATAATATAATACTTCATAATATTAGGCTGTAGAACTATTTTCCATACCAAAATTAAGTTAATTATATATTTACATAGAGATAGTAATTGGAAAAAAGAAATAAATGAAGGAAAATGAAAGAAAAACAAATTATCGAGAAATCATTTGTTTATTTAAGCAATTCACATTTTTGTCAATTTAAGTATTTTCTTCAATTCTACTTATTTCAATGAATGGTGGACTATTAAAACAAGTATTTTCGCTGCATTGTAGACATGCTACACTGCAGTATAAGCCAAGCGGCTCCACGACCTTTTTTGCAGCTACAAAAAAACATTTGCAATAAATTACCAGGAGCTGGTGATTCATTCATGTTAATCAGCATGTTATTAAAATACTTCCAGCCCCAATTTTCAATGCCTACATTTTACACTTAATAGTAATAAAAAAGAAACCCCCTCCTCGACTATTTAAATTCATTCACTGTAACAAAGCCCCCAAACACTCCACTAAAGTTAGACTTGACTTCTTAGATATCTTTAAATTATTCTCTAAATATGGCCAATGCGTTTTAGTTTTTTGTGGAATACAATAACCAGGAAACATTTTATACTTTTTTAAGTTGAATAATAAAATCGTGTCGTTTGACGTCTCGTCTGGTCTCGGATGGCTGCCATGTTTAGAATCTTTTCATTTCTCCGACACAAAGGTCGAGGCAGATTTCCCCAGCGGTCGGGGACGGAGAAGCGACCACTAACCACTAACCACTCACCTCCAGTCTGATACAATATTCAGCAACTATAGCAAGGACAAGGAGCTACTATGCATATTAATTCTGACGTTAAACTGGGACTATAAAGCTGTAATATTTTATACAAATCTAAAAGAAATTAATGCGATGCGACGATGGATTAGACATTTACAAGTATGACCTTCGTATACTTGTTTAAATTTCATTTAAACGTAAACAAAAAAATCGACTAAATTAAAGTAAATTGTATTCTTTATTTCAATATGAATGGAGTATAGATGTGATGATGGCGATGATGTTGCATGACGGACGGGTGATTTGATGCATGAGGATACTACGGTCGGGCGTCTGCGAGTAATCGGTGTGCAATCGACCAACAGACAATCGCATTTAATTGGTTCTTGCGGGGAGCCCACACTTGTACTCGTGTGCTGCGGCGGGGTATTGATTGTTGCGGCGATAGTGTGTGCCGGCAATTAACGCTCCAATTCGCCTCTCGAGTGAATATCAACGCAGAAGATGCCACAGTATTATACATGTTGTTTGGTAGATCGTAGTCAATCTGTGAAATATAGATCCGGGGGTGAAGGCAAATCATTTGAACTGCCTTTTGTATGACCGATAGTGGACCGTTTGTGAGATATTGTGATAATTTGTAAGTGGGTGATCTGATTGTTTGGGTCATATTAAACACTGAAATTGGTTTTAATCGTCAATATTCTAATTCCCTCGTAATTTATACCTTCCGACGTCTATCGTGTTATATTTAATAATCCAAGCACAATTTAAAACTGAAAATATTAATTGATATTTTATTTAACTCTACTGTTACAAAACATCTGTATTAATTAATTTCAATTTTTGTTACTTGAAGTTACCTCGACCATATTATAAAATATATTTACAAAAAAAAACCTTGAATTTTGCTCCATTCAATGCTCTTTCAAATTATGCAAAACACCTAGATCTTATCTCTATGATATGTGAAAAAACTCTTCTAAACAAAAATTAAGCTGTAGCATTGCATAATAAAATAAAATGCAAAAACAACAAAGGTATAATAAGAAAACACTTTTTTATTCAATGATTTCAGCAAACAGACTTCAGACAGACAGAGGTCGATTTCACCCCCCCCCCATATATATTAACTACTTACTACCAAACATCCTATATAACAGCCTCCGTGGTCTAATTGTCTGACAAGAAAGATGATCTATGCCTTGGATGAGCAAGTAAAAAGTTGGACCTGCGCCTGATCTCTCGCCAGTCGTGTCGGTCATCCGTCCCACTGGGTTATGAGAGTAAAGGAAGCGAGAGTGCTCTTGTGTATTGCGCACACACTTAGGCACTATAAAATTACTCCTGCGTAACTGGTCTGGCTTACATGAAACGGTGTGGGGAGATATTATAACTGACTATCTATTTGAAAACAACACATTTCACGAACTAAAATTACTCAACGGTTTACAATTTAAAAAAAGTTTACATTCTTTAACAATACCGAATGCCCTACCACTCCTGTCCAAACTCGTAAAGCTAACAACACGCTAAGTGCTGTTTAACAGCAGACAGCAGTCGCCTGTCGCGGCCGTCACAACAGGACGTGTCGTGTGACGTCACGTGACGTTGACTAATGACTACCGTCTGCCGCACGAACAACATAGAGCCTGATGGGGGTCAGGCTAAACTTTTGTCGTATGTTAAAATGACACTAAAATGGCAATACACAATAATATTAGTGCAATACCGTGTAACACAAATTGACAAAGTTTATTAAGACTTGATATGTTAGAGTAAGCCACAATTTAATAACTTGAGTTAAAGTTGGTTCTAAAATTTCGCCCCTGGACAATAGTGGCTTAAACTAAAGCTAGCGCTAAGTAACAATTTCAAATGCTGACAATAGAGGTAATTTAAACTGAGCTCTCTTGTCGAGTGGACTTAATATTTCTGTAGGATTTATTCTTATGTACTTCAAATAAACAAGATTAATAACAATAATAGCTTCCATACCGATTTCGGTGACGGTGGCCGGTTTCATGGAAACTGCCCAAGTATTTGCGCAATTCACAAGTGCACTGGATTATCTTTATTGTCAGACAAGATGTGATCACCCTTAATCACCCTGATCGTCCTAACCAGATTTGTTAACAATACATTTTATTGTTGCAATGCGGAGATCGATTAGATCGGAGACGAGAGCCAAGCTCTAAGCCATTGGACCACGGAGGCGTCAACAAGATTAAAAAATAAATACACAATCTACACTAATATTATAAAGAGGAAAACTTTGTTTGTATGTTTGTTTGTTTGTTTGTTTGTTTGTTTGTAATGAATAGACTCAAAAAGTACTGGACCGATTTCAAAAATTCTTTCACCATTCGAAAGCTACATTATCCACGAGTAACATAGGCTAAATTTTATTTTGGAAAAAATAGGGTTCCGTAAGATATTTGGGTTTTTCTGACACAAGGTGTAAAAAATCAACCAGAAAAGTTACTTATTTTGCGTACGCTGCCTAAACTATAAAAGATAGAACCATAAAATATTCT
Source organism: Glaucopsyche alexis (assembly GCA_905404095.1). Taxonomy (NCBI): domain Eukaryota; kingdom Metazoa; phylum Arthropoda; class Insecta; order Lepidoptera; family Lycaenidae; genus Glaucopsyche; species Glaucopsyche alexis. The sequence goes on from FR990053.1 coordinate 496,268, forward strand.
AATTAATTGTAGATCTTATAAATATGTACAAAAAAGTCCGCGACACACTATACCTATCTATGTCGAGTGAGGCACAACAACCATTTTTTTATTTAGAAATCTTAATTTTTTTTTGGACTACATTTAAACGTGTTTATTTTACTCATGTTATTAATCCTTATCAAAATAAATTATTTCATCACTAAGTACAGTTTATGTAGATAATATTTGGTCTTTGAATGATTAAAATTGGATATTTGGTTTTGAAGTTATGGCGAAATTAAAATATTACGATTTCTGCTGCACGGCCCGCTGCGAAGTGGCGTCACCAAGGCGGGGTGCGCGTGCGGGTTAATGTTTAGTTTAGTTTAGTTAAATAGTTTAGTTATTTTATAAACACCGAATTGATAATATCTTAAAATATAATACATTCCTTATATCTATACATGTATACAGTTAAATACAATTTAAGTGTCTGTTTGTAACTTCAAATTAACAGCTTTTTACATAATGAATCTGAAAGTATATTCGGTACTTACAATAAAATACTTTATTTATTTTTTTGTCTGTCCGTCTGTCCGTCTGTTTGTTCCGACTAATCTCTGAAACGGCTGGACCAATTTTCACGGGACTTTCACTAGCAGATAGCTGATGTAATAGGGTCTAACATAGGCTACTTTTATTTTAGGGTTCCGTTTAAAAAAATAGGATTCCGCTTTCGTTAGTCATACCTAAATAAAGTCGCGGGTAAATTTCAGCGATATCCCAAAGTATTGTTCCACGCGGACGAAGTCGCGGGCAAAAGCTATAACATATAAAATTATATTCAATACACCAGTACATAAAGCAGTCATAACATTAAAGATTAATTTGAGTGCCGCGAGCGACATATAAAACTGTCGCGAATAAAAGTAGAGTTTTATTCCCATTTCGGACAATGTGCGGTATGATATACGTTCAATATCCCTTATATAATAAAGGCGATGGCCAAATTGAAGACGGACACAAAGCTTGCCCCCCCCCCCCTCCCATCCTACCCCGAGCACGGATCCGTCCTGTTTAGAAAGTTGGTAATGCTTTCAGTTTAGAAATGCACATGGACACACAAGCCGGAATTTCACTCACTACTGCGGCGACCGTGCTATAAGGATGTTGGTGAGCTGTTGGTGGGCCATGCTACAGTAATCTTTGGTCCATTATTTTGATCTAACAAAGTATAACCTAATCAAGAGCATGTCAATTGTCAGGAAATGTCTAAGGGTGGTTCCGTAACTGACAAGACGCGATTTTTTTTTTTTCAAATTTATTTACAAGTTACTTTCCGATTTCGTTCAAAATAATTTTCCTAAAGAATTTACATGACCCATCAGAATTAAAAGTTCCAAGTTTCTATCTATATATATATAATGAAATCTATAAATAATACCTAATCTATAACTGTATTGAATTGCTTCAACTTATTAACATTACTAGCTTTTGCCCGCGACTTCGTCCGCGTGTAGTTCAGTTTCCATACAAAATTTAAACCCCTTTTTTACCCCCTTAAGGGGCGAATTTTCAAAAATACTTTCTTAGCGAATGCCTACGTCATCTACCTGTATGCCAAATTGCAGCAAAATCTGTTCAGTAGTTTCGGCTGTGCGTTGCCAGATGAGTCAGTCAGGTTTTCCTCTTGTAAAGGTATGTTTAGATTACAGAAGTTCGGACAGACAGACAGACATACGGGCGGACAGACCGAAACTATAAGTGTCCTTCGTAGTACTACGGAAACCTAAGAAGCTGAATTATGATGAAATAAAAATATGTTCTGTTTATTTTTTGTCCCTGTTTGTTATTTAGAGAATCACAGAATGTTTCTAACCTGGCGGACAAAAAATATAAAACACGCTTTTGGAAACATCTCAACTTCTGACAGCCACTCAGTACCTTAACTATATTATGACCGTCTAAAGTTAATCACCCTGTTCCACTCCAACTACGGCAACTTCGTGTTTGTTCTGCTAAACAAAGAATTTGTTCGGGGAATGTAAAATACTAAGAAAGTTAATAAAATATTAAACTTCTTCTAAGTACTGGGAGTCAACAAACGATTTCTAGATTTAAGAGAAAGTTAGATTATAAAAATATTTAATGTTCAGATAAATTTCGAGAATTCGTGAGTTTACTTTTGTTTTATATTCGAATTAGTTTGAAACAATTAAGTAGTTATTCGCGAACAATTAAAAATACATTTTATTCAAAGTCGAAGTCAAACATTTTATTCAAAGTTGGTATTATTATACACCTTTTGAACGTCGGTATACATGATGCCTACCACTTTTTAAACTTATTAAAATTAAAGTAAATAGACGTTATTCATAGCCACTTATAAAATATATTATTAGGTTTAATTTAAAATTGATCTCAATATTTACGAGTTTTTAACTATATCCACTTTATAATCATGCAGATTGAACTTACTTTTCATTGTATAAATTTAACTTATAAGCAATTCTATACGAACGACAAAATGTAAACAAGTGCTGTCATTATCATTGCACGTATTCCTGAATAACAAACACCTGCATTGCAGCTGTCGATAAGCACAGTATAAACAACTACAGGTATCTGAACAGGGAACAAGTTCCCCCACTCTCGGTTCATAGAGGAGGGAGGTCTCTTCGATTTCAACACAGCCGATTTCTAGACAGTCAATATCAAACGGTCTAAGCGAGAGGACCTAACCAGTGAATCGTATTAATTTTAAAGTGATAATAATTGTGAAGTGTTTTGTGAAGTGATAATTTGATGCAATAGAGTCTAATTTGTTATAAATCGTAAAGTTTCTAATTTCATTACTTTTAGCCATATTTAGTTTCGAGTTTAATAAAATTGTTGTCACGAGTTGTGACTATTATTAATTATTTTTATAAAGTTTTACACTTTTTGCTATTATCAGAAGTGCGATCGGCTCCAGCCTATCAAGTTCTGAAAAATAAATATGGCCAAAAGGAATAAAAGAAGTCAAAAAAAAGGGAGTTTATGAGTTCCTAAAGACCACCAGGTCAGTGGTAAAAGTAGCTACTCTGAGTGTCCGTGCTACCGAGTGTGTGAGCTACCCTGTGCCTCATCGGCGAGTTCTTACGACTTTACGGGTCACCTCATCGGTGCTTTGAACAGTAAGGTGTAAAGTAAGGTAAGATCGAACCATGATTATTATATTTCACGTTTTGTTCCAAGTTTACACACATGTCTATTTTTGAGTGAACTGGGTGCGGGAACAAGGAATATTTATAAATGGGATACATGTCTATCTAAAAACGAAAATTTTAAGTTTTGTTTACGGAGATTCCATTTTGCGGGAATTTAGTGTAACGTTATGACTACTTACTTAAAATTTACATACGCAAATGATGTTGCGTGTTTCTTTGAATTTAAAAATCGTATTTGCAATATTTGATTATTGCAATTATAAAATTGAGCATAATTGTTGAGGACGCAAAGTTTTGCTCCTATGGGATTCATCAATGAAAAGCGGACTGTAATTAGACGTTTATTCTTGCGTTACAAATATTAGTGTACTCGTTCAGCTGCCGAGGAGTCTGTATGTGTAGTGGCTAGTGGCTGCCGTCGACCGCATGCCGGTCGGCTCCGTTGCAGTTGGGCCCCCGCACGCCCCTCAAGTACTGCGGAGGTACACGGAGTGGCGAAACGCGCGCTAAAGGCGCGAACAATAACCGATACTAGTAATTACGAGATGCAACTGTTAGTTACCCGTCTCTCATAAAATAACTTTGCTGTTTCCTATTTTATTTAAAACTAAAGGGGTATATAATCCATTGCAGTTTAGATACAGAAGGGTAACGCACAGTACGCCGTTTGATCGTAGCATACGCGAGAGACTATCAAGTGGTAGTATCAATATCAACACCTACTTTGGGTGTGGCATTAGTCATGATTTAAAATATTAAATGTTGTTTCCAAGTTTGGTTAGGACAAAGCAGGCTCATAACCTGATTTTCTGACAAGAAAGACGATCCATGCGTCGGATGGGCATGTAAAAGGTTGGTCCTACGCCTGATCTCTTGCCAGTCGTGTCGGTCGTCCGTCGTAATGGGTTACGACAGTAAATAAAGAGTGCTCTCATGTACTGCGCACTCACTTGAGTGCTATAAAATTACTCCTGCGTAACTGGCCTGGTTTCAATGATACCGACCACCATCACCAAAATCGGTGTGGGGAGTTATTATTAGTCATGATCATATTGTGCAGTGTTCTCGCCCAAAGCTGGTCGGACGGGACAGATCATGTTTCTTTCGCGAGATGTGCGAGACAAAGATGTTAACGTTTTGAGTTTCAAGACACGAGTAATGTTATAGGAGGAATATATTATGTAGATGTATCAATCCATGCACTGTTGTGCGTCTCTTTAGTAACTGAATCTGTGTTATTTGGTCTATGACGACATAATATTAAATTTTGTGTTTGGTCTAGGGCAACTGGATATTAAGTTCATTTCAAGTCGAATCAGACGTGTTGAGTCGCGTATAGTGTGGCGTGGTGCATTCCTACGCCTAAATTATTAACCTAAAGTTAATTGCAGCAGATTTGTTACAATTTAACACATATCATACATGTACCTGTTCTCGTATACAAAATAAAACTCAAACTAATACACACACAACTCACGTTCCCAACAAAGAAACAAACAAACACATACACAACTCGATGAGACAATCATATCGTATTGCCTTATGTAAGAACCAATAAGGGTAAAAATAACATTACGCAGCGAAGATACTCACTTCTATAAGTTTTTAAATGTACCTGCATTTAAATCGACGACTGATAATGCACTGTAAACTTTCTTTTAAGTTTATTTTTCTCATGTAAGTGGCTATTGTCTCTTAATGGGAAATAAAGATCTTTACACCGAAAATAATATTGTGTCATAAACTGGTAAGCGGTTTTCTGTAAAGACAGAACTTGTAGGTTCTGATCGCGATTAATTAATGTTTGTTGTAAATAAGTTTAAAGATTTCTTAACTAACGGTACGAACATCAACTATAGTTTAGTGTCGAGTTTGTGAGACTCTTTATTCGAAAGGCAGCAATAAAGAGGGTCGCAATCAGAGCCGTGCTGCCCCTGTGTGCGATGTGTGCGGCGCACACAGGCGCCAAGACGATGAGGGCGCCGCAGGCCGCCACCGAAAAGTTAAAAACATGAAGATTCGTAAAAATAAGAGGCGCTTCATGGGTTTCGCACACAGGCGCTACCGGGGATCGGCGCGGTCCTGGTCGCAATAATTTTATATACAAAGAAAACAAACAAGTTTCGTAATTTTGATAACTACCTACTGTTGACAATTCATGTATCCAATTGTAATTGCATAAAACTTTCGAATGACACATATTATGCTATTTTGGGATAAAAGTTTTTAGAATTACTTTCGTTTTACAACACTTTGACAGCATATTATGAGAATGGTTTACCAAAATTGTTCTCTTGTAGTTTTGGGTTTGGTAAAAACCTACTGACAACATACCGAGTACTAATATTAGCGTCCACTGTCATTTGTGCTTCATAGCTGTTATCAATTTACATGAAGTTTTGGTAATTCCAGCAACTGATGGTTTTTCAATCAAATGATGAAAAAAGTATGTTTGTAGCCACAGGTTGAATATTGAGGGAGAACTATTTTAAAGGGTCAGGTTAGGCCGAGCAGCATAAATAAATAAGAAATTTTAATATGACTTTCAGGTAACCTACCTATGTATCAAAGCAGTCTGACATTTGTGAGTTTCGGTCGGATATTTCCGTCGTTATACATTTATGACTATGCATCAAAAATAGCATCTGTTGCTATCCCATTACGAAATACGGTTAAATTACAAGGGGAAGTAACAGGAAAAGTTATGACATTGTTTAATTGAGTGGCTTAAAGCGAAATAGTGTATTTGGCAATAATTGGCCCACAATGATATAAACTGAATTGCATATGACACAAGCTTTATTGATTTGGCGGTATACTTTTCCGTGTATAATAATGAACTGCGTGTTGTCATATTTAAGCAAGACTACACTACGAGATGAACCTGAAGAATGGTAACGTACCATTCTTATGAATTAGAGACATTGACAATAGTTAAATTTCATGCATTGAGTGTCGGCTCTACTTTTCAGTATCGAGCGTTGGCTCTGCTGTTTAGTATCAAGTATTTGCACTGCTCTTTAACATTGTTGTCTCGTGTTCTTTAGTATTGTACGTTGGCTCTGCTGTTTAGCATTGAGCGTTGGATTTGTTATTTAGCATTGTTGGCTCTGCTCTAAAGCATTGTTGGCTCTGCTCCTTAGCATTGTGCGTTAACTCTACTGTTAAGCATCGAGCTTTGGCTCTGCTGTTTACCATTGAGCCTTGGCTCTGCTGTTTATCGTCAAACGTTGGCTCTGCTTTTAGCATTGAGCGTTGGCTATGCTCTTAAGCATTGAGCGTTGGCTCTGCTCATTTGCATTTAGCATGGCTCTGCTTTTTAGCATTGAGTACTGGCTCTGCTATTTAGTATTGAGCGTTGATTTTCTGCGACATATTTACGACTGTTATTCGAGCATTAAATGTTAGCTCTGGTGTGATTATTTGCTTACAGGTAATCTCATCAGATCATGAAGTATAGATCAAATGAAAGAACATCACTTTTATATTGCGCTTATATTTAGTTAAGCGCAGTCAAAAGCTTTACTTTAAAGAGGAAAGTAGGCAAGCAACAACAAAATAATCTGTAAACTATAAAGTCTAGTAAAAATAAAAACCATTTAAAATTCTAGTATGTAACTTGAAGACTTCCAATTTACTTTCAGTGAATTATGAACGAATCGTCTTGATATGATAAACTGATTTTTGGACTTTGGACCAATCAAGGCGCGTTTGACGTCGAGTTGACGTTTACAAGAATACCATTTTGATGTTTTAGCATATCAAGACTGCATTGAAACTGTTTTACTGACAGATTTAATTGGCAGAATCGACTTACTGATCATTCAAATTGAAAGGGAGTCGTAGTAGCTTATAGTTTTGTTATGAGTTTTCTTGTTCTAACATTACAAAAGATAATTTTTGGTATCAAATTTTTGTGAACATTCTTTTTGTTTACAGCAGATTAAAATGTATTAAAAATACACAACCGAATAAGGGTCTAGAAGTTAATTACATCGATAAGTAAATGCAATCTTGTAGTCCATTTACCAAGATAGAGACATGACAACCGTTTAAACAAGAGAGTGGCTGAGGGCAGCCACACGTCAGGAGAGGCCGTATTAGGTTTAATTTAAAATTGATCTCAATATTTACGAGTTTTTAACTATATCCACTTTATAATCATGCAGATTGAACTTACTTTTCATTGTATAAATTTAACTTATAAGCAATTCTATACGAACGACAAAATGTAAACAAGTGCTGTCATTATCATTGCACGTATTCCTGAATAACAAACACCTGCATTGCAGCTGTCGATAAGCACAGTATAAACAACTACAGGTATCTGAACAGGGAACAAGTTCCCCCACTCTCGGTTCATAGAGGAGGGAGGTCTCTTCGATTTCAACACAGCCGATTTCTAGACAGTCAATATCAAACGGTCTAAGCGAGAGGACCTAACCAGTGAATCGTATTAATTTTAAAGTGATAATAATTGTGAAGTGTTTTGTGAAGTGATAATTTGATGCAATAGAGTCTAATTTGTTATAAATCGTAAAGTTTCTAATTTCATTACTTTTAGCCATATTTAGTTTCGAGTTTAATAAAATTGTTGTCACGAGTTGTGACTATTATTAATTATTTTTATAAAGTTTTACACTTTTTGCTATTAATATACTATCCATATAATACACCCGTGAGGAGACCACATCGAGACTTCCTTTTGTTTATATATTTTATAGACATACAAATTAATTATAATACATAACATTTTTGTTTATATCTTAGAATGTCTGGAAAAAGCCTATTCGTCATATTTTCATTTTACAAAATATTTAAAAAATATACGAACAGTCTTTTTACTCCATATTTTTGTAAAATTTTTCCTCTAACATCACTTAGGCATCATGACACAGCACTTTTAAGATAAATGTTGAAACAAAGCCTACCTAGTGGGTAATTTTTATACCAAAATATTATATTCAGTGTAAATTGTAAACAATGTTTTTACCGAAATATTAAGGTTTAAGACTTTTTTTCTCACAAAAATCCTAGTAATTTTATAATTGTGAAAGTTTGTGAGAATGGATCGATGGATGGATGGATCTTTGTTAATCTTTCACGCAAAAACTATTGAACGAATTTCGAAGAAATTTGGTGTGGTTAGTTATGGATTGCCAGCGTGCGACGTCTTGATAAACTTATGTATTTTTCTTAAGTTAAAGTGGAGATATTAATAATGATAAAACGAATAAGATATTCTTCTGTATTATGAGAGAAGCTAATGCAGATATACGCCTACACTATACATTGCCTTTTTGCCAACTGAAATAAACAGACTCGATAGGTTATATTGCTGACATCTGTCCATTAGACATTGACGTTTATTATTCTTTACACTTCAATATGCAACAGAAGTAGTTTAGGCTCTGGATTAAAACATAGGCTACTTTTTATCCCGATAAAGTACAGTACAGGCGGAGCCGCGGGTAAGAGCCAGTAATTTATAATATTATTAAATAAAGGCGAGAAAACACAAGATGCACAAACAAAAATCGTACAATAATTGACAAACACTTAAATAGTTACGTTAGTCTAAACAGTTGTATAAATCGCTACACTTTATATTAACCGTTCATAGCATCTTAATAATTAATTCGCTTCACTTTGCTGTAAGGCCTGTAACAAACGTGAAATGTCCACTGTTTAACTGTGTCAAGTGGTCACCCTCGTAACTGTAGCACAGAGTAAATAAAATACTATACCATACCTAGTATATATCATACTTACGTACCCAACTATAGGTCCTAATAGGGAATATGCACGTATTTTTTTATATAGATATATCTTGTTTGGTAAATCGTATGGTAAAATCAGTGTTTTGATATCATTAAAAATAACTAAGATATTATGAACGTTTAAAGTAGTCTATTAGACAGAGAGATCCGACGTGTATCGTGACGTCACATAACACGACTTTCATAGAAAGTTCATACTAAATTTCGTTTTGCTAGAAAGAGATAGATTACAAACTTTGACCGCTCATATCTTGCTCATTTATCAACAGATATTGAATTATAACAACATATAATAAAATTTTCGCCATTTCCTTTATTTTTCAGTCTAGTTATGTTTTATATATTATGTTTTAAGCAATTTTTATATTTTATGCATATTCCCTATTCCTATCCTCACGCACCGCGCCGCTACCCGCGCCCGCTCCGCCCGTCACCGTGCTCGCCGCTCGCCGCTCGCCGCTCGCCATTCGCCGCCCGAGCGACATTAGTCCAGTGCGTCCAGACGCTACAGAGTGCTAAGTTGGCTTCAATTCAAACGACTACGTGATTTCAGCGCATCTCGTCCTCTCGCATTCACGGTAACGACGTCGTGTTTGTTCGAAATGTGCTACACTGAAATAGGTGACTTTAATCCGTATTCAAACAGGAGCACCGAAATTAAATGTACCTAGTGATATTCTAATCCTATCCTACTATCTATATCAGTATAATTTTACTATATTATTATAAAGGTGAAATTTTGAGTGGACAAATGGACGGCATACGGATGATGGATATTTATGACTCCTTCGCAAAAACTATCTACTAACCGAATTTTGACGAAATTTGGTATGGTAGTAGTTTAGAGTCTGCATAAACACATATTATGCTGTTTCTTATCCCAAAAAAGTGCAGTGTTCCCATGGGATACGGGCTTTACGCGGGCCGCGGGAAAAAGCTAGTTATTTATAGTTTAATTGTAACATTTGTTTGGTTTATGACCTATGTATTTAAACAATTATAATAATTAGCCTCTCGTCCACTCGCGTGTTTAGTTTCGAAGAAGTGCTGTAATTCAACACAAATATTTTTCACGCCCGAAACAAAACATAATGAATGTAGCGTGACGAACCCGTCACAATAACGACACGCAAATTACGAGTATTTAGATTGTCGTTAGCTGGGGGTCGCCATATTAATCAGTTTAGTTGCCCAAACTATTCAACACTGATACATTTTTTTTATTCGACTAAGGAGAAGACATGAGTAAGCGATTGCCAAAGGAAGCACTGCCAGAATTTGCTCTTTCCTCATTACCGCACCAGTACCTCTACTCACTCGGCGAAACCAAACAATTTTTATTTCACGGTGGTCTTCTCTCTGGCCGGCATACATGGCTTGCCCACGTTTATGTGTAGTACATTATTTTGACTGCGATGAGTGTTCGTTAATAGTTAATCAACAAAGTGCAAAAGGTTTTATTGTTCGACTGTAAACAGTACTGCTGTAGCTGACAGTAAAATACACTGCAATACGGAGCTATACGAATAAAACGTTGATTAAAACAATTATTTGTTTTACATCTTCTTTGTTTGATTCCGCTAGTACAAATAAATGATGCATTAAATAAAACTTCGAAACACACTTAATTTATTAAACGCCATACACATCTATGGAGCAAGATAGCTTTGTCGACGGTGCGCGACATATCTCGCGTCGCGACTACCCGCAATAAAATTGTACTAGGCGGCCGTAGATTGTCAATACTATTTCTAATTTAATTTAATTTTAACTTTATTATTATAATTTTACATTCTATTTCATCTACTATATCTCTGTTCAGATCCTAAATTTAATCTAAAAGTAAATAAAAGGTGAAATTCAACTAAACTAATGTATCATTGTATTTGTTTAGTGCACGACAAATTAGTGACATTTAAATTGGTAGCATTATTATCTAAAACTATACTATCTTTTTATCTACGTTTAGGTTCAATTGGAATTGATCAGAGTATGATGATGTTTCTTATCCTTTATTATAATGTTATATACAAGCTTCAATACAATTTTCATGGTTAGTAGTCACAGTCAAAGAGAGTTCGCGGAATTTATATATATCGGTGAATGTACATACAGTAGCAGTAGAAACACTGGCAATATATTATTTGTGGACGTCAAAGCCCGCTCTTGACACGATTACGGTTGGCGGTCGGCAGATGCACGCTAGTGGCTAGCTGCTAGCCGATACTGTTTGCTATTAATGAAGTCCTCTTAAAATCGGGATAGAGATGGGATACAATATTTTGCTAGGGCTCGGTGCTAGGGCTAGTGCCTAGGCTGTGTATAGAGATTGTGAAACGATTTGCTTGTAAGCTGTACGATTAGTTCTGTTTTTAACCCCCGACGCAAAAAGAGGGGTGTTATAAGTTTGACGTGTCTGTCTGTCTGTCTGTCTGTCTGTCTGTCTGTCGGTCTGTCTGTCTGTCTGTGGGTGTGTCTGTCTGTGGGTGTGTCTGTCTGTCTGTCTGTGGCATCATAGCTCCCGAACGGATGAAGCGATTTCAGTTTAGTTTCTTTTGTATCAAAGGTGACTTACATGCGAGTGTTCTTAGACATGTTTGATGAAAATCGGTTGAGCCGTTTAAAAGTTGTGGGGGGTGAAAGCGGGGAAGAAAATCCGAATGTGCAAATATACTCGAGTAAGGTCTCAAATGAAAGCGCACTGAAAGAGAATATTGATGACTTAATCGACAGTGTTCGTAGCTTCGTTGGATGAGAAAATTGGTGGTGGGAAGATCAGCCGTTTGAAGATGATCAGCTCTTTTCTAGTTGATGAGGGGATCTGACTAACTTTCCAATGTCCGATCGATTCAAAATTTGGTACTGTGTTACTTCAACGATATTCAAAGAACATGCTAATGTAACCATGACCTGATTAGCCGTTTGAAGATGATCAACTCTTTTCTAGTTGATGAGGGGATCTGACTAACTTTCTTATGTCCGATCGATTCGAAATTTGCTACCGTGTTACTTCAACGATATTTAAAGAACATGGTAAGGTAACCATGGCCTGATTAGCCGTTTGAAGATCATCTTATCTTTATTAGTTGATGATCGATAGGACATCTGACTATCGTCCACATGTCCTATCGATTCGAAATTTGATACCATGTTACTTCAATGATGTTGAAAGTATGTATATCGTAAGGTAATCATTATTTATACCTACTTTAAAAAGGATAAAATAAAAGTAAAATTAAAAATTTTAAAAACCCCCCGACACAAAAAATAAACTCTAAAAAATAATAAATAATATTTTAAACCTATTATAAATAAATTATAACATATAATATTATGTAAGTTGAAATAATTTTATTTTCCAATCGTCGTCTCGTCGGGGGACTGCTAAAAGAATTTACTCCGAAAAAAATTTGCTCATACCTACTTAAATGTAATTCGTAATAATTAATTAGCTGTTGTTGTAAAAATACTTTATTAACTTTAGCGGTTCCCCGACGAGGCGACGATTGGAAAATAAAATTATTTCAACTTACATAATATTATATGTTATAATTTATTTATAATAGGTTTAAAATATTATTTATTATTTTTTAGTTTATTTTTTGTGTCGGGGGGTTTTTAAAATTTTTATTATGGTTCCGTAATACTCAAGGAACCCTTATAGTTTCGCTACGTCCGTCCATCCGTCCGTCTGTCTGTCTGTCCGCACTTCTAGCTTCTGTTATTATGAATATAAATGAAGGTATAGTTAAAGATTGTCTATAATTCTTGGTCTTTTCATCTTAAAATAATAATAACTTTACATGTACCTATGCTAGGTTTTGTATAAATTATGACATTTCACAAAGTCGACAATTTTAGAGTAATCGGCCTCCAAAGTGGTTTATAAGTTGCCCACCCCTAGCATTTCTAAACTATAGGAAATAGAAACTTGTAAGTTTTTATGGTGATAGATCATACTAAAATCTCTTTAGGAATATTCTGTTGAGCGAAATCGGACAATAACTTTTGAAAAAATTCAAAGAATATCTATTGCCCGTTGATGGTAACGGAACCCTCCTTAGACAAGCTAGACAACATGCTCTTGGTTAGGTTATACATTATAGAGACATGTAGCACGAATGCGAGAAAGAAAGATTTCAAACATAACTAGTTAAGTTGGATAGGCAGGTAGATTGGTAGGCGTTACTTGATAGGTAAGTAGGTGTTTTGAATTTGTATTTTACTGTGAAATTTGATTATTACTGGACGCCAATCATCAACAATATCCGTTTCGGCGTTTTGTGTAGGCAAGTGATAATAATATTTCCCCGAAAATACCACCGAAATTTAATACCACTTTTAAACAATTCCAATTTCGTTGGAAATTTTAATGAAAATAACTTCATAACAGTTATTGTTAAATGTAGCTTATAATTGCTAATAAAAATTTACGCCGCGTCTTCTTATATTGAAATGACATTGTTATATTTCTAAATATAACTTACTGCTACTAAAATCTAACTGTAGCTGTTAAACTTATTTGATGCGTTTATCAATCTTCTAATATTACACAGAAAGTTTTCAATTTATATACAACGAACGCAGAAATAAGAAAATAGAGAGTGACATTTTCACATATTTTATTAAATTAAATACATAACTGATAATAAAATTATGTAGTTTTAGAATTACATGGTTTAATAGTAATTTACTAATAGAGGCAACATGATACATTACTAATGTTCCGGTTCCCCACGCACGGTCCGGTCTGCCTTCAGTTCGGCCTGAACGGATGCAATATCGTATCATGTGTGGGCTCAAATCCGTTCAGGCCGAACTGACGTCAGTTCTAACTGAAACGATCGGCCTCTCGTCTGTGGGGCTCGTCTCGCCTTAAGGCTGTATAATTTACGTAGTCGGGTTATAGTTTTTATGAACATTTAAGTTATTGTTTACATTTAGATTATATTGGATATGAACAGGGTATACTTAAGCACTGGATATAAACACGCATATTTCTCAGTAACAAACTATACCTAAGGGTCACTGCAGTTTTTGGCCTGGCTCCAGAACCTCAATTCTCGTATTTAAAGTAGCCATTCGTTTTACTTCGATTGGATTGAAAGTGAAGCTACATGTTACCATGAACGCGCGATTTTATGGCGCGAGCGCATTTCACGTTGTTTTAATGTTTTTAAAAACACCGTTTGATAGTTTTAGCGTATCGAGACTTGATTGTAATTGTATTAATGCAGGTTTTATTAAGCAGAATTGCCCCTCAGGTTACATTCCTAGGCCTCGTGTGAAGTATAATCTTTTGTATTCAGTGGTATGGACTTTAGCATCCACAATCAAGTTCGGAAAAGGCTTACGATAAAATTCTGAACTCTGTTAAAATATTGTAATTTCTAATAATTGTTCTTCAGTTAGTATGTTTTGTAGTTTAGGGCCAGTTTATAGCCACGATATTCTAATAAGTGTCGGATGGTTTATTTTAAAGCTTTGTCGCTGCTTTCTTTATAATGAGCGCCAGAGATAAAACATGCGAATAAGTTATTTGACACTTAACAGTAGATTGTGAAACAGGCCCACAGTTAAATATCCCAGTTGTAGGTATGGGCAAAAACTTATTTTTGGGCATTTAAATAACCCTTATAAATACTAGCTTTTTCCCTCGGCTCCACTCGCGTATCCCACGAGAATACTCTACTATTTCGGGATAAAAAGTAGTCTACGTTTTAATCCAGAGCCTAAACTACTACCATATTAAATTTCATCGAAATTCGTTTAGTAGTTTTTGCGTGAAAGAGTAACAAATATCCATCCATCCTCACAAACTTTCACATTTATAATAGTAGTAGGATATAGGTCGTAAATCGTAATGATTCTTACACGAAAATATATACTCGTAATATGTTTCGAGTACAATACAGATTTTGAAGATTTCCTCGTTCAAATCTTCTTTAAGTATATATACATTAACGACACACCGACAAGCGAACAAACTTGAACAATGTTATTCTGTACAATGGGAAATTGTTACAGAAACAGAAAAACTCAACAAAAGGGCGGCCCCAAATATCATTCGAAGTATTTCCATTCAGAAACGAAGTAGAGTAATAAAATGGGTTCTGAGAATATTATTCCGGTATTGTTATAGGAAACATTTCTAATTCAATTTCATAACTAATTCATTAAGATAATTCAGTACTAATCTGTGTATTCTTAGACCTAGACGAGGGTAAACTGGTATGGACTATTAAAAAAAACATCGTATCCAATATTTATACACCGACCGACCGACACGGTCCCCGATAGAGTCGCCTGCGCCCATAATCTGATTTCGGTAAAACTATTATCTACAAAGACAAATAGATATTATAATATAACAGAGCGCTTTTCTGAGAAACTTTACTGTATCTATAACCAAACCTTTATTAATTGCATATTGTACTTGTTTAAAATTAACTTGGATGTATATTAATTGATGATATTATACCTACTCTGTGTTTCAAATATAATAATGTTAATATATGTGCATGTCTGTAATTGATACAAATACTAGGTATAAAGTGTTATTAATGTAAAATGTAAAAGTGTGTGTTTGTATTGTTGATATGCCTAATAAATAAATAAATAAAATAAATAAACCAAGATTTGGTTTCTTCTAATAATGTTTTGTAAAAGCAGAATAAATAAATAAGGAAATTTCCGTAATATATTTCGCAATAAAGACTAGATCGTAGTAAACCCATAACAAATTTTATTGTAGTCGACCCGGAGTCCCGGACGGCCCGGACGCGGGGCTCGGACGAGCAAAAAATTGTGCGCCGGTCGCCGAGATAAACTTTGTGGAAACTCTCGCTTCGCTGGCCTTTATGAGATACGACAAGAAACAATTTTAAATTATATATTATCAGGGCATTAAATAAGTTTTATTTAAGAAAAAATTAAAAATTATTCAGTCAAAATTTTCTTTGTCTAAAGTGAGCGGGGCCTGCTGTAGGCCAGAATTGTGGCTAATCTGATAAGCTGACAATGGCTCGGGAATCCCGGAACAGATCCCCTCAGACCGACAAAGGAGTACTAATTACCGTGAACTGATAAACACGCCAACTTGCCGGCGCTTACCCTGTTGCTGGCGGAAAGATTAAGATTATTTTTACTATAGGTTTGATCATGATCTAGTCACAGGGAAAATGTACCTACTTTCCATTAGTATAATATTATTTATTACAAACACGATTAGCTCATCACTCATGTGGATGACTTCACTACGATTAATAGAATGTTCATAAATATTTTTTTATGTTGAAATTTATTTTTTCATCATGATATTTATTTTGTTCGCAGGTACACGGTCGCACGACAGTTCATGCTGATCCTCATAGAGTGAATGCCACTCAACTGAGGTATTGTAAGTACTGGTTAATTATTTACAACAGCCTTTTTGTGTTAAAATAAATTTAAAAATTTAAAGTAACCTCCGATCCCTTTTGTCAAGTAAGTCGCTTATTGTTCAAATTCTTTAGTATGTGGTAGTAATAAAATATTATGATGATGGACTTCAAAGACGTATAAGAACCATCCCGATCACGTCATCAGCTTTCAACTAAAGAAAACCTTTAAATATATTCGTTTAGGAAACACAGACATGACAAACTTATAAAACCCCTCATTTTGCGTCCACGGTTAAAACTCTGAATCGAACGCTAGACTAGCAACCTTACAAACTACAGTATAAAAATCTACAATTTTATCGTCAGCGGTTCTGATTGATTGTATCGTATACAACAGCTGAGTGGTGCTCGTCCGTCCACAAACTCCCACCACTAGCCCGCGTCATTCCCCGAGAAATCTCTCATCGAGTCCATTACTCCGAATCCCTCATCACGTTATCTCGCCGCTATCACTTTTCATCACGTCTCCGGTCTAGCACTCTTCTACATTCGTCCTCGTCAAGTCTACGCTTTTTTCGTCCTAGTTCGATTCGTCCTAGTCATTTTCCCGGTGTTCATCCCACCGGCACCACGCACCGCTACCACGTGTCGGCTGTAACACTCAGACTTGGTATCACTCAGCGATCTAAACTCAGGATCAATGTTGTATAAATAGACAGGTCAAGAGCACGTACACCGTGTACACGAGATCGACGGTATTACGACACGGTAAGCCTCTGTGTAAAGGAATACTAGCACGTCAAATCATCTCCTATTTAATGTACCAGTGTAATATCTATTATGGAATCTAATTCATTAACCGTTGTAATAATTTCACCGTATTAAAGTAATATTATGATATCAAACTGACATGATATTTATAGTTTATTTGTGACTGCATGCAGTCATTTTAATACACATAAATTATGAGAACCTGCTTATAGATTAGTTTTCCTATTAGTATACACAAACACTATAATATTATCAATTGAAATTCTATTGAAACTCAATGCAAATGATCAGAGTATAATTAATTGTCATATAATGTAAATCTAAATCAACCGCCAGTATTCTAGTTCCTACGCTGACATACTATAGAGACGATAGTGGTACGCTTGCGTACGTACATTTGCCGTATGTTGTGGACGAGTAACGTTGGGGGTCACGCGGGTATTACGCGTTCTCTATTGGGGGTCATTGTATATTCGGGGGTTGCTGGGGTTATAGTGCGTCACATTCGTTATCAGTGGACTGCAGCCACTAATTACTCTAGTGGACAGTTCACAAACATAATATTTTGTCCAAATGTGTGTTCTCGTCGCCGTAACAGGCAGTCCTAATCGTGTTGCCGCGATTAGGCTCAAAACAAAACATGTCACGAATGACAAAACCACGACATAATTATGGTAATTCAAGTTGACAGCTGGTTACAGTAGACGAAAAAATTAATTTATAATTTTGAAATTAATATTTATTTAACTGAGTTTTTATTAAATCGGAGTAAAACAAGAGTTTCTCGTCGGAAGCGCAACCCACGATCGTACACCTAATTGCAAAACTTACCGGATGTTCCTCGTATTAACTTAAGTACCTGGGAGAACGAGCTTCGCTCGGAGTTTAGAACGATAAAATAATTAAAAATAAATAAAAGAAAAAGAATGACAAAAATATTCATCCAGCCGGGATTCGAACCCGAGACACCAATCGCAAACAGACTAACGCCAACCGGATTTAACATTTAGAAACCGAAATCTCTCTTAAGTTACGCGGCGAAAGAAAAAACATATTTAACTTAAAAAAAGCGCTGTTTATCAGGGATAAGACCTAGCTAGATTGATTTTTCTACCAAAACTCTCTGCATAGTAAATTTCATGGAAATATTTGCAGTTGTTTCCGAGATTCCGATTAATTATATAATATAAGATTTTAAATTATCCTTCAACGACAAATTCATTTGCCAAATTAGATTATCGCAACACTCGCAACACAATCAAATTAGACCGGATGGCTCAATGACTGATTACAAAAAGACCGATGAAAATGACCTGCTGACTGACAGACCGAGCTGGCGCGAAAATAAAAACCGACACGTGACGTCAGCCGTCTGTACAGCGTCCTGTTTGGTCTGTTGATAGGATAACACTAAAAATAATATTGAATTATTTCTTATTAGAGTCCACTACATCAGTCTACAAACCCTGTGGGATTGAGCCGCGATAAAAAATAGCCTATGTCTTCCCCCATCGTCTAATCTATCTGTGCCAAATTTCATCAAAATTGGTGCAGTGGTATCGGAGGGAGCCCATTCAATTGAAACAAACATACATACAAACAAATCTTTCCTGATTACAATATAAGTACCAGGACTACAGATTAAGGATCTGCATATATTTTTATATAATGTAGAAAATTAAATACTCGCTGTTAAGTGGTCCTGAACTCCGGAACTCTTATCAACAAAGTAATCGTACAAAACTAAAGCACTGTCATTTTTTTGCGTTCAGGATGCTGTTGGGGCTTCCTCGCTACTGCAGTGCATCGGGTATGTTTGCAGAAGCACGAGTGGACTGCTTTTATGCTACCATGCGCAAAAGATGTGCATCTCTGGTGCGCAGGGTGCGGGGAAGCGCCAACAGCATTCTGATCATGGTTGCGGGTCGGCTTGACTGCCCTTACATTCGTCACTGCTGCGCCATATCTAACGGCATGGTGCAGAAGTGATGCATGTAATTTACAAAATAATTTAAATTAAATTACTAACATATATTATTATTATTATAAGCTTTACTAACCATTGAGTCTATGTAACTTTAATAAATAAATCATTCATTCATTCATTCATTCATTCATTTTATGTAAGAGGCCCGACAGCCTGCTACATGTAGCCGGTTCGTTCTATCTGATGCTCTACTTTGCACGTAGTAACACTTGTCATTAATCTTAACTAAACAATTAATTGTACAGCCAACACTACTGGACAGAATTAAAATATTCACGAGGATTTATTTGCTGCAAAAATAACAAAACTGACTATGAAAGACTAAATAAATGTTCAAAATCCGAACAAAATCCAGAGCCACTGTGCTTAACATTACCTTGAGCTGTGACAGGCTGACACTTCGCGGTCTCGTGTCCAGAAAGTTCTAGCAGGCTCCGGGCTCCGGCAAATGTTAATTTGAACATTTTTGTTTGTTAACACTCTGTTAACTGAGTTAACAGCAGCCCGGATAACACTCACTTGCACAATATAAGATTTAAAGCCTTTGTTTCGTATTAAAGCAAAAATACGGTTAAGCAATTACTTAGCGCAACGCGAAGTCTTGTTTAATTATTCAGTGGAATTAGAAGCATGTGGGTGTAAGATGACTGAAATTTGTTTAAAAATATCATCCAAGTGCGAGTCGGATTTGCACAAGAAGGGTTCCGCACAAAACGGCAAAAAACACGTTTGTTATATGGGAGTTCCCCTTTACTTTTTATTTCATTCAGTTTTTTTTATTTGTTTTTGTGGCGGCAACAGAAATACATCAACTGTGGCAATATCAAATGTTAATCTATCACGGTTAAGGATGTATCTCCGAGTGCCTGGTGACAGATAAACAGACGGATGAACGGACAGACGAATAGACAGACAGACAGCGAAGTTTTACCCTTTGGGAATGGAAACGGGACCCTTAAAAGAGACAAGACAAAAGTATTATGATAAACGGAAAATATAGTAAAAATACGTACATTTAATGGATAGTTTTCCGAGATGCATATTACCGGCGGTAAGGCTTAGAAGTAGGTAATAAAGTTTGATGCCATAAACATAACCTAAGATTATATCATGTTTAGAGCACAAAATCAGGTTCACTGCTGCATTACTGCGAAACAACCAGTTAGTGCATTTTATAAGGCATCATAACATACCGTTATAAAATATGAATTTACATTAAAATGCACTCGTATTCAAAGAATTATTTTTGCAATAAAAACAGCAAAGTAAACTTCGCATACTTTGAGTAAACGTAATTTGTACTTGTCTTAATATATGCGACGATACTTTTTATTTCGCGATAATATTATACGGGGTATTAATATTTTTTGTTTTGTGCATTTGAATTAGCGTGTCTGAGCACGATTAGCTTTACTGCTTATAACAGAAGTAGTGAAGTATGGCTGCACGATAACTTATGCGCAGTTCGTTTTGATGTTTATCACGAGCACCAGCATAGAAGTCTTGCCGAATTTTCTCTGAAATGAACATGAAGGCCCAAGCGGGGTTGGGGATTTTAAGGACCAGGAATGCACGTGCACAGCACCAGAGGAGGAGGTAACCTCACTCAGTCGGCGAAACACAACGAAAGACGAGCTGATCCATTCGTGCTGAAACTATAAGATGAAGTTAAGCTCCAATCTACAAGTTATAAAGTTAAAGCTATCTGGACTGGCCTATATAAGACGGTATTTTAAGGAAAATGCTATAAAACGTTTTTTTTATTTATTTAAACTTTATAACTTCTTCAGTTAAAAAAAAAAAAGAAATTTGAAAGGTAGTATTTTCTAATGTAGGCCTGTGTTACATAATGTTCCTGTAGATAGTGAAACTGTGCTACCCGCTTACCTGATACACCTGAACAATTAGGAGATTATCGCGTAGTTTAGAAAACTAAAGTTGGGGTCTATTACGTCTCAAAAGTTTTGAAGAGCGATTATAATTAATAACATTCTATAGATGATAGATATTCAATATTCATGACATTAGTCATCATCACTGTTATGGGCCTCATATATATTATATTTAAATTACTAAGTTTAATGTGCGTAACGATGCATTTAAAATGATAGAAAAAGCTCAGGTAGGTACTTTTAATTTTTTCCTAAGAGTCCGCTTAAAGGCACTAGTGACTGGCTGCTGGACTTGCAGGCTGGACCGTGAGTATGGCGCATAAAGAAATACTTTGTTTGTTGTAAATGCGATATCTTCTTGATACAAAATAGGAAAAACTGTGGAAAGGGTTAATGTAAGCAGAATTATATATTGGAATAAAATCACGCCCGACGTAACATGATAGCTAACGTACAGATAAGTGTTATCGGCGGCGTGCGACATATGTTCACGAGGATTTTATAGTATAATAGTGTAGTACATACGACTGAATATGTATAGTGCTGGGCTTCTCAAGTTGTGCGTCGCGACGACCTGGGGCGTAGCAGCCTCTATCTGGAGGCGTCGCGAGGCGATCTACATAGAATAGATTGACTTCGTCGATGTGTCGAGGGCGCGCGACGACAGGCGACACTTCATGGATTAGTCCTATGACGCCAGCCCCAAGCTCCAGTACAACAAATATTGAAACTGCTTCAATTTTAGAGCTCGATTTGTCTCGAGTATTGTGCCATTCAGTATTCTTTAATCTTTTACCATTTGCATCATCCTACAATATATGCGAAACAGGTTTTTCTGCAACCGCAGTAATAAAGAATAAGTATGTAGGGGCTACTGCTGCAGCCTCCAGTACATTTATAATATAAAAGATGTATGATAAATATTTGATAAGTCAGAACGATCGGGGATGATAAATAAAACCGTTCCGGTTGAATGCTGAATGATAACTACTTTATTAATAAAATGAATATAATACAAGTTACAAGCGCGCATACGACACGCTGCGACAAACGAAGAAAATTCTTACTTAAAGTACAAATCGAATATCTATTTCGAGAAGGAGATAATATATGTAAAAGGACTAGACCGATGGGCTTACTTTAGCTGGGAGGGTTATAAAAAAGCCCTGGTTTAATGAATTTTTACTGTCACGGTAACGGTGGCCGGTTTGTTGACACCAGTTCCTTCATACTTTACATGAAATATGTGATGAAAAATAATTCCGATCAATATCAATAATTTAAAAACAGATTCCCATCTACGTACTTGCGTGAAATGGAAAACTCCTGTGCGGCCAATTGATCAGCGTCCACATTGTCACGTTTCGCCCACCTGTCGGCTGTCACCTCCAACACCCCCCGACATCCCCCGACACCCCCGCGATCCCCCGACACCCCCAGGACCACGTGCACAGCCCCCAGTATTATGTATCTTATGACGACTCCTCCTAATTATTGCAAACTTACTTTGTGAAATCAAAACTTTTCGTAAACAGACGGATTCCACTTTTGAGGGGAAGTAAAAGTTAGAGTTGGTGTGTGAGATGAGTGTAACAGACTTAAATTAACTTTACTTAAGAATTATTATTACAACACAACACAACCGACAAGGACAAAATTAAAACTAAAGTCATAATTTTGAATTTAAGTTTAACAAAAAACTTACATACATTAGATACAGTAGAAGTTACAACTAATTTTTTAGAACATCATTTTTCTATAAAAAGGCAGAAAATGAACACAAAAATTTCAAAAAGACATTAGTACGTGGTTTTACCGTGCTTTTATTGTATGATATTATAACTTACTTCTCTGACAGATCAGAATCAGAACTTACATATCACTTAATATAGAGCAGCTATAGCCCCACATAGTTGGCCCCAGACGTATTGACCAGTTCATTCCTCTGGACTAGGCTGACAATGGTGTAAGAATGCCGTATGTGCTTGGGCAACCATACGACATTTAAAAACCGACTGTCCCAGGCACTACAGTATTTCAAGAGTGGTTACTTCGCTCGAAGAATACTGTATAAATCATCCATTGACGGATGCAAACTTTTTATAGCCCCAGATATTGTAATACAAAGTTGATAATTTGAATGACAAGGATTCTGGACTGGGACTATAGATTACATTGGATCCGAACTGATATACGTATATGGTCGATCAAAATTTCGGGTATTTTGGGCATACCACCCACTGCTTATGTAAATTCCGAAAAAAATAATATTTTACTAAATAAAATAACATTGCGCTTTCTAAGGCGCTGAGGTCATTTACCTCCTAACGGGTGCTTTAAATAGGGAGAAAAGACCTGCCTAAGTAACAACAATACAATCAGCTGTGTTAGGGCAATGACCTTAGAGTAAAGACCGTAATGTAATTATAGCCGTTTTTTTTTTTCAAATTTGTTTTTTGCCTAAACGTCTTAACATATTAAGCAGTAGATCATATTGCCTAAAACATCCGTAGATTTTGGACATCCTTATATAATATATGAGAGGCTCACACACTTGTCTAGTCAAGAATCAAGATGCATTCAAAACTTTCGACGGCGAACTTCGAAAACAAAATGTATGGGATTTGACGTATTACATCGCAAGCGACATGTCACTTAACGATGACTTATGTCAAATCCCATACATTTTCGCCGTCGAAATTATCGAATGCATCTTGACTAGAGACCCAGGTGGCCGTCGTAACCGCGATAGAGCCGTAATTAACGTGAAAGCCCCGCGAGAGCAAAAAGTACCGCGGGCGAAATTCACCCACAATTACACAGAAACCACGCGAGTAAACGTTACACAACTTTTGCCTTTTGCATGCACTAATTAATTTTTAATTTTTTAATTTTGCATTAGTTGCATAAACTGTACATTATAGTTAATATGTTGCTGTTTTATCGCAGCTTATTTTTAATGAACTTTTTCCAGCAGCGTTGATCCTTTAATATTAGGTAAGACAGCCAGCAATGTTCAAGCAACAACTCTATTTTCGATATAATCTCGGTTCAGTCAACGTGCTGACTCATTCGCATACGCCTGAAATCGTGCGCCCGCGAGCGTAATAGCCTTAAATCCTAACGAGATTTAACCGATAGTAATTGCTACAACTGTCCTACAATTGTGTGTTAACGTTGTGTAATTTTACGTTAATATAAGAAATCAATGTAAATTGTACATATTTTATGTCACTTGTCACTAGTGATCTCTCGATATCTCGCCTGACTGTCGTAACGGCAGGAACCAGAATCTATTACGTCATTTCGATTTATGTACTCCAAAATACCGCGAAAATACCGCCATAATAAATTTGGATTGTTCTGTACGGCTGTTTCTGGTTCGTGCACTACGCCGCGCCGTTCAACGACTGTATTAAAATTATTTAGGTCAGCGAATCTCTATCGTATACTTGTTTACGCCTAAAATAACATATTTAATGCTCATTTCCAACATACGTATTATGATATTATATGGCCATATAATGTCTATCTATCTATCTATCTTCAAAGTAGCGATGACGAAGTAGTAGTAGTGTAATCTACGGTAACGGCAGTTCCAATAAAAATACTTTTATAACGAGACACCGGCATAGTCCGACTATAATGTCTTTGATTTTCACTTTGTGATTTTCACTATGCACTATGCAGTCCCTATTGTTAAATAATCTGAGATGTAGGTAATCACTCATAAGGAATAATAATTGAACTATACTTAGGTGGTTTGAAAATTCACGGCCCATAGTACTTGCTGAAAGAAAAGTGTTTGTATATAATATAAAATTTACCCCTTCAACAGCGATTATCAAGGAAAATATAATTTAAAAAAACTCTCCAAAACGGCTCTTTCAGATCGACAGCGTCTCGTTGTAATCTGAATATTACCAATCATCATCCCCGATTATAAATTTTTATGTTGAAAAAAGGGATATAATAATGAAAACCAGGCCTCAAATATTGGACAAGTTATGAAATTCTTAGCAAGCCTCGCACCCGAGCGCACAAAAGGCCGCGTACGACGCGGCGGCGTAACGCGTTGTCTCTGCAAACGACAGTCCGAGCGTCAAGTTGATAGTAATTCTCTATTGCAAAATTTTTCACCGGTAAGACCTAATCATAATATAAAAAATTCTTTTACTCTAGTTTTTTCAAACGACGATTTACTACCCAGAAAATTATAACCATAACCTACAGGTTACACTGACTTTTCTAATTTGAATTGTCCTTACTAGATTTTCTTCATTTTGATTGACAACACAGGATATTTATTGGACTCTTAAATATACAAACTAATTTAGGATTTAGTCACCATTCTAAAATGAATAAGATTTTATTCAATTCATATTATTAAAATACTTTCAAAATATCTGTTCAATTTCTAGTTGCGTTGCTTGTCGATATTATTTTTACTGACATAATGTTATTGAAAAAAAAAAAGTTTTTTTTTTATTGTGTTTATTTAGCTACCCTTCATTACAATTAGTATGTAGTCAGTTCTAATATTTTCGACTTTTTAGCCATTTTCTTCGGTATCTAACATATGATTAGCCGGGGTAGGGTTTGTCTTTAAAGGTCTCTCTTTCCTGTTGAAATCGACACATCATTTTTTTAAATTCATCTTATTATTAACGAGAGTTTTATTTTTTATTTTATTTATTATACGAACGAGGTAAAAACATAATATTTAAATATTACATCAAAATATTTCTTGCTATGTTTTCTATATTATTACGATAATTTAAAATCACTGCGCGCTCACTGAAAATGCGAAACTTCAGTTTTCTGCTGACTTGGCGCGGATTGTTCTAGAAATGTTGTCTTAAAGAAGCACTTTATAAAAACGAAAAGGAAAGAGATTTATATTATTGAAGAGTGGTTTTATACGTGCCTTATGTAACATGCTTGTAAATCGCGCCTAAGTACTTGTACCTTTTATTTGTCATTTATCAGATAATTATCATAATATAGCTATTTTATATTTGCATAGCTTTATAAACATGAGTATTGGATAGGTTTTTCGTTTGTTTCGTCATATACTTTTTCAATAAAACATTGTATTAATATAAACAGTATAAATAAGCGAGGAACACAATGTATTATGTAATATCGGGCGTATTTGCCGGCGTCTCTACATTACAATATTTCATGAATATTATTTCCACGTCATATTTTCAATAAAACGGCACAATATCTTATAGCGAGTAACAACTGATTCTAGACACAAGATTCTGGAGCAGGGAGCTACAAAAGGTACTCTTTAGTTGTATCTTATATAATGAATAACTTATTATATTATACATTAAACGAAATATTCTTGTATATATTCTTCTTGTAGTCAAAATCGTACAATTTTTGCGTTGTTGGCAAACTGGTGTATTGGATATGAATGCCGGTCAAACAAATATTTTGTGATTCTTTTTTTATCTACTAGAACTTCGAGCAAGCGTGAGAATAATATATATCACTACATCGTCACTAAGCGATGCACATTTTCTAGAAATCTGGCAGCCGCTATCTGTTGCAAGAAATAATATGCGACTGGCTCAGTGAAAACTGCATAATTCTCCATCTTGCGTCCTCAGCTGTCGTATTTTTGTTTACATTAACATTAGGCACAGCGCAGACGGGCCACAGGCAACCTCAAGCAGTGTCACTAAATGTCTCTAATGGATGCCGCGACCGACTACGTGTCATGTGAAGTGAGTCAATGGAGTATGATAATATAGCGCGTGTCAACAGATAGTCGCGGCGTTGTGGCCCGTCTACGCGGAGCTTATACTCTGTTCAGATCCAATTTAATCTAAATGTAAACAAAGTATAATAGTACACTATAATGCTACTAATTTAAATGTCATTAATTTACTGTTCAATTAAGAATATGATATTATATTAAACAACCTCCGTGGTCTAGTGGTTAGAGTATTGCCTCTTGACTTGGAGGTCGTGGGTTCGATTCCCGCATTGGAACAACAAAAAATATTTTTTCCAAGTTTGGTTAGGACAATGCAGGATGATCACCTGATTGTCTGACAAGAATGATGATCCATGCGTCGGATGGGCATGTAAAAAGTCGGACCTGCGCCTGATCTCTCGCCAATCGTGTCGGTTATCCGTCCCACTGGGTTATGACTTATGAGAGTAAAGGAAGAGAGAGTGCTCTTGTGTACTTGGCCACTATAAAATTACTCCTGCGTAACTGGCCTGACTTCAATGAAACCCGCCACCGTCACCGAGATCGGTGTGGGGAGTTATAACATTAAATAGACCGAATTACTGGTAAATCATTTTGCTTACATTTAGACTAAATTTGATATGATGTATTGTGTATAACAGAACAATTCAAACCGTTTACATGTCAGCGGTCCGGGTAATGGTAGAAATACATCGTCTATTGTATACTTTCGTAAGCTACGGGCGTTTGTTTGAACAAAAAATTGATAATTGATTGATGTGGGGCTTAGGCGTGTTTACTTGTCGCCCGAAGACAGCCACTACGATAGTTTGAATTATTCATGAGCTATTTCGGAGCACGTACATCAAATATTAGATATACCTTCTTTTGTATTCACAATTTGGCTACCGTTGTCTCGAATATCTCGTGCAAAGAACGTAAATGAACCTAAAGATTTCTTGTCTTAAAATTATGGCAGAAAAGTAACTTAATAATTTGGACATAATTGGGTGGCGATCGACTGGAAGCGAGAAGTGGGAAAGTTGATTATTGTCGACTTCTCGGAAAGTGGGAACAGAAGTGGGAACTGGAGTTCCCGTGGAGCAGACGTGACTGGGCATAATTAGCGACTTCGTATTCTCGCCGCGTGGAAATCTTGTTTTTACACTTTCTGCGTTAATGGTTAAAGCGATTAATAGATGAGCTTACATTTTTCTTTCTTCAGTAAAACAGTTTTTGAAGATCGGGAACGCACTTGTAACTCCGCTGTTTTATATCAAATAAGTTTTAAAATTTGTGACCGCATTTATTTTCTCAGGTGTTTCGGGTATCTCTGGGCGGCCGCTAACAAGCAGGCGATCCGTTTGCTCGTATCTATTCTGTGAAACTATGTGCTACGTTTGAAAGTTATGTCACGGAAGGCTGACTCTGATTAGGGCGCGAAGTCACGGCAAATTCTTGCTAACTACAGTTTGCTAAAGCGTCTCCGAAGATCTTTGACTCAGACAATAGCTTGCTATTTGACCTCCAAAGTTTTAGTTAAAAGCCACTTTCTCACGTGAGCTTAAAATACCTAGGGATCCATATTTTGCGTGAGACGTTTTGGAGGAATTTTATTGTATGTACGCCAAAACCGAGATCTATACACAGTCTTTTACTATACGAAAATCATCTATTTATATTCATAATTACAGAAGCTAGAAGCGTGGACAGGACAGAGCGAAACTATAAGGGTTCCTCAAGCATTACGGAACCACAATTTGTTTATTAGGTACTTTAAAGACTAGAAATGATAAGTTATTCTTTATTTTATTTTGAGACGTGAACAATAGGATTTTTCTAACGTTTTAACTCTCGCATATTGAAACTATTTTGTCAGAAGAAAATGACGTGGTATTTGCTGAGACTCCCCTAGGGCCCCAAGTGAGATTAAATTCCTCACGTAATTTATGGACACCCACTTTCTATAGTAATGAATTTAATAAACTATAATATTATTTAGTTGGAGGCTAGTTATTAATGTGTTAATGTTTGTAGCTCTGCACATTATGTACTATGTTTAGATCCAATTTTATCAAAGCGGCAAAAAATTAATAAAATAGTGGACCAAATTAATATGTCACTGATTTTCTTCATTGTACATTTATATCAGTAGCATTATGTGTTCCATTGTTCTCTTTGCTTATGATTTGATTAAATTGGATTTAAACGGATTATAGTTGCTATTAATTTAATTTAGCTTGTAAATGACAGTTTAGAGACAAATAACGTATTAATTCTGCAATTATAACACAAATCTCCAGTATTTATCTAATATATAATATTAGTACCTACCTGTAGAGCCTGTGGAATGGATTAGCATACAATCAGCATAATATTGAGAGGTGAAGGCTTCAACACTTAATTGTATTGTTGTCAGAGTATAAATCTATTGTAAATACTAAATATTTTCACCTTGCTCTACATTTATAATACTTGTTCAAGATGTATGTCCATAAATTAATATAATGAAGAACAAAACTCAAAAACCTCTAATTTAAATTATTTATTATAAATAATTACAAAATTATATTATACATAATTACAGACTTTAAATTACAAAATTATAATTAGTACCTAGTTGCGATTTGTACTTAACTGATAAATTATATCTTTGTATACATATAGAGAGAAAACAAAACTTGAGTGGTGTCAAGGGACACCCGGATGGAACGAAGTTCGGATGAAAATATCTGGCTTGCTTTCTATAAGAGAGAGAGAGACAGACAGAGACACATGCGACGCCGCTCAGCTTACAATAGCTTACTATAGCAAAAAAAAAAAAAAGACATACAGACAGACAATTGTACATGTATATATAAAATAAATAATAATACAATATCCGAACCGATATTATCCATACATACATTACATACATACATACATACACACATATTATATACATACATACATCAATATAATAAATGTATACGCGTAAATATTTAATTTTTATAAAAAATAAAATTATCTTTTGTAATTAAAAAAGTGTCGTGACAACTTTTCGTAAGAATTTTTTCCGTCTAGCCCCCTTTTACAACGCGCGATAAGGAACTTCGTCCCAAAATAATATTTTAGAGAGAAGCAGCACTCGGACGCTCCTAGTTAGCTTTTAGTTAGCTTTTTAGCTTTGGCAACAAACTTGACATTCATGCGTAAGACGCTACATTATGGAGTAAAATTACTTAAAAGTTAAAATGACACGTATATTACTTTTGGGTGGTTGAATTTATGATTATAATTATATATCCTTTTGACAGCGGGGCGTTTTAACAGAAGTTTAATGTTTGAAAAAAATATATTATTTCTTCTCCTGATTTCAAATATGGAAGTAATGGAGGAGCATTTTTAAGTCGCCTTAGCTGTTTGAGCATTTGGAGGTATGGAGTTCTCGTGATGTAGCAGTAGCATGTAGTCAATATTATATGAGGCCAGCACGAGACTGAGCGATGTGGGCATCAGATACTCATTCGATATTCAAATCCTATCTGTTTTAAAATTGAGCTCTCCGTCTTTAATGTTTGCGAAATACGATTTACTGACTCTAGCAGTGCCCCTTTGACTGTGTACTACATGTAAACGGAGTATGGAACGGCTCTTAGTATAGCTGTTGTATTTTTTTAGTAGCCTTAAAGGTGTTTTCTTGCTGGGTAAAGGCAACCTCCGATGTCCTCCAGGTCTCACGGTCCTGGCCGGCCTGGCTGGAGTATGTCTTCTCGTCGTGCCATCTTGTCTCCGGTCAGCCACGGCAGCGTCGCGTTGTCCATCCTTTCTTAGTCTTTGACCAGCGGTCGGGATGCATTCAATTAATGTGTCCTGCGCAGTCTCAACTTAACTTGGCTCCTTTTATTCCTACGTCTTTAATACCTATTTTGGAATGTAGCGTATTACCTAAAAATAAACACCACGCTGCGCACTGTAACATAATGAATTTAATATTTAAAAAAATAATGGAATTAGGTATTGAACTCCATAAAATTTATGTAACAACACTCAGCAGAGAACTGGGCAATATAAGTTCGGAGAAAATATTAAATGCAGCTTATGATAAACAAAGTAATAAAATAATTAAGCTGGCATCGACAAATTGAGCTCGTAAAAATCTGTGTCGAAACCATAAATGCAAAGCAATTATCATGCGCAAAATGACCGCTACCTGTGCTTATATAACACGGCCGGTACTGAGTACTGACGAACCGAATATACACAGGGTGATAACTTTCATGTTCACGGGCCGAGAGTAAGTGCAACCGTGGGCTTAGTATGACCACCCTAGAATTTAGTCTATTCCACAGAAGATAAAACAAAATAACAGATAGTAGAAACATTAATACCGTTCGTAGCAAAATTGGTCTTATTGTAAGGCAGCAAGTTTGAAGCAACTTCTACAAGAGAAGACAATATTTATTTTTGCTACAGACATTCAAGCACGACCTCGCACGGCAGCCATTTCCTGTTAACTTTTGACAGCTACGAGTAGGAACGTAACTTCTAAAAATGTCAAATACTCGTCGTCGTGTCGGTCCAAAAAAGCTGTTCCTATCTGTTCTACGGCGCTATTCACAAGGCAAGTTATCGAATATAAGAAAGTATTGAACCGACACGGATTCGATATCTATCACAATATTTACATTTTTTTATCTAAGATGAAAACAACCATTAAAAAGTTCAAACTTAAAAATTAATGAATTATCTGGGAGAATTCCGAACACAGGGCGAACTGTAGTAAATCTATAACAATGACAAATAGTCAATAATACTCAATTTTAATTGAGTTCGAGCAAGGTTTCGATGAAAACTGCAACTAGGTACATTATTATATTTTTGAAATATCAACATAATACGAGCATGAGCCAGAAATCGAAGTTTTACCTCGTTCATTTTGTTTTTCAACACACCCGTTATATAATATAGAGAATAATTAGGCTGCAATTAAACCGTGTCATTCGAAAAATTACATCAACTGGTTCGTTTGTGCTGAATAATGTAGTTACGAGCGAGTTTATAATTATTATTGGTACAATCAACCACAGTCACATACACACATACGGGTCGTGGTCGCTTGAAATTAATTATAGTCATATTTCAAATAGTATTGTGGTCATGAAAATAACTAATTAGTTTCTGTCTCATTTATTTTCATAAGTTAATGTGGAAGCTTCTCGGATTCAGTTGTGATTTCAGAAAATATGTAATTTAATTGTCACAAGTTAATTAAACAATTACAATTTAAGGTTTCGCTTTAATTATTTGGTACGTTACTTATATTAAAGAAATGGCATATTAATTTACCATGGCGGACAAAATAAAGTAATGTTTGTTAATATTTTTCCCTGGAAACGGCCGCTTTTATGCTTTGCATAATATTAACTTATTAATGAAATTATTACATTCTCCAAATTAAGTGAATTAATTAAATCTGTTTATAACAAGATTAAAATTGAAAAGAGGATTACGTTAATATAATTAATTTAATCTTATTACAGCAAATTCTGGCAAGATCTTGCAGAATAATAAAATTTGAATTAATAATATGAGAATAATCTGACATATTTAGTTTCATTAATATATTCAGAAATATGGAGGCATTACATACTACTTGGTAATAAAAAATATATAATTTTATGTATAGTTTATAATTAAATACAATTAAAAAGTACCAAAAAATTTTTTTTTTGCGAAATTGGTAAACAAAACCTGCATCATTAGTTTGCTTACATCATATACAATGCATTCATTACGGTAAGTAAATATATCGGAGTTATTTACAATATGTTCCTGCGGCCGTATACTTCATACCTACTTCATACACTTTAATCCAAGAGTGACGTCACTTGTAACCCGACTTTAGTATGGAGCGTTTTTACGAGACTTGCGAAATTTTGTATACAAATCGCTGTACCTTTGATATACGGTTTCTTCTGAGAAGTTAATTATATTTAAGAGTACTATTTTAATTATGTAGTGAGTGCTAATTTATGCAAAATAATAATCAGTCCGCTTGCCTATTAAGATGTTTTTGTGGTAAAAAGCTGAAGTAATTGCGTAACTTATTAACTTCCTTTTTCACTTTCAGCAGCGAATCATTACCGAGGAACGAATACGAGTACTTAGGTACATTAGTAATTAACTATTTACTAATATGTGACATAACGCTACGAACATTTTTACATTCCTTTCCCAACCTACTATACTTTGTTATGTTGTTTGTTATGTATATTTTAAATCCAACATCAATACAAGATTACGGTGCACATACCAACTGCGTCATACTACAGACCAACGACGTTTACGATCAAATACGTTCCCCTTTTAAAGCCTTTTAACCTCTTTATACTCATTTTAAAAGTTGTTACTGTATATAAGTAATAAGTATTATATAGAATATATAAAATACTGAAATATCTAGTACTACATGTATAGTTATTCAGTCGTGTGGCGCGAAATCGCGGCTTATCGCGCGATAGGCGGGCGGCGGCTGTCGGGGACCACTCGAGACGCGCGTCTAATTACAACGTTATCTTATCGCCTGTTAGCGCCAGCTACCGGCGACTGTAGCTGGTGGCCATCGGCAGAGTACATACATACATACACTATACAACACAATTACACTATACTAAGAAACAAAAAATAAGCAGGAACTTTGTAGAGTTGCAGTTACATTGTGGCCCAACACCAAGTTACACGCTTACATAAATGGAACACTGGACAATCATCGCTGTACCATCCTACTGTATCATATTTTTGCAAATAAAAAATTATATTTCTATTTCTAAAAAAATACCGAGCTATAGTTACCGACGGGCGACGTGCATTTAATCGGATGGGCCTAGCAGGAACATTTGTCAGCGGCGTAAACGTAATGTTATCGAATGTAATTTATACGGGCGCTATCATGATTTTGACAGATCTTCATACAATCTTTATTCGATAACGTTATGTTTACGCCGCTATCAAATATTCCTGCCAGGACCACAGTTAAAAAGTTTGATAACGAGAAAAATCTATACTAATCACACTTTCGCATTTATAATACTATAAATTATAAATACGAAAGTGTGTCTGTCTGTCTGTTACTTCTTCACGCTTTAACCGCTGACCTAATTTTGACAAAATTCGGTACAGACATACTTTGAGTCCTGGGAAAGGACATAGGATACTTTTTATCCCGAAAAAGTACAGCGTTCCCGAGGGATACTGTATTTACGCGGGTGGAGTCGTGAGCAACAGCTAGTTATTTATAAGCTTGGTTAACAAGACAAATGACTGTTTGTAGGTAATCTTAAAAGGGCAGCAATCGACTACAAGTATGTTTATAGACGTCCTAAATGTCATTATCCCCACTTATTAATAAAATACCACGGATACGCTACGTTCCGGCCAGAGACCATTGTTCCAGTCAGGGAGCAACAAGACCAAGACCAGATCTGTCGGTCTGATTTTCGTTCCGGCCTGTGGCAGCAGACAGACCCTCAACACCGGACTGCGGACTATTGGAGACGGACCTCCTACCAAGCTAAGTGCCGTGTGCCAATCTACCCCTAGTCTCTCCGATAACCCAAAGGCTGAACCAGACTTCGTCGGCTAGTCAATCCGCGACCCCTCTCTAGTCATTTTTTTTTTATTTCATATAATATACTATTGTTACAATAATTTTTGTATTTTTTTTTATTACACCTGTAACACATGTTACTGTCTTTGTCTGATGCGTTGAAAAAGCCACTCGACAAATACATCACCATACAAATAAGTATATAGCGACTTGAAGCTACTATACATAAATAAAATAAATAATAAAAAAAATAAAAAAACCCGACTGCAAAAAAGACATATACCTAAGCAACGCACTAAAAGACCGAAACAAGTTTGAGAAAACTGACTACACTATGAGCTGAAACCCTAAGTGAAATAATTGACGTTATATTTGGTAGCAGGCGGGACCCATTCGCAAATTATAAATCGTACAAAAATATATGGGCCCCGTCTGCTAACAAACATAACGTCAATTATTTCACTTAGGGTTTCAGCTCATAGTGTAGTCAGTTTTCTCAAACTTGTTTCGGTCTTTTTAGTACGTTGCTTAGGTATATGTCTTTTTTGCAGTCGGGTTTTTTAATTTTTTTAATTATTTATTTTATTTCAGTCTTTTCAGTTGCTTTTGAATTGTAGTTATCTATGCAGGCGGGTTTTTGTTTTTTATTATTATTATTTATTGTTATATTTAATATAAAACTGCAAGTTATATACATATTTAGAATCAGTATTTAAAATCCTTCATTTTGATACCCCACTCGATATACTTGGTAGATATTATTTTTTTTTACCTCACAACATGGCGTCTAACATCCGCCATTTTGTTTTTTTTTTAATGTCACCTATCTAAGAACACTTGAGCTATTAAGACGAATCTAACGATACCTCAAATGTGAAAATCCGTTTAGCGGTTCTGAAGATACAAGGTAATAAAGAATATTACATACATACATATATACATACATACATACATACAAGATACGCGCTAAACACATAACCCTCCCGTCAGTCGGGTAAATACAAAATCTATTTCAATTTGACTTCTGGCAACTGTCAACATGGGGGATTTACATGGGTGACTAAAGCCGCACGATTTAAGCCGCACGGCGAAAATCGACCGTGTAAATGGCAATTCGGCGAGGCCGCAAGTGACTAAAGCAGCAAGCCCCAACTTTTGTAGCGTTTACACGGGTGACTAGCCGCACGATTTCCGCAGCACGGTGAAAATCGACCGTGAAAATTCCAATTCGGCGAAGCCGCAAGTGACTAAAGCAGCAAGCCCCAACTTTTGTAGCGTTTACACGGGTGACTAGCCGCACGATTTCCGCAGCACGGTGAAAATCGACCGCGAAAATTCCAATTCGGCGAAGCCGCAAGTGACTAAAGCAGCAAGCCCCAACTTTTGTAGCGTTTACACGGGTGACTAGCCGCACGATTTCCGCAGCACGGTGAAAATCGACCGCGAAAATTCCAATTCGGCGAAGCCGCAAGTGACTAAAGCAGCAAGCCCCAACTTTTGTAGCGTTTACACGGGTGACTAGCCGCACGATTTCCGCAGCACGGTGAAAATCGACCGCGAAAATTCCAATTCGGCGAAGCCGCAAGTGACTAAAGCAGCAAGCCCCAACTTTTGTAGCGTTTACACGGGTGACTAGCCGCACGATTTCCGCAGCACGGTGAAAATCGACCGCGAAAATTCCAATTCGGCGAAGCCGCAAGTGACTAAAGCAGCAAGCCCCAACTTTTGTAGCGTTTACACGGGTGACTAGCCGCACGATTTCCGCAGCACGGTGAAAATCGACCGCGAAAATTCCAATTCGGCGAAGCCGCAAGTGACTAAAGCAGCAAGCCCCAACTTTTGTAGCGTTTACACGGGTGACTAGCCGCACGATTTCCGCAGCACGGTGAAAATCGACCGCGAAAATTCCAATTCGGCGAAGCCGCAAGTGACTAAAGCAGCAAGCCCCAACTTTTGTAGCGTTTACACGGGTGACTAGCCGCACGATTTCCGCAGCGCGGTGAAAATCGACCGCGAAAATTCCAATTCGGCGAAGCCGCAAGTGACTAAAGCAGCAAGCCCCAACTTTTGTAGCGTTTACACGGGTGACTAGCCGCACGATTTCCGCAGCACGGTGAAAATCGACCGTGAAAATTCCAATTCGGCGAAGCCGCAAGTGACTAAAGCAGCAAGCCCCAACTTTTGTAGCGTTTACACGGGTGACTAGCCGCACGATTTCCGCAGCACGGTGAAAATCGACCGTGAAAATTCCAATTCGGCGAAGCCGCAAGTGACTAAAGCAGCAAGCCCCAACTTTTGTAGCGTTTACACGGGTGACTAGCCGCACGATTTCCGCAGCACGGTGAAAATCGACCGCGAAAATTCCAATTCGGCGAAGCCGCAAGTGACTAAAGCAGCAAGCCCCAACTTTTGTAGCGTTTACACGGGTGACTAGCCGCACGATTTCCGCAGCACGGTGAAAATCGACCGCGAAAATTCCAATTCGGCGAAGCCGCAAGTGACTAAAGCAGCAAGCCCCAACTTTTGTAGCGTTTATACGGGTGACTAGCCGCACGATTTCCGCAGCACGGTGAAAATCGACCGTGAAAATTCCAATTCGGCGAAGCCGCAAGTGACTAAAGCAGCAAGCCCCAACTTTTGTAGCGTTTACACGGGTGACTAGCCGCACGATTTCCGCAGCACGGTGAAAATCGACCGCGAAAATTCCAATTCGGCGAAGCCGCAAGTGACTAAAGCAGCAAGCCCCAACTTTTGTAGCGTTTACACGGGTGACTAGCCGCACGATTTCCGCAGCACGGTGAAAATCGACCGCGAAAATTCCAATTCGGCGAAGCCGCAAGTGACTAAAGCAGCAAGCCCCAACTTTTGTAGCGTTTACACGGGTGACTAGCCGCACGATTTCCGCAGCACGGTGAAAATCGACCGCGAAAATTCCAATTCGGCGAAGCCGCAAGTGACTAAAGCAGCAAGCCCCAACTTTTGTAGCGTTTACACGGGTGACTAGCCGCACGATTTCCGCAGCACGGTGAAAATCGACCGCGAAAATTCCAATTCGGCGAAGCCGCAAGTGACTAAAGCAGCAAGCCCCAACTTTTGTAGCGTTTACACGGGTGACTAGCCGCACGATTTCCGCAGCACGGTGAAAATCGACCGCGAAAATTCCAATTCGGCGAAGCCGCAAGTGACTAAAGCAGCAAGCCCCAACTTTTGTAGCGTTTACACGGGTGACTAGCCGCACGATTTCCGCAGCACGGTGAAAATCGACCGTGAAAATTCCAATTCGGCGAAGCCGCAAGTGACTAAAGCAGCAAGCCCCAACTTTTGTAGCGTTTACACGGGTGACTAGCCGCACGATTTCCGCAGCACGGTGAAAATCGACCGTGAAAATTCCAATTCGGCGAAGCCGCAAGTGACTAAAGCAGCAAGCCCCAACTTTTGTAGCGTTTACACGGGTGACTAGCCGCACGATTTCCGCAGCACGGTGAAAATCGACCGCGAAAATTCCAATTCGGCGAAGCCGCGAGTGACTAAAGCAGCAAGCCCCAAAGTTGGGTATCATTCGACTTTTGCAGCACGGCGCTCAGCTCGGCGGAACGCGGTGGGCAAAGAGTAAAAAATATATGTATAGGAACGTATATAGGAACGTACAGGATACGTACAGAGGAACAGCTTTCATAGAAACTTCTAAATCGATACAAATTTTATAAATAAATAAATTCTTTTTGTTTAAAACATTGTAGGAACAAATATTGTTACATATTTATTTTAGTCACAAATGTTTCGTCATAATGACTGACATGCAAATATTATATTATTACATGAATATAAATTAAGCCATTATTATATTAAAATAAAATTAACTCATTTCATTACACACAATTTATTAAAATTACCTAATATTAATTACATTTGTAAGGGATGTCATAGAAGATTAGGGTAAATTAAAGTCTAGCGTTAGTACAGAGTTATTGAGAAAGTCTTATACACACCACAACCCAGCATCGAACCTGCACCAGCACGTGTGTGACTCAAGGGGTCTATTCACTATACTGTAATAATTATAATAAAGCAAGCCTATTTTTTTTTATATATTATATGAGACATTTTATATATTATTTTAATGTTACCCGACTGCGCGACGCAAAGGAGTAATAATGTGCTTATTAGCCTTCGAATGTATATACCTACATAATATGTGTGTGGATTGTACCTTTGGCAACTATTTAGACCAAACGCGTAGGCTCATTTCTTTACTAACTACCGTATACTTTCTATATATTTATATTTTTTATACTAGAAACTATTTCATTGTTAGGTATTCAATATATATTTAGGTCAAAAGTCCCGACTACTGGACTGACTTTTACTTTTCGTTTTTACGCAGTCGCGTTTTCTTTTATTTTTTCATACACATGCCATTTGCAAATTTTAAATCATATAAAAATATATGATTTTTATGGCCGATAGTTTAATAAAGCACTTATTATACTCAGATACAAAAAGAGGTCATGTTTAGAATAATTTTTCTGGTCTTATTTGGTGGCTTACTCTGTGGCTCAGTGGTTCAGCGCTTTGGTGCTCAAACCGGAGGTCGCAGGTTCGAATCCTGCCGAAGGAACAAAAGTATTTCTGTGTTCCTGGGTCATGGATGTGTATTAAATATGTGTATAATATAATAAAAATCTTAAATACTTATATGTAAGTATAAAATTATTAAATATACTTCCCGTTTTCTGGTACCTGTGGCACAAGTTCTTCGGATACTTAGCACGGGGCCAGATTGACGTGGTGTGGAGCGTCGATAGATATTATTATTTTTGTTTAAATATACCCAATAACAGCGGATTTATTGACCTTAAAATTGGATAAAAAGAATCTAACGTAAGATAAAAAGTGTTTTAGAAATCCTCAAAATCGGACATTTCTAAACTAAGCCCATAGGTCGATGCCGTCTTGTATTCCAAACTTAAAAGTAGAACACCCGTGTACCAATTCTACTTAGTTTTTGAGATAAATAATTTGGAAGATGGTCATTTTTTCAAGTCATCGATTCATAAAATTAATTTATTACGTCAATTGCGAGGCGTTGTAAACTTGTTATATACTTTGTTCGATACACCAGTTAGATGCGCATTTATTATACTTTATTACGTTTCTACCACTTGAGTCCTTTGAGAGATATTTAATTTTTTTTCACTTTTCAAACTTTATTTTTTTTCTTCGATACTAAGTTGTTTCCGCAATTATTTTTTATACTAAACCATACTTTGTCATAGTTTCTTTATTCAGTATTTTTTTCTATTGCCAATCAAACTAGGAATGGGAGAAATAAGCATTCTTTTATTTTTAATTAGCCTTTTAAGAGCATTTCTAAGAGCAAAGTTTCATATAGGTACCATAGATTTTACGAAAACAAAAAATTCATAAACTCCGATGAAAGGTTTTGTGAGCCCGGGAAGGGGTCCACTCTAGTTAGGCAATAACTAACCCGTGGTTATACATACAACCCGAAGGAAGCATCACGGAGCCGATCAGGACCCATGCCGCCGCTAGGCAATATATTGTATATAATATATATGTAATATATTGTAAAGAAAATAAAGAATTTTTGATTTTGATTTGATTTTGATTGAATATTAAAAAAATGTTATTTGTCGTCATGACAACCAACATTAATCAGTTGCATACGTACACATCACAATTCTCAATCTCACATGACACAAGAAAATTTTGCGTACGTAATTCACATCGTGATTGAGGCAAGGAATTTGTAAGTATTATATATACAACATATAATACTTACAAATTCCTTGGATTGAGGTCATATTGTTTAACTACCATGAATAAAAATAACACCATCGAGCTTTTGGAATACTATGAAAGGCATCCATGCTTATGGATTTATTGATTGATTGATTTATTTATTTATTATATATATCATAGATATATAATATTAATCACTAATATATATGCAATTATTCAAGCAGTTCTTGAATAATTGCATAATAATATTTCAATTCCGGCACGAACACCCATTCTGCTCAACATTTTCGAAGGAAATAACCAAGCCGCATGCTGCTTTAGTCACCCGTGTAAATGGGCTTGCGATTCGGCGAGGTGAGGCGATTTGGCAGACGGCTCGCCGCACGGCGAAAGCAGTCCCGTGTAAATGCCTCATTATTATTATATTCCATTACTAGCGACCCGCCCCAGCTTCGCACGGGTACAATACTGATACTAATACTACAGAATGTCTTAGGCCCCCACAGACGAGAGGCCGATCGTTTCAGCTGGAACTGACGTCAGTTCGGCCTGAACGGATTCGAGCACACACACGGAAAAAATCGCATCCAATCCAATTTACGTCAGTTCGGCCTGATCTGATTCGTGCCCACACACGGAACAGTCGCATCAGTCCATTCTGGTTTGCCGCGCGCTACGGTCGTGTTTATCAATTTTGTATTTAAACACCGCGAAAACTCATACAACGCTTGTACAAGATACACGCCCGCACGGCCGCGGCTCGGGCAAGAACTGAACCGATTTGTCCACACACGGTCAGGACAGGCCGCGCGTTCAGGCCGATCGGTCAGGCCAGAATTAATGTTGCCAACTTAGTTATTTTACAAAATTTTACTAAATTGAGTATTTTATTCCCTCCTTGGTAGAAATTTAGTTATTAGTAGTGTTTAAGTAGGAAAGAGCCAGACAGTAATGATATGCAAAATAGCTACTTAATACGTAATATTTCCTAGTATATTTTAATTTAATGATAAAATTTATAATCAAATTCAATTAGTTTTTTAGTAGTTTTAGTAGAAATCGATACGAGTTTAGTAGTTTCACAAAAAAAGAGCTGGCAACACTGGAACGAATCGCTTCAGTCCGTACGGCCGCCTGATGCGATCTCGAAATTGCACACACACGATACGATTTTGCATCCGTTCAGGCCGAACTGAAGGTAGACCGGACCATGTATGGGGCCCCACTAACAAAACGGGCGAAATCTAGTCAAAACAAACAGAAACAAATTAATATAGGTACCTACTAAAACTCAATGAAATAAGTAGGTGGGTATACTTTTATCCTATGAAATACCATAGATCTAAACTCCCCCCGCACGCACACCCCTGCCTTGGCGACGCCCACTTCGTAACGGGCCGTGCAGCAGAAATCGTCATATTTAATTTCGCCATAACTTCAAAACCACACGTCCAATTTCTATCATTCAAAGACCAAATATTATCTACATAAACTGTACTTAGTGATGAAATAATTTATTTTGATAAGGATTAATAGCATGAGTAAAATAAACGCGTTTAAATGTAGTCCAAAAAAAATTCAAGATTTCTAAATAAAAAAATGGTTGTTGTGCCTCACTCTACATAGATAGGTATAGTGTGTCGTGGACTTTT
Organism: Glaucopsyche alexis; assembly: GCA_905404095.1. NCBI lineage: Eukaryota > Metazoa > Arthropoda > Insecta > Lepidoptera > Lycaenidae > Glaucopsyche > Glaucopsyche alexis. The sequence goes on from FR990053.1 coordinate 537,963, forward strand.
TTGTAGATATTTATAAGATCTACAATTAATTAGAACATTTTATGGTTCTATCTTTTATAGTTTAGGCAGCGTACGCAAAATAAGTAACTTTTCTGGTTGATTTTTTACACCTTGTGTCCGAAAAACCCAAATATTTTACGGAACCCTATTTTTTTCCAAAATAAAATATAGCCTATGTTACTCGTGGATAATGTAGCTTCCGAATGGTGAAAGAATTTTTGAAATCGGTCCAGTACTTTTTGAGCCTATTCATTACAAACAAACAAACAAACAAACAAACATACAAACAAAGTTTTCCTCTTTATAATATTAGTGTAGATGAATGCTCGTATGCAACCTTGCAACACAATATAAGCACAATATAACCTATTTAAAGTAAATGAACTATAGCAACTTGCAGAACTTGCACCAAGCTTACAATTCATATAAAGCCTATGTTATAGGCGAACTTCGATATTTATATCGGGTATTGTGCCGGCAGCCCGGCAGTCGTATAACCATCGGCTAAGTGCAGAACTCGCCCGGAGTTAGCAGTTTGTTCTACATTCACTTCAATAGCCTCATATTACCGACGTATTAGAAATAAATAATAACTAACATGGAAAACTTTGTTGAACAAAAGCACATTTATACGGAAGCTCAAATCGTTAGCAGCCGTCGTGTATAAAGTAAGCACAGAATACAGAAATCATCCAGAAGCCGTCAACACGCTTGAAAGTGAGGCCGTCACAACTACTCCAAATTGGAATGGTTATCCACACATAATATGTTACCACAGAATAACGGAATATTTTACCCAACTTTTTTTCAATTAATTTTTATTGAATACCTAATTGTCGTAACATAACAACGCGATTTGTTTTGTAGGTGTAAAGAGTAAAGATTAAAAGGAGCGGGCGGGGTGTTTTTTCGACATGGTTTTGGACACAGTGCGCTGCATACAAATGTGATCGAACACTCATTCTGCATGTTCTGTATTCTGTGAAAGTAAGCCATACACGTTGCGGTTTACCGGAGAGGTTACCTGCCATGTCAGCCGAACGTCGGTAGCGTGTATGGGGATGTTCAGGTCAGGTCTTTTTGCGATGGCATCGATTGTACTCGATGACGCGCTGGCATTTTTAACAACTGACGCGACCTGCACAGGCGACCGGAGCACACACACATACACACACGCGCACGGAATATTGTACGGTGTCACTGGAAAGAATGTATTTCCGATCTTGCGCCGTTTGCCTGTAGAGGTACAAAGAAAAAATAACTATTCCGCCATATTGGAAGTTCCGCCATATTGGATTTAGAATGACGTCACATTCTTTGTCGAGTTACTCTCAACAAGTCATTTCATTTGATACCCATATTAGATATGAGCGCCGCGCCGGCGCGCCGCCGCCGCCGACGATTTTGCCGCGCCGCCGCCGCCGCGAAAATCCATCGGCGCGCCGAGTGAGCGAGAGGGATAGTCATAATGTGTACTTTCAGTCAGTGACTATGAGCGTTATACATATTACCCAAGTCATATATACCCATATAAGCCTTACTTCATTCATGCTTTTAACGAGGAGACGATCTAGGACATCCACATAAGTGACACCTATCTCATGAAAAGATAATAAGCATAGAAGACAACGTGCTTACTAGAAAGGCAGATCTACTGATTGATCGAGTAGATCGAGCTAGTAGATCGCATTGATAAAGCCTTTGAGGATAAGAAGTTTACGCTATGTATCTTCCTAGGTATTGAAGGCGTGTTTGGAAAAAACTCCACCTGATCTATTACCCTGATAGCCTGGCTTTAAGAATTACTATAGAGTGGACCAAAACTACACTAAACAACAGAATAGCGTCATCAACTATCATGGGCTTGGCGTTCAGGAGCATGTTGTCCCAAGGATGCCCACAGGGAGGGGTGGGGTACTATCGCCGCTAGATCGATACCTGGTAGTGAATAGGCTGCTAAAAAAACTGAACAATAGAAGTCTCTATGCTTTCCTTAAGCATAGAGACTTCTATTGTTCAGTTTACGCTGATGACCTAATAGTAATAAAAAAAATCTAATCCAAAATTATTTCTTAACAATATAATATAATTATATGTATTACATTGTGTGGGATCTCTTTTTAAGTTAAATACTTGTGTATATATCCAATAATAATAGCTCCCCATACCGATTTCGGTGTCGGTGGCTAGTTTCATTGAAACCAGGCCAGCCGTTATTCTAATAGTACCCTAGTATGTGCTTAGTACACAGAAATACACAAGCACTCTCTCTTGCTTTATTCTCGTAATCCAGTGGGATGGACAAATAACACGACTGGCGAGAGATCAGGCGCTGGTCTGACTTTTTACTTGCCCATCCGATGCATCGATCACCTTTCCTGTCATACAATCAGGTGATCAGCCTAACCAAAATGCAATGTTAGGACATTGCATTTTGGTTCAAGCCAATCTTGAAAACAACTTTTTTTTTTGTTCCAATGCGGGAATCAAACCCACGACCTCCGAGTCTTACTTGGAGTAGAGATTATGAGACTTACTTGAAATAAGGGGGACCTCGGCGCCGGGACTAGCTAAACCGGGGAGGTTCCCATCCTCTCCCGGAGCCCCGTTAGATAGGAGATTGGAGGTTCGCAAAACGACCCCTCCGTACTACTGTCCTACGCCGGTGGAGCGGAACAAAGGATGGATCTATCTCTCTGTCCCGCTCTGCGGCCCCTTTCTGCGAAAGAGACCGCCACCTGCTAGGCCTCATCGCTCTCGAGCATGCAGCGAACCACACTCGAGACTGAGAGGTCTCGCCCAAGCACTGCCACGAGATCGTGGCGCTGCACGGCCCATCGGTCGCACATATCTAAGGCATGCTGGGCCGTGTCCTCTGCAGCGCCACATTGGTGGCAGGCTGGCGTAGGCTTCCTCCTGGCGACCTTACACAGGTACGCACCGAAACATCAGTGAGCACCTGTGTAAGGCGGAAGGTGAGGGGTTTCCGCTTGCAGCGCATCCACGCCGCAAGGACTGGACGCAGTGCCGCGGCCGTATATCGGCCGTACGGCGACTGCTCCAGGACCCCACCTCCTCAGCATCCACTGCTCTCCCAGCCTTTGAAACTGCCCTAGCTCCTCCCACGAGGGGCCCTCGGGTTCGTTTCGGCTTGCCTTGAGCTCCCAAGGCGGCTCCCCCGCCAGGGGTGCTCTATAATCCTGCCCAAGACTTGTTAGCTCTAAATGAGACCTTCGATCGAAGGCAATACTATGCTTGGTTATACACAGCTATAGTGAGGCGATTGTCACATATGCGTAGTGTGGTTATTCGACGTCAGTTCTTGAAAATGTGGACGTTTATAAAACGAAAATAGAAAAAGATTACAGTGATTACGCTCTTTGTAATCAAAGCACTCTTAACTGCCAATTCCAAAGTAGTTCCTACTTTAAAATTATATTATAACGTTATCTTTTTCATCACTACATAAAGTTCCATAAATTGTATTGCATTGTAATTATACGTTACCCAATAAACAAAGTAAACTACACTTTTTTTACTACCACGTACAAACTTCAACCCTTTCAAGGTCACGCCACCGACGCCGCCGCCGCCGACCCAAAATAGTCGGCGCGCCGCCGCCGACCTACCACCCATCGGCGCTCATATCTAACCCATATTGTAGAAGTGCATAAAACATAACTATTCCGCCGTCTTGGATGTTCCGCCATATTGAATTTAGAATGACGTCACATTATTTTTCGTCGTTCGTTCCAGTCGTTGGTGAAATTGGCATTTAATGTCGCAAGGGAAACATTTCTGGCAACCACCATGTTACTTGAAGGTCGCCGTCACATAAGATCAAAGAGGAGATTAAGCCGAGAGATGTCACTGTCAAAGCCCCCTCATGACAGTGACAGCTGCTGTCATGTGGCATACGAGGTCTGACAGACCTCACGACTATGATCGCTCAAATACAGCGTAAGCAAATTTAATTCCGAGCAAACACCTCGTACTACTATCGCATTAGTGACATTTACGTGTGATAACGTATGGCAGTACTACACAACGTAAAACCACCTCTAAAATCATAGACTACAGAGTTTAAAATGTGTTGACAAATGACACGGATGACGTATACTAACTCAACTCAAACCCAACTTTAATTACATGCTTATAGAGCTTGAAATTGTGTTGTTCAATGCTACGGTTGACTTTAAAGAGTGTTATGACACTTGGTGTGGGATTAGAACTACCCGCTAATCGCGATTACTGTTGATCGATACAGGCAAAGTTACTATGATCGTTAGATCACTAAGGGTCAGCTCATACCGAGACCTTTATTCACTATACAAAAAAACAATTTTATTCATTAATATGAAATCATCATTCACTGCACATGTGCTATGCAGTGCGGTGCACTAAAACTGGTACAATGAAATGTGTACCTATATTCTTCTACACTAATATTATAAAGAGGAAAACTTTGTTTGTATGTTTGTTTGTTTGTTTGTTTGTTTGTAATGAATAGGCTCAAAAAGTACTGGACCGATTTCAAAAATTCTTTCACCATTCGAAAGCTACATTATCCACGAGTAACATAGGCTAAATTTTATTTTGGAAAAATAATGGATAAGATATTTGGGTTTTTCGGACACAAGGTGTAAAAAATCAACCAGAAAAATTAACTTATTTTGCGTACGCTGCCTAAACTATAAAAGATAGAACCATATAATGTTCTAATTAATTGTAGATCTTATAAATATCTACAAAAAAGTCCGCGACACACTATACCTATCTATGTCGAGTGAGGCACAACAACCATTTTTTTATTTAGAAATCTTGAATTTTTTTTGGACTACATTTAAACGCGTTTATTTTACTCATGCTATTAATCCTTATCAAAATAAATTATTTCATCACTAAGTACAGTTTATGTAGATAATATTTGGCCTTTGAATGATTAAAATTGGACGTTTGGTTTTGAAGTTATGGCGAAATTAAAATATTACGATTTCTGCTGCACGACCCGTTGCGAAGTGGGCGACATTCTGTAGTATTATCAGTATTGTACCCGTGCGAAGGCGGGGCGGGTCGCTAGTATGAAATAAATAGATTTCAATTTTGAACAAGTTTCGGTATGAATTAACCCTTAGGGTCTGTTTCAAAATCGTTTAATAAGTGTCGAATAGCTTAGGTCGGAAGTTTAGTTGCTGCTTACTTAATACTGAGCGACAGAGACGAAACATAATTATGACGCTAATCAGTAGATCGTGGAACAGGCACTTAAGGTTGCATCAGTCTGGCTAAAAAAATATTATTAATCATTAAATATATCGTCAAGGATGTGCCATTAAACTGGCAAAGAAAGCAGGTGAATGTTTAATGTGTAAAGAAACCAGCTTTCATGAATGGTGTATAGATAAAAATGTTTATTCAAACTTCGTGGCGTGTACTTTAGAGGCTAAATAATAATTTATTTATCATGCCTCTGCTATAAAATGTATAATATCGTATTATTATAAAGCAATATGTTAAGACACTTATGTCAGAATCTTCTCAAAGGAATTAATTATTATTTGATATTACAGTATTAGGGCGTGCTCAAATAAACGCTCGACACTAAATCTCATTAAATTAATTTGCCGCTAGTCGGAAACAGAACAAAGCTGATACTCGCATCGGATGAGCGGAGCGAACGTTAATTATCTCATTTCATACACTTCCCGTCCGCCATACAAAACCGTTGGATGAATCCACTCGACTTAACTGCCGCGCGTGTGCCGCAAACCTAATTCAGTGTGCGTAGACCTTTGGAGTGGTAATTAGGTATCTATTCCGGCCAGTGTGCGCTGACTTTAATAGTAATTACCGGGCTGATATCTAATTGTGTTTCCGATACCTATATCCCGGGGCAAGCCCGGCACCGCGATTGCCCGGGTCCCGGGTTTATACAGTCCGCGATTGTCATCGTACCGCCGCGGGCTATAACATGCACGATATTATAACGTGTAGGATAAATACGCTAAATGTCGGCCACTTACGGATTTTCTAACTTTAGATCGCTCCGTATCCATCAGTTTGAAACGAAAGCATAGCTTGTTATACGGTTTTAGACAGGTTGATAAATCTATTTTATATTTATAGGCATATGGTTGACTTTTCTACTAAACGGAAAAAGTATTAAGCTTTAAATGCGTCGAAAACGAAAAAACCTCAAAGTCCCTAAAACTAATACGCGAAACGTTGAAAAAACTATCTCAAAATATAGTAAAAATACCTTTTTAGTGATAGCAAAGCTAAAAACCAAAAAAAGAAATGTCTTACCGTTGTAATATCAATCTCCGAATCGTGGGTATTCACAGCAAGTAAGCTGCTTTAACTACGAACTTCAATGCTTCTACGACGCTATCGCTACTAGCGCTCAGTGTGCGAAGAGCAAGTAACGTAATCGCATAGTAACGGTTTGCACTTAAAGAGTATGAACTAAGCTTGCAATTTCAGTGGCAAAATTACTACTTAATTACCTTTTGAATGAATGCAAGCTGAAAATGTGCAGACGGCCGAGGATTGGAGGGGGCCGACGTTTGGCGTATTTACCCTATTACCTTACCAAATGAGCACAATTAATCTCATATAATTAGCGCTCGTGAGCTCTAATGACGGTGATGATAATCTCAACATTACGGGGATACGTGCCGTAATGTGACTTATTTTTGTGTACAGTATATTTATTAATACTTCACAAAAAATCGTTAAGAGCATTGATCGGCGCGAGAGAGAAGAGGATCCAACAAGTTTGTAAAGATTTTTTTGTTTTTAAAAAATTTAAGCGGTTTTAGCTATATGTTTTGAAATTGCCCCTGAACCTAAAGTTGTAAAAACTTCTGGTTAGTTTTGTCAGTTTTATTCAAAAGTTTGAAATTATTTTAAAATAAATGATAAGTGAAGAATTAGAATACAATATTTTCTAGTGTTTTTCTACATGTAAAAATCAGAATAACCAGTTTTTGTTAGATATAGACGCATTTGAAAAGTCGCGTTTTTCGTGAAATCTGAGTCGCGCGCCGATCAATGCTCTTAATATTCTCGAGTGACATTTATTTTTCGAAGCACACTCACCATTTTGCCCACAAACAATTTCCATTTCGAGGAACCCTTAACCGATAACAGAGAACAAACGATTTACGTATAACTATCGGAAAATGAAAACAAATCGTAAAATATAACGCACTCATCAGGCGTAACCGCCCATAACGCCCGGCCCATACGCGCCGTTTACGACGGCACAAAATATTCATTGCTGATGAATCAATTTACTGCGCGCCCCGGGATTTTATTTATTTCCGTGCGCCAACACTTTATGTATCGAGAGAATGACGGGAATATAAAGTGTAGCTATCGACGCAAATAGGTAGAGCCCGGGATTCTCGGACAAAATCACTCATTACCAGGAATGAAACGGGCAATAAAAATGTTCGCCAATTAAATTTTAATTAAAGCAAAACAAATATCAAAGCGAGCGTTTCAAAAGGAATTAAGTGGCATCGATCGCCTTTTCTGTTTCCTTGAGCCTCGCCTCCCGTCTGTCGGACACTCATTATTACCGGCGTAATTAATTAAATTATAATAAATCATTAATTGGAAGTACAGGTATATTTCTGTCATGGGATACTCATCTCAACTTACCTGTCCGGTAGTTGTGGTATAGTATACGTGTATGCGACCTCGGCTTCCCTAGCTATTGCCTATTACTGTCCTATCCCTTACCCTCTTGGGGCATAATATCCTACATTTCCTATTTCCCACTCTAACTTACCAATCTTCCTTTCCACACCACCTATCCTTTCTTTTCCCTATTCCTACCCTATCCACCAATCCGTGGGAACGCAATGGATAATCATAAAAGTAATTTAATTATCCAAAATGGCGGCGATGTGGTTCGCCACCCATCACGTCTCGTTTCTCGCGAAGGTGAAAAGCGGACCATGGAGAGACGCTTCGCTACGTTGAATGTAAGAGGAGGAATGGATGGTAAGAATGAAAGTGAACGAAGCGAAACAAGTATGTAAGGATCGTAGCAAGTGGAAAGAAGTGGTATCTGCCTACCCCTAAGGGATAAAGGCGTGATTATATGTGTGTATGTATATTAGACATTTCAAGAAATCTTCGCTTCGAATTAAAAAATCAGCATAGTATATAGGGTGCCGAAACCGCGCGTTCCTAAATCGCGCGAATTAAGATAACACCGTGTGTTTACGACCTAATAACTAACTATAATGTGTTTCAAATGAGAATAGGAACGTCAATGACCTTTTTCTGTCAAATATGACTTGAAAAGTGCGATATTCAGAAAACCATTATGTGCATATAAATATTAATAGCCTTGCATCGAATTTAAATAAAAACGTTAAATAGTAATCAATTAAGTAAACATACATTTAACTATCATAATAGCTTAATTTCGAAACAATATGGCGCCGACTCGATCCTATTCTCATTTGAATCGCACTATACCTGTAATGCTTTTTTATTGAGGAAGTAAAGAAAATATTGTAAGTTTCAATATTGAGCCAGCAGCAGCAGGAGCAAGTCGAACTACAACTAAGTTAAGTGACCTTCTTAATGTACTCGTATATAAAGTTCGTCAGACTTACGCCGGTAGATTAGCTACCCCTTTCGGCCCGACGAGAACTTTTTATTTTATTTTGTAAGCCCCAACTTTTACTCGACGTTCTTTTGATGGCGTAATTACATATTGCTTTGAGAATTAGCGGTGTAATTGTTACTTATTTTCTAAGTGGCGCTTTGTTACAAAAGAGTATTTCAGGAACAATATAATTAAAAGTCAAAGTAAACTTTTGAACAGTATTAAAAACGCTTTTAGAATGCGAACGATATGAGCCTACTCGCCACCGATTGCTACATCAACCCTAGCACTATTACGCGCAGACAAGTTCGAGAGAAGTAACGCCAAGCGGAGCGAGCATAGCTTTGCACGCTGATTGGTCTGCCACGGATTAATAGGGAACATGTATTTATTTAAATCAGCAAAATTCTTATATTTTCCGAAAGGCAACATAAATATGGACCGAAAAATGCAAAAAGTACAGTACATACCTAATCAGTCGCTTAGTTAAAAAGTTACAGGACTAAAAGGGACTAATAAAACGGACCATTTTCTTTGGTATGATCGCAAAACGAAAATTACTATACATAAAATCAATATTTAAATTAATAAAATCAATTTTGTATTTATCTTCATACGATTTCAACTGCTGTGACGTTACTCGTGCATCACTTTTTTTTGTATAGAGCGTTTTGATGCTCTCCAACAATCTCACTTTCGTGATGACTGTATTTCTTCAACCGTTGATCATAGATATACCATTGCAAAGGCAATATTTCCTGGTTTATTATGTACTTTTCGAAAAATCAATAAAAATCTATGCATGTTCGCCATTGTTCGACAAATGTATTCCGAGAAGATAACGTTATAGATAACGTCCGAGAAGCGCATGAGAGCTTTTGTCGCGTTGCGGACTTCGGAGATATCAGAAATTTTGTGCATATGATATTTATACATTTCGTAGCAACTTACAGGTGCGTGACGTCACCTGCCGGTACGACTTTTGTACGAAGCGTTTTCGCAAGATTCACAAAAGTGCTTCAAACAATCCGCAATTAGGGTTGTAGGCGTAATGGTTCACGTCGGGTCTCGCCGCGAACGTTCCGTTTGAGTGGGACGCTGGAGTCGAGCGCCGTCGGCAGCGCGCGTCGTCGTGCGCTCGCATAATATTATTATGTTCGGAGCTAATTATTTTAAACCTTACTACTAAAGAAATACGACAGGTTTGTAAGTGACAGTTCATTTCATTTAACAAGAAATGGAAGCCAAAATGTACAATTTCTCGGAAATCTTATTGCGACCTTAGGATCGTATTAGTGACGGCTCATCAATAAAGTATCAATAATGGCTACCTCGGATTTGAGCGCAATTATGATCCGATTCTAAATTCTGGGGGTCTTACCGACATTTAACAGATATTACAGAGAGCTTAAATGTTATTCCGGCGCGCGAGATATTTTATTCGATCATCGTGTCACGATTTGTTGTAGATAAGATCTTGCAAAGTCCTTTGAAAATTTAACGTTACGTGTCCGTTCATCCGTTATTTTTAGGGATCCGTATCCAAAGGCTAAAAAGGGGACCCTATTCCTGAGACTTCGCTGTCTGTGTGCCGGTCTGACCATCTGTCCGTCCGTCCGTCCGTCTGTCTGTCACCAGGCTGTATCTCTGTTAGCTAGACAGTTGATATTTTCACAGATCATATTATGTTTATGTTGCCGGTATAACAACAGTTACAGAATATAATAAATATTTAAGCGGGACTCACATACAACGAACGTAATTTTTTGCCGACTTGCACTTGGCCGGATTTTCTTAACACCGACCCAACATCCCCAGTCCCACTGATCACTGGTAGGGCTTCCGACTATAGTCCACAACGCCTGCCTACTGCGAAATGGCGGATTTCAAATATCTATGTAAATACTCTTTTATCTGGCTTTAAATGCTGAATTATAATAAAATTAAACGCAAATCGATTTTACTTCCGTAGTTATAGGCCAGGGACATTCCTCTCTGCTCTATTACTAAATACCTACCTATACTTAATGTTAATATTAATATAATGAATAGTTAATAGAGGTAATATTGCACGAAGTAATTGGATCCGATACGCCGTGCATTAGCCAGCAATGAGGTCGCTCTAGTGTTCGGTGGTAAATTGGTAATCCAATTGTGGCCAACTTCATCATCATCTTATGTCAACCTTGCAGATCAATATTCTATATATTATCAACGTAATACGGTAATACTGCCGTGCTAAGCGCAAAAGCGGTATCTCAAAAAACGTTTTTTTTATGTTTTGTTTAGCTAAAAAAATACGCATTCAATGAACTAAGCCATATAGTATCATATCTTATTTAAAACATTAAAAAACCCCTAAAAGAAGGTTTCACTAAGAATAAATTACTAAGAGAATTAAAGAATATTAGGTATTTTACAAAACTTCTGCAATTTTCTCAAAACTCTCTCTTTTGAGATACCGCTTTTGCGCTTAGCAGGGCAGAATACGGAGCTCCGTGCCCTAGTGGGTTGACCGTTTAGTTCGTACTCGACAGAGTGCAGGTTCAAATCCCAGGTTGTGGCGTGTACCAAATTACCAATGAGACTTTTTCAGATCTCAATTACGTTATACGGACGCTCTAACGGTGAAGGAAAACATCGTGAGAAAACCCGCACATAGTTGGCCCCAGACGTATTGACCAGTTCATTCCTCTGGACTAGGTTGACTATGTTGTGAGAATGCCGTATGTGCTTGGGCAACCATATGTCATTTAAAAACCGACTTTCCCAGGCACTACAGTATTTCAGGAGTGGTTCCTTCGTTCAGAGAATACTGTATAAATCATCCATTAACGGATGTAAAAGCCTAAGTATTTTTTATCAACGTAAACAAAAAGTAAAAGTGCCCAAAAATGCTACCATTCCAAATGCCATATTAAATTTACCGTGCAATAAAAAATACGATGACACGTTATTTTGTTCGAATTTCATTTTTCAAATTGGGACTAAACTGGAAAACTACGTTTATTAAATTGGAAGTAAACTCGAAAGCTATATTAAATTGGAACTAAACTGGAAAACTATATTAAATTGGAATTAAACTGAAAAACTATATTTGATTGAAACTACTTTTATAAAATATGTGATAGTAGATGAGGATTCACGCGAAAGCGACTGAACGGAATTTGGTGAAATTTGGTATGGTAACTTGGAGCTTAAACTTAACCTCTGGATTAACACATTAGCTACTTTTTATCCCGAAAAACTGTACAGTGTTCCCGTAAAATACCGTTTTTTTTTTTATGAAATAAGGGGGCAAACGAGCAAACGGGTCACCTGATGGAAAGCAACTTCCGTCGCCCATGGACACTCGCAGCATCAGAAGAGCTGCAAGTGCGTTGCCGGCCTTTTAAGAGGGAATAGGGTAATAGGGGAGGGTAGGGAAGGGAATAGGGTAGGGGATTGGGCCTCCGGTAAACTCACTCACTCGGCGAAACACAGCGCAAACGCTGTTTCACGCCGGTTTTCTGTGAGCCCGTGGTATTTCTCCGGTCGAGCCGGCCCATTCGTGCCGAAGCATGGCTCTACCACGTAAACACGGGTGGACTCGCTGGTATCTTCTAAATATGGCGCCCTCATGTGCTGGATAGACCCACAGTCGTTGATTAGGACGATAGTGAACACACAATTTTCAATCTTCTGAGTATATAGCTAGGAGTTGGAATTGCCAAGCTTTCAAATTAGAATAATTAACGTTAAGCATAAAGTTAAATACGTTTGATTTATTTTAAGTCAGAGGCCAGAGCGAACATTTTAACACCGCCTAAACCTCAGCGGGGACAATAAATTCGCCGTCGACGTTACAATAGAGCTTACCGACCGCAATTACCCGACCCGACCCGACCCAACCCGATGTTGATACCCGACAGTATATCCTAACCCTAACTTTAAGTATTAATAAAATCGATCTCGTCATAAGCAGATTAGCATCCATCAGTACTATCGACGAAGCTTTGCCTGCCATAGCGATTTCATTAAGAAAACGTTAAATAATGTTATTAATTTTGAATTTTATATACGAATATATATTACGAATTACTAGATGTTTTTTGTGATGCTAGATGTTTACACAAAAATCTCGCAGGAATCGTACATATTCCCGCGATAAAAAGTAGCCTATGCCTAACATGGTTAACTCTATGTATGTGACAAACTTCATCAAATTCAGTCCAATTATTTCAGAGCCTATTCATGGCAAACAAACTAATCTTTCCTTTTTATAAGATTAGTGTAGACTTAGAGACGTCAACCTACTAAATAAATAACAAGGGTATCCTATTGATTTCTTATGATTACGCGAATATTGTTCATTGTTTTAAACACTTACGGATTTAGTCGCGGTGCACTTTTCTTTTACCCGACGTTTACCCTAAGACTTGCTAATATAGGGTACTCTATATAGCAAGTCTTATGAAAGTAGGTATAACTTTCACACAAGATTTATTATGAATCACAAAATTTTGTATTTAGTTAGTGATATTTTCCATTGATACTTTTCCAATTTATCATATCCACCGGTAACGGATGTTATATTTTCTGTCTAGAATGATCTGTAGCTTGTAAGTTACAATTATTCGATCCTGCCACGCGTAAACATTCTGAAACAACTTGAAAAGATTTGATAAGGTGATCTAGTTAGGCCAATACAATAGAGTTACACAATATTACTGGAGTAAGGACGGGGCCGAACGGGGTATATCGAGGGTTATAACTTCGCTAACGAACTTTGGGGCAATAGCGACTTATCATATTATAATTTACTCTGTTTAAATCCAATATAATCTTAACGTAAACAAAAAAGTTATATTCGACTTTTATGAGTCTTTGTGGCGGACCGATTAGTGCCACACTGAATCGCGCTATTGAAGTTTTCACAGCTCGGCGATATATTATATACAACATCTGAAATACATGCAAGTGGGCCTGACCGAGAATACCATCTCGCTCGGTCGGAGGCATGGAGCTGGAAAGGTCGGAGGTCTCCCTTTGGGGCTTCCACTACCATTTTCACATAATAGTTTCTTTATTGCATGGTAAATAATTGACATTTCTATTGGTAGCATTATAAAAGGCCCCTATTTTGTTACAACTTACGTGTTTACGTTTAGATTAAATGGAATCAGAACGGAGTTTTATATGGCCTACTAGACTCGAAAACATTTCAATTTTCAAAAAATAAACAAATAATCCTTACTTAAGAAATCGTTGAGCATTATATTTTAATTGCAGTAAGGCTCTCTAACGAGCCTCTTTGTGCATTAATGACGTTACCGAGTTACCCGCGCTGATTGTAATACTGTTACCGATGTAATGTAATTGGGAATCGACGGCCGAATTACTGTAATGAGCGGGCTACATTTAAAATCAGGTAAAAAATAAGTTATAAAATTCAACATACAAAAAAATATTTTCGGACAAATGCGCAAAATCCTTAAATCGCTTGGAAACCATACATTTTGCCAATCATAACATATGATTTTCCTTCAGCTCTGATCTATCCCTGTACCAAATTTTATCAATTATTCCGCGGTTTATGCATGATAGCGGAACAGACAGTTACTTTCGTTATTACAATGTAACAGGCCAGGCTCTGACTCCAGCTATGAAAATGAAAGCGGCTCGATGGTAGGTAACCTGAGGTCGGTTAGTACGCGCAAGCCGTTGGTTATATAATTACTAGCTTTTACCAGCGACTCCGCTTTCATAAATAATACCACGGGAACACTATAAGTTTTGGGGATGAAAAGTTGCCTATGTTTTCCAAATTTTATCAAAGTATGTTCACTAGTTTTTGCATGGAAGAGTAACAAACATCCATCCATCCATCCTCACAAATTCACATTTACAATAATAGTTGTAAGATTAGTAGCACTAAAACCAAAGTTGTCGACCGTGTACATACGTGCACGTGCTGATCACTGCTGACCCTCACTATGAAAGTGTTACCTCAAATCTTTTCACCATAATTAAGTGATAACACGCGTTCTGATAACACTATCTAGTATTAGTAGATAACCGTTGTTTTGGCGGCGAAAGTTATTCGTACGCCACATAACGTGGACCGGAGGCGATATTATATTACAGAGTATAATATAAAGGCATGTATTTAAACTTGCGACAAAACAATTAAATTTTGGATGTGAAAATACCCAATATTGAATACTAAATTACCAAGTTGGCGAAAGAATGTAAGGAACAAAAAAATTACTAATCTGGTGACTAAATAATACCACTGAATTTTCCAAACTGGCAGACAGATTATGTTTTAGCGACTAAATAACCATCTTGGCGACAATTTGTGAGTACACATTTAATTTAAGAATAGGCACATATATTTTCCCTGATGTAGGTAACTCAAAAGCCATACAAGCAGCGAAACGAGCGCACACAAAAAAAACATAAAGGAGCGTACAAAATTCCCAATTTTTTATTTTTCTCGGTTTTAGGGAGGTGTAGATTATTGTGTAGATTAATTTTGAAATTTAAAAATGGCGGATATTTATTTTTCGTAAAATTGATATGGGTGTCGTTTACCAGGTTTTTGGGAGTGCTGGATACGAAAATGACATTCGTTTTGAAATTCCAATATGGCGGACATACTTAATTTCATAAAAATAATATGGGTGTCCTTTTATTGGTTTCTGGGGGTGCTGATTACAAAAAAGTCATCCATTTTAAATTTCCTTAGTAACCCAAACACCTCATATTTTCTTCATGATGGGAGAAAAAGAAATTTGAAAATCCTGAATTTTCCAACATTTCTATAGCTATAAACATCCGTCGTATCTCAATGTACAGCATTACTTCTTTTTTATAAAATTGATTCTATCTCGGAAACGGTGCATCCTATTGAAAAAATAAGGAAAATTTCGTCCCCCTTAGAATCCCCGCAACATCATATTTTCTTCACGATGGGAGAAAAAAAAAATCGAAAATCCTGAATTTTCCAACATTTCTATAGATTTATACATCCGTCGTATCTCAATGTACAGCATTTACTTCTTTCTTTATAAAATTGATTCTATCTCGGAAACGGTGCATCCTATTCTAAAAAATAATGAAAATTTCGTCCCCCTTAGGAATAACGCAACATCATATTTTCTTCATGATGGGAGAAAAAAAAAATCGAAAATCTTGAATTTTCCAACATTTCTATAGATCGATACACCCCTCGTATCTCAGTTCAGCATTGTCATATTTTTTTCTATAGTCGCTTCTATCTCAGAAACGGTACATCCTACTGCAAAAGTAATGAAAATTTGCTCCCCCTTATTAATCTAGAAATCGCATATTTTCTTCATGAATTTTAAAAATTTCTCTACCTACATAGCTGGTACTTTGAACTACATAACATACTGTAATAATAATCATCAATCCTAATTAGCATCCCAAAGATCTTTTAATTTAGTATTCATATTCATTTTCCGAAGATTGAATATTCTCCATTTTGGAAAATGAAATTGGAAGACAATTTTGTAATCAGAACCCCCAGAAACCGGGAAAAGGACAACCTTGTTAATTTTAATAACAAAAATTTACGCCATTGTGGAATTACGAAACAGATTTTATTTTCATATTATTCTGCACCCCCAGAAACCTAGAAAATGACACCCATGACAAAGAAAAACATACTCCAACAGTATCCAAAAATAGGATTTTCCGTAGCCTGCAAATTGAATTTTTAGCAGCCATTAATTTATCAACCAAATCTGGTTTTATAGCTGCTTATATGGTATAATGGTCACCAACTCGGAAATTAAGTCACCAACTTATAAATGTCGGTGCTAATTTGGATTAAATTTCGCCTCTTTTTATCTGCCGACTTTAGAATTTTTTGTCACCCGAGTGTTTTCGCCAGTTTAGTAATTTAGTCGCCAACATATTAATTCGCTGCCAAATTCAGTAATACAGTATGCTCACGTGCAGCCGCCAACTTATTTTTTGTTCGCTCGATTAATTATATCCCTAATATAAATTCAGATGCAATTGAATCTTTGTGTAAACAACAATAGTAATACACTAGTCACTATAGTGCTACCAGTAGAAATTCTTCTTATTTACCGCGCATTAATAATAATAATAACTCCCCACACCGATCTCGGTGACGGTGGCCGGTTTCATTGAAACCAGGCCAGTTACACAGGAGTAATTTTATAGTGGCCAAGTGTGTGCGCAGTACACAAGAGCACTCTCTCTTCCTTTACTCTCATAATCCAGTGGGACGGATAACCGACACGACTGACGAGAGATCAGGCGCAGATCCGACTTTTCATATGCCCATCCGACGCATGAATGATGATCCATGCGTCGGTTGGGCATATGAAAAGATAAAGAAAGATGTTTCTTGTCAGACAAATAAGTGATTGAAGCCTGCATTGTACTAACCAAACTTGGAAGAAACATTTTTTTGTTATTCCAATATGGGAATCGAACCCACGACCTCCCGAGGGCCGAGCTCTAACCACTAGACCACGGAGACTATACCGTGCAATAAAGGTACAATGACAATTACTTGATTTAGACGATAATTAATCGAACCTTTTTTGCATTAAGATTAAAATTGTATAATATAAACAGAGTATAGCCATAATACACATATATTATATTATATTATGTGTATTATACACATACACAGACAACATAATACCAGTGTATGGTGGTATCACAACTACTGTTGTTTCGGTAGCGAATTTCACTTCACGCGAGTCGGTGGTCCGACGGCAATAAATCAGCTGAGGTCAAGTGTACGGGGGAGCAGGGCCGAACGTAGATTGATGACAGTTCCCACTCCAACATCAACTAACATCAACATGTCATTGAGTAATGATGTGGTAGAGGTGTAAGTGCAAACATGCAGAAGACCAGTACCTAGTACCTATTATTTAGTGAAGTTTCGACATTTACATTTTAGTCAGGTAAGTTTAAACTCGTTGATTAATTTCTGTAATTTTTGTTGAGATAACTTTAATAAAGCCGAAGAAAAAGCCTACTGAAATAACTCTAATAAGACCGGTATAAAATAAAAGAATTTAGAAAAAAAAAAAACTTTTAATTTTTAGATAAGTCAACACATTGATCTCAAACTACGCCTCTCAAGGCCCACTTATTTCCTTTAGCATGCGATCATTCCATCAACCCACAACAACGGTAATACTTACCGATGGTCTTGTCAGGGGAAATAGAGCGGGGCTTAGCTGCGAGTTATTGGCCAGAGGATGACCAAATTGGGCCAGAGCCAGCCCCGACGGCCAGTGGTATATTTACTTTCATTTTTCACCCTCATTTCCTTTGTGGACCATCTACATCAATTCGGGGATCAAATCATTGCCTATTTATTAAAGTTGTTTTGAAACTATTATTTAATCTTGTGGAAGGTCAGATCTAAGCAATGTTACATTTTTGTTCGACTACTTAATGCAAAGTTTGTAATTACTAAGTTTATTAAATTATTTTAATCGTCAGAAAGAATTTTTTAAATTTGAGAAAAAATATTTAAAAAAAATACTCGGAAAATGATCTAAGCGAGTGCTATTATCTTAACAAAGAAAAAGTAAACTCTGGTTTTGATTTCCTCGGGGGCAGTCGAAGGCAACTTTTGATAATTAAATTTTGACCCCCGGCTGTGTACTCAAGCGGACGAGGTCAAATTACACCGCTCGAGATCTGACCCCCAAACACCGACACTCCTGTAATAGCTGAACAAACGACAAAAATTAAGGCATTTTAGTTTTATTAATTGGCATCAGACCCGCCAGACGTAGTCCTGTCATTTAATTATTTTGTCTTACTAAATAAACGCAAAAAAATGCATTAAAAATAGTCAAACCATTTCAAAGGACAAGTACCTATACCTATACCTTATTTTGTCTGTACTCTGTAGGAATACAGTATTGTCAGACAGACAAACACAAAGGCAAAGGTTCAATCACCTGAAGAAACTAGAGAGCACTACGGATGTCGTGAACAGATTTACAATCGTTAAGTTTTACGATCGCATTTGTATGTAATTATACAGTCGACATGTGACCTACGAGACCACGTGACCTCCAGTGACCTCTGAGGTCGGGGCATAAAGTTTATATGTTGTGTCCGGCCGCCATGCGATGTTTTATTCATTCCCCCTCCCCGTGCTCGGAGCTGGCTACTGTTAAACCATTATCACCGCCGGAGATGAGTAGCAACTGTAAGTTCACGTCGAGCTTGAATAAGCTGGGCCTCTAGTCAAGATGCATTCGATAATTTCGAAGACGAACTTCGAAATCAAAAATGTATGGATTTGACATAAGTCATCGCTAAGTCACATGTCGCTTGCGATGCCTTATGTCAAATCCAATACATTTTGTTTTCGAACTGCGCCATCGAAATTATCGAATGCATCTTGACTAGAGGCCCTGATACATTGTTTACAAAACTTTTTCGTCCGTTCAAGCGCCTAGTATCGACCTGCCAGCTAAAGGGCTAAACGGCCATTGAAAATTATGTCGATATGAAAATTATGTATTTTCTATCCTAAATTATAAATCATAGCAGCACGAATTACCTTGATATAAATTAAATTATTTTGATAATTAGTCTAGAATGTTTTAAACGGTTAGCTCAACACTCAGTATAATTTATTTTCGACTTACGGTCTTCTGTAATAACGTAGAACTTAGTAGTATTGTAATGATAAACATGTTGGTCGTCCGGACGTATACAGCTCACACGTGTATTGCGCACACACATGGGTACTGTAAAATAACTCTTGCGTAGCTGGTCTGGTTTCGACTTGAAATCAGCGTGAGGAATTATTATTAAGGCCAACTGCTAGCACTAAATAAAGACAATCTAATGTCACACTGAATATTATGATCTAACTAATTCCTTATTACGAAATCCTTATTACGGGCTATTCTCATTTCATCATTTAATTTTTCTTCTCATAATTTTGTATATTATATATTTGTGTATATATCTGTGAATTAAACATGTAATATTATGTATTGTTTCAGATCGTGATCACATGAAGACATAGCAGTCACCAAATACTGGTAAGAAAACTGTACAAATTAAGTCGGAGATAACATTTTTCAATTCTTACGAGTACTTATATTAAATCAATTTTTGTTACATAAAAGAAAGCCATTACAAACTTCTATGCTAGCTCGTACCTACTCGAAAAAGATAAAAGTTAAAGAACAATTAAATTTTTAAGCATCGGAAACGTTTAAATGTTTTCAGTATTCTAAGCGAATTCAAAAGTCACAAAAGCATGTCATGGGAGTGAACGACCTTTGTATTTTATTAGAACCGTTTATTTTGCCGCAAGAAAATCGTCAAAACCAACTAACCCAAGGTCTACCCTGTACCCATAAAATCCATTCAGGACCTAGTTTACACGTGATTGTGGACAGATAAAGTTACTTTCGCATTTATTATATTGGTAGGTTTTTACGCCGGACACTGTTAGACATAGGTAGTCCGTTCAGATCCAATGTAATCAATGTAAAAAACTAAACAAAATTCGCCCAAATTAATGTGTCGGTATTTCTTTATTGCATATACATATCATAACATTTAAATTGGTAGCTTAAGGCCCTCCCCCGAGCAAAAGACCTTGAGGCGGTCAGCCGCATAACTCAGTTGAAAATTTTTCACATAACTTAGTTCAAAATTGACCAAAAAAAAAATTTAAACGGCGAATATCTAGCTTATGAAATTTCCTATCTATTGGTGTGTGTCCCAAATAAAATTAACTTGTAAATACTATGGAGACGCTGAAACTTTAATTGAATGTTCATTGAATTATAGTTTCAGCATCTCCATAGTATTTACAAGTAAACTTTATTAGGGACACACACCAATAGATAGGCAATTTCATAAGCTAGATATTCGCCGTTTAAATTTTTTTTTTGGTCAATTTTGAACTAAGTTATGTGAAAAATTTATGCGGCTGACCGCCTCAAGGTCTTTTGCTCGGGGGAGGGCCTTAATGTAATCTATTGTTCTTTTTGCTTACGTTTAGATTAAATTTGATCTGCTAAATCCTCTCACAATACGAGTTATGATCCAGTCCCGATATGTTTAAACTATAAAATGGTATTCGCATAAACGTCAAAATCGTTTTGATTGATCCAAACTCCAAAAATCTGTTGATGATCAAAACGATTCATTTATAATTCATTAAAAGTAAAAAGAAAGTGTAAGTTAATTACGAGAGTTTGGGTTTAGAAAAGAGAACTAGTATTTGTATACCTACGCCCGCGCCGGACAATTCACAGTGTATGTATGTGTAGTTAGACAGACGCAAGATAAACACGAGCTTACGGGCTACGGCGCTAATGGCAGGATAAATATTATTCCCGGATCGATCGATCTAATGGATCCAAACTATAAACTGGCCCTCAGGCGGCCTTCTCGTAAGCCCAAACAGATGGTTTCTTACGAGATATCCATTTATATATCTGTACAATGAGTGCTACAGGAGGCTAGTTGCTACGTGATTGATAGTCCGATAGATTATGAACATAGTGTTCATGGAACACTGGAAATCATACTATTCGTAAGGTATCCACTCTCCAGCAAATTATTTGTGCTGTGCATGTAACCAGAGGGTTAATTCTGCTAAATAGGTACCCGTCCCGATACGCTGAAACTGCCAAGTGGTCCAAACTTCACAAAATCAGTTTATGATAACAAGTCGCTTCACCTATAATACGATCAAAGTCTACTTAAAATACGAAAATTGAGGTTCTGACCGAAACTATAATATCGAACCATAATAACAGTGGCGGATTATCTTAAAGGCAAACTAGGCATGTGCCTAGGGGCGCGAGGATACAAAGGGGCGCTCCGACCAAACGAGGTGGTATGCCCGTTCAGGTCGAAGCACTGGGCGATCACCCCCCCTCCCCCCATACAATGAATGATAATTTCATAATACCGCAAATATTAGACTACAACAACTTTTAAACCCCAGAGGTGTTTTATAGGGGCGCCGATGACATGTTTGCCTACGGCGCTCTCTACGTTTAATCCGCCTCTGCATAGTAATATACTTTTTTCTACATTTCATTTTTCATTCATGACGATTATCGACCCTCGTCGAAAATAGAGGGATGTTATAAGATTGACATGTCGGTTTGTCTGTGAAGGTCTGTCCGTGGCATCGTAGTAGAGTGGTTGCGCCCAAAAGCGAATGATTATTTGACCCTTATTTGTTTGAAAACTGACATGATCGAGAGTGTTCTAAGCTACAATTTAATATAATCAGCTCGCTCACTGCTCGACATTTCGGGGGTTGCTTACTTTGTAGTGATGAGTTAGATCCAATGGGCAATGACCCAATTTTTACTGTTTAATACTGTTGACCACTGAACTTATCTTTATGCATTCGGGAAGGTGTATCTTACGGCCATTACTTCAACAGTAAAACTTTCCCGTGAAGTTGGTCGGTTTGGCAGCGCGCCAGCAGTCGACTGTCCGCTTAACTAATGGGCAACCGCTTAAGGAAGTGGCCGCAACCCGCAACAGATAGCAATTGTCGCAGCCTAACTTTGTGATCATTAAACTGGCCTAAATTCGACACTAACTGCTGCATTTAAGTGAACCACTTACCCGAGTAACCAGTGCCAAAAGACAAGTTGCAAAGTCAACAGAGTTGCCACAATATGACTGAAACAATCATAAATCATAACAGCAATATTTCGGTAAAGTTAAAACATTTTTCACTTTTCCCGCAGTTTTTATTATAAACCCATTATGGTCTGTCGTTTTTTGTTTTCGTCGCGGATTAATGGATTGCAATGAAAATATAGTGTAGTGTGTAGTGTGTACGGTGCGGAACGTACATTTCATAATTAATAAAGACATTTTATGGCGAAACTGCCAATATAAACTCGAATATCTCTGCGATGAAAATTCAGGACAATACAATAGTACCTACCTATATTATGTATTGTCCTGGTTCACACACATTCATTCACACACAAGCACTGATAAGTACACGTTCAATAATAATAAATATTTTATAGTAGGTTAATAGTAACAATCTCTACATTCAGGCCGGTACCCATGTGTTTTGTGAGTAGAGACATTAAGGAGCTCTGGAACCGTAAACGAAACTATCGGATATCCGAAAAAAAAACTACCAATAACCATGACCGAATCCGATATTAAAGTTTCGAATAATGCCAAAAAAAATGTGGTCTTAATTTTGTATTTTACTATTGAAATTCTTTCGTCTTCAGATTAGTATCCGTATCCGAATCCAAAATTTCATATCCATAACTTCCCTATTGTGCATAAAGTCCAAAACAAGACACAGAGTAGACCACTTTTTATCGAAGAATTAGACTTTATATCACAGAAAAATGTACGGTTCCCGCCGATTTTTTCTTTTAAGTCGCAGGTCTAGCTAATAAGGCTTCTGCAGCAATATCAAATAAAGGATTCCTGTGGCATAAGTAAATCTACGGCTAACATAAGTTCTAAGTAATTTTAAGCGGATAAATGAACATTATGTTTGATTTAATAACAGTATTGTCCCTTTATATTGCTTTATATTGATCAATATTTTATGTTATAATTTGTGTCAGCCGCTGTGTCTCGAAAACTCGCGCGGAATGTCTGTGTGCCGCGTAGGCGAAGGGTCTTAATTAAACCCTTAATGAAGTGAAAATTGTGTTTAAATCATCATCATTGTCAACCACTAAGTACAACCCCATTTATTTATTTATTTGTTTATTTATTTATTTATTTATTTATTTATTTATTTGAGGACCAAAAACAGTTTTGCATCAAAATTGGCATAATAATAAAATACATAAAAATTTACAGCTAGATACAACAACTAATTACATTTGGTCTCAACATGCATTGGAACACTATTTTAACCTACAAATTGTATTAAACTATGTAAC
Source organism: Glaucopsyche alexis (assembly GCA_905404095.1). Lineage (NCBI taxonomy): Eukaryota > Metazoa > Arthropoda > Insecta > Lepidoptera > Lycaenidae > Glaucopsyche > Glaucopsyche alexis. The sequence goes on from FR990053.1 coordinate 561,534, forward strand.
AAACAAGTATAGCTAAAATACATATTTTACAAGATAAAAGATCCTTATTAAAAATTACTATGGCATTTATAAAGTGCTGTCAAAAAATCGACACCGATGCCAGATTATCCCAAGATCCCAAGTCATTTACCGTTACAGCTCCTCTACACGATGGCCCATTTCAGTAGACCATTGCGATGGGCCATTACGTAGCTAGTCCTAGGTCCTAACAAGGTAGACCATAACTTCTACTGCAGGCTACTGAGTGAAGTCGTAAAACCACCAAATAAAGTAACGCCTACAAAACTTGGTCAAGTTAAAGAGTCATCCATCCAAATGTATATTTATATTCCCTCGCTTATCCAGCGTGTAATAAACGCCTTACGCGGGGAATACTGATGAATCCGGAACCGGGAGTGTATTGGGAGTTGGGACGATCGGAGTATTAGGATCATTTCATACTTACGAATAGTCGAAGTGTAGCAAAGCGAGATTCTGAAAATTAAATACAGCAAATCACAAATGTACATTTCCTTCTGATATAAAAGGAAGATGCGCTAACTGAGTGCATTCGCTCGGATTTTTTCGTCTGTGTGCGACCAACGCATCTTTTGTGGGTTCCGGACCTCGAAAAGAAAAAACGGAATCCTTATAGGATCACTTTGTTGTCCGTCTGTCTCTCTGTCAAAACCCTTTTTCTCAGGAACGCGTGGAGGTATAAAGCTGGAATTTATAGCAAATACTCAAGTCTACTGTTTCTTGGAGGTGTGAAAAAATCAAACTTTTAAGCCAACGCAATCAAAATATACAGCCGTTTATGCCGCAAATTTCCTCAAAAACTCAAAATCTACAGGGTATTTCCCGTAATCTCAGAATCTTGAAATTTGGCACGAAACAACGTCTTATAGCACAGATAAAGAAAAAATTACGAAAACCGTAAATATTTAGTGACATCATATAATAAAATTATTTTTAATAATTTTAAACTTATCTACTACCCCTTTCCTCATGAACGCAAAAAGTCTAAATTAACTAACTACCCTTTCAATTCAGACAGAGGTATTAAATTGAAATTCATATCAAATACTCAGGTCTATAATACATTTAATCTGTAAAAAAATTACTACAGGTTTGTACGGAACCCTCGGTGCGCGAGCCCGACTCGCACTTGGACGGTTTTTTTTTATCTAAGATAGAATATGTGCATTACGTTGTGAGCTGTCACTTGTGGAGATAAGGACGAACTTGCTATAATACGTTTTCAGACTCCACTTCGCGCTTCTACTCTGCGCCAGTGTGAATATACCCTTAGGTTGTGGTAAGTGGCCGGGATAGTCCGCACTGATCCGGGAATCACTTTATTAGACACACTTCACTGGATATACTCGTTCCTAGCCGAAAATAAAGGAAATGTATTGCGAGTTAGTCCGACTATTGAATTGAAAGGGTAGTTAGTTAATTTGTACGCCTACAAAGAACTAGACAGGTCAAAAAAATGGATCCCATCACTTCAGCAGGGCTCTACAATTTGCAAAGCACGAACAGATATTATTAACATAGCCGGAGAATTTTATGCAAACCTTTATAGCTCTACACCAGACTCATTGGAAAACCAAGAACAAGATCAACCAAAGAATACATTGTGTGTACAAAACTTTTGCCCAACTGAAATCTTAAAACAAATAAATAAACTAAAACCAGATAAAAGCCCAGGACCAGACAGTTTAAACAATGAATGCATCAAACATGGTAAGACACTTTTACTAACACCTCTTACAATATTATTCAACAAAATACTGGAAGAAGAAACTGTGCCGCAGAAATGGACAGAATCTGAAATAATTTTATTATATAAAAAAGGTGATCCCAAGGACATAGGAAATTACCGCCCAATTAGTCTTATGTCTTGCCTATATAAACTTTTCGCATCCTGTCTACTAAACAGAGTATCCTCACAAATAGACTCATGCCAACCCATTGAACAAGCGGGATTTCGAAGTGGATTCAGCACTACAGATCATATTCATACTGTAGACCAAGTCATCGAAAAACATATCGAGTACGAAAACCCGCTCTACATAGCTTTCATCGATTACAAAAAAGCTTTCGACTCTATTTCCCATACTAGCATCTGGACAGCATTAAACAACCAAAACATAAACGTAAAATATATAAATATTATCAAAAATATATATAGCAACTGCATTAGTAGAGTCAGGCTGGACAGAGTCGGTACCAGGATCAGTATTAATAGAGGTGTCAGACAAGGTGACCCTATCTCTCCGAAATTATTTATAGCAGTCCTACAAAGTGTAATGGCAAGCTTACCATGGTCAAAGCAAGGATTTTTTGTGAATGGGAAATATTTAAGCCACCTACGCTTTGCGGACGACATCGTCGTGTTTTCCCAAAGCCCATACAAGCTCAACACAATGATTCAGGAACTTCAAGCTGCTAGTGCTCGCGTGGGCCTGGAAATGAACTTAGAAAAAACAAAAGTCATGACTAACAGCGAGCTGACGCCAGTATGGGTTAATGAGGTGCCACTCGAGTACGTAGAGAGCTACACTTACCTGGGAAAACAAATTTCATTTAATAAAGACCGAAATATAGAGGAAATAAAGAGGAGAGTTGCGATTACATGGAAAAAATACTGGGCCCAAAAGGAAATTCTCAAATCTAAACTGCCAATTAAATTAAAAAGTATTATTTTAGATACGACACTTCTACCCTGTCTCACCTATGGATGTCAAACGTGGACCTACGATCAGAAGGCAAGACAAAAAATCCAGGCCACTCAAAGAGCAATGGAAAGAAGCTGTTTAAATATAAAATTAAAAGATAGAGTAAGGAACACAGAAATTAGAAATAGAACTAAGATAAATGATGCTCTACATTACGCTCAAAGTCTCAAATGGAAGTGGGCTGGTCATCTTGCCAGGTACGACGACAATCGATGGACTATTAACACCACAAAATGGAAGGGACCGCATGGCGCGAGAAAGAGAGGTCGTCCATGCGCCCGGTGGCAGGATGAGATCGCGGCTAACGCAGGAAGAGATTGGCTGATCACCGCAAAAGATAGAGAGAAATGGAACACTTTGGAGGAGGCTTTTACCCTCAGGGGGTCCACAACTAATTAGATATCCCATAAATGTTATTTAAAATTTTTATAAAACCGTTCTTTAAATTTAAATTAAGTAAATGTAAAAAAAAATGTATGGTGGAATTAATAAAGCTATTTTATTATTATTATTATTATTATAGTTAATTTAGATTTTTCTGTTTTTTTACATAATTTGTTATGCAATTTAGGGTAAATTGTTAGATGGGAAAAATGGTACTTGGGCGTCTATGGGAAAAGATTGATCTGAACCCGTAAGAAAAATAAAGTATGAGTCTTGCCCTTAAATTAATATTATATATAACAACAAAATATAAAAAAGAAACTAAGCAATCGTTGTCTCTGAAATGTCAAAACTGATCGTTAATAAATAAAAATAAATAATAAATAAAGCTTTATTAAATTCCATACATCATTATTTACATAATTTTGAAAAAGAAATCTTGCATGCTAACTATAGTCCTTTAAAAATGATAATATTAATTACTTAGACATTTTGATTTACAACTTATTATACCTAATTAAAAATTATTAATTTTTTAACCATGTCATAAGAAAAAAAAAGTTATAATCAATTGTCAAACATTATAAAAATTATATAAAAATGTCATATAGTATGTAAATAAACAATAATTGTCAAGCATTATTAATTAATGAATTATTTATATCAAAATGTCAATAATATGTAACTCAAAATTAATTAGCAAAATTTCTGTATGGACCCCCTAAGGGTAAAAGCCTCCTCCAATGAAATCCAAGTTGCTCTGTCTTATGCGATGTCTAGCCACCCTTTTCCGCTACCGATCGTTAATACTCGTAATAATCTTTGTGATAATAAACTGATCGTCAGAAGTTGTATTTGTAAAGTTTCATGTTGTATATCACACCTATCACACCCATCACATCTATCATATCTGTTATATCACATTCATCACGTGTGACAGGCCCCGGTGTCGACGCGGGCGATTTCAATCATAATATCACGGACGAACTTTGATAAAGTGCGACGATTTCACGCGTCATTCGTACAAGCTTTTTGACACCGACAGACTTGTTTACCTATGTGATGTTATGTGATGTGATTTATCATCATTATTATCACCTACCTACCGTACCACTGCAGGAGCTTAAATTCCACCATACTAGCCTTATGCGATTTAAAATTAAGGTTATGCTGTTTAAATTTCAATAGAAAACGGGACGTTAATCATCTGTTTAATATAATAGTTATCTAACTATTTTAACTACTTTTAATGCGTTGTGCTCCCAAGGTATATATAGGCATTATTGGCATATTATAAGGCAAGGTAATTTTGTAGCCCGCGGGGGGTGTCCTGTGTTAGACAGATCCGGGACACTTCCCACTATAGCAGCTGATGGCAATCCGCAGGTTCAGTTTTAGTGGGTAAACCGGCGAGTCGCGTCGGGAGTCCCACATATTCTCGGGATACCCCTCCCGGGGAAAGCGTAACGAACTTTCCCCTGCGATATCAAAAAAAAATAAAGGTAATTTTGTAGCGGCCATCTTCATCCATATTTTAAGATTGTTTACAGTTTAGCGTGAAAAATAAAGGGATTGTTGAACCGTCATAAAACGCCGTTCATCTCAACGCGAGTGGTGTGTTGTAAACATCTCTAGCATGTTTCAACAAACCGTTAATTCGCGGTGTTTACAGTCGGTACCGTGTTTACAGGAGGTATGCACCAGGCGCGCAGAACCGCGCAGCAGGTGGGCACGGCTGCCGCGCCTCAGTCAACTGACCGCTTTGTTAGTCTATTTTTGATTTTATTGCGAGGAAATGCAGTGTTTACCTTCACTTTACTTCAGAAAAACATTTTCCGAACGAAAACAAGTAATGAAAACTACAAACGATGGTCAGATTCAGAAACACCTCGCCACTAAAGTTCGCGACCTAGAAGGCGAATTGATAATAAAACAATAGCAGACGTTTTACTAGGAAAACACGACCACAGACTACAAAAACAACAGAAGTAATGAAATACGTGACTCCATCAATACCACGAGCTTAGTATTCCGCGCCGATATTCAAAATCTCCCGGCTAGACGTACTTTAGACGAACTTATTCCTAACTTTTTCCAATTTTTCGGTGCAATTTTCTTGCAGTGTTCAACTTCATTAAAATATGATTAGATTCAAGATTGAACAGTGTAAAATGTAAGTGGTTTCAAAAGACTTTAAGACTCTACTTATCGGCAAATAGTACCTTATTAGGTATAATAACATAGACCAATGCTAAGGGGCCCCATACATGATCCGGTCTGCCTTCAGTTCGGTCTGAACAGATGCAAAATCGTATCGTCTGTGTGCAATTTCGAGATCGCATCAGTCGGCCGTACGGACTGAAGCGATTCGTTCCAATGTTGCCAGCTCTGTTTTTGTGAAACTACTAAACTCGTATTGAATTCTACTAAAAAGTACTAAAAAACTACTTATGAATTCCTGAAGCCCCCCCAAAAACCATTGCATTTTAGGTTTTGTTATATTACATTTTTTTCATTCATAGAATTTTACTATAAATTTTACCATTAAATTAAAATATACTAGCAAATAATATTACGTATATAGTAATTAAACGGGTAGTTTTAAGAAAGTTACGGACGAATGTATTATTATGATAAAATGTTTTTTTTTTTTGTGCTTAACCTAAGCCATTTTGCATATGATTACTGTCTGGCTCTTTCCTACTAAAACACTACTAATAACTAAATTTCTACTAAGGAGGGAATAAAATACTCAATTTATTAAAATTTTGTAAACTAGCTAAGTTGGCACCATTAATTCTGGCCTGACCGGGCGGCCTGTCCTGACCGTGTATCGTGTACAAGCGTTGTATGAATTTACGCGGTGTTTAAATACAAAATTCATAAACACGACCGTAGCGCGCGGCAAACCAGAATGGACTGATGCGATTTTTCCGTGTGTGGGCCCGAATCCGATCAGGCCGAACTGACGTAAATCGCGTTGGATGCGATTTTTTCCGTGTGTGTGCTCGAATCCGTTCAGGCCAAACTGACGTCAGTTCTAACTGAAACGATCGGCCTCTCGTCTGTGGGAGCCTTAAAAGACTTAATTCAACTTATTCAATAATCAAAAGTCAACCTTTATACAGCGTCTACAGCCATGCGTTGAATCTTACGGATCTCGACTTTTAATCCAAGCTTACAGTTAGAAATATGTATAAAGATTATAATCATTTTACTGAATCCACAAATCCCAAAAAAATCTGCGTTGAAATATTTGGAACTGTATTCGGAATTTTTCACAATATTTATTCGCGGCGCGTTATCTCTCAAAGTTATGTGTTTTTGATAGCGCGTGCGTACTGTAAAACCCTTGATTTATTTACGAGTAGAGCCGGCGTCGTCGGCGCCAATTCCGATACAGCCGATATCGTCCGATATTTCTCGATACTAGCCGATATTGCACAATATCTCTCAAGTCGTCGCGCGCCAATAACCATCACAAATACCTGTTGTTTTGCAGACCACGTTCGCTATGAATATCAGATTGTCGGAGCGATTTTCGCGTTGTACGTGTTTTAAACCGTTCAGAACAAATGCAAGCTTTCATATTGTTCGTCCGTGCTAAATCTGCGATGCAGATTTGAGTATGACTACGAAAATATTCTAGTATTTTCTCTAAAAGTTGATATCAATATTTACTATAAAGATATTATGATCTCTTACGCTCGGTGATTATTTTATTCGGCAAGCTTATTCTAAAATCAGTGAGCAGACATTTATTAGCGACAAGGGACAATAATAATATCCAAACAATAATAATTTTGACCCGACATACTCACTATAAAATGAATCATGCGCTCATTATTCCTTTTTGGGCCGTAAAGTTGTCCCACATAAACTGCAGCTCATAAAATATTTTACATAAATAACGTCTCCAGTGACTTAAGGTACTGAATATAACTTCAGCTAGATGTCCCACGGGTTCCAATTTACTATTCACACGGTTGCTATAGATACACTAACGACTGACGACAGCTCTCGCACCTCAGAGCACCCCAATTAAGGAGGGTCTCAAAGAAACGAACTATTATATAACTTACATTTCGCATAATGCATGAAATTTTAAATACATATTGCACTCTATCACGAGAATCGTAAGGTTGCAATTAACGTGCATCTGGTTGTTTTCATCTCTGTTCATAAAAATGATAAATGTGGATGCGGTTTTCTTTGATTTCTTCCTGGAATACCGGTCTAATTAGTCTGCGCAACTCTCGGGTTTCTGCTAGCAGGGATAACTTGTGACCACAGCCCGCCCGGCCGCAGACGAATAAGTTACAGTGGGTCAGGGGCTTTATCCGTTTAGCTACAGAAAACCATTTTAGCGTTAACGTTTCACTAGGTATAACAGTAGCCTTACACCACACTGCTTATTGTCCAATCGGCTTGACGGTACATGCTCGGTCCAATCTGCAGTTTGTTCACACACACCACACACGTACAACAGTCATTTCAACCCACGTCCATACACGGTATTTTCTTACATAATATAATATATTATACCTCTAGTCAGCAGCGTCGTGGCAATTCGACGAGAGGCAGTATGGTGTATCCTAACACAACTTTATTTACAGTGTTAACGTTGTACTACACAGTTGAGATCTAATTTTATCTAAACGTAAACAAAAGCATTATATTCCACAAATTAATGTGTCACTGTATACTTGTGACATTTGAATTGGTAGCAGTATATTGTGTTATATGTTCTCTTTGTTTACCTTTTTATTACATTGGGTGTGAGTTATTTATACGGTACCTTTTATTTTTCTCGTGAGAAACAGGTACGCGGTCATGACTCGCGGGTCTCGCCAATGTATTAAGTTCTTGTCTATGAAATTGGGGTTTTGTCGTACTGGCCACTTTGATCTCAAATATATTTTCTTTGGTTAGGAATTCATTAATTGGAAAACATTCAACTCCGATGGGGCAGTCCAAAGAGCCTTCAAAGATTTTATTGATTCTTGTCCGAATGGTTTTTTTAGTAAAGGAATCCATTAACTACCTATAAGATAGCAATGGTATATACTTTGATTAAATGAATATATTATGTTTAAAAAATGGACTTTATGTTCCTCCTTTACAAAACGCCAATTTCATATGTAATTACCCTTCTTGACAGTCGGGTAATGACCTAATATAAAGTGAAAGTCCCGCAAAAAGGTACATAATATACCTACTCGTAGGTATATTATGTACCTTATTTACCTTTAATATATCCTCCTATAACAGCCTCTCTCAGAGCTCGGCTCTCGACTCGGAGATCGTGGGTTTTTTTTGGAACAACCAAACTTTCAAAACCGAACAACCAAACTTTCATTGGAACAACAAAAAATGTTGTTTCCAAGTTTGGTTAGGAGTTAGGATAATGCAAGCTGATAACCTGATTGACTGACAAGGAAGATGATCCATGTGTCGGGTCGGGATTAGATATGAGCGCCGATGGGTGGTAGGTCGGCGGCGGCGCGCCGGCTTTTTTGGGTCGGCGGCGGCGGCGTCGGCGGCGTGACCTTGAAAGGGTTCAAGTTTTTACTTGGTAGTAAAAAAAAGTGTAGTTCATTCATAGCTGTAAAAATACTTTTATTTATTGGGTTACATACAATTTATGACACTTCTAGTGATGAAAAAGACAACGTAATAATACAATTCCAAAGTAGGAACTACTTTGGAATTGGCAGTTATCTGTGCTTTGATTCCAATGAGCGTAATCACTGCAATCTTTTTCTATTTTCGTTTTATAAACGTCCACATTTTCAAGAACTGACGTCGAAGATGTGGGAATAGGTGGTAGCCCCAAAGGGATCTCCGACTGAGCGAGATCGTTTGCTCGGTCAGGCCGAAGTCAACTGTAGTCGTATTCGGATGTTGTATATATATATCGCCGATCTTAGAAATTAATTCGTCCGTATTTGTCATAAATAGTCCGCCACAAAGCCATTTATATAACTGACTGCGTAGGCTCTCCAGTGAACAACCAATAATAGCGGAGATCTCATTCTGAAACACGGTGCAAAATCTCTCAAACAAGCATATCTGCCTGTAGGTGGCAAGCCCCCGTAGTCCAGCACCATCCCGATTGTCTTTCCTAGATTTGTCCGTGAATCAAATTATGTCCTTAAGGTGAACATTAATTGAGACCCGGACTGGGTCTCAATTACTTTAGAAGTTGCATAGTCTCATTTCAAGGTGCATAGTTTCTAGAAGCTATACCCAGTTGGTATAGCTTCTAGAAACTATGCACCTTGATCATGGCGTCAGATGGCATGGCCATGACAAGAAGAAGACATGGCTCTCTCAAGAAGAGACTGTTGCAATTGTCCAATTGTCTCCAATTGTGGAGGCCCGTTTCATCCTACCCATCGTCATGGCCCTGAGAACAACCTTCTTAGCCTCCATAATATGAAAAGGCAAAGGAAGTAGAGTAAGGTGAATTACGGCTTCAAAAGACGTGGTGGGTGCCGAAGAGAGCGCACCCATGATTATCAGTTAGGCCAGCATCTATACACTATTTAATGTTTTGATGCTGACCTGTACAGCTTATTTTCTGCGTAGTATGGTATGACAATATCCTCGCTATAGCTGTGTATAACCAAGCATAGCATCGCCTTCGACCGAAGGCCTCATTTAGAGCTGACAAGTCTTGGGCAGGACCACAGAGCACATCTAGCCTTTTTCATAATATCCTCGATGTACTTATTACAAGTAAGTCCCATAATATCTAGGTGCAAACGTGGTAGTTTTTCCGAAGAGGGGTTTTAGTCCCTTCAACTTCCTCTTCATAAGAAGAGGAAGTACCTAACCTAACACCAATAATGGTGTTAGGTATCAAGACTGTTTTATTAGCGTTGACTGTTAGCTTGACCCTTTTGCACCAATTTTGCACCTGATTTTGAACTTTTTTTTGTTATTCCAATGTGGGAATCGTGGGTTCGATTCCCACATTGGAATAACAAAAAAGTTGTTTTTAAGTTTGGTTAGGACATTGCAGGCTGATCACCTGATTGAATGACAAGTAAGGTGATTCATGCGTCGGATGGGCGTGTAAAACGTCGGACCAGCGCCTGATCTCTCGCCAGTCGTGTCGGTTATCCGTTTCACTGGATTTCGAGAATAAATGAAGAAAGTGTGCTCTTGTGTACTGCGCACATACTAGAGCACTATAATAATAACTGCTGGCCTGGTTTCAATGAAATCGACCACCATCACCGAAATCGGTACGGGGAGCTATTATTAGGCCGTCAGTATCCTTGAGCATAGAAACTTCCATTATTGTTATTTTAGCAGCCCATTCACTACCAGGGACCACTCCAGCGGCAACAGTACCCCACCCCTCCCTGTGGACATCCTTGGGTCAACCTGCTCCTGCTCCTCCTTCGACCTATTAGCTCTATTAATTCAATAGATCTGCCTTTCTAGTAAGCATGTTGTCTTTTATGCAGAATCCTTACGATGCGATAGCCGATAGGTGTCACTTATGTGCATGTTCTCCTCGTTTAAAGCATGAAAGAAGTAAGGCTTATATGGGTAATTGAGTATGTGTCACCGTAAAATTGTAAAAACCGTTAAATTGTAAAATAACTAACGAGATTGTAAAAATATGTCGAAAGATTAAAAACTATATATTTATAATCTATCGAAAAATAATGTGTTAAATTATAGGCAGCATATTCGCGTCGGAAGTCTATCAACATTTTACAATTTTACTAGTTTTATTCCAATCTAACGGTTTTTACAATTTTACGGTCACATATATATGACTTGGATAACATGAATGCTCATAATCACTGACTGAAATTACACATTATGACTATCCCTTTCGCTCACTCGGCGCGCCGATGTATTTTCGCGGCGGCGGCGGCGCGCCGGCGCGGCGCCCATATCTAGTCGGGATGTAAAAAGTGAGACCTGCGCCTGATCGTTCCGACACGACTGGTGTCGGTTATACGTCCTACTGGGTTATGATAGTAAAAGGAAGAAAGAGTGATCTTGTGTACTGCGCACACACTTGAGTACTACAGAATTAATCCTACGTAACTGGCCTGTTTTAAATGTAATCGGTGTGGAGAGTTGTATTATTACATTATACCTAATAGTAATAGTGTAAGATATAATTATGTCGTTGGATAGGTCTTGTCAATTGGAGCAGCAACTGTTAGGAGAGTTTTGTTGTTACTACTTGGAGTTATGGGATATTTTATTTCTCGAGAAAAATAATAAAAAATACTTTTTTAATGATAAATTTATGCGTTTCTTTTTACCTCGATTAGACCCACCTACCCGGTACAAGTAGACAGAGAGTCCTCTTTCCTCTAAACACTAGACTTGGGTTTAAAGACCCAAGGTTAGGTTAGGTTAACCGAACCTAACTCTAACTCTAAGCTTACTTAACATTAACCTAACCTAAGAGAAATAAATAATATTGTTTTTTTTTCTTTCTTTCTATCTAAAATTAGTATTTAACATTTATATCTGAAAGTACATGTACAAAAGTACAAAAAAAGTATCTTAAGTCCAAACAAACAGTAGAAGCAACAAGCTGTATTCACTATTGTTATTCTAATTGAAAAGACTTATATCTTATTGCTATTGTAGATTAAGTTACAAAATTGTACATATATTTTTTTTGAAAAGAACAATTTTCCCATCTTTTTGCTAAAAGATGGCCCCGTGCGAGTTTCTTACGCCGGTTCTTCTCGCCGGGCTAGTTTCCGAACCGGTGGTAGGCATCATGTAGGACAATTCTATAAGCGTTATTTCATAACCTATATGGAAATAAAAATTTTGAGTTTGAGTTTGTAGAGTGGTGGCCCAACGTACCATACTTTTTCACCCATCGTCTTAAATTATATGCATCATTCAATATTCAAACAGTGTTCAAGTATAGTGTATGCAGAACGGTGCACTCAACAAGCAGGTAATCAGTTTGAGTACGTTTTACGACCGGCCTGACCTCAGTAACCGTATCCATACTGCTGCCATACGAGTGTGTACATTTCGCCAAAACCGTGCATTTGAGGCTAAGGCCGCCATAACGCGGTAATCTTGTGATAACAAACCCTCTCGAACAAGTTTCAATTATCTAGAGCACATAACTTAAATAATATTGTGTCAATGACAGTTTAAGCCAATGTAATTCAAAAATTACTTTAAAATAAGGTTAATGTATTGCGTTACAGGTAACATGTTAATCTACACTAATATTATAAAGAGGAAAACTTTGTTTGTATGTTTGTTTGTTTGTTTGTTTGTTTGTTTGTTTGTTTGTTTGTTTGTAATGAATAGGCTCAAAAAGTACTGGACCGATTTCAAAAATTTTTTCACCATTCGAAAGCTACATTATCCACGAGTAACATAGGCTAAATTTTATTTTGGAAAAAAATAGGGTTCCGTAAAATATTTGGGTTTTTCGGACACAAGGTGTAAAAAATCAACCAGAAAAGTTACTTATTTTGTGTACGCTGCCTAAACTATAAAAGATAAAACAATATAATGTTCTAATTAATTGTAGATCTTATAAATATCTACAAAAAAGTCCGCGACACACTATATCTATCTATGTCGAGTGAGGCACAACAACCATTTTTTTATTTAGAAATCTTGATATTTTTTTGGACTACATTTAATCGCGTTTATTTTACTCATGCTATTAATCCTTATCAAAATAAATTATTTCATCACTAAATACAGTTTATGTAGATAATATTTGGTCTTTGAATGATTAAAATTGGACGTTTGGTTTTGAAGTTATGGCGAAATTAAAATATTGCGATTTCTGCTGCACGGCCCGTTGCGAAGTGGGTGACATTCTGTAGTATTAGTATCAGTATTGTACCCGTGCGAAGCCGGGGCGGGTCGCTATCATAATATAAAGTACAAACGTCATTATAGACTTACTAATAGTAATATTATTTCCTATTCTCTCTTTCCTATAATATTTAAATTTTTTTTTTAATATGCAAGTTTGTATTTTGATATTATGTTATAATCACAGTCATCTACTAGAGTAAAATTGGAAGTAAAAATTACTTCCTTCAGCGCCATTTCTTCTCGAATATTTTCGGTGCCAAACGTCAAACGAAAACTAAAAAACCCGACAGGCCGGTGTCCAGCGTAGGCCTTTGAATCGTTTACTCGGGGACGGGCGGTTGTCATCACTTAATCACTCTTGTGACGTCACAGCAGGTAGAAAAATAATGACTTGGTTTCTATACAGACGATGAGACTTGCATTATTTAGTCAATAGAAGTCTGTGGTGACAATCAAGGGTCATTATGCAGTCTCTTCGCGGAATGACTACTTTATGCTAGGTTTGACCAAGCCTTCGGGCAAACTCCGAAATAAATTCAAATATCGGCATTTGACTACAAAAATTTTCAGCCAAACGTCGAAAGTAAAATATTAAATCTGTTCGGGCTTTACCTAGTCGATCTTAGAAGCCACTGACGGACTCGAGTCGAAGACCGAAACACTTCAATTGTATATTATGGCTGTGAGTTTCGACTAAGACGTCAAGTCAGACCTGAGAGCATTAACTAGTCAAACCTGTCAAAACCTAGGAGCGCCGGAGCTTCGAGGCTTGACTATTACAAAAGTACTAACTAGTAACTACTGCCAGCTTCCACAAAAACTACTAACTACAAAGGATAACTACTTCTGCTGATACGTTCTCGAATACAATAGGCACTATCCACATATTCACCAAAAAAAAAATTAATCCATAAAAAGGTCCCTCAACTTTAAAAAACCGTTTCACGTTTTTTATTATAACCGGGTAAGTGGCTGAGCATTATAGAAAAACTTTATCTCCGAAGTTGAGATCTACTTTAATATCTGCCACTATCTTCTGCAAATGATCCTCATCTAGTTTTATTGGGTGCCAGTTTGCGAACGTTTCTTTTGTTCAGTCTTCGTCCTCAGATTGTTCCTAAACTGTTGAGAGACCAAATTGTTAAATGTTTCAACTGTTATGAAACTATTACGTTTAATATGAGTTTCAAAAGTATTAATTGAAAACTGAATAAGTATTTTAATTAAATGTTAACGTATTTGTACTTTAATTCTTTATTTAACTTCAAAGCCAAAACATTAGGTACGTACTGTCATATACAGTACGTACAACCGACAAAGTTCCCGCACGACCAGTCTTTAAACATTCTTCTTCTTCGTCCTAGTGCACTAGGACGCCTCAAAATATTTAAACGCGAAGGAAGTAACCGCAACGACTGCAGACGAGGTTGAACTACGTATTTACACGTGAGTATGTTTGCGAGCCCACTATTCAACGGCGCTGTTGAGCTATTTTCATCTTATGCCTGGTCGAACGGGAACTTGTTCGGTAGTACCTAATATTTTGGATTAGGTGAACTAATGTAACATTTCAAGAGTTTCCAAATTGGATTGACTGGAATATACTCGTTTTAACTTTTAAGTAGTTGACATCGACAGGAGATTATTACGTAGGTTTTGTTGTTACTACTACGTGTAGACTGTAGACTGTGTCCGGAGGGTTGTGACTTGTGACTGTTGTATGCTTTGGTTGTATGTGTATCACACAGACTTCTGTAAGTGTGTGGTGTGTCAAGCCATCGCGTAGTATCAGCCACGGCCACGTCGCTTAACACAGATTAAAGCGGAACAGAAACACTACATAGAAAGCTGACAACACATTTAAAGTAGACTTAATTTTACTTTGTTTGGATTGAAAGTGTAGCGACATGTTACCATGAACGGATTTTATGACGTTTTGACCAAACAGAGCGCGTTTCACGTTGGTTTAACGTTCATAAAAACACCGTTTGAAAGTATAAGCGTGTCGGGAATTGATTGTAATTGTATTAATGCAGGTTTTATTAAGCAGAATTGCCCCTTTGATTGCATTACCACGCACACCACGAATCTCCTATCGCGTACGTGGCAATAGTTGAAAAGTATGGTAGTTGTAATAACGATAGTTTGGGGAACGTCAAAAGGATGTGAAAATTTTCAAAGTGTTGGTTGGATGACGGCAAATAACATTTTTATATTATATTTGTATATATAATGAATGTTAAAACTTTATAATATTAAATACAAATAATATTAAACAAAAAATTTGTTATGTACTTAATAGATTGCGTGCCAGCAAACTATAGAATTAATAAAATATATTTTATTTTACCTATCCTAAGGAAATAACAGGTAAGTAAATATTTAATTTTCTAGTAGGTGTCTTGCTTTATACAGCGTCCATGATCTAGAGAAAAAAATTAAGTCACACACGTGATGTTGCAGGTTCGAAACCAGGTTGTACCAATTACACTTTCTCAATAACCGTATACTGACAATAGACTTAGTTTAATTTATGGGGGTAACTTCTGTGACAACTCTTATCAAAATTTGGGTTGTTCTATGAAAGCTGTTCCTCTGTATCTAAGGATATATTGTTTACTCTGTGTCTACAGACATTAGGTCTGGTGAAGGTACTTAACCCTCAAGTCTCAGCCCGTGCACCGACAATATAATATAATAACACTCGTCTCCTCTCTGCACTACTCTCGTTTAAGCTTGTAATTGTTGTTTTTGAAATAAATAAAAACGGCAGCCTTTTTGTACGTTGAAAGAGAAAGATACTATTAAAAAAAACGACCAAGTCCCAGTCACACTCGCACACAAAGGGTTCCATACCGTTATACATGTTTACTCATAATATCGTCATTTTTGTACGATGTTTTCCAAATAAGCGCGTTTTATTAGTTAGGTCTCTATAACTCTAGAATTAACAAAGTTGTATAAGCTGTTAAAGATTTTTTTCAAACTTCATCACCTGGACTACCATCACGAATTTTTACAGATTTTTTGAGCCAGACGTTTAGCTTTTAGAGGACGGACGGGGCGCTCAATTTAACCAAAAATAATGCGCTTTAAAGTTGAATATCTCACCAACGAATGCCGAAATAAAAAAATATTCTAGCAACCACTCAATGTTTCTGAAATACCTATAAATTATATGATACCCAACACTATGAGTAAAAGCGAAAAAAAATCATTTCCGCTTTTTAGGAACCCAAAAAATATTTTTTCGTGATTTATTTTATCACTTTGACGGCGCGGGCGTGGTAAATAAATATACCTTATATGCAAAGTTTAATCTTTCTAGCACTATACCGTTTGGAAGGCAAGCCGAAGACGGACCGACGGACGGACATGACGAAACTGTAAGTGTTGCGAGACGTGACCTACGGAACCCAAAAATAAATAACTAGATTTCATTTTAGTGCGAGCAGTCGGTTATATACAAATAAAATCTAGAATTTTCAGGGAACAGAAAAGCTAAATTCTAGGAAATTCGTAAATGTTTATTTAGGCTATACGAGTCCTTTTTGAGTCAGCACTCTCGAGATAAAAACTGTGAAATACAGACAGACACGCCTTCACAACGACTTCCTTTCAATTCCGTACTCGCCAGCTCGGCAACTTCTACGAATTCAAACCTTAATAGCGTAGGGTAACACACCCAATTGCTAGCACTGTACCTAATTATCAGCCCCCCGAACAAATAGTAGAATTATAAGCTTCTCTGTAATTAATTTTTGTTTCCAGTTAATAAAAACAAAACTTGAATGTTTCTGGAATCTACTGCCAGCGACACCATACTTTAAACTATAAAGTATTTTCCTCTGTAATAATCGAGGTTATAATTGGACCCTTTTTTTAAAGTGCTGATAATTGGTACTCTCACCCTACATCATCGTATGTCTGAGAATACGACAATAATATTATGAGGCAAAATTATCGAAAAAATTATCAATTAAGACCGTTCAAAAGTAGACAATTACCCCCTTACTAATAAACGCTGTATAAGCTTTGAATAGTTACACAGTGTTTTGTCTCCTTCTATCGAATTAAACATGTCACTTGTGTGATGTGAACAAAACGCTAAGTCCAAATCATTATTGCGTATTTCATATTCCGTTTTACACTTTTCAATATAACGCAATATAAGCTGACAATCAGAAGCCATACGGAGCTGAGCGCTAGCCGCTATTCGCTAAGTGAAACACAACGACCTCTCACTACACAGTACACTGCAGTCGTGTGCCAAAAACGCTTAGAATATTCGAGAAGTAGGTTATCATATCAGAAAAAGTGTAATAATATGTACAATATTGACATTGCTCCTGCTTATTGCACTAGGATGCCTTAAAATATTTAAATTTTAATAATTGGACCCTTTTTTTAAAGTGCTGATAATTGGTACTCTCACCCTACATCATCGTATGTCTGAGAATACGACAATAATATTATGAGGCAAAATTATCGAAAAAAATATCAATTAAGACCGTTCAAAAGTAGACAATTACCCCCTTACTAATAAACGCTGTATAAGCTTTGAATAGTTACACAGTGTTTTTTCTCCTATCGAATTAAACATGTCACTTGTGCGATGTGAACAAAACACTGTATAACTATTCAAAGCTAATACAGCGTTTATTAGTAAGGGGGTTAGGGTTTTATGCATTATATCTAAGTAGCGATTACCAAAGTATGGACACAGTTGTTCAAACAAAAAAATCCTGAACATTACTAAGATTAAGGATTTTACTACCCAAATATTCGGTAATGAGCAAAAATCTGCTGAGTCAGCGCTCTGACGGATTTCAGTTGGTATTTCGTGGGTATCGCTCCACGAGTTATGTCTGGAGAAAGATTTCTCTTATTATTATATACGAAGATATGGCTTTTCGCTTACCTTAGTCAAGGAATATAATATACTAGCTTTTGCGTGCGACCTCGTCCAAGTGGGGGACGAATTACGAAAAAATCCTTTCTTATCGGATGTGTTCGTCATAATATAATAACTAGCTACGAGCCAAAAACCAACGCAATTCGTCCAGTTTTTATATCCGTAGTTTTTACATACGTCTATATTTCAGAAAACAAACTTTAGACCCCCATTTCACAATATTACTAGATGAATTTCAAAAATCAATAGAACATGTAGGTATATACTGAATGATTTAGTATGTATTAACTCGAACATTAAATTTGGTTGAAATCGGGGCATATTTTAAACCAAATATTTTCTATATAACGTTTTAACCTCTATTCTACTCTCTTAGTATGAATTCTAATAAACCCTGAAACATAATATGTTACAAAAATGTATTTAAGAACATGAATCTTAATTTTCAACAAAATTAGAAGATTTAAAGATTTTCCATACAAACTTTTGACCCCATTTCACGCCTTTAGGGGTGGAGTTATTTATTAATAAATCCCTTATTAGTGTGAATTTACATTTTGAATTGAAAAAAACAGGTGCCCAAATTTCACGCCTACACGTATTCTAGAAATAGTCTCGACTCTTAGTACATATTAAAAATACGTCAATTGTACTTACTCCGAGGGTATTTTTATATTAAATTTTTGAGCACACCACGCACTACTAAGTAAAGTAAAAATATGTAGTATATACGGTATTTTTATTACAATCTACGAGAGACAACTTAGTTGAACAATCTTTTGTTTGAAACTAATAAATATATCGAAGTCATGGGATAAATATGCCTCAAATATCGTACTATATTAAAGAACTGGCTCTCAAATTAACACACTGGGCTTGCGTGGGTAATGTTGGTTACAAAATGAAAAGAGAAGAAACAGTATTACATACATACATACATACATACATATAATCACGCCTTTTTCCCGTAGGGGTAGGCAGAGACCACTTCTTTCCACTTGCTACGATCCTTACATACTTGTTTCGCTTCGTCCACTTTCATTCTTACCATCCATTCCTCCTCTTACATTCAACGTAGCGAAGCGGCTCTCCATGGGCCACTTTTCGCCTCCGCGAGAAACGAGACGTGATGGGTGGCGAACCACATTGCCGCCATTTTGGATAATTATTATTTTTATGATTATCCATTGCGTTCCCACGGATTGGTGGAGAGGGTAGGAATAGGGAAATGGAATGATAGGTGTATGTAGAATGATAACAGCATTACTTCACCTTAATTCTCAGTAGTACTAAAACTAAGCACTTCGCACCGTTTTAATCACTTTTCACTGTCTATTACAATAATAACGACTCTGCACTGCATAGCTGGTAGCTTAGTGTTCCGTGATCGTTCCTTGGAGGGAAAACGTGATCACAACTCCCACCATACCGAACGCGCAAGTTCGTCAGACCGGGCTCATCTTTCTTGTCAGATAATCAGGTGATCAGCCTGCATTGTCCTAACCAAACTTGAAAACAACATTTTTTTTTGTTGTTCCAATGCGGGAATCGAACCCACGACCTCCGTGTCGAAAGCCTATGCTCTAACCACTAGACCTTCCTTTATTCCTCTCTTACTGCAAGAAAATTGTGGAATATGTAAACAGAAAAAACTGTGATGAACTGGTGTGATATTAGTGTAGGCTCTAGATGTAGGATTATATTGTGATATTAGAGATAAGTTGAATGTTTGTGCCGTAGTTTTATCATTTTATCATTGACATTTGGATTATTAATTTATTGGATTTATTGGATTTATTGGATTTTTTTTTGTATTTAATTGGATTTTATTTAATTTTATTGGATTTTATGTTACTGAATTGTATTTGAATTTTATTGGGCTTACCTTAGCTTTATCGGATTTTAAATTTAGAGTTACTAATGTATGGTAACCATGTGGTTTTTATTGGAACATCTTTTAATTTGCTTATTAAATTGTAAAAAAGTAGTTGTAAGACACTTGTAAAAGAAAAAAGAATCAAAAGAGCAAAAAACAAGCCCTGATTATGTTAGGGGGATGGAAAAAAAAAAAAAAACACGACCATGGAGGCTGGTAAATAATTATCTACCTATATGACGCACAACACACGCATGTTCGGCTGTTATTTTATAGTCATAGTTAAAGCATATTTATTATTTAACCTTAATAGTTAACATTAATCATAACCAAATATTGATGAGCCATGATCAATTATAATAATAAATCATTGTAACGATTATGTTTGGAATTAATTTAACTAAGTATTATGACGCACAGATTTATTACAGATATCTGAGATGTTATTATTGGATATAGGTAAGTCGTATAACGTCTTGATTTATAATAGTAGTAGTAATTATAATATAAAATTTATACCTGATATCTGGTACTCGCAAGACAAGTTTAACTTAGCACGGGACTAGATAGTCGTGGTGTATATTAATAATATAAATATGTATAATATTTTTATTTTGAACCTATACTGTTACTAGTATATTATGTGTATTTTATAAAATATAATTATATCCGTTGTCTGATACCCGTAACACAAGTTCTGCTTAGCACGGGATTAGATCGACGTGATATATTTATTATTTAATTATGTATTAATAATGTATGTATATATTTTATGCGTATGTGTGAATAAAGAAAGAATTTGAATATATTGTTATGTAGTACTAATTAACAATAATACCTGGACAAGGGTAACCAAGCTTTGCTCGGAGCAGGTACTGATAAATAAAAATAATAAAAAAAGAATAACAGAAAAGATTTATGTGACCGGGAATCAAACCCACCACATTCCAAATTTTCGAACAAAGCAAAAATTATACATTAGCATACCAATCTGCCCATCGGACTGATATAATAGATTCGAAAATATCGATATTATATTGTTGCACGACGAAAGACAAATCATATGTAAGACCTAGCTAGATCATTTTTTCTCCCCTAAAACATCCCGCATAACAAATTTCATGGTAATACTTGCAGCCGTTTTCGAGATAACGATTATACATAATATTGAATATGTATATTGTTTATACAAGATTCATTTGAAGTATATGAAGTTAATGATGACTACGTATGTCCCAATTAAATAATTTTTAAACACTTCAATTTCTGACCATAAACTGAAAAGTTGAAAGGTAATAAAGCCTAACTACTTAATATAATTCTTTCAAAAAATTAGCTGAACCAAATTAAAAAGAATATGAGAATTTTCGTTCCATTTCCCTAGAATAATTAGGGCATTGATTACAGCTCTGCTATGAGAATTAAAAAAAGATGAAGAAGGTCGTGCGAGCTGCGAGCGCTCGAAAATATAAGTTGTAATTACAATTTGAACGAGAAAAGTCATCGTTATTTACCCGCTTCTCAAAAAAAATCGCATCCACAAACCAAAATACTATTGTACAATTTTCATTCACATATCATTTCCTGTAATTATTTTAATTCAGATCCATGGAGAAGTGAATCAATAAATCATATTTTAATATTGTTGAAATAAGTTAAAATATCACAGTATTTACCCCATTTCCATATCTATGCAACATGCGTCCTATGCCATGCCGATGTAATCCAGATGCAAAAATGCTTACATCTAACCTAATTTTATCTTTGGTCATGGAACTGCATGTTAATTGCTCTATGGCAAAATTCTCAATGTTCTTTTGAGACTAATAAGGGTGAACTAATTAGAAATTTCTTCTAAAATACAAAAAAAATATTTTAGTCGGTCACATCGCGAATTCGCATGTCATCTTTTGGTCTATAAATTTCGCTTTCCTATGCATCGACTAGGCGGCGGCGCTGTTATGATGCCCCTTACTGCACATCGTGTTAATGTAATCGGGCCATACATTATTGAGACTGTGTGCAGTCTTAGTGGATTAGATTATGTGTAATGTGTCGCCGAGTGCCGATAGTGTCGGTCACTCTCGGCTAGTGAACGAATTAACTCGGCATACGTCATATAATTCACTCATAAAGATTTGGGACAAAAGCTTTATGCTTAGTAAGTGCACCGATAATCATCTTTCTAATATATTTTTAGTAACATGCAAAATACCTTTACACCGTTTGTGCATTCTAAAAATCAATGCAATATTAAAATAGTTAATAAATCTTCAAAATTCCTAAGTCCAAATCATTATTGCGTATTTCATATTCCGTTTTACACTTTTCAATATAACGGAATATAAGCTGATACAACAATCAGAAGCAATACGGAGCTGAGCGCTAGCCGCTATTCGCTAAGTGAAACACAACGACCTCTCACTATACAGTACACTACTGCAGTCGTGTGCCAAAAACGGTTAGAATATTCGAGAAGTAGGTTATCATATCAGAAAAAGTGTAATGTGTACAATATCGGCATTGTTCCTGCTTATTGCACTAGGACGCTTCAAAATATTTAAACAAAAAGGAAATGACCGCATCGACTGTAGAGGTGGTTGAAGTCCGTATTACACGTGAGTATTGCGTACGCCATACATGCGCTTCTGAGCGATTTTAAAAATATTTATGTCTGATCGAGCGGCAACTTGTTCTATTGTACCAACTACTAGGGTATCATACTTATTATATTTTGTATGCTGATTAAATCAAAAAAATATGCAGTATCATACAAAAAGTACGTGCCTAGCCGTACATTCTTAGTCCATCTACCTAGACCTCCTAGAGGTCGATCTGTGGTCCAAATTCTAACTTAATATATTATACCTACTTTAATTTTTAAGTTTTAATTTCTTGGTTATTTTGCCTCATAGATAATATCTAACTCGTAGATGAGTATCTTACTCTATAAAATATGTAAACTTTGTGCATTGAAGGTGAACAGATAAACTTTATTTTTATATTTTGTTTCTATTTCTACGTATTATTTTCCTCTACATAAACTTTAACTGTGCCAAATTTCATACTCCTCCGTTCGGAAAATTCTCTTAAAATTGTACTTAAAGTTTTTGCTAGAAAACATTTATGATCTTAATTGTTTATTTAATAATAAGTACCTATACTTATTTTGATAAGAATCACAATGATAAAATTTTACAATATTACGTGGGCATTAATATAATGAATTGTCCGAGTTTTCAAATCTTCGCGTTCACAGGCCACTTAGCTGCTGATTAATGGAAGTTATAAATGAACGGTAAAAATTGCATAATTAATTAAAAAGTCCTTTTGTTTTTCAAACAGTTACCTAAAAATCCTGAACAAAGTAACATTATGAATATGTATGGAGCAAAAGATTAACGCACTCAATACTCTATAAATAAGTGATAATAAAAGTCATGTTTTATCCTACAGCCCAAATCCTCAAAGCTAAAAAGGCTCTCAAGTAATGACTGTGTTCTGCGGAAAATAGCGCTTACTAGCGCTAAAGAAAAAAGCAGATTATCGACAGGACACGTTTGCTAACTTCAATACTGCTAACATAATCCGCCATTTTGCTTGCTGCATTTAATGACAGCGGTCACCATTTTGCTTACCTACGTTTCTTTTTGTTAGCGCTATTTTCCACGGAACATAGCCAATGATCTCAACACTAAGAATGAGCTATGACGTACATTTGACAGAACAAATTTTCATACAAGAAAAAGTTACGCCATCTTGGTTTCACCACACCTCAAATGCCAAAATGGCCCCAAACAACCCCAAATGTAGGGCCATTTAAATGGGGACAGTTTTTGCCTCGACATGCCTCGTTAATAAGAATATATAATATGTCACCGTAAAACTGTAAAAACCGTTACATTGTAATATAACTAGTGAAATTGTAAAATGTTTATAGACTTCCGACGCGAATATTCTGCCCAAAATTTATTTATCTGTTAGATTATAAATATATAGTAGTTAATATTTCCACATATTTTTAGAATCTCGTTAGTTATTTTACAATATAACGGTTTTTATAATTTTACGTTGACATAATATATAAGTGCTCTCAAGTCACAATCACACAAAAGGCAGCATAACCAAGTAGCTGCACCCTTTACTGTAAGAAGCGTTACAGTATTCGGCCGTAATATTGTAACTCAATACAAACTCCTATACATGGCGGAGTGGTCAGTTTAATCGGCGGGCTATCTGAGGGCAATCCGTCAGTGTCAGGCCGCAGCTGCTAACAAATTTATAGTTTGTATTGAGTTTAAACAGCGCCGTGACGTCACCACGTCTTAGTAAATTGCGTATTGGTCAGGTATGTGCTAGAATCTAGACAGTAAAAAAGTGTTTTATGGCAACACACTTGTATTTACTTAAAAATCTTCATATCAAAATGGTGGCCGACAAGAAAAAACAATGTTTACAAGCAAATATTATTATTTTTATCAACATGAACTAGGGTTGATAAGCGCAGATTTGACGTTGAAAAAAAAGTAGACAATTCAGTATAAAAACAGAACGCAGTAATAGAGTTGAAACAGTTAAATTAATATATGTAGAGAAAATAGGTTAAATAAAATACGTGGTACATAATGCTCAAAATCGTATTTTTTTATAAGTATTTGAATAAAATTAAATTGGAAAGAAAAATTGTAAAATAACTAACTTAACCAGGGCGCTTTAAAAACCGATGACGGTGTTTTAAAACTTTCTAGGACACCCCAGGACACCTCAAAAACTAGGACATGTCCTGGGAAAACAGGACGGTTGGCAACCCTAACATGAAGCCAAAAAACGAAAAATAAATATAGTAATACGCAGCGCGCTGCGTGAGCGTCGCTCAAACGCCAAATGTGGAGGAGGCCTTACTGCTACGAATGCACTTGCAGCTTCTGCCCTAAACAGTACTATTCCGTGACGTCCAATTAATGACAAATTACAGTAATTACAAATAATTACAATGTACCGCCGACCCCGGGACCCGGGTTGACACTGATTGACAAACTTTGATGAGGCTGCGGGTAGTTGGCAACTTTTGTGATTGTTTCATTGAGGGACAGGCCGGGATTTGGATTATTTGCAACATTTTGATTAACAATTTATTAAACTGTAAACAAGATTTAAAGTTACACCAAAATAACAGTTTTCTAAGATATTTAAAGACGAAAGCTCCCGTAATTAAAAACCAAGTACAACAGATCATATTTATTAATTCGTGAAGCGAAAACTTCTTACTCCTTTTTACAAAAATTACGCAAATGTAGTCGAATGAAATTTGGCGCAGTTAAAGTTTATGTAGAGGAAGTTGTGCAGAAAGCTTTAAATACTTCTATCGTATCGCTACCTCAGATAATAACGACCACTACCTCGAGTTTGTAATAAAACAGTAGAATATGTTGGGTACGACACTTGAGAATACAACTGTCAATGTGTCTTTGACATTACATAGACAACACTTACATTTTTATATCGTTTTTATTTTTACCCTATTAAAGTTCAAACAAACATTAAGGCCCTTACCAATAAAAATATTTCTACAGTGTATAAGCTATAACAGACAGGGACAATGTTTTGTCCCTGTCTGATACGTCGGAAAAGTCGCATAACAGACAAGGATGAAACATTGTATAACTTATACACTGTATAAATATTTTTATTAGTAAGGGGGTAAATAAATAATGGTTGAAATTCGAGCACGACTATTTTATAAAACTATTTTATGTAAAATTTAACAATAATTATTCAGTCAGTGAATCACAAGCGTCTTAGCGACATTTAACATTTGAGTGAACAAATATAGTTCACAACCTTCACTTCACCTCAGCGTACTCGCTCGAAAAGTGGAAAGATTTACATCGAGTTAACATGCATCTCCGTCATTAGCCGCGTCTCACGTAAACTGTGGGAGGTGGTGACTGATGAGCACTCAAACTAAATGTTGTTTGTGTAATGTATAAAGAAAAGCATCAAGATAAAGTTAAAGTAGTCTCAAGTTTTAATTTAAAATGAATAGAAATTACAGTGTAAATAAAATAATTACGAAGATTCCTCGAGAGAACTAATTGGATGAGAAAAATGACCGCCCACACGCTCCAGCCGACACCTACAGATAAAATTCTCTCGAAACAAAGAACTTCAGCGTTATGAAGTTTCATAATTTAATAAAATGCACGTCATAAAAATAATGCAGCGGCGATGCTGGGGCGAGGCTGAGGCGAGGGAGAATCAGCTTTTACGATCAGAATAAGTACGCGAGAACTTTGCCTCTTAATTTTGATTCAACTTAGAATAGCCTCTTACCAGGTAATGCAGGAAACTCACTACATTTTAAACTTTAAGGAAGCACCATGTAAGTTAAGTTCACTTCGAACTTGAGAAAACAAAATCTTTCGCTCTCAGTTTTACTTAGTGTGCTTAAGCTAAATATGCAGCTACTATCATATATTTTTATAAGTAAAGTGAAAACTTTTAGTACTGTTTTACGATAATTGTGCTAACAAAGTAGTATGATATTTGGCACAATTAAAGTTTATGTAGAGGAAGGTGTACAGAAAGCTATTTTAATCTTAGAAATACATAAAATTAATAACAACAACACACCACCTCAGATTATTAACATACACTTGTGCACGACAACAACGCAGGGTTCGTTTGATAGATATGTTACGGGTAATACTAGAAGATAGAGTAAACCTAGATTTACTTGGGTTTACCTAGGATTACCCAAGCTTTGTGGATAAAGTCCGAATATTTATTTATATTCGGCGTTTACCCGTATATAACTAAGTTTAGCCAACACTGGTTGGGTAATGTTTGGTGTTAGTCGTTATAATAATGTTGATAGAGGAAGAGGAGATTTTCGGAACGTGCTTATGACAGTTATAGAAATTACTGATGATCTTTACAAGCTAGGAAACGAACGTGGAACTATCGAAGAAATGTTCACAAGGAACCAGTTTTCTGTGTGTCAGGATAAACTGATCGACATTGAAAATGTATCACCAATATATAAAAAAAGCAATGATTGTTTTGTGTACGTTTTTTCAATTAAACAAAAGCTATAAATGCATATGGTTTGTAATTTCATTAATTATTCTAACATTACCCAGCCTGGGTAGACCTATAAGGTGAGTATGGGTAAATTCCGAATTACAGTTTATTTTAATTATTATTCAGACCAACACCGAATATTATCCAACCAGTGTTGGGTAAACTTAGTTGTATACGGGTAAACGCCGAATATAAATAAATATTCGGACTTTATCCACAAAGCTTGGGTAACCCTAGGTAAACCCAAATAAACCTAGGTTTACTCTATCTTCTAGCATTACCCGTAACAGATACAATTTTGTTACACGTTGACGTTTGTCAATCTGTAACAACTTTGGTAACAACATTTACATATTTTTTTTCTGTCTAAGAGGCAAAACTAATATTATAAAGTTCAAAGTTAAAAACTATAATATGAATTATTATGAGCGAAAGCAGACCACAGGACGACCTCTAGTGCTTTTAAGTTGTCTAGTTATTAGTGAATATATTTAAATAGTGTAGGTAATTACACTTCATTTTTAGTTTTCCAACCATAATAACAATATTATTCGTAGTTGAAAAGCCACATCGGCAAATACTGTACATCAATATAATATCATAATTATTTGTATTAAAGCGTTTTAAATCCTAACTCCTACTCATCATGGATATATATAGATACTAGCTTTTGCCTGCGACTCGTCCGCGTGGAACAGTTACTTTGGATATCGCTAAAATTTAGGTAGAAGGAGAAGCGCTTCTCCCTCATGACAGTCCCCCGCGCGCCGTACGTTATTGCGCGTTTGATTGTTTTATTACTGCGATATCTTCCAAAATACTCATTGAAATCATATGATGTAAATGGCAAATTTCTTCTAAATTAAATGCTTGTAAAGAATAACGTATTTACTTAGATAAGTATTAATATCATCTTTATGAAAACACCCTAACAAATAATGCTTAATTTTAGAACAAATTTGGTTAGCATAAAAAGGTTATTGTGAGCCAATCTTAAAAGATAGACATATATGTATGTATAGTCGCGGACTTTCTTTTAGAACTTTTAAAGGGGAACAAGTCTGTCATACATCATTATAGCGAAACTTTAACCGTTTCTGCAGCGTGCAGTGTTACGCAGCGAAAGCTCTCAAAAAGAAAAAAAAAACCCCGATTTTGAAACATTCTTGAATTACGCTCGTATTGAGCTTAGCATGATGCTATTTAGCCTTCCTCGATAAATGGACTATCCAATACGAAAATAATTTTTCAATTCGAACCAGTAGTTCCTGAGAATAGTGCGTTCAAACAAACAATCAAACTCTTCAGCTTTATAATATTAGTATAGATTTGAACGTGTATAATGTGTCTATTACCATAATTACATACACCATTACTGTACCATTGCTGTATTTTTATCGTGAAACATTTCGCGATGATCTTGCCGAATATTTGCCGCACAAACAACGTTACTCCCTATCCCCAGGATACCGCTTCATAAAAACCCGAAAAAAATAAATTTGTGCCTCGTCATAGTTATTTTCATTTGGGCCCTCAAGGGCAGGTACGTCTTCATCACCTGCCCCGCCCTGCGCCCCCCGCCCCCCGCCCTGCGTCAGCTCAATTATAGGAGGATATTTTCTACAAATGTAACGTTGTAAAAACGAATGGGCGTTTTCACTTAGGATTAAAATAATTTTTAAGATTCGGGATCAATGCGTGCGGGTCTGGGCTAAATTCAAGTTAAAAGGCCATGTTTTATACTTTGTTACGACACAGTAAATTAGTAACAATTAAATAGTTTTTTTTTTTATCTTAGAAACATTATATATATATTTAAGATAATAAAAAAAACTATTTAGTTCCTCTTCAAACAAAAAAAAAATAAGAAAAGAAAAGATCAAGGAGTAAGGATACAATATGGCTGTTTTATGTGTCCGAGCAAACAAAGCCTGAAATATCTTCTTTCCTCGCAATTACTACAGGGCCACCCTCAACAGAACATCTGTATACTTACAATATATATCTGTATATTTGTACATTGTATAGGAAACCGATAGTTAATTACGACCAAAGGAAACAAACCTCTCCGCTGTTTGCGCCGATTCCCTGATTGGCAAATTGTAACGTTCCCGAATGTCTGCAAACTTTGCCTTTTACCAAGTTCGGCAAATTACAAGTTTGCCGATTCATCAGAGATATTAGACATAATATTTGCAATTAACTGAACTAAACCACGTTTAAACACCGTTTAGCACACAAAACGCAATTGTTTTATTTGTTAATAATATGTATTTTATGAGTCAGTTTATTATACACATTATAATTATAACAACATTAAAATTACAGTTTAAGTACCTCCAGTGTCATTTTTATGAGTGAGTGCTGATGCACCTGCCGTAGCAGATACGCTGTTTTGAGTTTGTTCTACAAAAAACTGTTTTCTTTACAAAACTTTGATGAAGTACTTACTATTAATAATAGCAATAAATATTAATCGTAGTAATAGGTAATAGTAATTCTGTGAGTGTTATTTAATACCCTATATGGAAAAACTTTTTGATTGATTTTGATTTTGAGTACTTTATCAAAATATTATAATCAGCAGCATTGAACACAGTATAAATTTTAATCAGCTCGAGAGCTACATTTATCTACCTCATTATTGATGTGTATATTAGCAGACCATGACAAAATGGAAACAAGCCATATCCGAACTACGGAAAATATGAAGTTTTATCATATTGTTGTAGCATAAAAGGAAGTTCGCTCCCAATGGGGTTGCCGATATTTCCGAACTTATAGTTACCGTTACCCCATTGGGAGCAGCCCCAGGGAACAGTCGTATTACTCCTATAAAAATTGGAACCAACTTTGAATCACTTTAATTTTGGTTTTGTGGATAAATGAAGAGGGACATACTTGGTACGTTATTTTTCTTTCGGGTCTAGAGAAACATACTTTTTAAATCTTTTTATATGGCTCGATAAGATGCGTTTTTTTTGTTGAAACTGAAGTGATCGAGAGTTTTCCTAATGTAGTGTAGTGAGTAACCGTCTTTATATTATTCTATGTGTAATTACCTTTCTAACTTCTCAGGTCAGCATTTAGTGTATTTTACGCTGTTTCGTTATATAATAATTATGTATTTTGATTATTAATAAACTGGATCCGGAATCGACTTGACGTTGTGTCATTGGTATGAACCCTGTGTGCTGAGTGTGAGTCCCACAAATTTTTTCGATTACTTTACTACCTTGTAAATCGAGTTAGCGCAAATCGAATCGAAAATTAAAAGCTAACGAGTGCGAGTCATTATCCAATCTAACTAATCGAACGCGTTTCGTCACCGAGAGTACGCTTTATTATTTTTGTTATATTGGTAGCACGACTTCACTGTGAGATTAACCGTCCAAATTGAATGTCATTTTCACTGTATTATTTTGTTAAGAAGCTGCTGTCATCAAGATTGTGACGGGTTATATCGAGTGTTATTGTTTGTGACACTGACATAAGTCGCCGAAATTCTGAATTTTATTTGCAAAGCATTTTACACAATTTTACATTTCGTTTATAATAAATTGTATTTAAACTTAAAAATGATGAAAACAAGTTTTTCTCAGTTTGATACTATAATAACATTCATGGAACAGTAAGTGTGACAATCGGTAAACAATAATGTCCAATAAAGGATCGAAAGATGCATGAGCTCTTGCTTCGCGTTTTGCATTAAAATTGCGGTCGTCTTGAGCTTGAGCAGCCGCAAACATCCTCCACGCGAAAAAAACGTCCTGCCATAGCAAATTAATTGCTAAAATGTTCTTTTATAAATGCTTTCACCGCAATTCACTATCTAGTCACTGAGAGATTGGAAGTGAGCGCGGGGTGACAACTTTTCGACGTCGTTAACACAAATTTACTATTCGAATGTCAAAATGTGCAACTGGCACTAGCAAGACTTTTGAAACAACCAATCAAAGCGCTGAAACACCCACATTCGAACGTGAGTGTGAGACGACCTCGATTAGTTAAAATCCACAAAACTCACACTCGCTAATTTTGTTTCCTATTTTTGCCACTAGGGGCGTTGTTTCGATACCATACAAATTGTAGTTTACTTTTTCATGTCGAGTAGTGATAAAAACTCGCACTAAGCACACTGAACAATTTGGCCTCACTAAGTCACATCTCCAAGTGACTACTCCTAGACACATTACACTAATTCATCATTATTAGCTCGACCATGCTTGACAATTCTGAGGTGACTTAAACTTTTTGATTTGTATTTACTCAGCCCATTTTGCCTCGACTGGCAAATATTTTGTAGACTGTAGGTAAGAAAGGAATCAACAAAACATCTGAACACACAACAATTAGACGACAGACTCATAATTTTAACCGAAAAATCTGTTCGTCTATCGCAAATGTGTAAACAGTTAACGGTCTCAATGAGCGCTATCCAAACGAAAACAGTACAAAAGTACAGTTTAATGTGTCTGGAGTTAGACACAACTTCGATAACTCCCGACTAGTCAGGGGGTCTCGGAACCTCCCGTGGTGCATGAACCCCCGTTGGAGGGGGTCCCGGGATCCCCCGGTGGTTCACGTGAACCGTGAGACGTTTCCGCCGGGGGTACACGATAGATGTCTTCGTACAGATGAACCAGGAAACAAACAATTACGCGCCAAGGAATGTGTTTTTTGAGGAAATTAATTGTTATGTTAAAGTAGAAACGGTAAAAATTTAGGACTATGCCCCCTTTTTAGGGGGGAGGGAGGGTGAGGGGGGAGTGGGGGGAGGGAGGCAAACCCCCCCGTACCACTCCCCCCTCTAGGAAACCACCGGTTTAGAAGTTATAAATGATTAAAGTTTTGAGGTTATAACTGTTTTAAAGGATGTTTACGAGACTTTATGTCAGAGGTGCAGTGGAAGAAGGAGGTTGGGGGGTTTTTCGGACTCCTCCTTACCACTCCCCCCTCCTCAGGGGACTCACGGCTTAGATGATATTTACTGTTTGGGACGGTTTTGTGTCAATGTCAGTCTGTCACGTCTCCGGCGCTGCGGGAAATGCAGCCCCTTCGCCGTAGCGTAACAAAACGCAGAAACCAACACTCGCCTTAGGCAGCTCCGGCTTTCTGGACTGTGTTACTGCGTTCCATTACGGCAGGCGGGGGCTGCTCTCCCTCCGCGCCTCCGGGCTTAAATATAACACTTTCATCTGGGACATCTTCCCTTCACTGGGACTCAATTCGTTGAGTATGAGTCCCATCTTCAGCTATGAATGGGTTGTCACGATTCAAGTGGTTGACTTTTTTGTGTATGTAGCCATGTTCTGACAAGCAATCATATGCTTTCCAAAAATCAGTGTGGATGGTGGTGCCAATTTCCACATTCTTTAATATAAGTGGCACCAAAACCTCAGCAGAGCGAATATTGTCTGGACACACTTCCAACCTCAAATCTTCAGATCCATCCTCAATCATACCTAGAACCCAATGGTCCTCAATAACAATTGGCTTCAATTATGAGTCGACGGAGCCCCGCTACGCGGGGCTCCTACTTCTGGGTGGTTTACAAAAAAATAACCACGATGGCTAAGGCGGTAGCTTCGCTGCGCTACGCTCCCGCCTTAGCCATCTAACCTAACCCAATGAAGTCGTATTGGGCCAACTCGGAGTAATACATTGCTATTAATTACCTAAGAATGATATACTGTTCTCATACATTTCCTATATCACATTATAATACTTATATAAAATATAATTACCTCGATTGTATTTTCTTTTTCCAAATTTCAATTCCATATATTTTGATCGGCGATTCTTTAAAGAAGCGATAAAGAAAAGATCTTGGCTCATCCCCTTGTACTTTAGCATAAAGATTACGTTCCGTTTTGCATAATTGCAATAATATTTAAGAATTTTTGAAAATTGTTTAAAAATATTTAGACGCAACTCCGGCAGCCAAAATTTCTTTGGGGGGTTTAAGACTAACTCCCTTAAGCCCCGTACACCATCTCAAATTTAGGCGACTCGTTATAAAATCCAACCCAAATTGACGCTTTTTCGTCTAAGGCATATACACGGCAGCTCTTTAAATAATTTAAATATTTTCATAAAATGTATCATAAAAATATTTCTGATTCAAAATATTATTACTGTGATACAAATTAAATAAAATGAAGGATATTTATTACTTATTTATCAGCTTTTATGTAAAGTTAAAATATTTGACAGCAGGCAATGTAAAACGGAACATCGAAGAAACGTCAACATGGCCGAATTTCTATAGAATTTTTCGAATTTTAAATATTTTTTATCTCGAAAACTACGGATCGTATCGTTTTGAGAAGTTGCGGAATTAACTCGTAATTAGAAGACCTTTCAGCCGTAAAATTACCATAAACCTACTTATAGGATAAATGTGGGGCATGATTCTAAATTCTAGCCGTAGAAACTTTGCAATGCGTGGGAAGGTGTATTAATTAATCTTATTTAAACGCAAAATTTTGTTTACTCTGGTTTTGTTTTGTTTAGCTCCACAGCCAAAATGATATTTAAGCATCAGTCGTTCAAGCACTGCTTAATTAAAACTACATTCACTTTTAAAGAATAAATTACCTACATATTAATTTATTCTATTTATAAAAAATTAAAGGTTTGTCTGTATATCTATGATGTATCTATGATGATCTTTAGCAAAGTTGTTGTGCATGTGATAAGGTTTTCGACAGATGGCGCCACTGTCATTTTTAATTCTAAGGCGGTACGAAGTTTTCCGGGAGAGCTGGTTTTAACAGTAAAAAATCTTACTCAAGTAATCGTCTTGTTACAGATTTCTCTGCGCCCACCGTATAGTGCGAGGTCACACGACACCGCAGCCTTATAGAAAATATTTTCCAATAAAGTAAGTCCTAGGCCGGCTTAATCTTAAGATGTATGGCCTTTATAAAATAAAAGATTAAAAAAAAAAAAAAAGTAAGTCCTCAACATATTATTAAAGTATATAATGTAATCTATGCTATCTAATATTATACAGAGAAGAGATTTGTTTGTATGTTTTTTGCATTGTATTGGAAATTCAAAACTACTGGACAGATTTTGATGAAATTTGGTACAGATATAGAGTAGGTCTAGCTCTAGAAAAACCCCCCGTATCCCGACGTCGTACGTCGTACGTTTGCCGTATAAAAAGTAGTCGACGTACGTCCTTACGTAGACTACTTTGTAATGTGGCAAAATATACACTTTCCGCGGGATTTCCTTTTGTACTTACAAACTACGAAGTCGGAAACATCTTGCCAATAACTTTTGATAGTGATCCCAGTAAGTTTTTAAGCCTACAATAATAATATTATGTAGCGGTCAAATAAAAAGCGAAATCCTTTCAAACCCTTCCTTCCCTTCCAACAGGCTTAGCATGCGCATAGTAGAAACACCGAAGAAAGAACATATGACAGATTGAAGAAACATTTATACCGTCCGAAGCAAAATAAGTCTATATTAAGGTAGCTAGTTCGATGTATCGACGTTACGAGAAAGAACATTTCTTTTCTTCCCGAGCATGAGCTCACAAAATGGCCTTTTTGACAGCTAAAGTAGAAACTTTTTCTTAATTTAATGTCAAAAAGTCTTACAAGTGTGGAGTGGAGTGGTTGACATTAGTCAACCACTCCACATCATGGCGGTCCTAGACAAATAGTTACTTTACGTTGAGTCATAATATACTCGTACTTGAAAATTTTTGATCATTTTTGACACAACATTTCCCGGCATCCGTTTTAAAAATATTGCTATTTAGAAATATTGACTTCTATTGACGACCTTGTTATCATGGATTAAGAACTATTTTGCAACGAACTGTTTTGGATATATAATACTTCTTCTTAAAAACTATTTCTATGGATCGCCATGCTAAGCCTGCTGGTGGGAATATCTCGTGTCTAGGGGCCGTACCCGCTACTGTTGTTCTCTGTCGTAGCGTAGTAGTCGGTAGTACAGGTACAGCGGTGCTAATATTTTAGCATTATTCTTTCCCGATATAACGCCCCGTCGTAAAGCGGTAATGTCCCAGTAAATGCCATTAACGCGGTTTTTATAACGCGCACTAGTTTCTCAGCTGCCCCCAACTTGAACAACAACTGTTTTGAAACACAGAAGAAGCTTAACTTTCAGAATATTCTACACTGAAACTTGAAAGTTACTTAAACCTGTATTATACACACAATATAAGATAGTTACTATAATATTAGATATCCTGAAACGCGAAGAACGAAATGTTTCGCTATCGTACTTAAGACCGATTTAGCGAAGGAAAAAATTGTACAGGTAGATTCTAATGCATTACGAAAACTCTGATGAAAGTCAGTCTGATTACCTGACCCACAAAATGTCCGGGATAAAAACTCACGTAGGGCGGGAAACTCGTGTAATGGGGAGTGTTCCCGAGAACAAGCACTCAGCAGTTCAGCACAGTAATACAGCACTCAGCACAGTAACACTCCGTGCTCGAGTGCTGAACACATTGTATCTAATGCCTTCTTATTTGTACTTCACAACTCAGACCAAATAAAAAGTTAAGATAGAGCTTTGTCAAACAAAAACTGAGGCCGGTCAGCGACGGCTCGCCTTACAAGTCAAGGTGTAGTTTTGTTACATGTGTGTGCGTGACCCTGTGTTATTACTTATTACACGTCAAGGCGTACGCGTAGTGCAGAACTCTGTCTTCATTTTTTTATTTGGTCTGAGCCTCGCTCTAAATGGAGGGTCTTGTAGCGCGTGCTAATGTGTTGAAATTATCTAAACGGCGGCGGCGGCGGCGTGCGGACGAAGATTATTCTAAACTTGCATTTACTATAGTAAAGCTTCCTTTAAAACGAGATTTAATACGTTCTCAACTTTTGTAGTTTATTATTAATAATAGAAGAATTTGAAATTTTTTTGTAACTATCACACTTTTAAGAACATAATAAGTATGCCTAAGCAAGAGTCATTACAGACTTGCAATGTGAGAATTATATTAATTATAATATCCATATATTTAATACGGTATACCATAGTTAAACTAAAGCTTACTATTTCTGCATTCCTACAAATTAATAACCTACAATTTTTTAAGAGTAAAAGTACTATTTAAACGATGACTAAGACAAGACGTAGCAATAAATTTCTTATAAATTTACTTGGTCATATTTAATTCACAGATAAAATCATCCTCGCAACTAATCTTAACTAGCAAAGTGTTCTGATATCATACGCGATATCTTCGTTCCAAAAGTTCCACCAAAACGGATGACGGGCTGTCCCCCCCCCCGTCCCCTTTCCCCTGGCGTCG
The DNA here is from genome assembly GCA_905404095.1 of Glaucopsyche alexis. Taxonomy (NCBI): domain Eukaryota; kingdom Metazoa; phylum Arthropoda; class Insecta; order Lepidoptera; family Lycaenidae; genus Glaucopsyche; species Glaucopsyche alexis. Next base: position 597,674 of record FR990053.1, read on the forward strand.
TCACGTGCCTAATTGAGTGGAACACCGCAAATGTGACGATAAACACCACGCCACCGCCGCACAGTGGGTCGAAACGAGGATTTGGCGGACTTAGGGACCGATTTTTAATTTTCGCATTTTTCTTTATGCCAATGGATAGAACTTATTAATCTTAACAAAAGTTGTTCTGTGCAATTTTTTCTTAGCTTTATAATTTAGGTAGAAAAAATACATTTTTGATTTTTTTGTATGAAACAAATTAAATAATCCTAAATTTTTGCCAAGTCATGATAGATCCCGCGTTCAAACCTTTTTTTTCTTATATTTTGGCTACATTGCTATTATTATGTACTATAAACGTGTGCCTAAAGTTGCAAGTCTGCTAGAAAAAGAGGTAAGAAAATTACAATAAATGTAATTATTATTTTATGACTTTTCTAATTCATAAAGTTATTCTAGGGATATTCCATGCAAAATAATAATTACGGTAATAGAATAAGACTTTTAATTACTTGAAATTCTAAAAAAAATTAGGAAAACAGTTGACCTAAAGGCCACCCGTGCAACTTCCCGCTAAGCGCGTAAATTTTATCTAATGCGTCATTTTTGTGGTTATCGAGATCATAAACAAAAGTGCTTTTGAAAATTTTCACTAATAATTTTCTTTCATCAGACTTTTGACCACTCCGAGCTCAAAAGTTTAATAAAACACTATTTTTTGAAATTTCAAACTGTCATAACGTTGGAATGAATCAACCAATTTTCACGCGATTTACGGCAATAGATGAAGTTTTTTATATCCTTTAAAAGAATCGACAACAAAAATTTTTTAGATGAAAAATTTCGGAGTAATTCCGAAAAAACTCTTTTTTCGGTTTTCTTTCCTTCGCGATATCTCTCGAACGAATCAACCGATTTTGCCCAGATTGGCAGTGATTGACGTGGTTTTTCAAGGTTAAGGCTGAATAGTTATTGGAGTTGATCGATAAAACCGTTTAAAAGTAAATACAAAAAAACCACTTTAAAAAAAAATCTCACAGTTTTTTCGAGATTTCTTGAAATTTATCTGTCCGAATCAGTCCAAATTATATTCAAATTCTAAGTTTGGCTAAGCCCTTTCGAATAGTGCCAGCCGCAATAAAATCGGTCCAACCATTCTAAAGTTATAAGAGGTTTACATTACACACACACTCACACACACAAGCATACATACAGACATAGTGACACCCTCGCGGGGGCAGTCAGGGAAGCTTCCTGTGGCCTCTTCTGAGGTAACAGGATTTATTATTCTCAATAAATCGGCCCAAAGACATCAATTTTGATGTTGTCAATACCGAATAAGTAGAACTCAAGGTTTATGATAATGTTGAGAATTTATAACCTGCATATCCACTTCAGAAGCTTCCACATCTACTACTTACTCCTAGGAAACCTTTTGAGGATTTTTGTGATCGACAAAAAACGGAGACGTTTAGATGAAATAAACAAATCTCTTTCATTTTCTCCGGAAAAAGTGTCTGCCATTTCAATGAGAAGTTTAAAAAATAGTGGAAACGAAGATGTTTAAAAAATAATGAACCATTTACTCAGTCACCCATAAGCTTTAAATAAAGTCAAGGCATGCTTAAGCAAAGATAATGTAAAGAGTCATATGTATTCACCTGTTAACGCACTGGCTTTATTAGTTTCGATATAGTTGTCAAAGTGGCAATATATAAACTTATGAGAGTATGCGAATGAAAATGGTTTCGAGTTATATCCATCTTATTACACCAGATAAAAAGGATATAACTAATACTGAATATGGGGCTCCAATTAAACTGCAAGATTTACTCAATTTGACTGTGTCAAGACTTGGATGCAATATCTATGTATTGGGACGCAACAAAAAAATAGAGCTTGCATGTAAATGGGGTTTTGACGGAGCTTCTGGTCAAAGTATGTATGTACAAGCAAAAAAATAAATAAGGAATTTGAAGATTATGTAGAGTCTTCAAATTCTTTATGTATTTTTATAGCCAGTCTAGTCCCAGTTAGGCTAGAACAATCGGATGGAACTGTAGTTTGGGAAAACGAAAGACCCTCATCCACGTTTTACTGTCGTCCAATTATGTTCCAATTTACGAAGGAAACCCAGTCCACTGTAATGACAATAAAGACCAGAATCACAGAAGAGAGAATCGCTCCAGCCATCAAAAGTAAATCAAATTGAGGTGTCTCACCAGTTGCTTTTGAAGATGATTGACGGAAAGATAACAGCATATTTATCAGAGATGTCGACAGCCGTTTGCGATATTTATAAGCAAAGCCATCGGAAATGAATTATATTGAACTGCTTGACCAAAAAAGTAAGGATAAAGAGATTTACCAGTACGGACTGTCATTTTTACGCTGCTGGATCAGGTGTTTGTGCCTAAGTAACCTTAATCATTCTTATTTTATTTTACGTCAACTATTACAACTGCGAATCGTTGTTCTTTTAGAAAATGATTAATTTTCGTTATTGGTAATGTCCCGTTTTTCTTATGCAGCCTATCGTGTGGATTTCAAAAAATAGAGTAACAGGGGCTAGGGTAAGAAAAAATGAAGCTTAGAAAGTCCGCAATATAGCAAGCATTTAGGGAAGACTGCGGCTTACTAATAGACCAGGTGAAACAAGGAGACGGTACAACCAATAACGGAAATACTGCCCGAAGATTTTTTTAGGGATGCAGACGCTACAGCCCGTATCACTGACATAAGTAAAAAGTTAATAGAAAGGTTGCATGTGATTATACAGACTGTAGCGTCTGGAGAGTGCGTGCACTCTTCTAAGTTCTCTTTATTCTGTAGAGAGACTGCAGAACTGTACGTTAATCTATATCCCCGGTATTATATGCCTTCCAGTTTGCACAAGCTGTTGATATAATATGGCATTGATATTATTCAGCATTCTGGTGCCATACCTATCGGCAAACTGTCAGAAGAAGCAGCAGAAGCTCATAACAAAGATTTCTCGAAATTCTAACGACACTAACATTTATTATCGTTAAAACGGATATTAGTAAGTTATGGTTATTATTGATTATATCTTCACGAAATCTAGATTTTTTTGATGTTTAGATAAATTTTGTCGAAATCATTGATCTTATTCTATTATCGGAATAAATATTTCGCATGAAATACCCCTAGAATAACTTTATTAATTAGAAAAGTCATTAGTTAATAATTACATTTATTGTAATTTTCTTACCTCTTTTTCTGGCAGACTTGCAACTTTAGGCAAACGTTTATAGTACATAATAATAGCAATGTAGCCAAAATATAAGAAAAAAAAGGTTTGAACGCGGGATCTATCATGACTTGGCAAAAATATAGGATTATTTAATTTGTTTCATACAAAAAAATCAAAAATGTATTTTTTCTACCTAAATTATAAGGCTAAGAAAAAATTGCACAGAACAACTTTTGTTAAGATTAATTAGCTCTATCCATTGGCATAAAGAAAAATGCGAAAAATAAAAATCGGTCCCTAAGTCCGCCAAATCCTCGTTTCGACCCACTGTGCGCCGCCGGCGCCAGATGAGAGATGTGACGAGTGTGACGACCGATCGTGTGATTTGTGGACGAAAGCTGGAGTTTATTGCTGTCTTTATATATTATTTCAGACAACAGAAATGGGTGTTAAATCTATTCTAATATAATAAAGAGGAAAAGTTTGTTTGCATTGAAAAGGCTTCGAAAATACTGGACCAATTTGATGAAATTTGGCACAGATGTAGAGTAGACCACGGGGAAGGATATACGCTATTTTTTATCGCGGAAAAAGCTACGGTTTCTGCGTAATTAACTTTTGCGCGCACGAAGTCCTAAAAAGCCTCGAAGGCAACATCTAGTCTTAAGTGAACAAAGAAAATTATGCAAAAAATAATATGGTCAGTTAATGTAGGTACCGTATACCTACTGTAAAATTTATTTACCTCGAACTATTTTTTTAAATGAGTAAAAACTTAACCTCAGGGATGCCGTCAGTAAAACAAGTAAAAGGTTTAAGTCACTTGACACGGAAGATTTACCGGACTCAAGCAAAGCCTTTAGGCAGGATCATGAGACCTTAACAACCTGTCCACTTAAAATAGGCGCTTTATAGTTTCGTCTAAATATCTTCCATTGCTCTTGGAAATTAAAATAGAGTAAATACTCTATTTTAATTTAAATTAGATATTAAACACCACTCAAATATTACCGGCTACTGAAATGTTTCAGTAGTTCCTAAACACAAAATTCGTATGACATATTTTTTGTTTACTAGTAGGTACTGCTCAAACATTTGAGCCGCTGTTATTATATTTTGATTCAGTATGCGATCGTTAGCCATATATGGCCAACGGTCTGTTATAACAGGTGGTTTGTTTTGTAGCCATACGATCCCGTACCCTCTAGAAATTAGGCCACTGGCCCAATTTTCGGGGTATAATAATTATAACTGACGTGGCTCTGATGAGGCAGTTGAGGCGGCCATGTCAGCTAATAGGGCCCATAACACGGGGGATGTTCCACGCCGCCGAGTGTCATTAGCGCGAACCCGGCTTGTATTATTTTGGTTATAATCCTATTTCGTCTTACACATGTAAGACGAAATATAACCAAGTATGGTAGGTACAGTCAGCAACTAAGTATTTTGGAGCTAAAGTAGCTGAATAGTGAGCACGTTGTCGACTTTTTCTAATGTAGGTACTTTCATAAAATAAAACGATTCAAACAATTATTCTAAACCAGGATCTCATAAAAATATAATAATTATAACGGCTACCGATATCGGTGACGATGCACTATGCAGTGACTGGTTTTGTTGAAACTGTGCTAAGTACGAGTTCTTATCACTACTCGACGTGAAGAAGTTCACTACAATTTGTATGGCATCGAATTAGTTACCATTGTTAGCCACTAGAGGCGTTGTTTCGACGCCAGTTTTCGATTGTAGTTAACTTTTTCACGGTGAGTAATGAAAAAAATCTCACGCAGCGCACGAGTTATTATATAAATGTATAAAGTATAAAAATAATACACAATATAAAAGCTTGATATTAGTTTGTTTCAAAATACGCATACCTTTCATGATTTTTTTTGTACAGTAGGTAAATGTGATGTGTCGTTAGTTGACCTAATTTGCAAACGGCAGGGAAATGTTTCAAGTGTGAGGGTGTAGCTGTAAGGGTCCGACTCCGCCAGAAGGACAATCATTGTATGCATACTTCTGGCACGCCGTTGAAAAGGTTTTCAAAAAATATATTTATTGCACCTTTTTCACCCTTACGTTAGGCATCTAACTGGTAGAGCTACGCCAGTATGATATTTTTTTTAATAATGTAATAATTTAAATATTAATATTATTTAAAACAAAACATTTAAAAACAAACAAGCAATGTTGTTTACGCGAAATCTCAATAGGTAATAATGAGTGGCAATTTGCCAGCGGGAGACAAGCGCCCAATTACTTCACAATTTGTCCCCATTTACGTGGGCGGTGGGTCATCGAACAATATTTCATATCATTTGGGATGGGAAGGAAGTTAAGTGATAATTAGTCAAATTTAGATAAGAAAAGAATAATTAGTCAAAGTTAACCGCCAACCTGCTTATGAATGAGAGTCGCGGAAAACATTTATGTACTCTACATATTTGTTAGCTCTATGTTTTCGTCGACTTTCTACGCGCAAAAGGAAATTCCACAGGAACCGCACATTTTGTCGCGATAAAAGTAGCTTATGTCCCTCCCCGTGGTCTAGTCTATATCTGTGCTAAATTTCATCAAAATCAGTTTCGGAGGCTATTTAATGCAAATAAAAACAATTTTTTCCGTTTTATAACAATACTAGCTGTTGCCCGCGACTCCGACCGCGTAAATACAGTATCCCTCGGGAACACTGTATTTTTAGGGATGAAAAGTAGCCTATGTTTTAATGCAGAGCCTAAAACACTACCATACCAAATTTCCGTTCAGTAGTTTTTTCGTGAATGAGTAACAAACATCCATACATCCATACATCCTCAAAAACTTTCACATTTATAATATTAGTAGGATAGGATGTGTAGACTTTCAATCAAAGATGATGCAGACATGCAAATTTCTTGTCTCTTTCTCTTTCGTTTGTATCTGCATCTCCTTTCTCTGTTTATTTGACAAAGATATATTATTTAGATGCAGTCATCCAATATCTTTGTTCAAATGCATACTGGACAAAGGAGATATTATGTCAATACCACCCATAATTGTCACTTCTCAACGATGTAAGCATACCTGAGGGACAATTCTTCTAAATTAAACCTGCATTAATACAATTACAATCAAGTCCCGGCACCAAGGTCATTGCCCGGCACGCTAAAACTTTCAAATGGTTTTATGAACGTTAAACCAACGTGAAACGCGCTCTGATTGGTCGAAACGTCATAAAATCCGTTCATGATAACATGCCGCTTCACTTTCAATCCAAACAAAGTAAAATTAAGTCTACTTTAAATACGAGAATTGAGGTTCTGGTAGTGATTTACATAACCCGCTAGGAAACTACAACACTAGTACATTCGGTGACATTTTTAAGGCTGCTCCCCTAAATTCGGCTCGCATCTCACTGAATCTGAAATTCGCGAGCTATCTCGATACATCTAATATCCGCTAATATACAACAGCAAAGTATTGTACTTTATTGAAACCTACAACTGCATCTGCATTTTAAACTTTAACGCCAAGGGCTAAGGTTCAAAACCGCATGTAATTGTAAACTCCATATAAACTGCACAGCTCTTGTGTTTGTCTGCAATATCTAAATATTAGATAGCGAACGTTTATATAGTTTTCACATATTTATTGCGTTTTGTTTTCAATAAAATATTAAAGTATTGAGTTTGTTATTTTTATGTTCTCTTTTAATATTTTTACATTTGAATAAATTATTAAACATAATTTTCAGTAATCACCAAATTTCCAAGCAGTGAGCGAACTGAGAATTCATAATTATGTATTATAGCTAAGAAAACTCTCGATAATGTCAGCTTTTAAACAAAAAAAAACTAGATCAAAATCGCTTCGGTAAGAAAAAATGCCGCGGACAGACGCACAGATAGACAGACAAACACGTCACGAAGGAAGAACCGGCAACACTAATACCATATAAAGTTCGTATCTACAAGTGCGTGAATAGCACTTCCAGAACGATTGCGGTCCTGCACTCGGCGCGGCGGTGGAAAAGTCCCTTAACAATAAGGGACGATTTCACCAATGAAATTGAACGCGCTCAGTATACCCTAAACTCGCTTTGCGCGTTTAAACGCGCTTGTAACTCCGTATTGCATTTCACCAACGTAAACAAAACACGTTTCTAGCTAAGCTGAGTTTAGGTTCTGAACTCCGGATTTCGTCGGTTTAACTTCGTTGAACGCGTTCAAGAGCTGTCATGTACGAAGTTTCATAAGATGACAGTTGTGATGTTTGTATTTATAAAATCAGTATTCATTTGTGTTTAAATCGCATTTGGTAGCTCTCACAAATCGAACTTCATAAAAAAACACATTTGTCCAAATATATTTTACGTCTTTAATATTTTAACTCAGTTTTCGTTATCGCGATTAGGGTAAATATGGTGAAACCCGTTCGACGTAAAACGAGATTGACATCGACGCATGAACGCGCTTAGTGAGAACTAAGTTTTATAAAACTAGCGTCTTATGGTATACACGGAAACTTATACAGATGGATATGCTCATACCTTAGTAACAGGAATCAATTGGTCGCACTAAAGGGCTTTATCTCCTCACCTACTACTGTCACTTCGGGGGTACCTCAAGGATCCCACCTAGGGCCTCTCTTCTTTATTATTTTTATAAATGACTTAATTCTAAGACTTTCATGTCATTGCCTCTTGTACGCTGACGATTTAAAGGTATTTGCTTTAATATCGAAAGTAGAGGACTGCTTGGCCCTTCAGCAAGATATTGATGCAATATCAGATTGGTGCAGCTCTAATCGTATGTGTTTGAACATAAACAAATGCTCAGTTATATCGTTTACTCAAAAACGGAACAAAATTCTCTAGCAATATAACATCGATGGTCAAACACTTAACCGCGTACAAGTAATTAAAGATTTAGGCATCCTTTTTGACGACAAACTTTCATTTCGGGCCCATTACGATCATATTATTTGCAAAGCAAATCAACTTCAAGGATTTGTTTTAAGAGCAACAAAAGACTTTAAAAAGCCTACAAGTACCTTATACTTGTTCTCTGCCCTGGTAAGGACTATTTTAGAATATGGAAGTCCTGTATGGTCCCCGAATTACAAAGCACATGTAGAAAATATTGAGCGCGTTCAGAGAAAATTTCTCAAAATCCTTTGTTATCGTCACTTTCCCGGTCGTTTAAATTTAAATTACCTTGATAGACTCATTTATTTCAAAGTACAGACTCTTGAAAATCGTCGTATATTTTTCGACCTGTCGTATTTATACAAAATTATAAACTACTTTGTTGATTCACCGGAGTTACTGTCTCAAATTAGTTTTAATATTAAATTCAGTGCACGTAGAGCTAGTCGTACAAACTTATTTGTCTTACAAGTTTATAAAAATAATATTTCTTACTTTAACCCATTAACACGTATGGCCCGTCAATATAATAATTATGCTAAAGATAATAAAACGTTGGACATTTTTAATAATAACAGTAAATCATACTATAAAATTGTAAAAAACATCCTCCATAGCATGCTTACCTTAGAATGTTCTGAGTAACACACGTTGCGTCCTATTGTATTGTCTATAAATTGTAGTTAATGTTGAGCTATTATTTATGTCTAAAAAAGTATTGTGTTTTATAGTGTGCACATATTTGTTACGTTGCGATCCAGATCAAAAATTTGTATTAGTAATTTGTGATTTGTGAAGATTGTAATGTGTTATTGTGCATTTAAATAAAAAAAAAAATAAAAAAAAAAAAAACGAAGTTTTTATTGTGTTTGGTGAAAGCGCCCCTTAGGGGCAATTTCACCAATGAAATTGAACGCGCTCAAACTCAAACTCAAATTTTTTATTTCCATGTAGGTTATAATATAACACTTATAGAATTGTCCTACATGATGCCTACCACCGGTTCGAAAACTAGCTCGGCGAGAAGAACCGGCGTAAGAAACTCGCACGGGCCACCTTTTACCAAAAAGATGGAAAATTGTTCTTTTAAAATAAAAAATATATAACAATGTTATAATTAAAACTACATAACAAGAGTACAATAGTATAAAGTAGCCGTGCAGGGGGCCACCTCATTCCCAAGGTGTGGTATCATTCATGAAATCATTAAGTTTATAATAAGCTTTACCACACAAACGTTTTTTGACAATTTTTTTTAATTTATTGATTGAAAAATTTTGAACGTTTTCTGGGATCCTATTGTATAGGCGTATACATTGGCCTTTAAACGAATTCTTTACTTTACTGAGTCTAGTCACTGGTACATCAAGCTTATTCTTACTTCGAGTGTTTCTATTGTGGTTGTCACTTTTCTTTTTGAATTGGCTTAAATTTTTTTTAACATATAATACATTTGATAGAACATACTGAGAAGCTACAGTTAAGATCCCAGTTTCCTTAAACTTATCTCTTAATGAGGTATTGGGGGCCAGCTTGTAGATTGCTCGAACAGCTCGCTTCTGCAGCACAAATATAGTATTTATATCTGCAGCATTTCCCCATAGCAGAATGCCATAGGACATTATACTGTGGAAGTAACTAAAATACACAAGCCTTGCTGTGTTTTCGTCTGAAAATTGTCTTATTTTACTTACTGCAAATGCTGCTGAACTGAGTCTGTCGGCCAACCCAGCAATATGAGGGCCCCACTGAAGTTTCGCGTCTAATGTAATACCTAAAAACACTGCTGTATTTACTAGTTCCATACCTTCCCCATTTAATAGCACATTGGTTTCAGTTTGCCGTACATTCGGCAACGTGAACTTTATACATTTAGTTTTTTTGCTATTTAACAGAAGATTATTGACACTAAACCAGTGTACTATTTTTAAGAGAGCATTATTTACTTCGTCATAACATGAGTTTTGGCGATTCACATTAAAAGTAAGTGACGTATCATCAGCAAATTATACTATCCCGTTTTTTTTCATTAATAAGGTATGGTATGTCATTTATGTAAATCAGAAAAAGAAACGGTCCTAAAATGGACCCTTGTGGGACCCCCATCTCAGTTTTTGTGCCTGTGGATCTTTTCCCATTTATCTCGACTCTCTGAGTCCTATTTGATAAATAGGATTTTAAGAGGGCGAGTGCTGGGCCCCTTACACCATAGTGGCATAATTTCCTGATTAATGTTGTGTGTTGCACGCAATCAAATGCCTTAGAGAGATCGCAAAAGACACCTAGAGCATCCTGCGATCCCTCCTAAGCATCAAAAATATAACTAATTAGATCGACGCCTGCATCTGTTGTAGAGCGTCCCTTTGTAAAACCGAATTGTTTGCTATGTAAAATTTTATATATATTAAAGTGTGCTAGCAACTGACTGAGTATTATTTTTTCATATATTTTACTTAATGTTGGTAAAATAGATATAGGTCGGAAGTTAGATGGATCCGACTTACTACCAGACTTAAAGAGAGGTATAACTTTACTGTGTTTCATTAGATCAGGAAAGACGCCACTTTTTATACAATCATTAAATATAGTTGCTAAGTAAGGTGCAATGATATCGATTATAGATTTAATAACTTTCATAGATAGTCCCCATAAATCTGCAGTATTCTTGATATTTAATAAATTAAAATTTTTAATAATGTCTTGAGGTCCTATTTCTTTAAATCTAAAATCGACTTCACACTCTTTTACATTTTCTTTAAGGAGTAATTCAGCATCAACAGGAGAGGCATTCAAATTGTTTGTGGTTGAAACTGGAATGTCAGCAAAGAATTTCTCAAAAGCAGTTGCAACTTCAGTGTCGGATTTAATTATTTTACTATCTTTATTTAATTTAAAAGATGAGTTGCGACTGGTGACTCTTCCAGTTTCATTTGCAATGATTTGCCATGTTGTTTTAACCTTGTTTTTAGAATTCTTAATTTTATTTCTAATGTGAAGAGATTTTGCTGCCGAGCAAACTTTTTTAAATATTTTTGAATATAATTTTACATAACTTTTAAAATCTTCACTTTGATTTATTGTTCTTTCATTATAAAGTTCATACAATTTCAATCTACTTTTTAAAATACCTGCTGTTGCCCATTCACTGAATTTACTTTTGTTGTTTGCTCTCACTGTCTTAGAGGTGAAAATGGTATCAAAATTATGTTTAATTAATTTAAACAGTTTACTAAATGACATATCCGGGCTACTATGATACTCTAAATGTCCAATATTAGCTATAATTTCACCTCTAAACTTCTCAATACGTTTAACATTTATTGATATACATGTATTTCTGTCCTCGTGTAATTGTTTGCAATTATTATTATATATAGGGAAAACAGCTTGCTGTCTACAGTGATCAGAGCTTAGTATGTTAATGACTTCTTTATTAAATGGATCTATGTTGGTAAAAATGTTATCAATGCACGTAGCAGAGCTGTCACTGATCCTTGTCGGTTCAAAGAAAAGATTAGTTAGGTTATATGATTTTAACAATGAAGTAAATCTAACAGTGGTGGAGTTAATTTCTAAAATATTAATATTGAAATCACCACATAATAATATATGTTTGTTAGATGCACTTATCTTAGTTAATAACAATTCTATTGTTTTTTCAAATAAATCATATAACCCTAAAGGTGGCCTGTATAAGCTTACAATAATAAAGTGTCCCACCTCTATACAGGCTATTTCGGTTATTCGTTCTGTAGAGAGACTCACTATGTCTTTTCGTTCTTTGTATTTTAAATTCTTCTTAATTAATATAAGTGAGCCGCCTCTTATGGCTTTTTCTCTGCAGAAGGAACTAGCCAGCTGGTGCATACCAAGATTTAACATAATTTCATTTTTTTTTTTTTTTTTTTTTTATGAAATAAGGGGGCAAACGAGCAAACGGGTCACCTGATGGAAAGCAACTTCCGTCGCCCATGGACACTCACAGCATCAGAAGAGCTGCAAGTGCGTTGCCGGCCTTTTAAGAGGGAATAGGGTAATAGGGGAGGGTAGGGAAGGGAATAGGGTAGGGGATTGGGCCTCCGGTAAACTCACTCACTCGGCGAAACACAGCGCAAACGCTGTTTCACGCCGGTTTTCTGTGAGCCCGTGGTATTTCTCCGGTCGAGCCGACCCATTCGTGCCGAAGCATGGCTCTACCACGCCAAAGTGTTTCTTAAACCAATGTTCAGTTATACATAAAATATCTATATTATTATTTAAAAACAACTCAATTTCTAATTCTTTTCTAGACATACCTTGTATGTTTTGATGCACCAGCTTAAGTGTACATAATTTATTATGATTAATTAAAACATTATTATTATGGTTACATGTACCTACAATGCTAGAGACTTCCTCTGTTGTCTTACAGGCTAATTTAAATTATTATTATTTGGAACATTTTCCAAGCTGTTATAATAAGTCATAGTATTATGACTAAACTGCTCAATAGAAGCAGTTGATGTCTTACTAGCCAAGTACTTGGCTGAGTTAAAATATAAAAAAGTTAATAGCGTACTTGCTATAAGTCTTGTAAAATAAAAGGATAGATAATATTTATCAAATGTCAACTTACATAATTTATAATTTAAAATATTATTAATGTCAATTATATTTATTTTATTGTCATATTTATTTATTAATATACAATTATTATTAACAGCAGTATACAATTGGCTGTTAAGCTTATATCGAATTTTGTTTTCCTGTGGCAACCATTTTATATAAGGAAATGTGAATAATATAATCTTACTAATATTTTGTAGATTGTTTAATGATTCTATATAATATTCCAATTGGTTACTATTCGCATTTCCCAGTCTCCCCACTAATATTATTAGTGTTGTATTGGGACAGTGAGTTGTACTTAAAATCTTATTTATTATTTGTGAGAAAGTTGCACCCGGCATACAGGTGTACACTGACTGTTCCCCATACAACTTACTCAACTGCACACCGACTCCCCGACCAAGCTCATCGCTGTATATAGTGACCATGCCCGGACCCGAGGCCGATGGTGCAATCAAGTTTTCACTATGAGAGGAGTTAGCATGAGCCTCCACACCTAAATTACAATTAATATTATTTGTTGAATCATTTACCAGACACTGACATAATGAGTTGTGTCTCAATAAAGACTTAACTCTATCTTCATTGTAACGGTAGTCGTCCAGTAAAATATTCAACGCTGATATGTGACTGGATATTTCTAATTGGGCCAGTTCATATTTTTTGTTATAGATTTTAAAGTTTCATGTAAATCAGTAATTTCTGTTTGGAGACTGCACACTTCTGCCTCATAGACACATGTGGTATTTTCCAACTCTTTAGTGTCGTGCGTTGAGCGCTATAGATTGGTCGCGCTCCGTAATACACTCTCGAAGCAAAATTTATTTTTTTGCGAATCGTGCGGTTGATTTGCCGCTGCACGTCAGTCATGGCGCTGGTGGCCAACGAGTTGCTGGCATTCATCCAGCATGCCATCGACACCATGGACGAGGTCAGCATCATGCAGATCTGCAAGTCAACCTTCACCAATGAAGAGATTTGTAAGGGTAAGCAGCTGCTGTACGAGACGCTCGGCCAGAGCGCGAACATGCCTTCACGGAGGAGAGATGGCGGCGAACGAAGCGTGCAGGATATCATCTCCCTGCTGAAGCAGACGGATCCAGACGACGTGCCGGCCTTTGTGGCGAAAGATCTCCACAAGCTGCCGGTGGTTACGATGGACCACGTCGACGTCTCCAGCCTGCTGAAAAACGTCAACAGCATGAAGGCAGAGCTGGACGAGATGCGAGGTAGATTGGATGCATCGGAATCTACCATCCGTGATTTGCGTAATGAATTATTAAAATTAAATTTTAATAATTCATTAAGTAGGTCACCCGAGCATTCAACTGCCTTTGTAAACACACGTCGTGGTGGCGCGCGTGCTGACACATCGTTTTGCGTGTCAGCGGAATCCGTCGAGTCGGCGATCGCCGCCGCCCCCGCCGCATGCGTTCCCCTCCGGTTCACGCCGACGCTGAGTCAATCGAAAACTCAGCAGCGAAATTTTACGAGTGTAGCCGCTTGCCCCGCACCTCCCCTACGGGCTAAGACAAAGGGGGAGAAAGAGAGCCGCAAGGCCACAGAGAGCCGCAAGGCTACGGAAAGACGCAAGGCTGAGCCTCCTCGATCTGGCAAGGACGAGAGCAGGAGGTGCGATGAGGAGGGCTTCACACTGGTGGAGAGAAAAAAGAAGAAGAAGCCCGCCGCCCGTAACCACCGCGGCACCGCACCCTACGTACCCGAGCTGCGCCTGCGGTGTGAAGTACCCGCGACGCCGCTGTACGTCTCCCGCCTGCACTGGTCGATGGAGGTCGAGGACGTCGTAGACTACATCCGTAAGAAGACGTCCCTCGCCTTAAGGGTCGAGCGTCTGGAGTCTCGCCACAAGGTCAACTTCAGTTCCTTTGTGGTGAGAGTACCGACGCATCTAATATCGACCTTCGAGGTGGAGGATTTCTGTCCGACGGGTGTGGTTTACCGAAGGTTCCGGGGGAGGCTCCGGAACGAAGCGCGCATCACGTCGCTGTCTATACGTGACAAAGTGTAGTTTTTAAGTATATAAATAATATGTATGTTAGTCTGTAAGGTATTTATAGTATGGGCCTATGCAGCCTGAAATAAAGGTTATTTATTATTATTATTTATTATTAATACTGTTTAAGTATTTATTCTCAAAAAGGATTTTTTGTTTTGTCAGCTTAGACATTTTTAAAAGACTTTTTTTGTTTTTTATTAACAATTTACTTGTTTTCTTAATGTGTTTATTGACTTTAATGTACTTTTTAAGTTTATTTTTACTTTGAAATGTATGGAAGGGCATCATTATACAATAAACTCGCTTTGCGCGTTTAAACGCGCTTATAACTCCGAATTGCATTTCACCAACGTAAACGAAACACGTTTCCAGCTAAGCTGAGTTTAGGTTCTGAACGCCGGATTTCGTCGGTTTAACTTCGTTGAACGCGTTCAAGAGCTGTCATGTACGAAGTGTCATAAGATGACAGTTGTCATGTTTGTATTTATAAAATCAGTATTCATTTGTGTTTAATATCACATTAGGTAGTTCACAGAAATCGAATTTCTAAAAAAACACACTTTTCCAAATATATTTTACGTCTTTAATATTTTAACTCAGTTTTCGTTATCGCGATTAGCGTAAATATGGTGAAACCCGTTTGACGTAAAACGAGATTGACATCGACTCATGAACGTGCTTAGTGAGAACTAAGTTTTATAAAACGGAGTTTTTATTGCGAATGGTGAAATCCCCCCTAAGAGGCCAACTATGCCACTAAACGTGCAATTAACTCGGTCCTCCGAGTTCCGAACTATCTAGTGGCCGTAATCATTTCATCACGTAATAGCGCCATTCGTTAAGTTTAGGAAACTAGACAATTGGTATTTGAACTTAAAGTCAAGTAAAAAAAGTGTGTGTCCTCCTTACGAATGATAATTATGATATATATCGAATAGAAAAAGAGGGTAAATGAACGCATCTTCTAAAATGATAAGAGAAACAAACATAATATATCTGTAATTATTCGGATTATTTATATAACTTCAATAAAAGCGTATTACATAAAGTATGTTACAAAATATTGTATCACTCGACATAACTCAACAAGGATTTAATATTAAAGATCTCAAAGGCCCGAAATTTAAATTGAAAATGTTTGTCTATTTTGAGGGTAGATAATAATAGATATATTTACTGTTCACCGCCCTCACGTTTGAGATGTATTGTTCCAAAATATGTACATCGTACCACACGCCCATGCGTGGGGTCGGGGTGGTGTTACAATGTAAATAGTATCTGATGTGAGTTCTAGTTCCCGGCTGTTGTGGGAAGGGAACAGCCCGCGGCGGACCGAAATTAATCAATGCGGATAGAGGAAATACAAAACACTTTAATAATACATTGTAATACTTTATATTAGCTCAGTTAACATCTATATATCTATATCGCCGTTTTTTTAATGTAATGAACCAGTAAACGAGCAGACGGATCGCCTGATGGTAAGCGATTACCGCCGCCCACGGACACTCGTAACACTAGAGGAGTTGTACTTATAACTTCTCTGGTGTTGCGACTTGCTTTCCTGGTTCTTCAAATCCCCAGTCCCCCTTGGGCCTCCGGTAACCTCACTCACTCGGCGAAACACAACGCTAGCGTTATTTCACGCTTGTTTTCTGTGAGGTCGTGGTATTTATCCGATCGAGCTGGCCCATTCCTGCCGAAGCGTGGCTCTCCCACAGTTATGAAACACTATTAGCTTTACTAATTGCTACTAGGGGTCAGCTCGCAATGAGATGCGGCGCGATACGACGCAGCGCTTCGTTTTTAAAAAAAGCGATTCAAAATTGATTATACTTGATTCAATTCTACTGATATTGACTTATACTTGATTCAATTCTACTGATATTGACTTATACTTGATTCAATTCTACTGATATTGACTTATACTTGATTCAAGTCTACACAAGATTCGAACTATTGTAATGAAACGTGTATCTTATTGTGTAGTGAATAAGGTTTAATTTCGAATAGCAATCTTATAAATGCATCGCCGCGTCGTGTTGCATCGCGCCTAAATTGAACTGACGCCAAGGGCCTGTTTCACAATCTACGGATAAGACGTGTCAAATAGTTTGTTCGCATGTGTTGTCTCCGCCGCTGGATATGAAGGGAAGCGGCGACAAAACTTCCGAATAAGCTAGTTTACAGTTATCAGAAGATTGTGAAACAGGCCCTAAGTATTTTATTGCATGTGTGTTGAGAATGATAGTAGCGTAGGAACTACTAAGTTGGTAGAAAATAAATCCACGATAAGCTTGCACAAAATATTACGGACAGACTGTTGTATAATATGACAATATGTGACAAAATATAATAATTACTAGATTTTGCGCGCGGCTCCGCCCGCGTAAATACTTTATCACGCGGGAAAACTACTTTTTCGAGATAAAAAATATCACTATGTCCTTTCCCGGGACCTAAAGTATGTCTATACCAAATTTCAGATTTAAAGCGTAAAGATGTAATAGACAAACAGACACACTTTCGCATTTATAATATAGATATAATAGATAGTATAGATACTGATTACCGTTAATTATTTAAAATAAAAAACCCGACTGCATCAAATAATTTTGATATACCTTACTCAGTGTCATTGTCACGGCCATCCGCATATTCCTCCTCAGTAAATTCAGACGTTCTAATTATAATACTGAAAAGAAGGCTCATTAGAATTCAGTCAGTCAGAAGCCACACTTCTTCCGCTTAAGGACGCTAATTAGGATCCTGCCTTCCTAAATAAAATGCTATTTCGCTTGACTGAATTTAGTGACTGAATAATTTATGACATCTGAATTTAGTGAGGTGGAACACGCCCTTCAGACGAATCTAATGACGAATCTAATCTACTGACCTTTAAATATCAAATGCAACAAGTGGTTTAGGCTCTAGAGTAGAGCGTGCCAAAGAAATATACCTACATACACAAAAAAAAATACTTTTTAAGTAGTAAAGTTTATATATTAACACAATCACAGTTGCTCCCACAGGTGCAATGCCTCTATCACTCTACCGACCGCATCGTCTCTACTGATGACTCAGTGATATTGTCCACGTCAAGTCTCGCGACGTTTGCAGTTTGTTGTACCTCGCCGACAGCTGTTAGCTGTGTCTAGTCTCTGATCTCTCGTTGTTTACTGTTGTATGTACCTCGCTGACAGCTGTTAGCTGTTGTCTGGTCTCTCGTTTACTATTCGCTTGTTCTGTTAGGGTCGGTTCCTACCACGACGACACGAGACGCTACGCAGCCATGCATTTTTATTATAGCTGATAGAAACCAGAACCTCAATTCTCGTATTTAGAGTAGAACATTTAAAGAGTCAATTTTACTTTGTTGGGATTGAAAGAGTAGCGACATGTTACCGTGAACGGATTTTATGACGTTTCGACCAACCAGAGCGCGTTTCACGTTGGTTTAACGTTCATAAAAACACCGTTTGGGAGTGTAAGCGTGTCGGGACTTGATTGTAATTATATTAATGCAGGTTTATTTAGCAGAATTGCTCCTCAGGTTTTATTTTGTACTGAAACTATCCATCCATCAGAATGCAAAACAATTCGAAACAAGCTTGTTGTCCCTGAATTATAGCGTCACTCATCCCAGCTTGTACTATGAAACTCGGCACGCTCAGTAAACTGTTTGACACTGTGTCAAAAAATGTTTATATTATATTGAAGAGCATAACATAATACTTCGGGTCAATTATCTTTTTCTGCCTTTCCTAAAAACAGGCGATAAACATATTTTGCATAAATTATTATGCAATTTTGGTAGTATTATAATTTAGAATACATTAGATATCACTAAATATAGTTATTACTTACCTGCGATAAGATACAGATCCGCTGCACCTACGCACTCCGCAAATATTGTGAACCATTGTTACAGTGTTAGTCTGTTTGTGCGGCCCACACATGTGGGTTTGTTAGGCAAATACATTGTTTACTTTCGCCTAGACCTTTCTAGAGCAAAACAAGCTTCATTGACTATGTTAATATACGAGTAGAGAATAAGTAAAAGTAAGAGTAGTACAATTGCCGGAAAAGCGGCGTCGCGTCGTCGACAAAACTTTCTCGCGCGGACAGATTTGTTTACCGTGAGAAAGCTTACTCGACGGCACTCTGCAGACATCTCGCATCACATAATATTTCCGGCAATAGGCAATCGGACTGATTTTTTTTATTGCATAAATGAATAGTACTCTTAAATATAAGTAACTTCTCAGAAGAAACGGTATATCAAAAGTCAATATTTTCAAAGGTACAGCGGTTTGTATAAAAAAATTCCCGAGTCTCCTAAAAATGCTCCATATTAAAGTCGACCTACAAATGACGTCACTTGGCCGCCGGAATATATTTGTAAATATCTCCGATATCTCCGTTTAAGTTCATACTTACCATAATGAATGTTTTTGTATAATATGATGTAAGTAAACTAATGATGTAGGTTTTGTTTACCAATTTCGCAAAAAAAAAATTTTTTTTGGTACTTTTTAAATGTATTTAATTAGTAAACTACACATAAAATAATATATTTTTTACATTTACCAAGTACTAATGCCTCAATATTTCTGAATATATGAATGAAACTAAATATTTCAGATGTAGTCCGATCCCCTATTGTGCTAAGTAGCAGGTATGTAATGCTGAGATCAATCTAAAAGTATTATAATATATAATCAATCAATCACCTGGAGCATTCGCGTATAATGTTACGTTACATATCCGAACATTACATCAGTGTAGGAGAATAACCGAGCATTGTAATGCGCACCTTGTAATCCCGTCCGCTCGGTGCTCAAAGTCGAATCTATAACGTTACATTACTCGCGAATGCTCGTCAGTCAAGGAGGTAGAATTGTAATGTAATGCTCAAAGTCGAATCTATAACGTTACATTACTCGCGAATGCTCGTCAGTCAGGGAGGTAGAATTGTAATGTAATGCTCAAAGTCGAATCTATAACGTTACATTACATGCTAATGCTCCAGGTGAGGAAGTACCTTACGGCTATTAAAGCAGTGAACTGACGATGATCGGCCAAGGATTAGTTTCGACCGAGGATTAGTTTCAGCCAAGGCAGGGCGGGCGGGAATGTAGGGTGGCCGAGCGTGGACACGTGACGAATTGATTAATGGCGTCAAAGTGGCGGGCTAAGGCTGAAGGGTCAGTTCAGACAGACGCGACGCGGCGTGCCATTATTAAGAATTATTTTGAATAGGCAATCGGACATTTTTTTTATTGCATAAATGAATAGTACCTACTCTTAAATATGAGTAACTTCTCAGAAGAAACCGTATATCAAAAGTCAATATTTTCAAAGGTACAGCGATTTGTAAAAAACAATCGCGAGCCTCCTAAAAACGCTCCATACTAAAGTCGACCTACAAATGACGTCACTTGTAGGTTATAGTATATGAAGTATATGGCCGCAGGAATATATTTGTAAATATCTCCGATATTTGTGCGTTTAAGTTCATACTTACCATAATGAATGTTTTTGTATATGATGTGAGGTAAACTAATGATGTAGGTTTTGTTTACCAATTTCACAAAAAAAAATTTTTTTTTGGTACTTTTTAAATGTATTTTATTAGTAAACTACACAAAAAATAATATATTTTTTTACATTTACCAAGTAGTAATGCCTCAATATTTCTGAATATACCTATTAATGAAACTAAATATTTCAGATGTAGTCCGATCCCCAATTGAATTATATTCCCTACACAATAAGACGCGCGAGCGCGGTGCAGCGCACAATTCGAACTTTTGCAATGAAACGTGTATCTTATGTGTAATAATTAAAGTACAATTTCGAAGTGCCATATTAAAAAATCGCGTCGCGTCTCGGTATGAACTGAGGCTAATACGGTCTAGTGGTGACAATTAACAGCTAAACATTCTATTTTTAATTTGCCGCCTTAAATAATTACTAAAATATAAAAAAAATCACCAATAATAAGAAATTAGTGATATTATTTTTGTCGTTGACCTCATATAATATATAACGTCACAACTCACAATATAATATTTGAGAAAATAATGACATAACAGAACGGTCATTTATAACCTGTCGGCGCGTGCGTTTGTTTAGGCGCGTCTGATTAATCGCATCTGATTTTAGCCGTGTGTAAATAAAAACGTTCTAAAACGAATTCACGATTGTTTACTCGCGCCCGCGGATACACCATACAGATACATCAAAATCTCGCTTGTCTTGCCGTCAGTCGCCACGCGGCTCACTCGCGATATATCATCGCGCCAGCTTGATAACAATTATTGTCATCTATATACTAATATTTTAAAAAGGAAAGATTTGTTTGTTTGCATTGAGTAGGCTTCGAAACAACTGAATTGATTTTAATGTAAGAAGGGAAGGACATATGCTACTTTTTAAGGCGGCGAAACGTAGATTTCCCGCAATATTTCCTGCCTTCCTTTCAGAGTAAAAAAAAGAACAAGAGGACACCGTATTCACAACATAGTCATAAAAACATTGCCTTATTTCTCACTGGTGTAAGACGGCTCATCCACGCGGTAAAATGTGACAAACGTGCCTGCCCCTGTTGGGTCTAAGCTGTTTTCCAGACCGAGACTCGAGAAATTGATTTTGTTTTGTCAGTCCTGTTTGTTATATAAAGAATATTCTAAGGACCCTATCCTTAGTTTTGAAATCCAACCACATGTAAAAACAATTGTGAGGATGTATGAATGGATGGGTGGATGGATGGATGGATGGATGGATGAAGGTATAGATGCATGTTTATTACTCTTTCACGCAAAAGCTACTAAACGGATTTTGATGAAATTTAATATAATTATAGTTTAGGTTCTGGATTAAAACATAGGCTACATTTTACCCCGAAAAAGTACAGTGGTCCCGTGGGATATTGTATTTACGCGGGCGGAGCCGCCTGCAAAAGCTTGTCATTGCATAAAAATGATTTAAGATATTTATATTGGATAACTTGTATCGTGTATGTATGAAAAACTATCATAAATCTCTCCCACGAACTCTTTGTATGCACAAAATCTCATATAGTTATAACTTGGACCCTTCTCGTTTGTTATTGCCCTAAATATATTAAAAATACACAAAGATCCGTCTGGAAATAATATTTTTTGAGGGTTAAGAGGGATCGGGGAAATCTTGTCCCGTTTTCTTATAAAAGTAAGTACCTGAAAGTTCCATAGTTTTAATATTATATTAAGTGGTAACCTCGATTTGAGTTGGGACCCAGAATACTTATATTAGTCTTTTACATTTTCTTTTATTAAAATTTAACTTTGAATTTAAAAAATGAAATCAGTTTATTTGCTTGGTTTTGTAAACCATAGAGTATATCAAAAAAATAAAACTATTAAGAATATTTCTTTATCTTTAACTCGAAATGTAGAACATTAAAAGATTAAAGATAATCTCAGATAATGGAACGAACTTTTATTTTCGTCTCGTTTCATTATAGCGATGTGAATCACAGTCACAGAGTAAAAATATATACTAACACACACACACACACGTATGTTGTTCAACAATAATAGCCCGATTTTGATAAAAGTGCATTATTAGATTTTTAATTGACTGACTGAAAGACTGACTTTGGACAAAAAATACACATTCTGTATTGTATGTATTGGTGTATTAAACACCATTTGACAGTATTACGATCATAAGGGACAAATTCTGGAAAGTAAGACATGCGGCAAATTTAATGAAAATGTTTTATTTAGACGCGGTATTATCATGTACCCAATCCCAGTGTTTACAAACTATATTTTTATACGAGCGTTCGCGTGCAGCTATATTAGATATTATAATATAGTTAAGCCATAGCCGCTGAAGATCCATCATCTTTTATTAAATATTTCTTATATTACTTCGCAGATTTGAAATGAAATTAACAATGTTGCAAGATATTTTCTGTTTTGAAACTAATATTAAACTAGATACAATTAGAACTAGCTCAGAATACGAGACTAGGGAATTTGTAGGAAAATTAAAGTAATTGATATCTCATTTCTCTAAACCTGAGGCCTGTAAATATAATTATTATAGCGAAACGTGAAACTGGTGTAAAGTTGAGCAAAAACCATTGTATTACACGTACACTGTTGGTCCCTTTTTACTGACTTCCACAAAGGAGGCAGTTATCTGTTCGGTTGTCGATATTATTTTCTTTTTGTTCAACGATTAGTCCATCGCTTATGTTACGATTTCCAAAATTATTTTTTATTCAGTTGCAGCAGGTGAAATATTGAACGGCAATTTTTCTAAGTAGATAAATGTATTCGCACATACTCTGAAAAAATCAAATCAAATCAAATTATTTATTTACAGAATAAGTACATATAAACTTATCTTGTAAAGTCGTCGAACACGAAGCACGTACGGCCATCAACAACAGGCATATCAATAAACAACACACAACCAATATCCCGCTATCGGTCGTTAGACGTCACACGTCTGCAAATGGGTCACAGCAGATCCGACACGATGCGACGACACGTCTAAACGATTCGACAGACGTGATGTCCGACGTATGCCATCGTAAATGAAAAATGGGTCACATCAGGCCCTACCTGGCACGACGTGACGTCTAAGTGTCGACATTCAGGCAGACACAACGTCCGACGCAGGGCATCGTAAACCCCACCATAAATCCATCGTAATCGATTTTTACGTTCGTTTAATGGGCGGCGAATTGGCAATCTACAGTTATGGCTAATCAGCTTCTGGAAATATCCGCCTATAAAATGTATGAGCTACCAGCTTTGCTGCTGCCTTAGTCTGTGTGAATTCTTTGAAGATGCTGATTTTCATGTGAGATAATTTTATCTTTTTAGTTACAGATAGATAAATCAAGAACAGTGCTAGCCGTCTGCTAAACAGACGAATAAAATATATCGACCTATGCGTAGAACAAAGTCTGATGTGATCATAGAGCAAAAGTGCGTTTTTTGGATAAATGAAATAAGGAATCAAAGCTCTACAGACTGACATTTTCAGAATTTTTGTATCTGGCTTATTTTCGGAAATACAAAATCGTACAACGTCTTATTTGATGTAAGCTCCATGATAAAATGCACCTAGTGTACATAGGACGGAGAAATTGGAGCGCGCACGGCGCGGGCGTCTCGCGCGATCTTCACTTCAGGCGTTGTCGAGCGGAAAGAAGGGTTTTTGCGTCATGTGTGTGATATTTCTTTTGGTTTGACGAAAATTATAATTTTACTAATTGTTGCGTACTAAAAGTATTTCTGAGATGTCATGCTTACGGATAATGCTGGATATGCTTTAAGAAGAGGAGAAAAAGAGCCTGAACGTAGTCCTTATTTTTCAAATAAGCAATATATTTTTATGAAGAACGGTGTAGATCCGGGTAAGCTGATATTTTTCCTTAAATTATTCTTCAAATTTAATATTATCATGCTTTGAAATTATAGTTTTTTACTATTCCGCTTTTTAAGCTCATAAATAGAAACGGGAAATCTATATTCATATAAGACATTTTTGACGGAGAGTTAGAAAAATACATTTTAGTTCGAAAAGTATGATTAGTTTCATGTTTATTTATTAGGTAAATATTTGTCGTGTTATTAATAAAAGTTGACGTACCAAATAGTTGAGATTATAAGTAATATTAGAACTATATAAGACTAATACTTTAGAATTTCTAAGAGTTTCATGTAACTATGGGACGTTTTTTTACGGAATCACAGAATAGTTATAATACATTTTGTCAGTTCGATATGCAGATGGGACGTTATCGCCTGAATAATGACATCAGTTAGGACGTTGTTCTTTTAAAAATATCGTTAAATATAAATATATTTCATATTAAATAAATAAAAATAGTTTAAAGCTGCGTTACTTTACAATATATACACATTTGTAGGGTCTTCGGCGAATCATATAACATTATGATCAACAGTTTAGTTCTGTACTGCGATGTTCATTAAACCTTGTATATTCAAACTTTTTTTTAATAGCTTTGTACAAATGTTATTAATTTTTATTAAAATATTTTCAAGTTATATATATCATACATAATATTATTTTTGATATATTATGGTGCAGTGTAGTAATACAATTTTTAACATTTCAGTTGTTGACAACAAGGTGCAGAAGAAATAACTCAGCCACTAGATGATGTTTGAAATAAAATTGATGCCGCACCTCCTAATCCATCTACTAATGAGAGAATTTATGGCTTTCGGCCATCAATACTTTCTTTAAAAGCGACTCCTAGTTTCGAAAAATCACCTTTAATACAACTTAAAGACTTAAAAAATTCTGATCATCAGTTGATCAAGAAATGTCGGTGCTAACTCCTATGCAGTCTCCTGCTGATAGTCATTCCACCTATGACAGCGTTTTCAGGTCCAATTATGTAGATAGTAGTTTACAATTTAATTAATATTATATCTAGCAATATCTCGAAAGTATAATCTAGAAAAATACCCAAAACCTGCAAGCAAATGTGTGAGTGTACGTTTAACCATAAGTAATGCAAGTCTATTGTTGCTCTGTTATTTAATTATTTCTAATAATAATTATTCCAGCACGCTCGGTCAAAAGCCTTTGACTACTATATAAAGGTGTTTTGCAAAATGTGATCATATGTAACTCTAAAACACGGTACAAAGTTCGATTCAAACTGGACGTAACTTTGAGACTCGGTACAAAGAATACATCGCGTCTTATAGAAATGGTTATCGTGATAAATCACATACTGCTAAACCTTTTAGATATGTTAAATCATTATAGTGTAAGTACCTGATGGCCATTCCTATAAGGTGTTACAGAAAATATGATAGTGTATACGTAGATATACACTATCACATTCAGGATAATCGATTTTATAGACACTTGATTGATACTTTAAATCAATCCGAACCTTATTATGACAAAATTGATTTTCTATGTATTATTTCTCCTGAATGCGACATGCTTATTATAACGGGATTATGGCCATAGCAATGTTATTTTTCATTATTTTGGATAAACGTACAGATACCTCCCCCCATGTAGGTTAAACTGAACTTGTACCTATCTAATTACATTATACAACAGCAGCTTAATTTATAACTACGTTTTAGAAAGGGTTAAGTGTGAAACATATCGAGCGAGGTCAGTTCCGATATCATCTGGAGGGCAAGGCCAAGTTAGCCTCCAAGAAGCTTGGTTTTCTGAACAGGTCAAAGCAGTATTTCAGTCCGGCCCAACGCCTACAACTCTATAAGGCGCAGGTTCGGCCTCACATGGAATACTGTTATCATCTTTGGGCAGGGGCGCCAAAGTACCAGCTTCTCCCTCTAGATCGTATCCAACGTAGAGCCGCTCGAATTGTCGACTGCCATAGTATTTCAAACAGACTTGACTATGTAGCATCGCTCTGCATCCTCTATCGGTTATATAACGGGGAGTGCTCCGACTTTACCCGAAGCTTTCTGCCGCGCACTGTAAAACTCTGGAATGAACTGTCGCCAGCAGTATCCGGACCATTACGACCTGCAAACCTTCAAGAAGGGAGCGTATTCCCTCCTAAAAGGCCAGCAACGCACTTGCAACTTCTTTGATATTATCGCTTACGGTAACGGTACGGTACCGTAAGCACTACGGTAATCGCTTCCCATCAGGTGATCCGTTTGCTAATTTGCCCCCTAGTTTAATAAAAAAAGTTTTAATTGTTTATAAGTTTAAATTTTGTTTTGAGCTTGATGTATTTTTTCAAACAATATTTATTTTTATGGGCATATCTTAGAGATTTTAATTTTTTTGTAGGTTTTAGACTATGGTAACTAGTCTTTTATTTTAAGTAAGTCTTTAATTTTGAACTATAATTAATCCATAGTCGACACTAGGTGTCGACTATGGATTAATTATAGTTCAAAACACCACCTATTTTGAGATTTTTTAATATAAATAAACGATTTTAAAAAATAATTATGTATTATAATTCATTTATAAGTAGTGTGGATAGTGCTATATCAAAATAATAGATTATGATTATTCACATAGGACTTAAAAATGTCGGATAACTCCAAAAAAAAACGAGTCATATGAATATAAAACGGCGTTTCATTCAAATGTCTCCGTAAAACAACGTAATATGATCACTACGAACTCTCGCTTCTCCGCTGTAAAACGTCCTAGGTTGATATAGAACTCGTTATCTCAGTAAATATAATAATTATTAATAAACAGTATAAAGTGGTTAACTAGACTAGGATGTCATAATAACATACCAAAATTTCAAAAATAAAAGTCTCACCGTTTATAAGTTATTCAAGTTATTCAATACGCAAAACTTGTTTTGCCTCTACTGAAAAGTAGCAATTTTTCAAATCGGACTTTGTTCTACGCATAGGTCGATATTATACTAATCGTAGTGAACGAATATTTTTTTATTTATTAATCCGCTTAGTAAACGACAAGATACTCGGATTAATTAATTCCGTTTTCGCAACTCCTTACGAAATTAAGTTGTGAAAATGGAACAAAGGGACGTAGAAAGCCTGTCAGTCACTTATAACATGTACAGGTTACACCGCATAGTAATATTTTCACCCGGCAGGCTATGGGCTATCCTAATATCCTCATCCTAATAATATTATAAATGTAAAAGTTTGTGAGGATGGATGTATGGATGGATGAATGGATGTTTGTTACTATTTCACGCAAAACTAATCGGATATCGATTAAATTTGGTCTGGTAGTAGTTTAGGTTCTGGATTACACGTTGGCTACTTTTTGTCCCGAAAAGTACAGTCCCGAGGGATACTATATTTACCCGGGCGGAGCCGCGGGCAACAGCTAGTATACTTTAAAATCTTCCAAAGTTGAGTACAACCATGTTCCTAAAGTTTTTCGGGAATCGTCGTTTGTGTGTAATTTCTACAGTAAAACGATGATTCCCTAGGAACATTAGGAAATGTACATAGTATATGTGCAATTAGTAACAAGCGATTGGAGCGTACACATGCGCGCGGCGCATGAGGCGGCGCACCATCGCACCCGCAGTAGGGTGACCTAAATTCATGATCTTTAAAAGAATTCGTAAGTTTCTGTAACTTACGAAATACTTGAACTTTGACACAAATGCCTTTCGCCCAATATAAATATTAAATTAATTCTTGTTAAAAATTAATTGCTAATACAAAGTTAGGTTGTCACCACCGCTGATATCTTATCCAGTGCCGGATTTAGAGGTCTAAGGGCTCGGGCAACGAAGGAGTGGAGGCACCAAATTATTTTCCAAAATTATAAATTTTTCAGTCGAGTTTTCCAATAAATATGTAATTTATTGTGAAATCAAGTGTGGATTATTTTATTATTAAACACACATCTTATGCATATTTGGTCGAGCACTGGGATAAAGGCGGAAGCTACGGTGACAGATTTGCGTCTTGTGCTTTCCCGTAATCGAGCAGTTTTTTTTTTCTAAATCTCTACTGTGGCGGCCCCTCTCTTATGGAAGCGCGGGGCTGTAGCCTCATATGCCCTCCCCTAAATCCGGCCCTGATCTCATCTGTCCCGTGATAAACTAATCTAAATTCATAGACTATAACAAAGACTAAACAACTCATCTTTTTTGAAGTGAAAACTTCTATTGGGTCACCGCACACATTTTTTTTCGTAGGCTGTAGGTAGGTTAGACTGATCTGTCACACTCTGAGGTAAAAGGCTCGATCTGCTGAGTTTGGGACCGCCGAGTGTATCCGATATAATATCCGATAATATCGAGTTTATACATCTAAACTTAGGCCTTTTCATCCGTTAATGGATGATATATACAGTATTCTCCGAGCGAAGTAACCACTCTTGAAATACTGTAGTGTCTGGGACAGTTGGTTTTTAAATATCGTATGGTTGCCCAAACACATACGTTATTCGCAGAACACATTCAGCCTAGTCCAGAGGAATGACTGGTCAATACGTCTGGGGCCAACCGTGTGCGGGTTTCCTTACGATGTTTTCATTCACCGTTAGAGCGTCCGTATAATGTACTTGAGATCTGAAAAAGTCTCATTGGTACAAGCCACAACCTGGGATTCGAACCTGCACTCTCTCGAGTGCTAACCAAACGGTCTACCCACTAGGCCACGGAGCCAATCTTTTACACCTACATTGCAGAAATAGATATAATCTAAGGAATCTTTCAAAAATAATTGTATCTTTATTTTGTTTTATCCCTGAATCCGTTAGTTTTGGTGTGATATGCAATAAAACACCCAAAATACATTTGTACAATTACTTTTGTTGTTTGTAAACACTCGGTGCAGTGTCGCGTCTCTTCACCATATTTATAGGGTGCACAATAAAGGGGTTCTACGATTATGGATCTTATCTTCAACATAGAAATTACTCTTAGTATTAACTGAAGAATCTCTAAAAATAACCTTTGTTTTTTATATTCTACAAGGATGTATCTTATCTACGACATAAGAAAGCTTTGGCGAAGGGCAGCCATCGTAAAGTACGTATCCCACGGGAACAGTGTACATTTTCAGGTTAAAAAGTAGGCTATTTGTTAATTTCATCAGAATCCGTTCAGTAGTTTTTGCGTGATAGAGTAGCAAATATCCATCCTCATAAACTTTCACATTCATAATAGACAACATAATATTTTCTTGTATACAAATAGCTTCCATCAATTTGTTATGAAAAGTATAATAACAATGGATGAAATAATTAATTAGTGTTGTGTTTCATTTGTCATGTCCGAAATAGCGCGGAGCTAACAATAACACATCGGGTGTTGAGACGCTAATGGGTCGGTCAGGTGAGGCGGCGTGTTGTGATTTACGGTGTGTTGACTAACAACTGCAGATCGTCTTATTTAAGGGGTAGATTTAAACGCACTAATCTTAAAGGTGCCCATTGACTTGCGATGGATCGTTGCATTCAAACTGGAATAAGCTGGTTTCGGCGAAAGAAAATCGTTTACGACGGTCGTAAACGATGTACTCGGTCGTATACGATAATATCGCAAACGATCTAGTACAAAAATATTATGACTTAAGGAGTCGGAAAAGTTTTCGAGAAAAAATTGTAGAACACGTGATCTTACTTACTAACTATACTACTAATATAAACTAGCTTTTGCCCGCGGCTCCGCCCGCTTAAATATAGTATCCCGCGGGAACACTGAACTTTTTCGGGAGAAACATTAGCAGTGCTTAATTTTTAATCCAGAACCTTAACAACTACTATATCCAATTTCATAGCAATCCGTTTAGTAGTTTTTGCGTCCATCCATCTACCCATCCTCACAAACTTTCACATTTATAATAGTACCTAGTAGGATGTGAAATTTTTGTGAGGATGGATGGATGGATGTTTGTTACTCTTTCACGCAAAAAATATGATAAATTGTTTTTGTGATAGATAGACCCGCGGTTTATTTAATGTTCAACCCTCTTCCTTACTTATATGTATTTTGTTTAACAAGAACGGGGCTGGGGGTTGAAAATCTTGGAATTGAACAAATAACATGGAATGAACCGATAGACCGCATGTTGATTGTATTGTACGTGAAACAAGTCGCGGGTTATAGCTAGTCTTATTTAAAAAGACGGCGCAGTTTGTATATCACTACGGGATCGAATCGTTTGATCTTCAGTTTATACAATCAATATGAATCGATTTGAAAAGATTCCGTCTATGCCGTCAGTCTAATGTATGGCGAATTCTCTGTCGGTTTACGTTCTAAAAAAAAATAATAAATGTCCGCTTTACTTTTAGAACTCATTTGCGTCATCGTTACAAAATAACTCTCCTATTTTTCACCATTCGTCACCTTAAGTCGTCTAGACTTAGTGACAAATAGATGCAAATAGTAACAAATGAAGTCGTATTCGTGAGTAATATTTTCGAATAATTGTATTTTTGTTCCAGATACCGCCCCCAGTCAGCGGTTAGTGTCTTCGATCTGCACTTACCGAAATAACAAAATGTAAGTGTCGAGGATCGTTTCAGATACAATTACGTTTAAAATAAAACTAATTTAGTTTAATTTTATTCCCGAGCTTATCTGAAGATACGAAATGAAATTTTACAAAACATCTCCTCTCAAACAGCAAAATAAGTTACCTACAATTTACATAATATTAGCAGTATCAGATGTAAACTCATGTAAATGTATTTAAATTGTAGAGTTTCGTAGTTCAGCTGGTGGCGAATATTAAAAGAGATGTACGAATTGGAAACATCCACGCTTGAGTCTCGAGCTTGACCCGCGGAACATAAGAAACCATTTCAACCACAGCTGAATTAAAAGCTTTTAAAAAGTTTTAGGCTTGTAGGTAGTCGGCCTTGTTAGGGTAGGGGAGCCTTAAGAGGAGATTATTGAAGTAACTCAAAAACGTCAGGTTAAGAAAGGTGTCACACATGTCTTTTCCAATCAAGGTATGAAAATCAGTTTGGGGTTTTAAAAAGTTGAAAAAGTATAAAAATTAACCCGGATACCTCGGTATTTTAAGATGTTAAGTATACCCCAGTAATTTTAGACATTTTGAACCCCAATATTTTCCTAGTTTGCCTGTGTGGTCTCGGGCTAAAGAATAGGACCACCCCATCTCCTTCCTATGGGTGTCGTAGAAGGCGACTAAAGGATATCAGCCGGATAAGAGGACAAACATCTTCCTCGCCCGCTTGGGCTCCGGTAACCGTTTCATGGCGGTATAACCATGTCTATATTCTGGAATGCTCTAAATGCCACAACTGATAGTGGGCAGCAGCGCTATTAGTGAAAAGCATTCCAGTCTGCGGTCACCAACCCGTTCGCCAAGCGTGGTGACTACGGCAAATCCCCCTATGCAGCACAACCCAAATTCACGGCCCCCAGTTCCCGGTTGCTGCGCTATTCCTGGCCACGGTACCGGCCACGGTAACGGCGCGGCGGGTGGTGCTAAGAATCCCCGGGCGACGGCAGGGTACCACCTCCGAAAATTAGACTTGGCTACGTATAACGGACGCTCTCTACGGCTGAACGAGCACGTTGCTGAGCTGGAAGTAGAGTTAAGTCGTATTAACTGGCACATTGTGGGGTTATCGGAGGTCCGAAGACAGGGTGAGGAGACGATAACTCTCGACTTCGGTCACTTGCTCTACTTCCGAGAAGGACATCAACCATCCCAAGGTGGCGTCAGTTTTATAGTCCACAAATCGCTTAAAGGCAACATCGTAGAAATAGGCAGTGTGTCGGCAAGAGTGGCATACCTTGTATTGAAGATTACAAAAAAATCCAAGGTAATCCAAGTGTATGCCCCAACATCCGCACATCCTGACGACGAGGTCGAAGCCATGTACGAAGACATAGCGAAAGCCATGTCTGGTACTAATACATTCTACACTGTTGTCATGGGCGATTTCAACGCTAAAGTGGGAGTACAAGAGAGTGGCGAGTCGAAAGTAGGTCCCTTTGGCTATGGGCACAGAAATCACAGGGGGCAAATGCTAGTAAACTTTCTCGAATCCAAAGGACTTTTTCTGATGAATACCTTCTTTCAGAAAAAGCCCCATAGAAAGTGGACCTGGCGAAGCCCCGATAACGTGACGAGGAATGAGATTGACTTTATTATTTCTGACAAGCGCCATGTATTCAGAGATGTCTCCGTGATTAACAGGTTTAATACCGGAAGTGATCACCGATTGGTAAGAGGCAGCCTGAGTATAAATGTCAGTGTAGAGCGAGCGCATTTATTAAGGTCAACTCTCAGGCCTACACGGCCCCAGGTAGAAGCCGGCTGCGAAAGCTTTCAGCTAGAACTCCAAAATCGATTCGCCATGTTGGAAACCACGAAGGACATAGACCACACCGCCAACAGTCTAGTTCGTGTTATCTGCGAGGTGGGTTGTAAGTACTTTCGTCCAAAGAGCCATGGACGCAAGTCTATGCTCTCCAGCGAAACTCTGGAGTTGATGAGGAAGAGACGAGAACAAATAAATGCCACACAATTTGAGCGTCAAGTTCTCAATCGGGAGATTAAAAAGCAAATTAGACGCGACACCCGCCGGGCGAATACCCAAGCCATCGAGCAAGCCATAGTGCGAAATTAGGGCTCGAAGGTATTCGCTAAGCCCAATAACCCCCGTTGTCACTTGACGAAACTCAATACTCCACAAGGCACTACCGTCACCTCGAAGCCGGAGATCCTCGCTGAAGCCCACCCCAAACCCATCATGCAGATGACCCACGGGCCAGACTCACGCGCCACCTTACAGATGAGCTTCCTGATGTCGACATGGGTGAGATTAGAATAGCTCTCAGTCAGCTTAATAATAACAAAGCACCGGGAGATGACGGAATAACCACAGAGCTGCTCAAGGCAGGAGGAACACCCGTCTTGACTGAGCTCGTCAAGCTCTTCAATTCCGTCATCCACACTGGCCGGAAACATGGAGCAGGAGTATAGCGGTTTTGTTTTTCAAAAAAGGCGATAACACGCGACTAGAAAACTACCGCCCCATTTCACTCCTGAGCCACGTGTATAAGCTGTTCTCGAGGGTTATATCGAATCGTCTTGCCCAGAAGTTTGACGACTTTCAGTCACCGGAACAGGCCGGGTTTCGCAAAGGCTACAGCACTGTGGACCACATACACACACTAAGGCAAATTATACAGAAGACCGAGGAGTATAATCAGCCTCTCTGCCTAGCGTATGTGGACTATGAAAAAGCCTTCGATACCGTCGAGACCTGGGCTGTGCTGGAATCCATGCAGAGATGTCTCGTCGACTGCCGATATGTCGAGGTGTTGAGATATCTGTACAAGGCCGCAACAATCAACAAAGAACAGAGTACAAAACCAATCCAACTGCGTCGAGGAGTAAGACAGGGAGATGTTATCTCTCCAAAACTGTTTAATAACGCGTTGGAGGACGTTTTCAAGACGCTCGATTGGAACGGACGGGGACTGAACATAAACGGCCAGTACATCTCACACCTGAGATTCGCAGATGACATAGTCATTATGTCAGACTCTCTGCAGGACCTGGAAGAGATGCTGAACAGCCTAAGCGATTCTTCAAGACGGGTGGGTCTCGGTATGAACCTGAACAAAACTAAAATCATGTATAATGAACACGTTCTCCCGAGACCAGTCGTCGTAAATGGCGCTAGTCTCGAAGTTGTGCAAGAATACGTATATCTTGGCCAAACCATTCAACTCGGGCGGCACAACTTTGAGAAGGAAGTGAGTAGAAGAATACGCTTGGGCTGGGCTGCATTCGGGAAGCTCCGGGACATCTTTGAATCGTCGATCCCACAATCCCTTAAGACCAGGGTCTTTGATCAATGCGTTCTACCGGTAATGACATACGGAGCCGAAACGTGGACACTCACCGTAGGCTTGGTTCATAAGTTTAAGGTTGCTCAGCGTGCGATGGAAAGAGCAATGTTAAGGGTATCTCTGGTGGATAAAATACGTAACGACGTTATTCGCCAGAGAACTAAAGTCACCGACATTGCTCAACGAATTAGCACGCTGAAGTGGAAGTGGGCCGGCCATGTCTGCAGACGGACAGACAATCGATGGAGCAGACAAGTATTAGAGTGGAGACCACGCTTAGGCAAACGTAGTGTAGGACGTCCTGCGGCACGATGGACCGACGATTTGAAGAAGGTGGCTGGCAGCGGATGGATGAGGGCTGCCCAAGATCGGGATGGTTGGCGCTCATTGGGGGAGGCCTACGTTCAGCAGTGGACGGCGATAGGCTGATGATTTTCCTAGTGAGATGAATTTTTGTATACAGCTTTATTACGGGATTGTAATGAAGATGTGAAAAAGCGACATTGATATCGTGCCGGCTAGTTTATATATCTATGGTGCCGGCTAAAAAAGTTATTAAGGTCAAATGAACATGAAAATCAGTTTCGCAAATATCTCGCGACCTGTTGCTCGGAAGTCAATAGGAGTCACTATAAAAATTATTTGTCGTAAAATTATCTACAAAAATGCCTCTTGCATTTTCCTGTAAAATTAACATTACAAAATTAATATACATTTTAATATACATTTTTACTTCATTGGCTACTTTTTTATGAAATTTTCTTTTTGTAAGTTAAAATAGGATGCCCTTATTCATTACTCTATTAAAATTAAAAACTTTCATAATATTTTCATCTAAGATGCATAACCTGGCCTCCGTGACAATTGAAAGGAGGAAATTATACATTAAGCATCATGGGCTCCCTCTAAATATAATTAAATCCACCTAATAATCCACCCAAATACTAATTAAATTGAAGGACAAGAACTAATCTGAAACATTTCTTTTCTAGGTGAATCTCGTTCCCGC
Source organism: Glaucopsyche alexis (assembly GCA_905404095.1). Taxonomy (NCBI): domain Eukaryota; kingdom Metazoa; phylum Arthropoda; class Insecta; order Lepidoptera; family Lycaenidae; genus Glaucopsyche; species Glaucopsyche alexis. The sequence continues at coordinate 632,749 of FR990053.1, forward strand.
GAGCTACTTTAGAACCTGACAGAATGGAGTTGGAGGAGGTGGAGCTGTGGGATGGCAACCTCACGGAGTACAACGGCACGGTGGGCTGCGGCGGCTTCAGCCTACCGCTGGTGACGCCGGTCACGCAAGCGCTGTACGCGCTGGTCTGCGTGGTCGGCCTGCTCGGCAACTCGCTCGTCATCTACGTCGTGCTGCGTTACTCCAAGATGCAGACCGTCACCAACATGTACATCGTGAACCTCGCCATCGCCGACGAGTGCTTCCTCATCGGCCTACCCTTCCTCATCATAACCATGGCGATCGGCTCCTGGCCGTTCGGCCACTTCATGTGTAAGGCTTACATGATCTCCACCGGCATCAACCAGTTCACGAGCAGCATCTTTCTGTGTATCATGAGCGCGGACCGCTACGTGGCCGTGTGCCACCCCATCGCCGCGCCGCGCCTGCGCACGCCGATGGTGTCGCGAGTCGTGTCGGGGGCCGCGTGGACGGCGTCGGCGCTGGTCATGACCCCCATCTTCATGTACACCACGCTGCTGGAGACCGGGCCCGACCACCGCCTGTCCTGCAATATCGTGTGGCCCGAGCACGAGTCCGCGCGCGGCCAGTCCTCCTTCACGCTCTACTCCTTCGCGCTCAGCTTTGCGACGCCGCTCACGCTCATTTTTATATTCTACGGCCTCGTTATCCGCAAGCTGAGGACGGTCGGGCCTAAGAACAAGTCGAAGGAGAAGAAGCGCTCGCACCGGAAGGTGACGAAGCTGGTGCTGACCGTGATCGCCGTGTACGTGCTGTGCTGGCTGCCGTACTGGACGTTCCAGGTGGCGCTGATCTACTCGCCTCCGGACCCCTGCGCCAGCCGCATCACCGTCACCGTGTTCCTCGTGGCTGCCTGTTTCAGCTACAGCAACTCGGCGGTCAACCCGATCCTCTACGCGTTTCTCTCCGAGAACTTCAAGAAGAGTTTCTTGAAGGCATGCCAGTGCGCGTCCGGGCGGGACGTGAACGCAACGCTGCACGTGGAGAACAGCGTGATCCCGCGCAAGAAGGGCGGCGGCGCGGCGCGCGCGCAGTTCAAGGCCCCGGAGGAGACACGGGATTTGGCTTTGCCGGAGGTCGCGGGGGGGTCGCGGGAGGTGTCCACGGGCGTAACCACCTCGCGCTCTAACGCCAACGAAGCGTTCCCGCTGGACAACCGCGCGTCCACGCTGGCACCGCTGATCGCCCCCAACGGCATATCGCACACCCGGCTCTGAGTGAAGATGTCTCGCCGCCGGCGCGAGTCCTCCAGTGCAGTGCTCGAGGAAGACACTTTGATAGTTTCGATCGATTAATATCACTCCGGACCAATGACCGTCGCTGCCAGGCGGTGGGATTAGAGCCCTATCTCACCTCCTGTCACCGTTGATTCACTTTTTATCGTCCTAAATGTTTTTATAAGTCGGTGTTTTGTGGACCTGTGTATACGAAATCGTGTTCTATGTCGGTTGCGAGCGTGCGTGCGTGAGTTTTTTCGGGCGTGCGTGCGTACATGCGTGCGTGCGAATGAGCATGCGTGCGTGCATGCGGGGTGCGAGGAACAGCCCGCGCTGCGGCCATGGCGCTAGGGTTTAACGAAGAATTTATTAATGTTTAGGTGTCGCGTGGCGATATAACGTATTATTTGTATACTGATCTAACTGTTAACTGTAAAAATGTACATATCGTGTAAATATTCACACAATTGTCATAATGTCGTTATTATAATAAATATTGAATATATAAATTTGTATACGTGTTTAATTAGTAACTTTCCGTAAAATATAACATTAGCTATAGAGATACAAGGATAAATGGATGGAAAGTTTTTAACATAATATGAGAACCTAGCTTAATATTACAGATAACCACCAAGTTCTTCTAAATTTGAAAAAAAAAACGAAAAGCAGGTGCTATTAACGAAAAGTAAGTGATTACTTTCGCAAAAAACATTACCAAAATAATATAAAGTTCACAGTGTTATAAATTTATAATAATATTTACCAACTCTCGAAGACTTACTTCCAAAATGCGTTTAATAATGTTTTGTACAATATATACAGACTGTAATCAAATTAAAAACATTAAGTAACTCCCATATTGTCAAGCAGTTAGAGTGCTGATGATGATGAATTATAGCTTAGAACCATCTAAGAATACTCGATCATGTCAGCTTTCAAACAAAAAAAAACTCTAAATCGGTTCATCCGTTTGGGAGCTACGATGCCGCGGACAGACACACGGACAGACACGTGAAACTAATGACACCCCTCTGTTTTCGTCGGGGCTTAACAGAATAAACTTTATTGCCACGCATTAAAATTCATGCTTAATAGCCAAAAACGTGAAAATTTTGCGGAAACTTTTTATGCATTTTCCAGTTTTTTATTTTTTTATTTTTTTTATGATGGATTATTAATTTGAATCAAATTTTAAGATGATTATATCCTTTGAAATTGAAATTTTAAACCGTTTTTAAACAAATAAAACCACCGATTTTAAACAAACAAAAAAAGATTTAATATAAGAGCAGATAAATGATCCGAAACGTGAACTCTTTTTGTAAATTTCGGGTAAAGAGGTTCTGGAAAATTGTTTTTGCCATACTAAAAATTATAAATCTTATAATGTTTTTAAATAATAGTAGAAATTAAAAAGAACTCTATTTGTCACCATGAATCCATGGGTTTAACTCCACAAATAGCCCTGATAATTTTTTTTCTGTCCAATGAATAAAATAATTTTAAAATATAATAATATTAAAATCATAATAAAATATAATTAACAGCAGCTATAATAAATGAATCGTAAAGCATGGCAATAAAATATACCTAGATTATATTCACCACCTTTGGATATTTTAAACAGACAAAATAAGCTTTAATATAAGAGCAGAAAAATAATCGTAAATATGACCTCTTTTATAAATTTTGGGTAGAGGTTCTGGAAAATTGTTTTTGCCCTACTACTTGTTACTAAAAATTATAAATTTTATAATATTTGTAAATAATTGAACAAATAAAGAGGAACTCTATTTGTCATGTTAGTTTTGTAACATTTGGTTTTATTTGGTCGCAAGTCGACCGAGAAACAACTAATTTATTCCAAAGTTGTAAACACGTCCATATAAAATGCTCGAGTCATCACTATGCCGATCGGAGCCGCTCTGGAGACCACGTGAGGACGAGAAACACTGAAGTAAGTAATGGCGTAAAGCTAGAATTAAACAATACCTAACCATATTCATTTTATGTGAATCTAAGTAAGTACCTAAAGGGCCTGTTTCATAACTCTCCCCACACCGATATCGGTGACGGTGGCCGGTTTCATTGAAACCAGGCCAGTTATGCAGGAGTAATTTTATAGTGCCCAAGTGTGTGCGCAGTACACAAGAGCACTCTCTCTCTTCCTTTACTCTCGTAATCCAGTGGGACGGATAACCGACACGACTGACGAGAGATCAGGCGCAGGTCCGACTTTTTACATGCCCATCCGACGCATGGATCATCTTTCTTGTCAGACAATCAGGTGATCAGCCTGCATTGTCCTAACCAAACTTGGAAACAATCTTTCTTGTTGTTCCAATGCGGGAATCGAACCCACGACCTCCGAGTCGAGAGCCAATGCCTTAACCACTAGACCACGGAGGCTGTTCCATAATCTTCTATTAAATGTCGGATAGCTTATTCGGATATTTTGTTTCTGCTTACTTTATATCGAAACAGAGATAAAACATATTAAAACTTATTAATATGTTTTATCTCATTATATGACAGAGATAAAACATATTAATAAGTTATTAATATGTTTTATCTCTGTCATATAATGAGATAAAACATATTAATAACTTATTAATATGTTTTATCTATGTCATATAATGAGATAAAACATATTAATAACTTATTAATATGTTTAATCTCTGTCATATAATGAGATAAAACATAATAATAAGTTATTAATATGTTTTATCTCTGTCGTGTCAGATAGCTTATTAATAATAAGCTATCTGACACGTATCAGTATATATTTTCGAATCAAGCCTTAAATCTAGTTCAATAGCAATGCTATTACTTAGGGCCTTTCCATCCGTTATTGGATGATTTATACAGTATTCTCCGAGCGAAGTAACCACTCTTGAAATACTGTAGTGCCTGGGATAGTTGGTTTTTAAATGTCGTATAACGCACGCACATACGGCATTCTCACAACATAGTCAGCCTAGTCCAGAGGAATGAACTGGTCAATACGTCTGGGGCCAACTATGTGCGGGTTTCCTCACGATGTTTTCCTTCACCGTTAGAGCGTCCGTATGATCTGAAAAAGTCTCATTGGTACACGCCACAACCTGGGATTCGAACCTGCACTCTCTCGAGTGCTAACCACCCACTAGGCCACGGAGCTCTATAAACATGCTATAAATACATTATATTAAACATTTATATTTAGAACTTAAACTGACCTTTCTGGTGACCTTTTAGCTCGAGGCAAAACCTGGAGATGATATTTACCCAGACAAAAGCTTTACCCGCCACTTACACATAATTAAGCGTAAATTTCATAAGTATTAGGTCAAACTGACCCAAAATATAAGCCGTAAACAAATCCTTTAATATCGGGGCGGCGACAGAACAAACACAATCTCGCCACTTACGCGATGGAACAGACAATATAATCAAATCAAAAGGTGAGATTGCGTTACACAAATATAATATTGTTATAGGCCGCACGTACCGGAGGTCTGAGCTCGTTGTGTTATCACTTTATATCAGCTATTGTAATAATAATGTCTATGGACGCTTCACACCACGTCAGTCCGGCCCCGTCCCTATCCGAAGAACTTGTGTTACGGAGACCAGACAATGGAAAGTATATTTAATAGTTAATAATTTTATACTATCACTTCCGGCTAAGCGCTTAAATTTTATCTAAAGTGTCATTTTTGCAAAACGGGGAAATAACTTCCCGATTTTTGAAAATCGCCAACAAACACACCTAGGGGCTGTATTTTGGAAAACTCTGAAATACGTAACTCATAATTTTTTCCGAACTCAATTCATACAAAATATCATGCAAATATGATTATGAAATAAAAAGTTTCATACAAACTTTTATCACTTATTTTACTCCCTTGGGGGTTGAATTTTAAAAAACCCTTCCTTAGTGGATGCCTACGTTATATGAGAAATACGTGTGCTAAATTTAAAATTTCTAGCCCTAAGGGATTGGCATATGCGTCGAACATCAGTCAATCAGCTTTGCCCTTTATAAGTACCTATATATAAGGTTCGGTAAAATCAATTACGGATATTTTGAGCATATGATCTACTGCATAAGTAAAGACGTTTAAACAGAAAAATAATTGTCATACTAGAAAAAAAATATATATTGGCGAGTTTGCGTTTAGGGGAGAGTCACCTAATACACGAGATGATTTTTACTTTGAGTATGACAATTTTTTTTTTGCCTAAACGTTTTTAAACAAGTAGTGCCCGAAGTATCCGTAATTGATTTTCGGAGTCGTTATATATAGATAGATAGAAGATAGATATCTCCACTACATGACTACATGTCGTCCGCTACTTCGTGCGCGCAAGAGGAAATCCCGTGGAAATCATACATATTGCGGCGATAAAAAGTAGCTTGTCCTTCCCTGTGGCAGGTATACTCTATTTATGTGCCAAATTTCATCGAAATCGGTCCAGTAGTTTCGGATCCTATTTAATGAAAGCAAACAAACAATTGTAAATAGGCACTATCATCATAATGCTAAATAACTGCAAGATATGGAAATCCTGTCATCCATACGAACACATAACTAATACCAACTTTTAATCACATACATAATATGCATTTCAATCTAGTCCATACAACGAATTGACATGCGACGAAGATTGACACCATAAAAGTGGACGGTCTGACCTGATTTGATGGCAGTATGGCTGCTATCTAACATGGCGGCTATCTAATATGGCGGCTGTCTAACATGGCGACATGGTTATATGCTAATACTGTTACACATCCGTCTGCGTTAGACTACAAATGACTACAAATGAACACTCCTGATGGCGGCCAGTCGCCACTTTTGCAAATTGCGTGTGACACACTTTCAGGATAGTGCATTAGTCTTTTATGGCACACTAGATGATGAGCCACGGCTCCACCCGCGTAAATACACCCACTGTACTTTTTCAGATTAAAAAGTAGCCTATGTCCTTCCCCGTAGTCAACTCTAAACCTCATTTCAGACTATGCTGTACTATTGTGCTATATAGTACCTATAGCAGAGAAGGACCTAATGCTATACTATATAGCATGGCGTTCACATTACGCGATTTTATCGCGATTTTATCGCATTTATTTATAGTATATAGCAAGCTCAGTTGATCGATGACACGGGGGTGAGGGGGGAAGAAGAGGGGGGAAGAAGAGGACGGCGCGCGATATAGTACAGCATGAACTATGTATAGCGTATAGTAGGCTATTAACATAATATTATAGTACAGTACAGCGTGAACGTGTGCTATAACAATGTATGATTCGCGATATTTTTGTGCTACGAGCTGTATACTATATGCTATTATTATAGCACTAGCTTTTGCCCGCGGCTCCGCCCGCGTAAATATATTATTCCACGGGAACACTACTTTTTCGGGATAAAAAAAATCCTGTCCTTTCCCGGGTTCAGCGGTTAAAGCGTGAAGAGGTAACAGACAGACAGACAGACACACTTTCGCATTTATAATATTAAGTATAGAAATATAATATATTAGTATATTAATAGTAGTATATTAGTATAGAAGTATAGATTTGGAATAAAATGTAGACTACGCGTTTGTCCAAAGAATTAACCACTACCATACCAACTTTCATTAAAATCGGATCAACCTTTTAGCAGTGAAAGAAAGTCAAATATACACAGAATAATACATTATCCCTCAGAAACACCGTACTTTTTCGGCATAAAAAGTAATAGGATACTTTTATGCCGAAAATTTACGGTGTCCTTTACCAGGACTCAAAGTATGTCTATACCAAATTTCATCAAAATCAGTTCAGCGGTTAAAGCGTGAAGAGGTAACAGACAGATAGACAGACACACTTTCGCATTTATAATATTAGTATAGGTATTGTAAAAACTTTTGCGGTTTGATGCAGAGTAGGCATCTACAGACCACAGAATTTAAAACATGCAGAATGAGCGTTCGATCACATTTGTATGCAGCGCACTGTGTCCAAAACCATGGCGAAATCGGTATTTATAAATTTAAAAAGTGCACTTTTTAATTTTTACTCTTTACACTTACAAAACAAATCGCATTGTTATATTACGACAATTAGCTATTCAATAAAAATTAATTCAAAAAAAGTTGGGTAAAATATTCCGTTATTCTGTGGCAACATATTATGTGTGGATAACCATTCCAATTTGGAGTGGTTGTGACGGCCTCACTTTCAAGCGTGTTGACGGCTTCTGGATGATTTCTGTATTCTGTGCTACAGACACACGAATTTGGTACGGAACGTACAGCGGACCATATCCGCAGACCGAATCCAGTGTCTCTACACACGCACGGATTTGGTACGATGCAGTGGACCGAAAAGCTCGACACTCGTGTGTTCGATTTTCAGTTCTATTGCATTAGCACAGAGTTCTATTTACAGTGCTGTTTTTCGACGACGCGATGATTCCTGAAATTCATTGATAACAGGCAGTGATATCAACTCTCAAAAATATTTCTCCCCAAACTTTACCCCTGATAATTATACCATTGACAGGTCTAAGAGATAATAACCTAGAAAGAAAGGTTATGTGTTTAACATAAAGACTTACGCGTGAATAACATAAAACTAACTTGTCTTAATCTGATTTCACTCCCAATATTATATTTTCATATCCCTGACTATATACATACATTTAAATAATTTTTATTTTTACATACAAATTGATTCATAAGGAGTAAACTCTAAACATCCTGGTCCCTAGTAAACCCCCGTAGATATTTTCCCTAATTTTGGGTGGTAAATCCCTAAGTTGGCAACACTGACACCGTTGTACGGCCTAACCGCCGGACTGCTCTACACACGCACGGATTTGGTACGGAGCGGAACAAATCCGATGCGGATAGCTGCGAACTCTTCGCCTTCTTCTTATGTTCGCTGGACTGTCCTACACACGCTCGGATTTGGTACGAAGCGTACCAGATCCGCTGTACGCTCCGTACCGAATTCGTGTGTCTGTAGACACCATTATTCGTAATAAGATACCAAGCTTCAAGTTCAACCTAATATACAATTACATGCTATCTACAGACACACGAATTTGGTACGGAGCGTACAGCGGATCTGGTACACTCCGTACCAGATCCGAGCGTGTGTAGGGCAGTCCGGCGAACATAATATGAAGAAGGCGAAGAGTTCACCGTTGTCCGCATCGGATCTGGTACGCTCCGTACCATATTCGTGCGTGTGTAGAAAGCTAAAAAAAAGGTAAAAAAACAGATTATCCGCCAGGGCACATATTTTGCTAACTTCAATAATGCTAACATAATTCGCCATTTTGCTTATTTTATACCAGCGGTTGCCATTTTGCCTACGTTTTATTTTCCGCGGAACACAGCTTATGTATGCGGTTTAATTTTGAATTTCGAACTCGAAATATTTCAAGAGCCTGAACGAAATAATATCAAGGTATATTTTTACCGGCTAAAAAAATAGTAGGTAACTTATTAAAGACCACCAAATAAGTTGACCTCTCGCTCAAAGCAAATTCTTAGTTTAAGTAGATCTTGTACTATTGGTTTACTCCTTCGCTATTTATTATTTGTAGGATTTGAGTAGGATAAAAAATAGATTTATTTTTATAATTTTAATTTAATAGTTTTATTTCAAGAGAAAACATGCGAAAAATGATGATTTATTTCGGTTTGTGAAGCAAGTTCAAAAATACAGTTTTTTCATGATCCCGTGGGAACCGTTTTGGTTTCCAAGAAAAAAAAAATACTGTTAGTTATTTCATGTTCCAATCTACATTTGTGCCAAGTTTTATTTAAATACGTCGAGTAGATTGCCTGAAATAACGTCAAACAGGTAGGTACAGTTATTTGAATATCCCATGGGAACCCTTTAATTTTGCGGGATAAAGAGTATCCTATTTTACCCTTCAGGTCCTAAGCTACCTACCTGCCAAATTTCATTTTATTCCATCCAGTGGTTTCGGCGTGATGTGATAACAAACACACAGACAGACAGACAGACAGACATTTTTTTCAAAAACGTTATTTTTAGGTTCTGTGGCCTTTATAGACCCCCCATTTTGATTTTCACTTACATAACTTTAATGTACAGACATGACCCCTCTACAGATTTATTATATGTATAGATATAGTATACAGCTCATAGCACAGTAGTCTGAAAGCCGCTTATATCTGTGTAAAATTTCATCAAAATCATCCCAGTATTTTTGGAAACTATTCAGTGCAAACAAACAAATAAATCTTCCTTCTTTATAATAATAATAATAATATCTATGGATACTTCACACCACGTCAATCTGATCCCGTGGTAAGTTCTGGAAGAACTTGAGTTACGGGTACCAGACAACGGAAATATATTTAATACGTTTATACTATACACATATTTAAAAATTTTATTATATTATACACATATTTAATACACATCCATGACCCAGGAACACAGAAAAACTTCATCGGGATTCGAACCCGCGACCCCCGGCTTGAGCACCAACACGCTCAACCAACTGAGCCACAGAGGTCGTCAAAATAGATAATATTAGTTAGATGTAGTGACGAATGTAAAATATAGATTATTATCTATGACTCACATTATAATATGTAACAGAAAAGGAAACTGACTTTGAATATAATGATTAATGATAGATGATTCTCGAATACCTAAATGCATCAAATTGATATTCTTATCTTTTAGAAAATATTTCATGCTGAATTCACATGTTTTTCATAAACTTCTAAAAAACGTAATTTGATAAATCTTACGAAAAAATAAAAATTAAAAGAATTTTTTCTCGCCTAACCTATTTATATAATTAATTATATTAATATTGAAATATTTCAAAAGAAATGACATTAAAACATTAGTTTATAAGTTCTCAAGACGAAGTTTACGATGTTTATGCGATAAAATATGAAACATAGCGCCTGACTTATTACATTTATTTTATTATCACAGTCGAATAGTTTAAAATAAATAGACTTGTTCAGATAAAATATTGATGTAGGTTAAAATGAAATAATTGAAAGTACAAGTCGCGGAGCTCACTACTCACAACTTTCCAGACTTAAGGCCAAGGACTGCATAAATCTGTAGTTTTCACTCAGACAATATCAGTCTAACAAGTCCTAGGACACCTAGTAAATGGGTTTGATGATACATGAGACATCTTGTAATTACTTTACGCTAAAACTCTGGTAGTTTCTTTTATTTGTCCATAAAATCTTATAGAGATTTAACACTATTAATATTTATATTTTATAATTAATTATTTCTTTAGATTAAAAGATTCTTTCATGATTTTTGTGCCCTGTAAAGATTAAGCTTTCGTATTCGTATATATATAAGGTTTGGTAAAATCAATCAAACGACCTCTGTGGCTCAGTTGGTTGAGCGTGTTGGTGCTCAAGCCGGGGGTCGCGGGTTCAAATCCCGCCGAAGGAACAAAAAGTTTTTCTGTGTTCCTGGGTCATGGCTGTGTATTAAATATGTGTATAATATAATAAAAATCTTAAAATTGTGTATAGTATAAAAGTATTAAATATATTTCCGTTGTCTGGTACCCGTAACACAAGTTCTTCGAGAACTTAGCACGGGATCAGATTGACGTGGTGTGAAGCGTCCATAAATATTATTATTATTATTATTATTATATTATTAATTACGAATACTTCGGGCATATGATCTCCTGCTTATGTAAAGACGTATAAGCAGAAAAATAATTGTCATACTCGAAAGAATATTTTTTATTTATATGGGCGAGGTTGCGTTTTTCGGAGAGTCATCCATACATGAGATGATTTTTTTACTTTGAGTATGACAATTATTTTTCTGCTTAAACGTCTTTACATAAGCAGTGGATCATGTGCCCGAAGTATCCGTAATTGATTTTCGGAGACCTTATATATCATATTTGCACCTCAAACTAACTCTAATTTCTAAGAGAATTGGGATCATGATCTTTGGAGTTTTTGACTTGATAACGTCTTATAAATCGATGAACGCCGGCTGCTCGCACGAAAAATTGTCACGTTCCGCCTGAGCCGAGCGTGCAAGCGAGAGCGCGGAGCGAGCGATAGAGAGGCACGATCGGCCCAAGTGTTCGGCTTGTGATGACGTTATCACGTAAAGTTATAGTCCGTAAACCGACTTTACAGACAAAATATATTTTTTACTTTAAAAATATATTTAATATGTACTTAGTCTTAATAGCACATTATAAATTGATTCCAATTGCATATCATAAAGACACACCCGAACTCTAAAAGTTTTTACTGATTTAGAAGTAAAACATAAATTTGTACCACCTAAATTGTTTTGGCGGCAAAACAACCTTCAACAGTGAAATCTGGGGGCACGGCAGTGCCCCCGCCAAGTCGAGCGCGAAGCAAACACTGCCGTACCATCCTTTACTGGAACCATTTCACCGCATTTTCAGGGCCCTATTTGAGAACCTCTGGATAAGACCAGAACGCAGAAATTTTCGTCATCCAGTAAGCTATAATCACGTACTTAAAATCCAAAATTTCAAGTCTGTAGGTCATTTAGTTCCGAAGTTAAGCGAACGCAAAGTTTCGCATTTATGAAACTCACTCACTCACTCATGATCATCATAATAGAACTAGTACTTCCCATAAACTCAGAGAGCTGAAATTTGGTACAGAGTTAGGGTTTAATGGCCACTTAAAGGGAAAACTATAAAAACTTGGATAATCGATCTGGGGGCACGGCAGTGCCCCCATCAAGTCGAGCGCGAAGCAAAGACTGCCGTACCATTATTTACTGGAACCATTTCGCCGCATTTTCAGGCCCCTATTTGAGAACCTCTGGATAAGACCAGAACATCGATCTGGGGACACGGCAGTGCCCCCGCCAAGTCGAGCGCGAAGCAAACACTGCCGTACCATTATTTACTGGAACCATTTCGCCGCATTTTCAGGCCCCTATTTGAGACCCTCTGGATAAGACCAGAACGCAGAAATATTCGTCATCTAGTAAGCTATAATCACATACTTAAAATCCAAAATTTCAAGTCTGTAGGTCATTTAGTTCCGAAGTTAAGCGAACGCAAAGTTTCGCATTTATGACACTTACTCACTCACTCAGTCACTCACTCATGATCATCAGAATAGAACTAGTACTTCCCATAAACTCAGAGAGCTGAAATTTGGTACAGAGTTAGGGTTTAATGGCCACATAAAGGGAAAACTATAAAAACTAGGATAATCGAAGATCTGGAGTACCTGCTGACCCTGATTAGAAAACACAAGAGCCCAACCAAACTATTAGAGATCGACATACCGCCTTTACAAAAAATATTCAACTTGGTAGGCCACTTCATTTGATGTCAAAAATCGAAGGTCTGAAGTATCTGATGAAGAACCCTCAGCTGGTTTCAGCTGATTAGAGATATGGTAATGCCCCCTTCTACTATTGGTACATAAAAAATCGACTGTCATTGCAAAAATCCGGCGAAATGGGACACATCTTCTAATTTTATCTAGCCCGTTGCGTCCCAATGCCTCCCCTTCTGCTTTTAATACACATATAAATAAAAATAAAAAACTCTGGATAAGACTAGACTGGCTTTTATACTTATACTTATGTACAAGTTTAAAAGAAGAAATAGTCGAACGATTAACTTTATTCTACTGGAACATTACACAAATTAAATAAACAAATTACACTAAAATCTAGTAAAATAAATCAACAATTAACTTTATTCTACTCGAACATTACACAAATTAAATAAACCAATTACACTAAAATCTAATAAAATAAATCAATATGGCCACGTTTCTACAAAAAGAAGTGAAATCCCACCAAAAACATTCTGTAAAAAACTAGCCAAGTTGTAACGTAGTTACATTTTATTTAATTAAATTTCGTTGAAAACGATACACCCAACGCCATCTATGGTATATGGTGGTAACTACGGTTATGGGTTCAATAGTTATCGACTTATCGATTTGAATCTAATTCTTTTTAAATCTAAACATCATAATCTTTTTTTAAACAACTTAAATACACCAGTTTTGCGTTATTAGGTTATCATTCTAAATAACTCAATATATTTCTACTGTGGCAAAAAGTCTTAGCTGTGTAGTCAATGTAATTTAAAAAAAAAGTTTTTTTTAGGTCGGGTATAAAAGCCTGACGCGCGAGTGACAGTTCCTTTTTTCCATATCTCCTTTTTGGACATCTTAAATTGTATTGAGTTGTGGTTGCTTTAAATTTCCACGTTTCTAAGTTCAAGTAATTTTAAACCCGTCTTCACGGTGAGTTCTGTGTCTGTGTCTATAAATGTGTAGATTTCGCTTTCATAATTTTATATTGTTATTTTCCAAATTACTTTAAATATCAAATTGTAGGTAAATGTCAAAATTGTTTTTTTTTTTGTGGAACACGTGGAGGTTCCCCGTTTAATAATTAGATGCTAATATCATGGTGGGCCTGTTTTATCAACACGCATTCTTGTAATTTCGCCTAGTTTTATATTTTTTATGTTTATGCGTGTTGTAAATTTTAAGCTGTCAAACTTTTTTTACATCATTTAAGTTTGCTTTGTAAACCTTTTATTTTTTTAAAACGTACTCTTAGTACCTTTCATTTTAAACTGTAAGGGACCAGGGCCCTGATTTCGAGGATTCGAGATCAAGGCCACGGTACCTTAAGCAAGCTCTGCATATGTGGACCTACCGTTCCAGGGTTCTGAGTTCCGGCTGGAACAGTTCCTGTATGGACTACACCTGATCCGACCAGATACCATCGTTCCGGTCTGGACAACCCCAAGCCACACAGCATACCCAGGACTGTCGGTCTGAGCTTGGCCGTTAGAGTTGTCGGACCCTCGTCACTGGACCTCGCAGACCGTGGGATACCCCTGACTGTCTTCGACTAGCTAAGTGCCGTGTGCCAATTATCCCCATACTACACCTCCACCGCCCAGGGCTGAACCAGACTTTGCCGGCTAACCGACCCACGCCCCTTTATCTAAACATCTTAAATTTTGAATATAAATAAATTATTGTTACGGTTAATTTATTGTTTCTCTTCCAAACACCCCGTAACAACTGGCGCCCATACGTGTTTAGTCTGGTTCAGCATTGGATTGGATTCAGGGTCTCTGGTCCCAACCTGTGTGTGTGTTGTGTCGTCTTAGTACTAAGGTAGTTATTAGTACCTTATTATCTTGGTGTAGCGTTTATATATATTGTAATAAACTCTATACTGCTCATCTTTTTTTGTAGACTGTATACTTAGTACTGCATTAAATGTAGAACTCATTTTGTAGTTAGTTCTTATATCTTACTGATTTGTAAATCATATACCTTTTTTTGTATTTTTTGGAGAGTACATCTCATTATTTTTGTATTTTCTCGACACAGATATACTCACCTTTAAGATTGTGGAAAAAAATTCTTGAATTTAATTGGTAATTTAACTTTTAAAATAGAATTTAACTTTTGATAAACCCGCTATTGACTTATACTGAGAAAACTTAATTTCTTTTTTTAAACTCAAATTTATTTAGTAACTTAACTTAATAAACATTACAGTTGACTACTCACCTAACCTACTTTGGAAAAAACTTTACTGTCTTTTCAAATTTTAAACTTTTTTTTTCAAATCTTAACTTTTTTTCAAAAGTTTTTTTAATATGCCTGGAAAAATAAAATTTATTTCTCTTCAAAAGGCAGAATTGGAATATGAGGTCTTAGTTAGGAATGAAATACCAGCTTCTACCGTTGTGGAATTAAGAAAACAAATACTAAAATTAGTTGAGCTTTACCCGTCGGAGGACATCTTAGACTCCTGTCTTCCCATAAAAGATGATTTGTTAGGAATTGAGGAAACCCTGACAAAAGTTAAATCACAGTTGGATTCTCACTCTGACGGTAACTCGTTGCTTAGAGCTGAAAATAACTTAAACCACATTGAGTATAGAATTAATAGAATTTCTTCCGATAATATTGAACCTTTTGCCGAACAATATAATTCTTGTTTACAAAAACTTCAAAATTATTTAGGTTTATTACATCAATTGAAGGGGTCTAGTAGTAATTCTGTGTTGCCAGCTCCTGCTGCAGCACCTATACCTCCTTTAAATATTACGGTACAGTGTGAAAAAAATAATTTGGCTGATTTACATAAAATTAAGTTTGATGGCAAGTCTTGTGTCCGCGCGTTTATAACCAGGGTGAATGAGTATTGCACACAGCATAACATTAGTGATTCAAAGATTCTTTCTCATGCTTTTGACCTTTTTACTGGTGATGCTTTACACTGGTACAGAAGCATTCATCTAAATATTAAGAGTTGGTCGGAACTTTTAAATCTTTTATATAGTGACTTCGACAAACCGAGTTTTGATTATAGGTTCATGTCAGAGATTCGTAATAGGACTCAGGGCGAAAAGGAGACCATTACCATTTACGTTGCTATTATGGAAGGAATGTTCAACCGTCTTGTTAAGCCTGTCCCAGAGAGTGAGAAAATAGAAATCTTATTACATAACATTAAACCTTGCTATGCAAACATCTTAGCTTCTTCACCTACGGTTGTCACTATTGAGCAACTTAAGTCTCTTTGCAAAAATTATGAGGACATTCAGTCTCGACTGACCTTATATCACGAACCGCCTAAGGTAACGTCGGATACCTTAGCGCCTGACTTAGCTTATAATTTTAATAAAGATAAATCTGATAACAAACAAAATTTTAATAAAACTTTTAGGCCTTTTCGTAATAATAATTTTTCCAATAATAATAATTTTTCTAATAATAATTCTAATAATAATAATAACTTCGCTTATAAACAATCCCATAATCACGTTAATAGTTTGCAAACAAATAATCCTAAATTTTGTTTACGTTGTAGGGTTAACTCGCACAGCTACTATGAGTGCACAGCTGATAAATCCAAGATATTTTGCTTCGGTTGTGGTAACCCTGGCGTACGACGGCCAGACTGCATCCGCTGTCGTAGTAAACCTACTCATTCAAAAAACTAGTCTTATCGGATCGTGTTATACCTAACCATACCGACCTTGAGGATCGGAAACAATGGGTTAAAACCGTAGGTACTTTTTTCAAATTCTATACAATTAATACGGTCCGATGTATTGATAACAATAATTTAGATTCTCGACCTTATGTCAATATACATATAGACTCTTTTAGCATGCGCGGTCTTTTAGACTCTGGTTCTTGCGTTTCTTTGTTAGGTAATAATTCTCATTTAAATATTATTGAGTTAGGTTATCCTCTCAATAATGACGATAATAATATTTCAATTTTTGCTGCGGGCGGTCAATGTTTAAAGTCTATAGGCTATATAAATTTACCAATTCATTTTGAAGATCAATTTCATATTTTAAAAGTATACATAGTACCTCAGGTTACTTATGACCTCATTTTAGGTATTGACTTTTGGCGTATTTTCAAACTTTGTCCTAAATATTTAAATTCAATTAATTCTAGTACGGCTAGCGATCCAATCACTTCTCATCAGGTGACCCAGCCGGCTATTAACGGCTACGAACATTTAAGTTCGTCTGAGCGCTCAATAGCCGATGATATAATTAAACAATTTCGTTCTATTTCTTTTGAAGAGAAAGGTTTAGGTTTAACTTCACTTATCACTCATAAAATTGATACCGGCGATGCGTTACCTATACGTCAACGTTATTATAGGATGTCGCCTGAAAAACAACGTATTTTAGTTGAACAGGTTGACGAAATGTTGTCTATGGACGTCATCGAGCCGTGCCAATCTGCTTGGAGCTCTCCTGTATTGGTTGTGCCCAAGAAGAAAACAGGTGAATTTAGATTTTGTTTGGATAGTCGTAAATTAAATTCTGTAACTAAAAAAGACGCTTATAGTTTACCGTACATTTCCGAGATTTTGGACAGCTTACACGACGCTCGTTATTTAAGTACTATCGACCTTTCTAACAGCTTTTGGCAGACAGCTATTAACGAGTCTGATCGTGATAAGACTGCTTTTTATGTTCCTGGTCGCGGAATGTTTCGTTTTAAACGTATGGCTTTCGGTTTGACGAACGCACCTGCTACGCAGCAGCGTTTAGTAGATGCTTTGTTTGGTAATTTTGGTCATAAAACTTTTTGCTATTTGGATGATATTGTTATTATTAGTGAGGATTTTAATGAACATGTAGCTACTCTTTTGAGGGTTCTTCAAGTCCTCAAAGAGGCAAATTTAACTGTTAAGTTTGAAAAGTGTAAATTTTTTCGGCCTCAACTTAAATATTTAGGTTATTTAATCGACGGTAACGGTCTCCGTACTGATCCTGATAAGGTAGCCGCGATTGTAAATTTTCCCACGCCTACTTGTAGGAAAAGTGTTAAACGCTTTCTTGGCACTGCCACCTGGTACAGAAGGTTTGTGCCTAATTTCAGTACTCTGGCAGGGCCTTTAAATAAGTTGACGTCTACACGTAAGAATGCCCCTCCTTTTGAGTGGACTTCAGAGGCGGACTCGGCGTTCAACAAACTGAAGGAGAGTTTGGTTTCCGCGCCAGTACTGCGCTGTCCCGACTACAATGAACCCTTCGAGGTTCATACGGATGCCAGTAGCTATGGTATTGGGGCCATGCTCACCCAGAAGTTCGAAGGGAAAGAACACCCTGTCGCATACATGAGTCGCTCCTTGACTAAACAGGAGAAAGTCTACGGGATTACTGAGCGTGAGACGTTAGCAGTTTTGGTTGCTTTAGAACACTGGCGTTGTTACCTTGAGAACGGTAAAAAGTTTACGGTTTATACCGATCACAGCGCGCTTAAGTGGTTCCTGTCTTTGTCCAACCCCACTGGTAGGTTAGCTCGCTGGTGTGTCAGACTATCCGAGTTTAATTTTGAAATTAAACATAGGAAGGGCTGTGACAACGTTATACCGGACGCTTTATCTCGTGCGGTTAACGTGAACGCAATTTGTAGTTGGACAAACTATACCGGCGCTGATACCTGGTATCTTAATATTTTTAACGGTTGCCATAATACGCCATCTTCTTTTCCAAATTTTACTATTAAAGACAGTAGATTATTTAGGCTTTCTAAAAATAAACATAATTTAACTTCTGAATTTTCTTGGAAAGAGGTAGTTCCTAAAGATTATCGTGAGGAAATTATTCGCGCTAACCATGATGAGCCCACTGCTGGTCACATGGGAATTTTTAAAACTTATAGGCGGCTCGCACTTAATTACTTTTGGCCTAATATGTATCGCGATGTCGTCACTTACATTTCTAAATGTTCTAAATGCCTACAATATAAGTCTCAAAATCATAAAGTTTTAGGTGAAATGGGTCGTCCTAAAGACTGTTCACGACCATTTCAAGTCATCTCGGTTGATATTATGGGACCTTTACCTACTACTAGAAAACGTAATAATTTTATTTTAGTTGTGACTTGTTGTTTTTCTAAATTTTGTCTTATTTTTCCTATGAAACGTGCTACATCCGATATTATAATTAAAATTTTAGAAGATAGTGTTTTCTTAGTGCACGGTGTTCCACAAACTATTTTAATGGATAACGGTCCTCAGTTCATTAGTAACGAGACCAATAGTCTTTTCAAAAAATATAATATACCTAAAGTTTATTTAACACCGCGTTATACCCCCCAGGTGAATACGGTCGAACGCTACAATAGGACCATTATCACTTGTATTTCGACCTACGTAGAAGAAGACCATAGGTCATGGGATGTACATATACCCGAAATACAATTCGCCATCAACAACTCGGTGAATGAGGCAACCGGCTTTACACCATCTTTCTTGGTGTATGGTAGGGAACTAGTGTCTTGCGGTACTCACTACTTAGATACAGATAGTATTAAAGACCTTGTGTTTTCGCCTCGTGACGCCTACGCGGAAAATTTAGGGTGTATGTCATCTATTTTCGATAGCGTTCAGATGCGTCTCTGGCAAGCTCATGTTAAGAGCACTGCTCAATATAATCTGAGACGTAAGCCTGCGGAATTTAACGTTGGTGATGTCGTTTTTAAGAGAACTTACTTTCTAAGTGATAAGGAGAAACATTTTAGCAAAAAGTTAGCTCCTAAATTTATAAAATGTAAAATTGTAGGTAAACGTTCTCCTTTAGTTTATGTCCTGCAAGACATGCAAGGTAAAGACCTTGGTGCCTGGCATTTGAAGGACCTTAAGCTTCCCATCTTATCAAAATAATGGGTCAGCTGTTGTAGGAAGGCTAGTAGATTCGCGCTTTACTCAGACGCTGTTCGTTATCCTTTTATAATAACGATATAGCTAAGAACTTTAATATCTTAGACTGGTGTTGTTTTTTCCTCTTTATGGAATACAATACTCGTATGTTAGGGCGTCTCGGATCATTATGTTGTGTCCGAGTTGCAAAATGCAAGTGGATGTATGTATGTGATGTATGAATATAGTGTGAACGATGTATGAAAGGTTGTCGGTTGTTGCGCGTTGACACAGGACTAGCATTTAACTTCCACTGTCGTAATTTTTTCTTTAAACCTTCCTTTTTTTTTAGTTTTTTTTACCCCAACCAATATTTTCTTTTCTTTTGTCTGTTTTGTAGTTGTTTCAGGATTTTTTCCTGGCAGCAGGCAAAAATCCTTCGGTAACAGGGGGGGATATGTAACGTAGTTACATTTTATTTAATTAAATTTCGTTGAAAACGATACACCCAACGCCATCTATGGTATATGGTGGTAACTACGGTTATGGGTTCAATAGTTATCGACTTATCGATTTGAATCTAATTCTTTTTAAATCTAAACATCATAATCTTTTTTTAAACAACTTAAATACACCAGTTTTGCGTTATTAGGTTATCATTCTAAATAACTCAATATATTTCTACTGTGGCAAAAAGTCTTAGCTGTGTAGTCAATGTAATTTAAAAAAAAAGTTTTTTTTAGGTCGGGTATAAAAGCCTGACGCGCGAGTGACAGTTCCTTTTTTCCATATCTCCTTTTTGGACATCTTAAATTGTATTGAGTTGTGGTTGCTTTAAATTTCCACGTTTCTAAGTTCAAGTAATTTTAAACCCGTCTTCACGGTGAGTTCTGTGTCTGTGTCTATAAATGTGTAGATTTCGCTTTCATAATTTTATATTGTTATTTTCCAAATTACTTTAAATATCAAATTGTAGGTAAATGTCAAAATTGTTTTTTTTTTGTGGAACACGTGGAGGTTCCCCGTTTAATAATTAGATGCTAATATCATGGTGGGCCTGTTTTATCAACACGCATTCTTGTAATTTCGCCTAGTTTTATATTTTTTATGTTTATGCGTGTTGTAAATTTTAAGCTGTCAAACTTTTTTTACATCATTTAAGTTTGCTTTGTAAACCTTTTATTTTTTAAAACGTACTCTTAGTACCTTTCATTTTAAACTGTAAGGGACCAGGGCCCTGATTTCGAGGATTCGAGATCAAGGCCACGGTACCTTAAGCAAGCTCTGCATATGTGGACCTACCGTTCCAGGGTTCTGAGTTCCGGCTGGAACAGTTCCTGTATGGACTACACCTGATCCGACCAGATACCATCGTTCCGGTCTGGACAACCCCAAGCCACACAGCATACCCAGGACTGTCGGTCTGAGCTTGGCCGTTAGAGTTGTCGGACCCTCGTCACTGGACCTCGCAGACCGTGGGATACCCCTGACTGTCTTCGACTAGCTAAGTGCCGTGTGCCAATTATCCCCATACTACACCTCCACCGCCCAGGGCTGAACCAGACTTTGCCGGCTAACCGACCCACGCCCCTTTATCTAAACATCTTAAATTTTGAATATAAATAAATTATTGTTACGGTTAATTTATTGTTTCTCTTCCAAACACCCCGTAACAAAGTCTCGACGGAGCTGCTTGTTTATCTCTAAAATGTAATGAAATCTAGACAAAGTCGTGCCAAGTCTAAGGTTCCTTACTGCGATTTCTTTATTATTATAGTTATTATTGTGTGACTTGGCCGTTGAAGGGTACACAAGGGTACAAAAGGGGTTCCATGACACCATTGCTCCAATACATGTGTTGTACAATCAACAACAGCCTAAAATGAGATACTAGCGTCCAATTAGCAATACCAGTGTGGGCTATTATCTCGCTTAACAAACATAGGTAGTTATAGCAGATATAACATAACGTGTAAACAAAATTGACTTGTACCCACTAACGTATAAAGAATGTTCAACGGCCAAGTCACACAACATTATCTATAATAATAAAGAAATCGCAGTAAGGAACCTTAGACTTGGCACGACTTTGTCTAAATTTCATTACTTTTTAGAGATAAACAAGCAGCTCCGTCGAGACTTGGCTAGTTTTTTACAGAATGTTTTTGGTGGGATGATTTATTACAGCAACAACATCAGCCGCTGGCGACGACGGGGGGAGGGGGGAGTTGTCAAACTGCGGAGAGTTTTGGTGGGAAAAGTTGTAATTGATCTAATTTGTCGCGACAGCCGCATTGCATGACGCACAGTTTCACGAAAAAAAGCCGTAAGAGACAATTCACACCGCGACGATACGCGACGCGACGCGGCGCTGCACTTTAAAGATACATACATACATATAATCACGCCTTTTTCCCGTAGGGGTAGGCAGAGTCGCAGAGACCACTTCTTTCCACTTGCTACGATCCTTACATACTTGTTTCGCTTCGTCCACTTTCATTCTTACCATCCATTCCTCCTCTTACATTCAACGTAGCGAAGCGTGCTCCATGGGCCACTTTTCGCCTCCGCGAGAAACGAGACGTGATGGGTGGCGAACCACATCGCCGCCATTTTGGATAATTATTATTTTTATGATTATCCATTGCGTTCCCACGGATTGGTGGAGAGGGTAGGAATAGGGGAAGGGAAGGATAGGTGGTGTGGAAAGGAAGATTGGTAAGTTAGAGTGGGAAATAGGAAATATAGGATATTACCGCCCAGGGCAAGAGATAGGACAGTAATAGCTAGGGAAGCCGGGGCCGCGTACCCGTATACTATACCACAACTACCGGACAGGTAAGTTGGGATGAGTATCCCATGACATACTTTAAAGATACCTATTCAAAATTTATCTTTATCTACTTCACGAAAAGACTGACTCGATTGACTTGACATTTGAATTCTTGCAATGAAACGTGTATTATATTTCTTTGTGTAGAGATTAAAGTTTAATTTTGAATACAATGCTATCTTAAAATATAAAATGGAGAGCCGCGTCATCTCCCGTCTCGTCGCGTCGTGAACTGACCCTATTTGAGTATTACAAATGACCAACTCGTATTTCCGTACACGACTTGAAAAGTATTGTGGTCGATTTATTATTTTGGAGAGATGTTTTTTTTTAATTTTTTATTATTATTTATGCAAAGTGTCATTATATATTTATTAATATTGCAGACTATTATTGGATTAAATATTATTATTATGATGATAGCAGCCTGCATTATCCATACTAATATTATAAATGGGAAAGTGTGTGTGTCTGTTTGTCCGTCTTTCACGGCAAAACTACTGAACCGATTTATATGAAATTTGGTACACAGAGCCTGAGAAAAGATATAGGCTACTTTTTATCGCGGGAAAATGTACGGTTCCCGTGGGATACTTTATTTACAGATTCACGTAAAAACTACTAAACCGATTATGTGTAAAATTTGGCACAGATATAAAGTAGACCATGGGGAAGGACAAAGGCTACTTTTTATCGCGAGACATATACGGTTTCTGTGGGTTACTGTTCTTACGCGGGCGGAGCCGCGGGCATCAGCTAGTATCTTTAATATTAGTGATGTTTCATGAATTAGTTTTAATAAATACCTATTACTTGCCAATAAGATTTAAAAGTGGTAGACCGGATCTATCGGCGACAATACCTACATGTAGACATACTACATGTACCTAGATATTATGGGAATAGAAAAAAAGTTGTTTCACAATGTACTAATTTAGAAAACAACCAAAAGACTACATAGTTATGATTTTAAATAAATTCCGTTTAGAAGGATTTATGTAAAATCCTTCAGCGAGACGATTGATTAATAGAGAATTTAATTGTATTACGGCCGACTCAGAACTCGGAATATTATAAATTACCGTTATGACCTTTACTTTAGTAAGCATTTTAGCTGAATTGATTTTTCAATTTAACTTAATTGCTAGTTTTTTCTCTATAAATAAATCGTAATAATCGCTCTTAATTACTGTCGAATAGTTCTTTTAGAATGTTAATAAAAACGTTGAATCTTACTTTCAAGGAGGTACTTTAAATACTAAAGAGCTTTACTCATTAACGATTGAATAACATATTTTTTTATAGATTGCAATGGCCAAAGACCGTAAATATATGAAGCGATCAGAACGCATCAGTCGGGCCGATGCAATTGGACTGAACCGATTCACTCAGATCGGCCCAAACGGATGGACTGAACGGACCGTGTATAGCAAATTACTTTAATGTTACTAGCTGTATAAAATAACAACGTAGTATTTTAGAGCCATTTTGGATACTAGAAATTTAAATCCAATGATCTATAAATGAAGCGATTAACAACCAAAGCCGTATGTCATTTACTTTCCAGAATTTGTTCCTTATTACAACCACTATGGAATAGTGTGTATTTTTTTCCAAAATCGGTCGGTAGGTAAGGTAAATTAATTTATCAAAAATTACTGATGCAGTTTAAGTTTGTACCAAAATCGGGCTTGCCCTCCTTTCAGCATTTTACTCTAGTTAGTTTCGGATTTCGCCTACCATGCCATTCGAAAAATTCACCTGGTATAGCTATGAAAACTCAAAATAGAGCTTGCGCACTCTACTAATAATTGCTACAAAGCAAACCATAAAAATATTTTGTTCAATAAAAGTTTGGCGCAGATTTAGTTATACAAAGCAAATTGCTATGTTACTAATAAGTAACATAGCAATTTACTTATTTATGCTTATTTATGGTTAAATATTGTTATGGTTTGCTTTGTAGCAATTATAAAATTAGTTAATAGAATCAGGAGTTACTTTGCGGAAATCCATAGCATAAAATTAATTAATATTATGATTTATAGCAATATTCCGCCAAATAATACCCAAAACCTGCAAACAAATGTGTGAGTGCACGCAATAAGCATGCGTAACGCACCTCCCTCCTCCCACACTGCTTATGCGTGCACTCAGATGCAAGATCGTGCAAACGCCACCACCACACAAGCAACAATATCAGCAAGATCGTGCAAAGCCGCATGCAAGACAATGCAAAGCCACCATGCAGGTTGCCAAACTCGACGCGCGTTTCGCCCCGAACCCGGAGTGGAAGTGGACCTGCGAACAAAGTTCGTATAACGAACTTTGTTCCAGCTATTTTGGGTTGTCACTGCGAAACCCAAACGTGTATCTTTTTTCTCTGGTCACAAACAATTTATTTTATATAAAATTTTAATAATAAATATTTATTAGGAATTTAGTCATGAATATCAACCGAACAAAGTGATTTAATAAAAAAACACCATTAAGTACTATTAAAAATCTAAAAGGTTTAAAATTATGTTTTGATTTTATATCGCTGCTTATAAATTAATTATTTTTACAAAAAAAAACGCTAAACGTAATTGCACTGGCTAGACTTGGGAATCGCTGACGAACTTCTCCGCTATCTTGTAGCTTTACGAAATATATTGTTCAATTTAAACTTTTATAAAAATATACAAAAAGGGAATTTGATAAAGATAAAACGAGTTACGGGGACCTTTGGAATCTTTATCTAAAATGGGATCTTTGAATCGGGTATAAGATCTTCAAATACCTGGAGGTCAAAGGACGATACAGTCTGTCTGACTCCGAGTGCCAGGTGGAGTCCAGGGCTTCAGGACGAGGATTTAGTCCGGCAACCAGCGGAGACAAATTAGAGGAGATACTATATAATACCTTAATTGGTGATGACTACGAGTTACGAAAGATGAAATCTACTAATACTGTCATAACTATCTAAATTCTAAACTATCAATTAGTTACTCTGATAATTTTTGTGCTCCGATTTTATGTTTATTTTATTCATGAATTATTATGAATACATAAATTATTTTGTAAAAATAAATAAAACTGTTTTCATAAGTTCGTATTCTAAGGTTAATATAATAATGACGTCACACGAAAAAAGATTATTTTCAGAGGAACAGAATTTTATCAATTTCAATTATGTGATATGAAACGTCCTCATGTGCCTACACTGGAATGCTGGTGTTACTCATTACCTGCCCCGCTGAGCAGGCAGCATCGACGGCTCCCCTGCCGGTTTCCGATAAGTGTCTTATAATCACATGTCATCATTTGTTCATATTCCAACTTGGTTCTATTAAATATTCAATACATTTTATATAATTTTTATTATGTGGCCCGAAAAGGAAATCCCGCGGAAGCCATGCATTTTATGCAGTATGTCCTTCCCCGTGGTCTACTCTACATCTGTGTCAAATTTCATCAAAACCGGCTCAGTAGTTTCGGACCTTATTCAATGCAAACAAGCAAAGAAATATTTACCGTTTTATAATATTAATTTAGAAAAAAATAGAATGGATAAACAATTCATATCATATTATCAGGGGCCTTTTTTATCAACCATCTATCAATATCAACCTATCTACACATTTTGTTCAGTTCAGTAAGCGGCTCCTACAATAAGTTTAATATAAATAATCAAGTGGAAAGTGGAAAATCAGTTGAAATGTCCGGTAACATTTTAAACCATCTATTCAATTACCCATCTATTTATGCGAATTACGTGGTGACAGACAACAGACTATGATATTTTGATCTTATCATTATGTCCATGAGATTTAATGTGGAACTGAATGGTCTGGAGTCTTGGACCGTACATCTATCTATAAGCATTAAAAAGATTAGTTGTTTATAAAGAAAGTACATAGGAATCTTCTTCTCATTTTTCACTACATTTATAACAGAAATTTACGCTCCGTTGAAACTTGTAAGCACATTCTGGTCTCTGGAACAATATTATATGAATCACTAAATCCATCAACGCTTCTTGCCATTAGTATTTCAAAGTGATTCTGAATAATGCCATTAGGCGTTTATTGAAAATATATTACATATTTATTGAAAATATATTACATACTGTATTACGCAAGACTGCGTGAGTAGGGTGCCTTAGGTTCTCGTAAGTTTAGCTTAGATAACTACATAGATTATATACCCTAAGTTACCCGGGCTATTGTTGCTAATCTATCGACACCTAACTTATTAATTTCGAATCAGTAGTTTAAGCGCTACGGTGGATCAAACATACATAGAATGCCAAAATCATTGCATTGCATTTGGTTTCGTCGTAGTCGGGTTAAAATTACACCTATGCTTGGGTAATTATTTATAGTTCAACTCATTTCTTGGTAATTTCTCGGTAATTATTTACATTCAAAGATTATTATATTGTAATATATTTTAACCCTAAAAATAAGTATGGCACGGTCAATTTACTATTTACCGGGCGGTAACACGTCCGCTACACGACACGGTACAGCGCATGTGGTATTACCATCTCAAAGGACATATTCTATCCATCTTTTCTGCCCGTAGCTTCAAATAATGTTTCCATACTGTCAGCCGAACATTACAATATATTTACATTGGCTTTGTGTGTGCGTTTGCGGTGACATTTTCTATTGTGATTTGTGTTCTCCATGAGTCATTTTTATAAAAATCTACAACGAATACAATGATTATTAATTTTAATATTCCAAAGTTAAAAACAACAAAATCTTGGGTCATTATTACGAATCTATGGACACCTCATTTAATAAAATCAGATTAATAGTTTAGCCGTTACAGTGGAACAAATACACATACATACATAGATTACCAAAACCATTAACCTTCTTTTAGGCTTCGCTATAGTTGCATAAAAATATAGAGCTTATAATATTTTTTTCGTCCGATTAATTTCACTATGATTTTGCCTTGAAATTATGATCGTCATTATGAATTCTCGCCGTAATTTCTACTCTCGCGGAAAAGTTGTAAAACTTTTTGTCGGAGAAAAAACAAGGAGAAATTTCAAACTAGTCTCGAAATCGTAATTAGTTCGGTAGTTGATAATAATAATAATTAATCAGTCGCCAGCGGCACTTTATTCACCCTAGTCTAGTCCCTACACCCAACCGTGTTGTAGTGATTCATTTCTAATTTATTCATCCACAAGGGCAAAATGCATTAAAGATCAACCTAATAAAGATAAGTGAATGAAAAACTATATACCTATATATTAAAGGCTAATTAATCCATTCCATTCATTTGTTTTGGATATAATCTACGCCTATAATATAAAGCGCAAGAACTTGTTAGATTGAATACGCATAAATCGTAAAGGCATCCCAATCGGAAAGTAGGTACAGATTCTATTTGGAAAATTATTTGATTCATAGTCTGATATAATGAGAAGTGAGGGTAGCTTTAGACTATGAAGCAACACGCTATCAACATTTTTAGGGTTCCTTACCCAAAGGGTCAAAACGAGACCCTGTTACTAAGGCTTCACTCCGTCCGTCCGTCGCCCCCAGGCTATCTCGTTAGCCGTGATAGTTCGATAGTAGAATTTTTTACAAATACAAACGTTAAAATAAGTATTTAAGTGGTGCTGCCATATAAATTTTTCCCTTTTCGTACGGAATCCTTAGTGCACGAGTCCGATCCTCACTTGACCAGTTTTTGTTGTACGCGAAGTTTCGGATATCAACTAGTTATTCATATTATAAATCAATCAAAATCGATCGCC
The DNA here is from genome assembly GCA_905404095.1 of Glaucopsyche alexis. Taxonomy (NCBI): domain Eukaryota; kingdom Metazoa; phylum Arthropoda; class Insecta; order Lepidoptera; family Lycaenidae; genus Glaucopsyche; species Glaucopsyche alexis. The sequence continues at coordinate 660,798 of FR990053.1, forward strand.
CGCTGCAGCTCATGTCTATCAAACGATTTACCTTAATATGATAAACTGATCATTAATCTTATTGGACAGATTGACTCGCTGGGTAATGCAAGGTCTAGATAAGACCTAGGTCAGCTATCGGAGCCAGCATCATCTCTGTTGGCTGTAGTTCAAGAGTCTGTTGCAGGTGTTATATCACCGAATGTTCATTTTATCATCTCTTATCATGAACTGTGTAGGTCAATACTCTTTGAGCTGATTCTTAAAATGTTTGTCCTTTGTTTTTGTTGTTCTCACTTTTTATAATTAAGTACCAAATCATTTAATTTTGGCAGTTGATAAGACGATGATGATTTGAAAAGATGGCCCCTGTGCGAGTTTCTTACGCCGGTTCTTCTCGGCGGGACAGGGTTGAACGAGTGGTAGTTTATTTCTGATGTCTTTCTGAAAAAAGCTTCTTAAGTTTCAATTATTAATTTTCGTTTTACGTAAGTGAGTGTCGTGTAGCGTTGGAAAAGTTGGCAGTATTGTGCGACTACACCTAGTAGTAGTATATTATAACAAACCCTAGGTAACTAACCTAACCTAACCTAACCCTAGCACAAGTTAACAAAATATGTACTAGGTTTTATTGGAAAGTAAATTAACGCACTATATTTTTATTAAAAAGGGTTTATTAATTGGCTGCCAACAATTCCTCAGGCGGCAATCAAAATTTTTAATTCAGAACAAGCCGGCCCGACAGATTTATGGTCGAAAACAAGATGTAAAATTGTTTATCGGCACAATTTCTCAGCGGTGAGACGAATTATAACGTTTGTAGTATTGCGGAAAACCGACGGGACGGATCATTTGTTACGATAACGGGACGAAATCAATCCCTGTGGGACACAGCTGTTCCCGCTTCGTCCCATCCTCGTGATGGATGGGACCACCAGGGAGCACCCGAACTCGCTGGCGCGTGACCCCATCTACGTGATTACACGTAATTACTATAAGTGCTAACCGCCTATACGAAGATGCCTTTATCTGTAATTAACCTAATACGCCTTCAGTCGCTCTCGGCGTAATATAGTATATGGGATATATAGGGAGCTGTTTTATCCAAATGGTTTATTTTACTTGTTGCGAAATTGGGGTCGTCCTTCTAAATTTAGAGAGGAAAGTCTGTCTAGTTTTAGGGGAAAAAGAATTATTTAGGGTACTTTGTATCTAGAAGTATTGAAGTTGTATAAGAGGGGGTTTTAGGGGGAAGGTAAGGACTAAGGAAGGAGTTTTGTAGGGTAATTTGTAGAAGTACTCGTAGTATATATCCTAGTACAAATTAATAAAGTAGAAGTGTCTGTTTGTAATTGAAAATAAATAGATTTTCACTAAATACATATGAAAGTTTACCTATACGATTCTTACAAAACAAAAACAGTTTTTAAAAATTTTGTCTGTCCATCTGTCTATCTGTCTGTTTATTCCGGCTAATCTCTGAAACGGCTGGACCGATTTTCACGGGACTTTCACTGGCAGATGTTAATAAGGTCCAACATAGGCTACTTTATCTTAGGATTCCGTTTAAAAAATAAGGTTCCGATTCCGTTAGTTAGTTAGTTGCAAACGAAGTTGCGGGCACTAGCTAGTAGGTATTTTTGTAAGGTAACCTACCTTACCTCAAAATGTTATAATACGAAAGTTATACTGCAAATATATTATATAAAAAAGGTCATCTAAGTTTAAACATTAAACCAACGAGGTATACCAAAATAATCCATACTAATATTATAAATGGGAAAGTGTGTATATTTGTCCGTCTTTATCGCCAAAACTACTGAAGTAATTTAATATGTAATTTAGTACACAGATAGTCTAGAGCCTGAGAAAGGACATAGGCTACTTTTTATCGCGGGAAAATGTTCGATTCCCGTGGGATACTTTATTTACGCAGGCGGAGCCGCGGGCATCAGCTAGTATCCTTATATTGTCAGAATTCATGATAAAAACGTACAATGAATGGACGGTCTGGATAGAGTGAATGGAATATACTTAACAAAATATGTTTAGGTTGTGTAAGTATTTGCCCAAAAAAGATACAGTGATGTTTATTTACGTTGGCTCACTTGCACTAAAAGGCGAGCGAGCAAATAGAATGCTTGAGTTTATATACGAGTAGGTGAAAACTGAAATGTGAACTCCTAACTTTGTAAGGCTTTTTACACATTTTAGTATATTAAACTATATATGTATATATATACGTGTGTGCGACTATTTGTGTTGTGTTGTATTGGACTATTGAGTAGGTAAATAATGTTTGTGTGTTGATTGTTGACGAGAAACTTTTGTCTAACATAAACGAACTTTCTCTGTGATCTTCGAGCGAGATCATAGCTAAGATTTTATTTATTTCATTAGAAATCTACCAAATATTCTCAAATTAACGCTCCATTTCCCAAAATAAAACTGATGAATATCTTGGTGTCGACAACAAAGGAATTTGCATTCAAGATGTATGTGCAACTGTTTCGATGGAGTTGTCGAATGCCACAAAATAGAAACCTTCATTTCGACTGTAAAATGGGGCCAAAAGTCTGAGACGCGCCATGCATGCTAATGGATGTTCGTTCGCGTGGCGACAGCGTCACGCGCCCCGCCCGTATCTGCATAGTATCTAATTATGTAGCGTACACAAGTTGTGTCTGATAGTAGTCGGTATTGTACCAATTACCGCCAAGTTCTTATTCAAATTGCTTTTCATTTCTCCTTGATTCTATTTGTGCATTCCTTCGGTATAAAATTAGCAAGCCAGACAAATTACCTTAACTTGTTTCTTCTAATTATAGAACGACTAGATGTTTCCCTTGCTTCGTACGCGCAAAAGGAAAGGAAATCCCGAGAAACCGTACATTTTCCCGCGATAAAAAGTAGCCTATGTACTTCCCCGTGCCCTATTCTATATCGGTCCAGTAGTCGTCCAGTAGTTCGGAGCCTATTCAATTCAAACAACGAAACAAATATTTCCTCTATAATATTAGTACAGAAAAGAGGGGGTACCTATTGAAAAAAAATTGAATAAAGAAACCTGACCAAAATCCATGCTTTCTCCGAGATGGACAATCAAACATCAATATATCTATTAGGTACGCTTGTTTAAATCAGCATCATATGATCTTTCCTTCATATAACTGATTATTTATTACAATTTCTATATTAAATTCGCTATCTAAATTGATGGAAAAAATTGTTTATGAAAAAATATATCCGACTATTATAAAAGCAATTCCTAATACCCAACATGGTTTTATTCGTGGCCGCTCCACTATTTCTAATTTATCAATTCATACTAACTATGTTTTAGAACAAATGGAAAAAGATGGACAGGTAGATGTGGTTTACACGGACTTCAAAACAGCCTTTGACCGAGTAGACCATGCCATACTCCTACAAAAATTGTTGAATATGGGTATCCATGGAGATCTTCTGAGATGGGTATCTTCGTACTTATCCAAATGTTCTCAGGCGGTAGTTATGGGTGGATACAAATCGGATTACATTCAGATTCCCTCGGGCGTGCCTCAAGGCTCGCATTTAGGACCACTATTCTATAACGCGTACATTTATGACATTCCCTTATACTTACATCACTCGTATCATTTATCATTTACTAGCTGACCCGGCAAACTCTGTTCTACCTTAGAGGCAATAAATGAGCAGATTTTGGATTTCATTAAGTGCAATTTTTCATTAGGATAATAGATATAATTAAAAAGAAATCAATTATTTTAATGATTGTTAAAATGGGCCATGTATTTTGGTGCATGGGTTGCAATATTCAGTAAAGCATCTTGTAATAGACGACATTTTTCGTTTTATTATCAGGCGCAAGAATACATAACGCAGATGGTCTTCCGATCCGTGAATATGCCACATATAATTGACCAGGTGAAAAACATGGATTTTGTAGATTCAGACCACAAACTTTTAAGGATTGGCCTTGTGACTTATTAATGGTCATGGCGAATGCAAAACAGATCGGAAATTGAAGTCATCTGAACTCAAACGGCATATCGGTATTCGGTAGGGATCATCGGGATCTTCGGAATGAGAACTTTCTCACCTTCGAATTTTCCTTTGAGTACCTATCGTCGCGTAAATCACATTATTTGTAAATCCCTAAATCCCTTATTTACTAAATCCCCAAACATATTTTTCTGTGATAAATAGTAGCAAATGCTCTTCCTCGTATGTAGTCTACTCTATGTCTGTGCCAATTTTCATGATGATGAAGTAGTTTTACGTAAAAGCGTAAATACAGCTGTCCACAGGAACCGTACATTTCCCGCGATAAAAAGTAGCCTATGTCCTTCCCGTGCTCTACTTTATATTGGTGCAAAATTTCATGATGATCGATTAAGTACCTAGTTTTTACGTAAAAGCGTAAATACAATATTCCACGGGAACTGTATATTTTCTTGCAATAAAATGTAGCCTATGTCCTTCCTCGTGGTCTACTTTGTATCTATAGCAGATTTCATGATGATCGGGTAAGTAGTTACGTAAAAGCGTAAATACAGTATTCCACGGGAACCGTACATTTTTATGCAATAAAGAGTTACCTATGTTCTTCCTCGTAGTCTTCTTTATATCTGTGCCAAATTTCATGATGATCGGTTAAGTAGTTTTTACGTAAAAGCGTAAATACAGTATTCCACGGGAACCGTACATTTTCTGCAATAAAAGTAGCCTATGTCCTTTCCCGTGCTCTACTTTATATCTGTGCAAAATTTCATGATGATCGGTTAAGTAGTTTTTACGTAAAAGCGTAAATACAGTATTCCACGGGAACCGTACATTTTCTTGCAATAAAAAGTAGCATATGTCCTTCCTCGTGGTCTACTTTGTATCTATAGAAGATTTCAAGATGATAGGGTAAGTAGTTACGTAAAAGCGTAAATACAGTATTCCACGGGAACCGTACATTATTATGCAATAAAGAGTAACCTATGTTCTTCCTCGTAGTCTACTTTATATCTGTGCCAAATTTCATGATGATCGGTTAAGTAGTTTTTACGTAAAAGCGTAAATACAGTATTCCACGGGAACCGTACATTTTCTTGCAATAAAAAGTAGCATATGTCCTTCCTCGTGGTCTACTTTGTATCTATAGCAGATTTCATGATGATCGGATAAGTAGTTACGTAAAAGCGTAAATACAGTATTCCACGGGAACCGTACATTATTATGCAATAAAGAGTAACCTATGTTCTTCCTCGTAGTCTACTTTATATCTGTGCCAAATTTCATGATGATCGGTTAAGTAGTTTTTACGTAAAAGCGTAAATACAGTATTCCACGGGAACCGTACATTTTCTTGCAATAAAAAGTAGCATATGTCCTTCCTCGTGGTCTACTTTGTATCTATAGCAGATTTCATGATGATCGGGTAAGTAGTTACGTAAAAGCGTAAATACAGTATTCCACGGGAACCGTACATTATTATGCAATAAAGAGTAACCTATGTTCTTCCTCGTAGTCTACTTTATATCTGTGCCAAATTTCATGATGATCGGTTAAGTAGTTTTTACGTAAAAGCGTAAATACAGTATTCCACGGGAACCGTACATTTTCCCGCGATAAATAGTATCCTATGTCCTTTTCCTGGTTCTAAGCTACCTTCCTACCAATTTTCAGCCAAATCGGTTCAGCCGTTCTTGAGTTATAAATGGTGTAACTAACACGACTTTCTTTTATATATATATATAGATGCCGATGATAAGAAAATATTTTTAAACATAAGATCCATAAATGATTGTGATAAGCTTCAAAATGATTTAAACAGTTTGTATAACTACTACCGTCTTAATAAGATTTCTGTTAACATAAATAAATGCATAACTTACAGTCGTAAAAAATGTCCTATCCTTTTACACTTACAATTTTGATGGTGTTCCTATTAAAAGAGTTAATGAGGTAAGGGATCTGGGTGTCTTATTTGACTCAAAAATGACTATGATTAAGCATGTAGATACAATTGTTAGTAAATCTAACAAAAATTTAGGATTTATTTTAAGAACCAGTAAACCATAATCAAGTTCTTAGTTTAAAAGTTCTTTATTATGCATATGTCAGAAGTATTTTGGAATATGCTTGTCAAGTATGGTAACCTTATTACGCAATCCATATAAAGAGAATAGAAAGAATCCAAAAGAAGTTTGTATCACAATTAAACTTTAGAAGTAAAAAAAAAATTACTGACTATATTGCTAATTGCCGTGCATATAGATTACTTTCTCTTGAAGAGAGACGTTCTCTATTGAATATGGGCCTACTTTTTGACATACTGCGAGGACGTATAGACAGCCCAGATTTATTAGCACAAGTAACATTTAACACCCCTACTTACCGCACGAGAAACACCTCTATGCTAGATGTGCCCTCACATCGTACATCTTATGGCCAGAATGCTGTACTAACTAAAATAGTAAAAGATTATAATAAAAAGTTTTGTAACATTGACATTTTTCAGGGTGACAAAAAGTCATTTATGAACAAAATAAAGAGTATGGTTGTCTGGGGAGTGCAATGAATAAACCTAAATTAACTATGCATAAAAAAAAAAGAAATCTGGTGTGATTAGTGATATGTATGCTCAGAGGAATGAAATAAAATATAAATAATAGTTATAGCTGTTGTATGTTACACAACTTACATATTTTTGTAGTGTTATCAGGAATGTTATAAAAATGTGTTTGTAGTGTTACATTTCTCCTTACAGTTTAAAAAAAATCCTTGTATTCTGTTTATTTTCTAAGTTTAGTAAGCATCTTACACTTCAACGTACAATTTTTAAGTAAACATCTGGGTGATTTCAATGTAACGAGTGTTTTTGTTCGAAATTCTAACTAAAAAAAACATTCAAAATGTGTTTTCTGTGCACTTAAAATAGCAAAAAAAAATTTTGACATAGCTTAATAGCAACTATTTTACTATTTTGAAAACTACATAAAATGAGCAACTTTTTAAAGTAACAACCCAGGTTAGTGTGGTGTATTTTTTGTTTAGTATGGATAGTGAAAGTTAGGAGAAAAAGTTTTTGAAATCACGATTAGGGAAAAGTTTTCTTTTTTTCTACAAAGTTCAAACTCTATTAGCTTTGTTTATAACCGTGGTCAATAGCAGAACTGGTCAGAATTCCGCAATACAAATTTGTATCCCAATATACGGGAAATTGTAGTTGCGGCAGTCTAAAAACTAACATGAGGTGTAATTTTGAAGAAATTATTAAAATTGCCAATATCTCGAAAACTAAAGATTTTTTACTAAGGTCATATTACGATATTCTGGTAAGTCATGAGCTGGTCTATCAGCCTTCGAAGGGACGACGTCGACTTCTGGGACATCCTGTATAAGTAGATAACTTTAATTGACCATACTGTTAATAATATAGTGTATTATAAAATAAATAGATATATGGTTGTTGTTATCTGAATAAAATAAAATAAAATAAAAAAAAAACATTTAGAATAAATATAAAATCCTCTACAAATCAAAATCATTTTAAATCTAGTCATAACTAAGTATAATACATACTAGAAACAATCGTCTAGTTATCAAAGCCATTAACAGATACTGGCGTCGGATATATTACCCGGTCCACGTGCCGAGGCACTACCGCAGGTTCTACTCATACCAGCCCAGAGACGAATAGAAGAGCAAATTTGCTCTACTAAGTTGTGGATATAGCAGTGAAATTGAAACTCCTTCTGAGATAAAAAGAAGATGCACAAAATCGCGCGAATCTATGAACGGACGACGCTTCTTTTTATATCGTACTAGCGACCCGCCCCAGCTTCGCACGGGTGCAATGTATTATACATGCAATGCAATGCAATGAAGCGTATATCTACTCGTGTAGTGTATAAAGTTCAATCTGGAATAGCTATTATAAAAATGTAGGGCCGCCTCGTCGTATAGCGTTGCGACTCTTGGGGTGATTTTCCTATATTTTTCCGAATTTTCCTTTGCTGCGCTTTGACTATGCGCTAGTATGATTAGACCCTTAGTACCCGGCCCCCGGGCTGCGCCTCAGACGCATAAATATCCTTCGATCCGACGACGACACTTACAAATAGGGGAGCAGACGAAAACGGCAAATAATCACCAAAACGTTATTTGTGCAATAAACCTTTTGGAATCGAATCCTCTAATCCGTACCGGTCTACTTTGTAAATACGTTTACTTCAGATCCACAATATAATCCTAAAATATTAGTAAATATGTTAGTCAGAAAATAAACTAAGTAGGTATGTTAGTAGGTATTGTTAGTAATTACATTTTTATTAAAAAGTATCCAAATCATTCATCATGAGGCTGCTATTTAGGCATGATGGTGTGAAAACCTTCTATACTACGAGTACTATTTTTGGAGGAGACTTGGAGGTTTCTACGACTTAAGTTTAGGGCACGTGTATTTAAAAGCCCTTTTCGAATAAAAGCACTCGCAAGCTCACATTATGAGTCTATATTATTGTGTAATTTTCTAGTTCACAAAATAACACAATATTTATTTTGTTTAATGAACATTTCGTGAAACAATGTTTGAAAAAGTTGCGTCAACAAAGTACCCCATAAATATTTATCCGTGAAACAGTATCCTTATAAAAACATAAATATTACATTTCCATCATTTATGTTACACCAAATAGGGCTGGATAGAGCGATAGCTACTCAATATATGGACCGTTTAAATTTGTATAACGACAACCGAAGCCTACTTTATGAACATTGGGCTGTTATATCGAACATAATGCGGTGTGGGCACAGTATAATAGTCGGTGTGGATCCCCGATAGGCTCATAATTTGTCTCATATTTATATAGACACACAAAGTTTCTCATATACCTATATAAATATTTAAGTTATATTGATTAATGCAGTTAATTTGGGTATTAACATACTTTAAAATGTTTTTTTGAAAATAACAATTTTCCCATCTTTTTGCTAAAAGGTGGCCCAGTGCGAGTTTCTTACGGTTCTTCTCGCCGGGCTAGTTTCCGAACCGGTGGTAGGCATCATGTAGGACAATTCTATAAGCGTTATATTATAACCTACACGTAAATAAAAAAAATTGTTTTTTTTTTATCCTGATGATTTACCTTACTATTATTCTGAAGGGGTAATTAATTTATAGTCATTAGTTTGATGGTTCTAATGAAAGCAGTGTATTACTAGTTAACTGAGTGATATTGCTGGCTAAAAATGCAACAATAACACGTACATTCAATTCCACTAAACGAAAGCTCATTACATATGAACATGCAGACAGACATAATTACCGCTGGCGTCACGTACATCGGTATATATTTATACTCTAATATGTAGGTATACTGCACTAAACTTAGGCCTTTGCATCCGTTAATGGATGATTTATACAGTATTCTTCGAGCGAAGTAACCACTCTTGAAATACTGTAGTGCCTGGGACAGTTGGTTTTTAAATGTCGTATGGTTGCCCAAGCACATACGGCATTCTCACAACATAGTCAGCCTAGTCCAGAGGAATGAACTAGTCAATACGTCTGGGGCCAACTATGTGCGGGTTTCCTCACGATGTTTTCCTTCACCGTTAGAGCGTCCGTATAATGTACTTGAGATCTGAAAAAGTCTCATTAGTACACGCCACAACCTGGGATTCGAACCTGCACTCTCTCGAGTGCGAACCAAACGGTCTACCCACTAGGCTACGGAGCTCTTATTATTATTATACTGCACTAGTGACTAGACAATATAATGATTATATTGACTCTTTTATGTATAGTGTAAAATAGCAAAAAAAGAAAAAAGCGAAATACTAGACATTTAGACACACTAGGGAAAAACTCAATCTCAGGTTCGAGTCCCGGATAGACTAATATTTTTGCGATTTTTTTACGGCTATCGTTATCTAATTTTTTTCCGTACTACCAGAACGAGCAAAGCTCGGCCTCCTAGATACTTTATTAGTAACGATTATGTATTAATTAATTAAATCTTTATCCAAATGACATACTCACATACAATGTGTATTTTAATCAACAACTACGAATACACGAGTACTTAAGTAAAAATCATCAAATATTATGAAAAGATGATACATAGCATCATTTCCTTTAGGAGCCGATGCGTAAGTAACGTCATTTTCATTCATAAATGACTCCCCATCAGATGAGCCACCTGCTCGTTTGTAACAAAGAAATAACAAGCAATTTGTAATACACAAGTAGTAGATATTCTGTTTCCTGTTTTCCCGGACCGCTTTATTTGAATCTATAACAATTGAGAAATTCAAGGAAAATCACAAATTGTTTTTTACATTATTGTAAGCAATAAACATGTATTGAATATTGTGTTGAGAGTGGATTGTTAACTAACTTCGCACAGTCTCTAGAGTAGATATTATGTATTTTGCACTACAGATAAAGTTTTTACCTGACCAGTTGCCAGCTCAGAATATTAAGACACAAAAGAAGTGACCGCAAACGAGTATATTGTGTGCGTGCGCACAATTCAACGGCGTTGCTAAGCGATTTTCATCTAATGCCTGGTCGAGCGGCAACTTGTTGGATAGTACCTACTACGCCCCCCTAGTCTCCTAGTTTTTCACTTACTAACATACCACTATAGCTAGTTCAAGTGGTATACCCAGTAACAAAACGTAAGCGTTTTCTTTGAGGCCGTGGCTTCATCGGAGAAATCCGATAAAGCCGACAATCCGTGTTGGAGCATAGCTCTCCCACGATAGATAATAAAAATTAAAATATTATATCATAAGGAAATCGTACATTTTGCCGTTATAAAATTAATAATGTTATGTATAAAATAAATCCTTCACCGTGGCCTATTTGTGCCAAATTTCATCAAAATCAGACCGGATTCGGAGCCTATTCAAAGCAAACAAACCAATAATCACATCTTTCCTATAAATAATATTATTATAGACAAGAGCACAACAATTAGAGGATACATTCGATGAAAGAAAAATATTCCGGGGCGGTTGTAAGCTTCGCTACTCACTCGTCGCGGTTGGTTACAGATTGTTCCGTCAGATATAAACAGAATCTCGGATGAGAACGACTTTGTACAAAAACTTCACTCTTCACTCCCCACACAGTAATTATTCAAAACTTTAATTAAAACTTAAAATCCGCTCGTGTACAGAATCACAAGTCGGGCTTAGGGTTATAAAGTTAATTAACGACAATTAATTCCGTAGGCCGTCATTACCGGCACGGGCAAGTTGCTATAAAGTTGTTTACAATGTATTTAGATTACGTTAGCTGTTACAATTTATTTTTTAAGGGAAACTTCTTAACGCCATCGATATGACGCCATCTATAGGAAGCTACTTATACTTTGTACAAAACTAACGGCGTACGGCTACAGCTCAATACATAGATGGCGCTAGGTGTACAAAATTTTAATTTTTCTATAATTTTTTGAAGTGATAGTCTTTAGTCATGATGAGAGTATTTTTATTTTATTATATTTTTATAGACGACGACGACCTCTGTGGCTCAGTGGTTGAGCGTGTTGGTGCTCAAACCGGGGGTCGCGGGTTCGAATCCCGCCGAAGGAACAAAAAGTAATTCCATGTTCCTGGGTCATTGATGTGTACCTGTAACACAAGTTCTTCGGATACTTAGCACAGGACCAGATTGACGTGGTGTGAAGCGTCCATAGATATTATTATTATAAATGATGAATGAAGTTTTACAATCTGCACGTGTACTTTACTCTCGTCATGTTTTTTTTTTGGAGTTTACTCCTTAGGAACCGATTTTTATTAGGGTTCCGTAATACTTAAGGAACCCTTATAGTTTCGCTCTGTCCGTCTGTCTGTCTGTCTGTCTGTCCGCGCCTCTAGCTCCTGTAATTATGAATATAAATTGATGAAATTTGGTGGAGTTATAGATATGTGTATAGGTCACGGTTTCGGGATCATAAAAAATAATAATTTTATATTTTAGTGGTGGCTCTCCATACATGTGAAGTGGGGATGAAAAATATTTTTTCACTCTACCCCATCGTGTAGGGTGTCGTAGAATAGGTCTTTTAAAATAAAGGCAAGGTTTCATACGTTACTTTTTTATAAAGTTGACCATTTTCGAGTAATCGGCCTCCAAAGTAGTTTGTAAGTTGGTCCCCCCCTAGCATTTTTAAACTATAGGAGATAGAAACTTGCAAATTTCCATGCTGATAGATCATACTAAAAACTCTTTAGGAAAATTATTTTGAACCAAATCGGACAGTAACTTTTGGAGTAATTAAAAAAAAGCATATTACGCGTTTATAGTTACGTCCTCTTCTATCGTTTTAGAACAAAAAACAAGCAGGTTAATGGCCTAGATTTTTTACAAAAAGCAAATAATTAAAAAAAAATTAAAAAGACGACTGGCTGGCCCCCTGCCTGAGATGATACCGACAAATTGTTATAACTTCTAAACTATTGCACTGAGAGTAAAGGGGTTCGTATTTTATTTTAGCAAATGTCCTCTTCTATCGTTTTAGAACAAAAAACAAGCAGGTTAATGGCCTAGATTTTTCACAAAAAGCAAATCAAAATAAAAAGTAATAATTCTCTAAGTAGGTCACCCGATCATCCGTTTGCCTACGTAAACACGCGTCGCGGGGCGCAGATTGACTCGTCGTTGGCCATGTCAGCGGAATTGGACGGGTCAACAACCGCCGAAGCCTCGTCGCTAGCGATCGAGCCGAAGCTGAAGAATCCATCGACTCAGCAGAAAAAGTATGCCAGTGTAGCTGCTTACCCCGCACCCCCGCGGAAATCAAAGGGGGAGATGGAGAGCCCCAAGGCTGAGAAGAGCCCCAAGGCCAAGGAGAGCCGCAAGGCTGAATCTCTTCTACCGGTCGAGGACAAGAGCAGGAGGTGCGATGAGGAGGGCTTCACTCTGGTGGAGAGAAGAAAGAAGAGGAAGCCTGCCGTCCGCAACCATCGCGGCACCGCACCCTACGTACCCGAGCTGCGCTTACGGTGTGAGGTACCCGCAACGCAGCTGTACGTGTCCCGTCTGCACTCGTCCATGGAGGTGGAAGACGTCGTGAGCTACATCCGTGAGAAGACCACGTACACTTTAAGGGTTGAGCGTCTGCAGTCTCGCCACAAAGTCAACTTCAGTTCCTTTGTGGTAAGAGTGCCGACAACACTTTTGTCTACCCTCGAGGTGGAGGCGTTCTGGCCGTCGGGTGTAGTTTACCGAAGGTTCCGGGGAAGACTCCCTAACGAAGCGCGCATCACGACGCCGAAAAAGACAATACCAACGTGATAAACTATTTTAGTGTGTTTGTGTAGTGTGAGTCTGAGAGAGTGTGTGTAATAATATACCATAGTATAGAATTGTTTAATGTGTATCCATTGTCTGATTGCCATAACACAAGTCTTAACTTAGCATGGGATTAGATTGATGTGATGTATATTACATGTTTATTCTATTGTATGTTATTATGTGTGTTTAATAAAGAATTTGAAAGAAGGAAGGATATATGACGCATATAAAATACAGTTTTGTGATCAGGTATAATGCATACTTTATCTGATCTTCTTTTGGTAAGTATTTCAGGATCATACGTGAGCTCAGTCTGTTTGTGTAGGATAACATTTAAAATATACAGACGTCTGACCGACAGGACTTGTGAGCATTCATAAAGGTTGCTGGTAGGATATCTGTATGGTTTTTTTAGGATTACTTTGAGTAGAGACCGTTGTGGTCGTTCAACTTTAATCATTTTAGTTTTACATGCGCCTCCCCAAGCAACAATACAGTAACCCAATATTGATTGAGCTAGTGCGAGATATATAGTTTTGAGTAGTTTAGGTTTTGTGATGTCACGTAGGTTTTTAAATACCCAAATTAATTTCCTCATGCGTGCTGAAAGCAAATTGATATGAGCATTCCAGGACAGAGCATCATCCAGCTGGACACCTAAATATTTTATCTCACTGACTTTTTCAAGTGTAAGGCAGTTTCATGGGGATGACTCGTATTCGGTTCCACAGGTATGTGCTTTTAAGTTAAAGTTGGGTGGGGGTTTGGACTTTTTAGTTATGCTAAATGATAAATATTTTGTTTTTTTTATGTTCAGAGTGAGTAGATTTTTATGAAGCCAACTTATAACATATATTTCTGAGTCCATCCTCAGCATTTCTTCGTATTTCAGCCCAAGTCTCTCCTGTAAAAATAAGAGCAGTATCGTCTGCATAAGAGTAAATGTTACCACGATGAGGTTTGTAATTGCAGAGATTTGAACAGTTTTTTATTGCGAGAACACTATTTTAGGGCGGCCATGACAGTTGTTTTGACTTGACTTTTGACGTAGTAGACAGTTTTACGAAGAGACGTCGTCTTGAATGTCATACGTCTTTCTTTGTCAAAAGTCATGTCATTGACAAAATGACATTCTTTACTTAATTCTGATCTGATCCGCCATGTTTTATTTTACTTTTTGTTGCTCTCTTTGACGAAGTTAATTTAAATGTACATGGAAACGAAGTGAAATTAAACAAAATAAAGAATAGGAAACGGTTACTATATTATGTAGCTATATTTACATATACTGTACATAGGGCTGGCCCAGGCCTCATACATTTCTTGAACATCTCTTTTCTCAATTAATATTGTCGTATTTTTTTTTAATGCTCTCATTTGTTTTAGTTTAAAAGGGAAAACTGACAGTTGCTATGCACGCTTGAATTTTTAATACGTTTTTCACCAAGTAACGTTATGTATTATCATAACGCGAGCAGACCCAGGAACAAAAGTTATTATTATCTGTAAATAAACACACAAACAATACAAAGTAATATGAGGCAATAAACCATTGCATATTTTGACAAAACGGCCCGAAACTTTTTTCCGATTCCGCGCGCGGCGCTCACAAATTCTGATAACGACCGCCTGCGCCTGTTTCCAAAAGGCCTTCAAATTGCAAACCGTGTACGATATATACATTTGTACGTTTGTATCGATATTGCAATAAACCAGAAATAAAGGAATTAGACAACTGATTAGTTTAAAGTGGGTTTAGTTGATGTAAGAGCGTAAGGTTTACACGCAGAGAACAATGACAACGGTTGAGGCGGAACAACTCCACAGTAGTTAAATGTCATTGAGATCACTCTACCGTCTACACTCTCGTCAGCTCAGTAAACATCTAGAAATCCAGACTTAAGGTCAAGATATTAGTCAATGTAGTCTCAAATCACATAACTTCCTACCTGAAGGTTATTACTTGATACTAGTGAATGGATACACGGCTTGCCTATTGCATTAGATACGATGTTTAAAAATAGATTTACTCACAATAAAAACCATTTTACAAAGGCTGCAGTACAGAGGTTGTATACTGTATAGTCATCATCATCATCAGCCTATCGCCGTCCACTGCTGAACGTAGGCCTCCCCCAATGAGCGCCAACCATCCCGATCTTGGGCAGCCCTCATCCATCCGCTGCCAGCCACCTTCTTCAAATCGTCGGGCCATCGTACCGCAGGACGTCATACACTACGTTTGCCTAAGCGTGGTCTCCACTCTAATACTTGTCTGCTCCATCGATTGTCTGTCCGTCTGCAGACATGGCCGGCCCACTTCCACTTCAGCGTGCTAATTCGTTGAGCAACTCTCTGGCGAATAACGTCATTACGTATTTTATCCACCACTATATAGTACATATACACAATACTATATAGTACATACTGTTAATACGCATAGTAATAAATATTTATTGCAGTGCAGGCAGCAGAGGCGCAGAGGC
Source organism: Glaucopsyche alexis (assembly GCA_905404095.1). NCBI lineage: Eukaryota > Metazoa > Arthropoda > Insecta > Lepidoptera > Lycaenidae > Glaucopsyche > Glaucopsyche alexis. The sequence continues at coordinate 676,569 of FR990053.1, forward strand.
GATACTTTTGTATGGGCCGTAGCGCCGTGTGGCAGCTTGCCAGCCGCACCACCCCTATATTAAGACACTTTTACATTGGATCTGTAGTAGAAATCCAGATAGTAAACATTACTTTAAAACATATTTACAAGATTATTTAAATATACATCCGGCTAGAGTCTAGACGAATCAGGAAAAAAGTTAGAGCAAAAATTGACCAAAGCAACCTTCATTTCGCTCTCCTGTAAAGTAAGGAATTTTGAGAATTATACTTCAAGTTCAAGCTTTCAAGAAAATAATAACAATGTTAGGATCCAGGCTTTGCAGATACGAGTATAAGTTAAGGTAGGTACACATTTTTCAATATTCTTTAACAAGCTAGATCTGTATTTGTTTTAACCCCCGATGAAAACGGAGGGGTTTTATAAGTTTGACGTGTCTGTGTGTCTGTGTGAGTGTTGTGTCGATGTGTGTCTGTCCGTGGCATCGTAGCTCCCAAATGGATGAAACGATTTGGATCTAGCTTTTCTTTGTTTGAAAACTGACATGAGAGTTTTTTAGCTATAAATCATCATGATCAGCTCAGCTTTATATTTTTAATTTTGTTACAACATGCCTAAATCATTTTAAACTGCATACCTAAGTCAAATATTCAATTCAATATAAGATACGTAGAACATAAAAGTTTTAAATTCAATATGCATTATACGTAGGACACAAACATTTTAAATAGTTTCATTAAAGTGCTAGTGAAGGCAAATTACTGGCTCGTGACGTTCGGGAAATCATTTTTACACATTTTAAACATACTAGTAGGTACATATAATATGTTCAGTGTGCCAGTTACGAGTGTATTGAAACATGAGTGACAGATATCCGATACAATTTGAATAGAAAACCTCAAACCGACAATCAACTGGAAATCCAGCGAAAAACGGAAAAAACTTCAACTACGGTCTATGTTTTTTACGAGCCATGCTTCGGTACGCACGGGCTAACTCGACCGGATACGTACCACCGCCTTACAGAAAACCGACGTGAAATAACGCTAGTTTTGTGTTTCGACGAGTGAATAAGGCAACCGGAGGCCCAAGGGTTGGGGATTTTAAAGACTGCAAACGCCTCTGGTGTTGTGGGTATCTATGAACGGTAGAATTATTTCTTATTGTCAGGCGATCCGTCTGCTCGTTTCCCTGTCCATTTCATTAAAAGAAAACTACCTTCATATTAGATTGTCACAAACTGTTTCAGAAAGCGCTTCGATAAGTAAAAGTTGTTGGAGTCGGTCGAGACTCGAGCATACTTATGCCGCTGTGCTGCTGCTGCCTCGAATACTACAAGCAGCGCGGCGCTACGGCAAAAGCGGCGGCAAAAGCGAAGGCGGGCGCTGGTGTTGGTGCAGCCATAGCGCATGCACTATGGCTGTGTTCGCTGTACTCGAGATAGCGGCCTTAAACTATCATTTCAGCATTACCGCCAACTCGCTACCAACTTTGAATTTACAGAATTTCGAAAACTTCCGAAGATTCAAACTGAAAGCACGTAGTTTAACGTATATAAAGTAATTTCTTTTATACCTAGTTTGTGTTTGTCTGCAATCTACAGAACCTTCGATATTCCAATATAAAAACTATGTAGTGATCTAAAGTTGCAGTTACAGATTAGATTTGATAGATATAAACATTTCGGAATCCAATCTGTTTTAGCGAACAAAAGCCGGTAGTGAACGTTCGCAGCCGAATCTTCAATTAAAACTCCACCCAAATAGAAACTAATTTCATCTCGCGCAGACAGCTCCTGTACTATAAAGTGTATACACATAGTACAGGAGCCCGAGCTAATTGTACTGCCGTATTTCGTGAACTTAATGTAGATTGTAGGTGTTGCACTTGCTCTGCCAAACAAACAATGCTATATACAATTAATGTAACACAGTAAATACGAATTGTATTAATAAGTTGTTTTTGTATTAAATGTATGTTAATTAAATGTTATGATTACAACCCAGCCCAAATAATTATATTTTACGTCATGTAGTCGTAATAAAATTATTCAATATTATCGTATTTCGACTATAATAATGTGTAACATAAAATATTCGCGTAATGTAAGAGGAAGAATGGATGGTAAGTATGAAAGTGGACGAAGCGAAACAAGTATGTAAGGATCGTAGCAAGTGTAAAGAAGTGGTCTCTGCCTACCCCTATGGGAAAGAGGCGTGATTATATGTATGTATGTAATGTCTAGGACATCAAATATTCATCTATACAAATAAATAAAATAGAATAGTGTCTGTTTGTAATTTCAAATTAATAGCTTTGCACTTAATGCATATTATGATGGTACAGAGTGATAGATAGTGTTAATATTGAAATTATAATAATAAATATGAAACACGCACACTCGTGGAGTGGCTGTGGGGGTAACTGGTTGTGGCCTGGGTTGGGAGCTCAAGCTACCGGGCAGTCCATCACTGACCACCGGCTAGAGTGGGTCTGTAATACAGTCGTATAATAGGAGTAGACCTGTAGAATAGGAGTGGGTAATGGGTAGTAACAAGTGTTATTACAGGTACCAAAAAAAATTTTTTTAATGGTGTCTATTTGTCTGTATTTCTGTCTGTCTGTCTGTTTATGAAACGATCGGACTGATTTTAACCGGACTTTCACTGGTAGATAGCTGATTTTATAATGAGTAACTCAGGCTACTGTTATCTTAGAGTTCCGTTTCCATTCATAGTTCCACGCAAACAAAGTTGCGGGCTAGTAAATAGCCATCTAGTAAATATTCACAATTATTTATTACGATACGCCACTTGCTAACTTAATAATTTACCTACCACATTTATGTGAACATAAATAAAATAAATGAAAATAAGTCACTAAATCCCAATAACTAAGCTTAATTCGAGATGTGGTGGGAACATGCTCGCCGGCCAAACACTACTGTCAACAGGTATCGCTTGTCGTCTTGTTTTCAGCTAAAGCAATTCTCCATCAATCGCTCCCCGGCGCATGTTACCTGCTCCCCCAGTTTTCCCGGGGGAGAAATTAATCGCGACAGCCGCGAGCTCGTATCCGATCATACTAACTCAATCCCGCGGCTCCGCTTTGATCCCGCACATCCCGCGCCGGATGTCGATCACGAACGTAATCTTGTTTGTGGTGTATGTTTCTGTCGTTTCATATCGAAACGACTGAATGAAATTGATATTTTCGCAATTTATTTTAAATATTATTTAAATTCTATTAAAGTTAATAAGATTTATGTATTGAAAATGCATCTGTCGTCTCAGTCAATCGCTTTGTAATTTATTCTATGCAGATTGTCGATTCGATACGCAATTGTTTATATTATTATTTTGAACATCTTTGACTATTGACGCCGTAGCACACTGTGTTCGTAGTACTCGTAGATGTCGCTACAATTGGCGTAGCACAAATAGAGATAGCTAGGGATTTGAAATATTTAGTTTCATCAATATATTCAGAAATATTGAGTCATTACTACTTGGTAAATGTAAAAAAATATATTATTTTACGTGTAGTTTACTACTATTGGCGTAGCACATGTAGAGGCCGCTAGTATTTGCGTAGCACGCGTAAAGGCCACTACAGTTGGCGTAGCACACGTAGAGGTAGCTACTATTGGCGTAGCACACGTAGAGGCCGCTAGTATTGGCGTAGCACGCGTAGAGGCCGCTACAAATGGCGTAGCACACGTAGAGGTAGCTACTATTGGCGTAGCACACGTAGAGGTCGCTACTTTTGGCGTCGCAAACGTAGAGGCCGCTAGTATTGGCGTAGCACGCGTAGAGGCCGCTACAATTGGCGTAGCACACGTAGATGTCGCTACTATTGGCGTAGCAAACGTAGAGGTCGCTACTATTGGCATAGCACACGTAGAGGTCGCTACTATTGGCGTAGCACACGTAGAGGTCGCTACTATTGGCGTAGCACACGTAGAGGCCGCTACAAGTAGCGTAGCAAACACAGAGGCCGCAATAACTTGCGTAGCTCGCATAGAGCCCTTACTATAACTCAGATCAGAGGAAATCAGAATATTCAACTACTCTAGTTAAGCAATCACATTTGCACATGCATGAATTGACTTGATTCATACTGCGAATAGTTTTTTTTTTTTTTTTTTGAAGTGAGAAACTGTTTTTGGCGCGGTACGCATATTTTTAAATGAGATAAAATCTGTGGACCGCGACACCGTTACGAGACGCAGTTTGACGTATGGTGAAATTTAAAATGACTTCGAATCAAAATTGTTTATTTTCTATTTTAGTTGCTATGAACCTATAGTTTCTTATTTTAGATTGTAATAATTTTAATGATAATGATGATGATACAAGAGTTGTCGAAATTGTTAACGATGATTCATAAAAAATATTAAATATATTTAAAGTTTATAATAATTAATAAAATAAAATTCATAAATAAAATGCGATTCATAACTAGAGATGTCCCGAATATTCGGCAACTATTCGGTATTCGGCCTATTCGGCCACTTTTTTTGCTATTCGGTATTCGGCCGAATAATACGTACTATTCGGCCGAATACCGAATTGCAAATCATGTAAAAAAGACACGTTATATTACTCAAAATTATATATTTATTTCCAAATTACAACACTTTAGTAATTAAAATTGATCAGTGGTAAGTTGTGATGGATAAAAACAAGCTTTTCAGCTTTTTTTGGTAGCAAACGATTACGCTTTTCATCTTAAATGTTACCAGCCTCAGAAAACAACCTCTCACTATACACGCTAGCAGGGGCGGCCTTACCTATTGCGAGGCTCCGGGCAGCAGGTATTTGCGAGGACCTTTGTCCTTCGTGAAAATTATGTGATGCGAAAATCTTTTGAAGGATTTACAAAATGGCATGTATTTAAACTTGCGACAAAATAATAAAATTTTGGGTGTGAAAAAACCGAATATTATATACTAAATTACCGGATTGGCATAATAATGTAAGGAACAAAAAATTCCAAATATGGTGACTAAATAATACCAGTTTTGTTCACTGAATATTCGAAACTGGCAGACTGCTATTATTTTAGCTAACAAATTACTATATTTGTGACAATTTGTGAGAAGGTACACATTTAATTCAAAAATAGGCACATATACGTTGTCCCTGATGTAGGTAATTCAAAAAACATAATAAGCAGCAAAACGAGCGCACATAAAAAAAACATAAAGTAAATTTTTAATTTTTCTTGGTTTTGTTAAAATTTTAAAATGGCATAAGTATATTTATTTTTCTAACATAATATCTTTCCTACTAACATTATAAATGTGAAAGTTTGTGAGGTTACTCTTTCACGTAAAAACTATTGAGCGAATTTTGCCTACTTTGATCCTGAAAAATACAATATTCCCGAAGGATATTGTATTTACGCAGGCGTAGCCGCGGGCAACAGCTAGTAGCTTTATACGAGCAATGGCTCGTACCTCAAAGTACAGCATTGCTCTATTATATTTTTTTTTTACTGAAAAAGTAATGAAAATTTCCTCCTCCTTAGTAACGCCGCAACCACATATTTTCTTCATGATGGGAGGTAAAGATATTTGAAAATTTTAAGTTTAACGAGTTTAAGCGTGGACGTAGCAATCTCAATGATGATCCGCTTGAGGGACGTCCTTTAACAGCGACTACTGAAGATAACATTAGTGCTGTGCGATGCATGACAGAGGAAGATAAGAGAGTGGCCTATCAGCAGATATGGGCAAGCCTAGGCATTGGTATGAGTCAAGTTCATAATATATTACACAAACATTTAGGTGTCAGGAAGCTTTGTACCAGATGGATTCCCCATACTTTAACCGACGACCAGAAACACCTTCGCATGGACTGGTGTCGCCAAATGTTAGATAAGTTTAACGGTGATGACTCAAATGCTGTATTTAACATCGTCACAGGTGATGAAAGCTGGATATATTGCTACGAACCCGAAATCGAAAGACAATCAGCTCAGTGGTGTTTTCTTTCAAGGATCGGCCAACTAAGGTAATGAAAGGAAGAAGTCAAGGAAAAAAGACGATTGCCTCATTCTTGAGTCGGTAAGGTCACGACAGTTGTGCTAGAAGATGGAAGGACAGTTAGAGCAGACTGGTATGTCAATCGCTGTTTGACTGTTGTCATGGAAAAAATTCGACAGCAGCGCCCTCGAAGCAGGATCCTCCTTCACCACGGCAAAACTTCAGCGCACTGCGCAAAACGGACTGTTGAATATTTGACTATGCCAGGTGTCGAGATAATGAGTCATCCACCATACAGTCCTGACCTGGCGCCCTGCGACTTTCATTTATTCCCAAGAACTAAAGATAAAATTCGAGGTATTCGCTTTATGAGCCCTGAAGATACAATGAAAGCGTCTGAAAATGCCATAGAAGAAACCCCTAAGGAAGAATGGGCCCACTGCTTTTCTCAGTGGTTCCATCGAATGCGACGATGTGTAGAGAGGAACGGAGATTACTTCGAAAAATAATAAAAGTATTGGCAACCTTCTACATTAAGTCGTTTTTCATTTTCTAAATATTTTAAGTGTTACCTAGTTATAATCATCAATCCTAATCACCATCCCCAACAAATTTTAAATTAGTACTCATGTTTCTTTTTATCTGCCGATTTTTGTATTTTTTGTCAGCCGTGTGCTTTCACCAGTAATTTAGTCGCCAACATATTAATTCACTGCCAAATTCAGTAATTATTTTTTTTTTTATGAAATATGGGGGCAAACGAGCAAACGGGTCACCTGATGGAAAGCAACTTCCGTCGCCCATGGACACTCGCAGCATCAGAAGAGCTGCAAGTGCGTTGCCGGCCTTTTAAGAGGGAATAGGGTAATAGGGGAGGGTAGGGAAGGGAATAGGGTAGGGGATTGGGCCTCCGGTAAACTCACTCACTCGGCGAAACACAGCGCAAGCGCTGTTTAAAAATTAAAATTAAATTAAAAAACGTTTATTTGATGGGTATGACATACACTACAAGATTTTACATTTATACATTACAACACAGATCACAATAAAAGACAAAAAATAAAATAAAAAAAATATAAAAGATAAGTACCTATACTCGTTTAACATAGAGTGGTAAACAAGAAAAACATTATAATTTCTAATACTAAAGGTACCATCAGTATCAAATGGTCGGTAGTGCAGTGCATTGCCTAACCATCAAAATGGAGACCACTCAGGCATATCACCACGGCGCAATCACCACAGTGCCTGGTATTATGTGGTTCCATCGGTACTGTCATTTGAGGGACAGAATAACACATAGCAATAGCTGATAGAAACATACATATACTTACATAATTACATATCAAGATAAAATATTAAATATATTATAATATTATTATGGGACATACGTATAAACATGTGACTCATCACTCATTACCATGAACAGTGCAACGTTCACGCCACCCGCGCCCTCCGCACTCCCCTTGTACACTACCCATAGTAACTACAGCCATGTCCCAAGGGGTGGACGCACGCATGGCTAGCCGCCATAGATCTGATCATAGCAAGTAGTAACTATCACGAGATAAAGGTTATTGGTACAAGATAAATATAAATAGCCAATACTCGGCAAAAATAATACTATTCCATAATAACACAATGCAGGAAATACAGGTTGGTGTTTGTTTTATACTAATAACGTGTTATACTTTTGTTAAAGTCATACATATGTGAGTCAATATTATACAAGCTATATATATTTTTGTTTTAGGTGTGACATAATATAAAGTTATGGCGTTAACAGAACATAATATACCTACACATATCTATAGCATACTCATTTTGTTGTGAACACCTGTAGGCAAAAAGGATGGCTCAATGAAGGCTCACTGACCTGACGCGGACGGCGACTTATAACAACTGGCTCTTAACCGCCATGTCTCGGCTTACAACCCGAACGGTGAGCAATAAAACGTAAATCATAATGTCCAAAGTGTTAAAATATAATTTAAATTCATTAATATGCAATAAATACATTAGATTATTATAATATTATTGTAATCATTAAAATAAATTACTAACTTGAAAAGGTTCATATTCAATATGGAAAAAAAAAAAAAAGAAATTATGTTAGTGCTAGTTGCTCTCGTAAAATTAGGTTTTTGAGTTTTAATTTAAAATTATTAATTGTTTTTAGAGCACGGAACTGCGGCGGTAGAAGGTTGTTCCAGATTTTACTGGCCAGGTATCTGAAGCTACCTTGGAACATGGAAGTGCGATGGAGTGGAGTAATTAGTAAATAAGCTGAACCCCTAGTTGTCATTGACAGTTGTTTATCGCATGCCCACTGTAATTTGTCGTAAAGGTAGGCCGGTGTTTTAAATTTTACTACTCCAAACAGAAGACTAGCAAAGTGTAATTGTCTGCGACCATCCATTTTGAGCCAACGCAAGTTGTTTATGTATGGCGTAACATGGGCTCGCGCTGGGATGTCGCAGCAATACCTACCGCATGCGTTCTGCACCTTTTGTATAAGATTTTTGGAACGTGCGAGTAAACATGGGCCTATCACCACGTCAGCGTAATTTAAGTTGGAGAGCACCAGAGACTCACAAAGGGTCCGTCGTAATGGTTTCGCTATGATATTTCTTATTTTGTACAGAAGTTTCAACCTATAAAAGCAACGACTGACGGTTTTTATGACATGCTTTTCAAACCTAAGTCCTTCATCCATCAACACTCCCAAGTTGCGCGCTTCTGTCACCCTCTCAATGTTATCATTTCCAACACGTATTACCGGCTGCATGAGTACAATTTTTTGAATCATATGTTTTGTTCCTAATATCATATACTTTGTTTTGCTAGGATTGAGTGCTAAGGCGTTAATATTAGACCATTCCCAAATACGTGTAAGGTCACTATTTAACTTTTTTACTGCCTCACTGACATCGGAAGGCCTAAAACTAATATAAATCTGAATATCGTCCGCATATATGTGGAATTTGCAAAATTTTATCTGTTGAACGATATCCGCACTGTAAATTGAAAATAGACATGGGCCAATCACCGAACCCTGAGGTACCCCTTTATCCACTCTAGATGGATTAGAGCGTGATGTTGAACCGTTAGCATTTTTCACCTCAACCACCTGAAACCTATTATTCAGGTAATCCGAAATCAGAGCAATAGCGTCATCGTCGAACCCGTAGAATTTTAGTTTGGCTAACAACAAAGGGACATTGATTGTGTCAAACGCGCGGGAGAAATCTAGCAACACTAATATGGTGGCCTGGCCGGCATCTTGCGCCGATATAATATTATCCACAACATCAATTAGCGCAGTCGTCGTGCTGTGTTGACTGCGAAAACCAGACTGTACTGTAGGCAACATGTTATTTGTATCAAAAAACCTGCTCATTTGACTATGTATCACTTTCTCCAGAATTTTTGACATACACGGCAATATACTAATTGGTCTTAGATCCCTTAGTTCGGATACATTCCCCTTTTTAGGCAACGGTTTTACAATTGCCAAGTGCCACAACTCAGGGAAAGTAGAAGTTGTAATAGAGGTGTTAATTATTTTTGTTATGACACTTAGGCATGCTGGAAACCGACTGACGATAGACAACATGTCCAAACTTATACCGTCAGCACCAACTGCGTTTGATTTGCAGGTTTTAATGATTTTTAACACTTGGTTGTCGTCAACCAAAGAAAAGCTAAGTTTGCAAGAGCCAAATGAATTATTATTAAAGTAGGCGAGTGTCGACTGGGGTACAGAGCCAGTACCTGGGATGTCCATAAAAAAGTTATTTATAAGGTTGGGGTTAGATAGATTGTTAGGTAATATAAAATCAGACTTCGGATTATGTACATTAATATTTTCATTTATATGCTTCCACATAAGTTGCGGAGCCTTAATATTAGCATTGATGTACATGTCAAAATAGGCTGACTTTTCCCTGATAAGCGCGCCACACACTTCCCGCTTAAGGTCCTTGTAAAAGCGTATATCCGATTCATTCTTAGTAATGCGTGCACGTTTATGCGCCTCGTCTCGACACTTCATCATTTGCTTGATATTGTATGTAACCCACGGGTATTGCCGGTCCCTGACGTAAAGTGTTTTAAGGGGGGCTAACAGATCAAATGCCCATATAATGCTGTTATTGAATATTCGTACCATCTCGTTGACATTTGATAACTGATCAAAAAAGTGCCAATCTAAGGTGTTTATTACAAACTCCAATTCATCATTCACAATATCTTTAATAGGCCTGTATGTGATTTTTCGCGCTATGGCCTTTGGTTTAGGTATATTAATTTGAAATGTCAAAAATGCATGCGCACTGAGGTCGGGTATGTAGTCAACCACGACTCGATCCAGGTCTGCATTAGTGCAGACAAGGTCGAGCAATGTTTCTGTGTCCGCTGTGAAGTGTGTTGCCTCAGTCGTAAACTGGCGCAACCGGTGTGTAGACAAAAAATCACGTAACATACTATAATGTGTTGTATTGACATTTAGATAGTTAATGTTGAAATCCCCGACTAGATACAAATAGTCGTGACTCGACAAACTACCAATCGTATCAGTTAGGGCGTCCAAAAAAATGTTCACCGATAACCACGGGGGCCGGTATGCCGTACATATATATACGAGCTTACCGTTAGTTTTTACCGAAAGCCACATCTGCTCGACGTTAGGTGTTACAGAGTTGAGTTTGACCATCTGCACGCTAAGACCTTTTCTGACATAGAACCCTACACCGCCACCACGGGAGCGCACGCTCTCTGGCCTAGGTACATGCATAAGCCGATAGCCCGGGGTACGGGGCGCCCGCCCCTCCTCCCCCGGTCGCAGCCAGGTCTCATTTATTGCAATAAGGTCACAGTTAAGTCTGTTTACGGCCACCAGAAATTCATCATGCCTGGAGCCTAAGGAGCCAGGGTTTATAAAACCAATTTTAAACTTTTTAGGGTTTATCATTTTTAAATTTTAATTTTTTATTTAGTTTAATGTATTCACAACAATTTGTCAAGAAAATATTGTAATAATTTGTTATAATAATATTATGAGTATAAACTAGTTTCTTAAAAAATATTATATAATAGCATAGTAAGATTGACATACTTGTATATTGTAGGATAATTATAGATAAACTAAAATAACATAAATAGTTTAAATACATTGTATATAGTTTGCAATATAATAATAGTACTATAAATACAGTATTGCAAGGCGTGATTGCCTTGTGTTTAGGATCCGTGTACCTACAAATAGACAATACCGTGATGTTATATACCGATTGAACATAATTTATGTTAGACAAGGATTTAGACAATACACCGCCGTACCAACTCCCAGACAGGTCAACCATAGACTTAGTATTTAAATGGAATTTAATCAGATGTAATATTTTTGACAGTACACTATTACTAAACAAAGGTAATAAAGTATTTTTTAACTTCAAACATTTGACAGACAGAGTCCCAATTAAAACAAACAGATATATTTTAAGCGCTAATACCAAGTAAGAGCATATTATTCTGACTGACCAACGACACCAGAACCAAAAATTCGTACTAGATCTTGGTCAGTTCTAATTCTTTGTGCTGGGGACCCTGACTCCCGACGCACAAAAATGAGCCCTCCGCGGGTCCAGACATACCGCCAGCTGTGTCGACGGCCCTCCTCTCGAGCCCTGTAGAACAGGGCGCTGTTGTATTTTGTCAAGTGCTCGTTAAGGTGAATATGACGCGGTGGGCCCTCGAGGATACCTGTAGTGTCCACGCCACGCCGCACACGAGCCGCCTTAAGGATGCTGTCGCGCACAGTTCTCCGCGCTAACCGGACGACGACAGGCCTGGGCTTCTGGTGTTCTCCACCCACGGGAACCGCTCTTTTAACTCCCTTGCGCACAACACTAACAATATCGTGTTCCTTAATATCGACGCCAATTTTTTTTGTAATTAAGCCTACCAAGTGTGTGACGTTCTCTCCCGCAGTCTCAGGCAGGCCCGCAATCTGTACGTCGTTGATCAGGCTCTCCTGCTCACGATCGTTCAGATCGATTTTAAGCCGATCAATAATATCGGTCAGTTCAGTGACCGCCGGGTCTTGCGCGCGGACAGTCGCGTGCCCGCTGAGATTCTCCTCTATCGCGCTCACACGTTGCTCAACGGTATCTACGCGCTTGTTGACATCGTTGATTACCGCATTCAACTTGCCGACTTCATCCCTCAGAGACTTCATCTCGGTGCATACCTTGGTGATAGCCTCCCTGAGCAGTCTCATTTCTTCCGCTAGCTGATTCGGTGACGATGTGCCCACGTTCGCATCAAGGAATGAGTCATTAGGAGTACTTTGACTGCTAGTGGCGTTGGATGCGTTTTGTTGTGTGGGTGGTGTTGTGCAAGTGCGACAGGACCATTTATTTGTGATTTTGGGGTCAAAACCTTTAGCACAGCCGCGATGGAACATCCCTGTGCATTTGGAGCACTTGGCGCTTTCTGCGAAGCTGAGGAACTTGGCACATGAGGTACACTTAAAATTAGGCATTGTTAAGAGTAATCGAAGATTAGGATATTAACGTTCTGTATATAGTATGTTTCACGCCGGTTTTCTGTGAGCCCGTGGTATTTCTCCGATCGAGCCGGCCCATTCGTGCCGAAGCATGGCTCTACCACGTTTTAAATTTAATGCAGTATGCTCACGTGCAGTCGTCAACTTATTTCTTGTTCGCACGATTAATTATATCCCTTACAAATAACAAATACAGAGATGATGATTTTGTCACTCATACTGCAAGCAAAATAATTTCAAGGTAACAAGAGTTGACGACTTGACGAACGAATATAATACTGTGTTATATAACACAGGGATTCTCTGAGCGATAGATAAGCAAAACCTTATATCATGACTTCCGCGCTGACCCGAGTGATATGGATTAAAAAGCGCGATTTTCAAGTAGGTACCACTTAATGATTTTTTAAATTATGTTTTGAAATATTTATTTTAAGTTTCCATTTAAATGTTATAACCTTAATAAATAATTAAGAATCAAAGTCAAAAAATACATATAGATTTTTTTTTCATTTAATTTATCACATATACTTAGGTGTTTTTTAAAATTTGCTTGGGTTGTTGCGCGAGGCCCCTGCAAGCGCGAGGCCCCGGGCGATTGCCCCGTTCGCCACCCCCTAAGGCCGCCACTGCGCTAGTCGTCGCCTGCTGCGTCAACGCAACGAGGAAAACAGGTTGCGAGTTGCGACTTGTCTTAATCCAGCTAACGCGCTCCCGACAAGTATGTATTTCGTGCCGAATATTCGGCGCTTCGGCCGACAGCGTTGCCGAATATTCGGTATTCGGTATTCGGCCAATTCACTTTTCGTTGCATCTCTATTCATAACCCAATAACCCTAGTACCCATCTAAAAACGTCTATCGCGCCAAAATAAGTTTTCACTTCTGTCGGCACTCCCGGAGTGCAACCCGTAATTTTTTTATTACCAACAACAATTAGCCTGCCTTTATTTTATTACGAGAACTTTATGTGTCACTGGTATATTGGTAGCATTATATTGTTTTACTGTCATTTTGTTTACAAAAACGTTAAATTTTATCTGAGGCCCGATTCTCGTATTTAACTTAAACTTTCAACTTACCATCAATTCATTATAAATTAATAATCCTGTTATCATAAAAGAGATGTTCTAAAAATTTATGAGGCGTGGGCCAGCACTATGTACACTACATGTAAATGTAGCTACATAGTATAGTAACTGTTTCCTTTTCTTTATTTTATTTTATTTCACTTCGTTTCAATGTATATTTAAAATAACTTCGTCAAGAAGAGCAACACAACGTAAAATAAAACATGGCGGATCAGATCAGAATAAACCAAACAATGTAATTTTGACAATAACATGACTTTTGACAAAGAAAGACGTCATGACATTCAAGAAGACGTCTCTTTCTAAAATTGTCAACTACATCAATAGTCAAGTTATAATAACTGTCATGGCCGCCCTAAAAATAGGGTTCTCGAAATAAAAAAACTCTTTAAATAATCATTTTTGTACGCATGTACCCTTTTTCCAATTATTTTTTTTTTGTATTTTTATCAAATTCCCATATTTTTTTCCTATTTACCTATCTAGTGTACATAGAGCTGGCCCAAAATCAAACATCTCTTTTAGCATATTTAATCCCAACACAGTCATTTTGAAATTACATTGTCTATGCAATTATTAATTAGAGCGAGTACAAAGTAGCGGTTGCTTGACGTTTGTACGATCCAGTGTTTCCAATTACTGTCAGTTAAGGCGCGTCTCCTGCTTGTATATTTTTAAACATATTGTATGCATCGCGCTTAAATTCGTCGTTTGATATTTGTTTCAAGTTCGGTAGAATACAATTTTGCTGTTTAATTGGCGGATCCTATTGTACAGCAAAATCGTATTCTACTGTATCGACTGTATCGAACAAGTATCGAACAAGTATCGAAGCTGCATTATCGTTGGATTAAAATAGCAAAATCAACCTTCTGAATATTAAATAAAAAGCTTTAGAGCCGAGGTTTGAAGCGTAACTGTCGTATCAACCGTAACATCTATAATAATAATATCTATGGATGCTTTACACCACGTCAATCTGATCCCGTGGTAAGTTCTCGAAGAACTTGTGTTACGGGTACCAGACAACGGAAATATATTTAATACTTTTATACTATACACATATTTAAGATTTTTATTATATTATACACATATCTGTATCAAATATAACTTCCGTAGCGCAATACAAGCTGCAAGCTGCAAGTGCAAGCTCTCTCTAGCGTCAGATCAAACCGAGATGCGACTGACGCGACCCGACGCGACGAGGTGTGCTCTTTTATCCGACTACGGCAAAGCCAAAAAGAAGGGTAATGATTTTTTGATAATCTATTTATGTATGTATGTTTGTTCTATCGTAGCGTCTAAGCTACTGGTTCGATTTTAATAAACGAGGTATCAATAGATTCGTAATGATGCCGCGGGTAATATAGGTCATATAATTTTTTGATTTGAAAATTGTACGAATACAGAGCAAAAACAATCAATTTATATTTCAGAACAAGTCACAACTTATCTGAAGTAATCTCATTCCATCAGGGTGGAAAACTGTTAGCTAATTATATGTATCGACGAAGTAGCAAAAAAGAAAATCTGCCAATGATTGCTACATTTGACAACAGTGAACAGCTTCTTGGACTTAAAAAACCAGGAAGCTTTTCGGGAAATATCAAGCCTAGGCATCTATACTGAACTCTTTGACAGGAATCTTCATAAAAAAGTAAGTAGGTAAATCACGGCTAAAATAAATACTTAATAAATAGTTCTTGTTGCGCTGTGCCGTCAACATAGAAACATGTACATGTAACTGACCTAAAGATATGTTATCCAAACTGGTTGTTATTATTTTTAAGTTTAAATAAGTATTCATATCAGCCTTGTTTTATTTAATCTAATTATTGCACTTATATTGGTTTTGTAGCAGAACAAAATATCAGTTTTTGTAAGCTTTGCGGCTCAGTCGGCACGGGTTGAAATCATCCTATCAGGGATAAAAATTCATATTCAAATTTGTTTTAGCATTTATAAAACATATGCGTTTCAAATTTCCAAAAAAAAAAATTTGACCATATAAGGAACACTCTAATATACATTATTAAGATAGCGATTCAAAATTGAACTTTTTTTAGTACAGAAAAAGATACACTACGACTTAGAAAGTGCGCGCTGCATCGCGCCTTACTGTGAGCGGTATTTAGTACTGTGCTGTTGTTTTTAAATTTCCCCGTAAGCCGGCAACAGGAATCACCAATAAGCCGCGACTCCAAACGAACACTCGCGATGGAAATGCAGCTCGCGGCACGCCAACACTTCATTTGAATATGTTTTGTAATTTCAGTGTACTTTTGCTTCTTTTGCTCTTGCAAGAAGCTCAATTTATGACGAGGTCGTAGTATTCAAGATTTAAAGAAAACATGCTCTAAAACTCGAGAATGTATATAAATGCATTTACATATTTCTTTATATTTAACCTATCCATACGTGTTCAAAAGAACTTGGCTATGAAAATGAATATAAAAATATACACTCTTCAAAATCAAGTTACGAAGTAAAAAATAATAAAATTGGCAATTTCAGAGACATAAAAGGAAGTTGATCAGGAAATCGAGTTCGATCCTATAGATAGCTAAAGTTAATAACATGATGGTGTCTACACAGATTTCCTCTATATCTCCTATCTCCTTAATGTATTTATACACCGTACGCAGCAACCAATTTGCACGACCAACTCGGCGGCATGTGATACTGTGTCAAGTTATAGTTTTTGAAATATAATGTATAAAAATGGTCAGCTAGCAGGCTAAAGGGGTTTGAGCAGCAGCCTCCCAAACTTAAAAAAAAAATTATTTTTAATACCTAGGTAACACTAAATGTTTAGAAAATGAAAAACGGCTAAATGTAGAAAGTTGCCAATACTTTTAATGTTTTTCGAATTAATCTTCGTTCCTCTCTACACGTCGTCGCATTCGATGGAACCACTGAGAAAAGCAGTAGGCCCATTCTTCCTTAGGGGTCTCTTCTATGGCATTTTCGTACGCTTTCGCCGCATCTTCAGGGCTCGTAAAGCGAATACCTCGAATTTTATCTTTAGTTCTTGGTAATAAATGAAAGTCGCAGGGCGCCAGGTCAGGACTGTATGGCGGATGACTCATTATCTCAACACCTGGCATAGTCAAATATTCAACAGTCCGTTTTGCGGAGTGCTCTGAAGCATTGTCGTGGTGAAGGAGGATCCTGCTTCGAGGGCGCTGCTGTCGAATTTTTTCCAAGACAACAGACAAACAGCGATTGACATACCAGTCTGCAGTAACTGTCCTTCCATCTTCTAGCACAACTGTCGCGAAATGACCTTTCCGACCAAAGAATGAGGTAATCATCTTTTTTCCTTGACTTCTTCCTTTCTTTACCTTAGTTGGCCGATTCTCGAAAGGAAACACCCACTGAGCTGATTGTCTTTTGGTTTCGGGTTCGTAGCAATATATCTAGTTTTCATTACCTCAAATACAGCATTTGAGTCACCACCGTTGAACTTATCTAACATTTGGCGACACCAGTCCGTGCGAAGGTGTTTCTGGTCGTCGGTTAAAGTATAGATAATCCATCTGGTACAAAGCTTCCTGACGCCTAAATACTCGTGTTATATTATTTGAACTTGACTCATACCAAAGCCTAGGCTTGCCCGTATCTACTGGTAGGTTACTCTCTTATCTTCCTCTATCATGCGTCGCACAGCACTGATGTTATCTTCAGTAGTCGCTGTTAAAGGACGTCCCTCACGCGGATCATCATTGATATTGCTACGTCCAAGCTTAAACTCATTTAAGTAATTGTTAGTAGTGGCACGAGATAGGGCTTCATTAAGAAATGCTAATCGCAGCCTATCATAGGTTTGTTGTCGAGTAAGCCCACAACGAAAGTCATTATAAATCATTGACCGAAATTTTTCTCGCGTTAGGCTCATTTAGACGTGTAACAAGAGTTTTAGATTTGCCGCCAATTCACAAAAACAAATGACAAATGAATGCAATATACTACATTAGGTTACCAATGAGTTCTAAAATTGAAATTCAAAAAAGTTTTCATTAGCACTGTCTCTAACTGGCCAGTTCTAAACATTTTCAGTGTTACCCACGTATCTGGCCGCGCCGAAAATTTTGTGAATAGGCTTAATGGCAGTTTTTTTAATGCATAAAAAATAGTAGTACTCTTAAGTACCTACTCATATGAGTAACTTCTCGGTTTGTAATACAGAATTTCGCAAATCTCGTGAAAACGCTCCATATAAAAGTCTGACGTCACGCGTTCCTGGAGTAATATGAAATATGTAGGTCGCAAGAATAAAAATATATTTGCTTAATATCTCTATAATTAATGCGTTGAAGTTTACAATTACCATATTGAATATTTTTATATTTCATGTACCTAAGTAAATTAAATATGTAGTTTTTTTTTTATATTTTAACTTTTTTGTTACATTGACTTGCACCTAATTACAAAATTACACATAAAATTTTGTATTTTTACAGTTAATAGAATGAGGCGTTACTTTTCAGAAATTAACAGCATAAAATTTTATTCATATATCTAATTGCCTAGCAATATACATATATACATACATATAATCACGCCTCTTTCCCGTAGGGGTAGGCAGAGACCACTTCTTTCCACTTGCTACGATCCATACATACTTGTTTTGCTTCGTCCACTTTCATTCTTACCATCCATTCCTCCTCTTACATTCAACGTAACGAAGCGGCTCTCCATGGGCCACTTTTCGCCTCCACGAGAAACGAGACGTGATGGGTGGCGAACCACATCGCCGCCATATTGGATAATTAAATATTTTTTATGATTATCCATTGCATTCCCACGGATCGGCGGAGAGAGTAGGAATAGGGAAAGGGAAGGATAGGTGGTGTGGAAAGGAAGATTGGTAAGTTAGAATAGGAAATAGGAAATTAATATAATTATTTTTTATAATTAATAATTTATTCAGTAAAAATACAATATGGTAAATTACAGATAGGTCAAAAGTAGGTTACAATTTATACATAATCTACATAAAGTTAACAATAGCGCCTGAACTAGGATAAACCTGTTTCAGGCAAAAACCAGTGCTAAAATAATTATAATACAAACTTTTAGCTTAGAATAAATAAATAAAATGTAGGATTTATTTTGATATGTAACAATAAAATATAGTATACAATTTAACTTATAAATTACATATAATTATTTCTACAATAACACTATTTTAAGAATATTAACAAGTTTTCTGTTTCCTCATACGTCAATTTTTGAAGTGAGTTCTTTAGGTTCATTTTACAATGGTAATAGTTAAGGGCGTATATTTTGAATAAAGCATGAATTCTATTGTAAAGAAGCGGGTCTAAAAATATATATAATTTTGCAGTAAAAGCATGTTTTGTATATGCTTTCAAAGGACAGACGATATCTTTCCGTCTTTTATTGATGAAATCCGAGCAATAGGGTAGAGATGTGTGCTGCTTTAAAACTACATTTAAAATGAATAATTGACTTGAAATGTATGATATTACCGCCCAGGAGGGCAAGGGGTAGGACAGTAATAGCTAGGGAAGCCGGGGTCGCATACCCGTATACTATACCACAACAGCTACCAGACAGGTAAGTTCCGATGATTATCCGATGAGTATCCCATGATTATACCTAGCAATATCCCACGAAAAAATACCCACAACCTACACACCACGCATAAGCATGCGTAAAGCACCTCCCACACTGCTTATGCGAACACTCAAAAACAAGAAAAAGTGTGAGCTGGCAATATATCGGACTGACCGTTCTCAGCTGGTAACCTGAAGTGTTTAAAGCAGGTGAATTAATTGTTTCAACTTATTTCGAAAGCAGTTGTCCGATTTCGAAATAATTTTCCTAAAGTGTCTTTAGCATTAACTTACACGTTTGTACCACTTAAAGTTTACAAATACCAGGGAGCCTTCGAAGTGGTTTGTATGTTGATAGAGATCAACATACAAACCACTTCGAAGGCCGATTACTCATAAATGGTTGACTTAAAAAAAAGTCATGTAACCTTGCCTTTATTTTAAAAGACCTATTTTGCGATTCCCCATACGATGACTATAAAAAAATTATCCCCACGTCACATGTATGGAGAGTCACCCTAAAATATAAAATTATGATTATATAATGATACCAAAACACACATCATATAACCAAACATCCATTTATATTCATAAATACAGAAGGATAATA
Organism: Glaucopsyche alexis; assembly: GCA_905404095.1. NCBI lineage: Eukaryota > Metazoa > Arthropoda > Insecta > Lepidoptera > Lycaenidae > Glaucopsyche > Glaucopsyche alexis. The sequence continues at coordinate 696,389 of FR990053.1, forward strand.
ATTACAGACAGACGGACAGAGCGAAACTATACGGGTTCCTTGAGTAATAGGAAACCCTAAGAGGGCATTTTACTAATTTAACAAACAATTAACATCTCAGCTATCCACTAGGATGCCTGCTGTATTATTCACGTGGTGTTCAGGCTTCGGCATACAACAAGTGGGAGCCATTAGCCTAATTCCCTGCACCGCACTGTGTGTTCCGTATGACGTGTGATGTGGTATACGGTGTAGTGTGTAACACTGCTAGTATATTGTGCCGTGTTCTATACGATGTACTATGTAGTATTAGCGTTACCCCTCAGACTCAGTCCCATACAATAATTACTGATGCAATTTTTTTTACTTTTTAATTATTCTTCTTATTCGTCCTAAAATTGCAAATTAAGAAATATTTAAAAGGGATCCTAGGTATCTCTAGGTATTTCTTGACATATATATCATGTGACCATAAATTTTGATCAGGTTATCCTATAAAATAATTAACGTTGATTCATAGACGCGCGACCATATCTTTAAAATTCGAAGGCGGCGCCTTTAAAATTCGAGGGTGTCTATACTAGTGAGAGTTGTCAGGTTAAACAAAATATAAAATATATCATTCAAATAAAAATACACCTGTGTACGAGACGTGATAACCACTTACACCAGCATTAGTTACATCCATCATGAATAGTCTACTCTTGTCTGTGGTCGTAGACTCGTAGTAGATAGATTTACTTAACGATGTAGTATTATGTAGTAGGTATACGATGCAGTAGGTACGCCACTCCCTAGGTACACGGTAGCCGCAACATTAGTCTGCATTCATCATTTAAATCTTCATTCATCATTTGCATACAAAAGTTATATAAGCTAAAAGTCCAGCGTATTTTGTTTGTATACAAATGTCCCTGTTACACAGTACAATCTATTTACCATTATAATATTTCTCTTCGTGTTAACTAGGCGAGGTGTTCAGCAAAATGAATATGTACGCTCCTATGTAGATGTGTATGAGGTTATGTATGAGGTTGAATGTGCTGACTTCGAACGTTATAAATCACACAAATTCGGGGTTCGGGTAATTGGCTCCCACCAGAAATATACAACTTTTTCTAAGAAACGTTTGCAACATTTAAAGTTTATTAAGTTACTTATTTAATAGAAAAACTTTTTAAATATTTATTTCGACGACCTCTGTGACTCAGTTGTTAGCGCCTTGACGCTCTAGCCGGTAGTTGCGGGATCAAATCCACCAGGGAACAAAAAGTTTTATGTGTTCCTGGGTCATAGATGTGTATTAAAAGTATGAATTATTTAAGTAATAATAAAAATCTTAAATATAGGTACGTATAGTATAAAAGTATTAAATAAATTCCCCGTTTCCGTTGTCTGGTACCCGTAGCACAAGTACTTCGAGAACTTACCAAGGGATCAGATTGACGTAATGTGCAAGCGTCCACAGATATTATTTCTTACAATTCAAAGCTTCACCACTCTTTGGAATAAGGCGTAGGTATAGCTCATATTTAATATTATTATTCAGAACACTTAATAATTGAATAGACAATGGCAAATGCAATAAGATATTAATATTTATCATTTCTAATAATTAAAAACTATAAACAACCTACTTTATACCGAAACTCTTTTCTGTCTGAACTAAAAAATAAAACCACTCCTTAAAACAGGCGTTGTTTGTAGCCGAAAAAACCCGCCATATAAAACCCGTAAAAATATAACCCAAGAACGTTTATTATTCGCACAAAAGTGAATGGTTGGTCACACCTGACGGCAAATTGCAGGGCGGCGCGACATTTGGCGCCCCCGCGACGGAATATCACGACTTAGGATCATTTCACACTAGCGCAGAGTCACAGCGAATAGAAATAATTATGTTCACAATTATTTATTCGGAGATAAATTAAGGACGCGCGAATGAGCGAGCATACGCGCGATTTCGTAGAAAGGACGCTTTCATGACCAATACTTCTTTAAAGAGTTACCTACGTACTCTAAAAGAAAAAACACAACCCTTATATGGAATAAGAACGTGGGGGGGGCAATTAGCGCCACAATCCTGAATTGCGCGCTATCGAAGTTTTCTAAGATCGGCGGTATATATACAACAGCTGAAATTCATACAAGTGGGCTTCGGCCTGGCCGAGCATACCACCGATCGGAGAGATCTCGGATCGGAACTACTATTCCCACAAGAATATTACCATGTGTAACAAAAGTAAGTTTTCTAAATTATGTTTGCAAAATTTCACTTCGCTGCGCTTGGTCTCTGCGCCAGTGTGACTTGACCCTAACGCCTGTGGTACATGCACATACTGTACATACATCTCACAACTTATCATACATTAGCCCGCGAATATCGCCTGAGGTTGTATGTGCACATACAATACAACATACGTCGCACATTCCATCATATTATCATACATTAGCTAGTTTATATGGAGATTTGTGGAGGTGCAATAATGCCAACCGTGTCTGTATTCCATGTTTAACATTGTTGTATGATTTCGTGACAATTATATTTTTAAATTTAACTTGTAAACTGATGAGTCGCAGTTCGTGCAATGTTCGTTTACAGTATTTTATTAACTTTGGTCCCTAGTAAAAAGAGGTCAATTAAATTATATTTTAGGGTTAAGAGCGGTAAAAAGACCATATTTTTAAGGCTTTTATAGCGTGTCAGATAGTAATTAGGCCTTGACGTCTCCGATCGCCGAACTCGCAATCATTCTAACTCGGTATTTCTCTGAAACCCGATCAATCGATAACGAGCTGAATTATACTCTCGAATTTCATCGCAACTATCATGGTTCGGCTATGACAGTGCAGACGTCTTTAGTTTTGCAGATTAAAAGTCCATATCAATTTGCGCGTGAAAATCGCGGCAAATACGCATCGGGATGCAATGTATGACGGCCTAGTTCCTACATCACGTACGTATCATGGCGCATTCGTCCGTCTGGACCAAGTTTTAGGACGTTGAGACAGATGCCACAGCAGTAGGCTTTGTACGGACTTTGCCGCCGCAGAACGCGTTTCGTCGCCGGCGCTGCGGCACACAATCCATACAAATCCTAGTGCAGCGGCGCGGGCGCCTTCGAGTCTACGGCACGCGTGTAAACGCTCATACATCGAACTGATGAAATATTTTTAGTAATGGCGTAAGTAAATAATAAATGTACTTAAAAATCATAAGGAAACTCAAACTATATTATACTCTGTCAATTTGTCAAGTAGCAACTGTCCAATATTCTGTGAGACTTGATCATACGAGTCGATCGATAAAAATATTTTGTTATTCAGAGCGCGGCACGTGCTCGCCATTAAACCACAGAGAAGGTATATCCGAAAAAACTTCATAGTTTGGCGAGATATAAAGTCATTTAATGTATTTTTACGAAATAAATTAGTTAAAAAAATCATTGAACGTAGGTACGACTACGTTATAAATGTCTTTTGAGAATTGTCGTTTTCAAACTATAATTTTCATAGAAAAATTATGACGAGGGGCATTAGCAAGTTGGTTGCACTGCAGGTTTAATGCAGCAAGGAACTAAATCAAGCGTGAAACACAAATCACAAGCAATAAATCGTAAGGATCATTACATTTGTCAACGGACATCCCAGGAGAGGCATCTAATGCCTATTGCTCGCTAACACCGCATTACCGCGTGGCTTATCCTAAATCACTGCGTAATGGATGCATAGACTACAATATGGGCTCGGTGCAAACATGCGACTACGGCATATTTTGTCGCGCGCTATTGCTACAAAGTGTGCGTACGTTTGCGGTTTGGAGTTGCTGCTGAATATTTGTTCTACGCAACAGATCGCAATTATTTCTGTTCAATTCGCTACGAGGGCGGAATGATAAGTAACTAGCCTTTGCTATTTAAAAAGTTGAAATTAAAAATATTTATATGTCATTTTTAAATTCGTATCTCTGGCCACCTGTGTTCTAAATTTGAATTTGGTGGCGTGAAAATTATTGATTTTTTGTCATTTGAAAATATATTTCGTCAACTATTTTCAAAATGGATAAAATTGAATAAAGAGCGGTGATAAAGTTTCTTCATATGAAGGGCAAGAAGGGGAAAGATATCTATGACGAGTTAAAGAATGTTTTGGGTGAATGTGCTCCTTCTTATGCCACAGTAAAAAACTGGGTGGCTGAGTTTAAACGCGGTCGTACATGTGTCCAAGATGAAGCCCGCCCCAGACGTCCAAAAAGCGTCACGACTCCGGAAATGGTCGTGAAAGTACATGATATGGTTTTAGCAGATCGACGATTGAAGTTATCTGAAATAGCTGACACTACAGGTATCTCAAAAGAACGAGTACATCATATCCTAAGTGAGGAATCAAATATGAAAAAGTTATCGGCCCGTTGGGTGCCGCGATTGCTTATACGCACGATCAAAAAAGGATTCGGATGCAAAACTCAAAAGAATGTGTAGACTGTTTTCAGAGTAATAAGGCCGATTTTTTACGTCGATTTGTAACAACAGATGAAACATGGGTTCATCATTACACGCCAAAATCAAAAATTCAATCAAAACAGTGGACTCAATCGGGATGCCCGGCTCCAAAAAAAGGCATGGCTGTAAAGTCGGCTGGAAAAGTGATGGCTTCCGTCTTTTGGGATGCAGATGGGATCTTGATGATAAATTACCTCCCTAAAGGTCAAACAATTAATGGAGAATACTACGCTAATCTTCTAGATAAGCTTCATCAATGTATTCAGCAACAACGACCAGGTTTGGCGAAAAAAAAGTCATCTTCCACCAAGACAAAGCTAGGGTTCACACATGTGTTACTTTTTATGGCAAAAATCAACGAATTGAAGTATGATTTGCTGCCCCACCCACATTATTCGCCCGATCTAGCGCCATCAGACTTCCACTTATTTCCTAAGCTCAAAACTTTTTTGGGCGGACAGAAATTTGCCACAAACGATGAAGTCATAGCCGCTGTAGAAGAGTATTTTGCAGGCCTCGAAAGAAATCATTATATGGAAGGCATTACTGCTTTAGAACGAAGATGGAATAAGTGCGTAGAGGTTCACGGAGACTATGTCGAAAAATAAAATTAATTTTATCACGGAAAGTAAAGTGTTTTCTTATTAGGCTAGTTACTTATCATCCCGCCTACGTATATAGTTTGTGACCGAGCGGCGTGCACACTCTCGTGCACACTCGATTTGATGCGTGAGTGAGAGCATGTGCTGAAACTAATATATTGCTAATTAAAATTAAACATTAAATTACGAGAATTGGGCGAACCTTTAAAACTTATTGCCAAATTATAAGGTCGAAATCGTACATCTGATCAGTCGGTGACCGCACATCATAAATGTATAAAAATAAAATCAAAAGAGAATAAAAATCAAAAGAGTATAAAAATTGTGTAGCGATACTGAGCGACAGGCGACAACGCGAGCGGTATTCGGTAGCTCGTTTGCGCCGTACCTATAACCTACATGGGTGCTTCATCATTATAGATACTAAACTAAATTGTCCACAGATTACATGTTAGTTATAGCTTCGAATAATGGTTAACCAATTTGAATAACATTTGTCCTAAATACTGATTCTGTAGTATTTACGATTTATTCGTATTTAGTATCGACAATCGTTTTAACATAATATTTATACAATAACTAGCTGTTGCCCGCGGCTCCGCCCGTGTAAATATAGTTTTTTCGTGGTCGCAGATATGTGACTGATGCAAAAAACAGATAAAAACAATCCTTGATGCGGATTATATATCATGCTAAAATTTCAGCTCGATCGGTGCAGAACTTTTTGAGTGTTTGAAGCGTACACAAACTAACATAACATTTTTATATATTATATAGATTCACTGGAATGAAATATTACTCGTATATAGATATGAAATTAATAGGAACTGTTATGGGTATGCCATGATTCTGCTCGAATTGGTCAAGAGTTCTGTTAAGTAAGAACCTTAAAAATACCAGTTACCATGCCGGTTTTGTCTAGTAAGTACTTAGTAGCTGTTTATTAATCTGTGGCATCAGGTCCAAGATGGGTTGAAGGTTTGAAGAATCGAAAAAGCATTTATAACTCCTGTCATGTTGCGGATTTAACTGTCTATCACTAGGCGATACGACTGCCCGTTTGCCTAAATAATTGTCAGTTCAAGCCGAGATGCGACGCGATGCGACGCTTCACGCACATTTTAATATAGTATTCCATTTTAATATATTCGAAATTGAACTTTATTGCCTACACTTACGGTCTCCTTCCCCTTTGGCACATTTTCCGTTTCGTAACCCTTATTAAATTCCTATACAAAATAGGTGTCGCTATCTTCTTTGAAGGCTGTCTTAAAAAATAGTGTATTTTGACAAAACTTTTGCTTTAAAAAAAATATTTTGAATCTCTATTTTAAAATGTGCGTGCAGCGTCGCGTCTCGGTGTCAACTTATCTTTATTCTAAAACAATGTTTGTACTAAAACTGGTTATGTAGCATTTCTCCTATTTAATTATACATAGTTTATTTTATCTAACTTATCTAGAATGTAATAAGTATTTTAAAACTTCGCAATGCTCGGTCGAGAGTACCTTTCAGCTTGTTGAATCAATCGACTTACCAGTTCCAATTAATTAAATCCAGATTCAATAGTGAGCCACATTCTAAAGTCAACATCCTCTTAGTTCTAATTCAATTAGACAAATGAAAAAGATGGAAACCATTTCAAATGTATATAAGTAGCGGTTTCAGATTGGTTCGAAGTAAGCGAAGTTTATTTGATGGAATAAGAGATGCAAATGAGGAAACAAATCGCCTGATTTGAAGCTATTTCCGCCGCCAATTGAGACGCGCAATACTAGAAGAAGACAAGCATACCTCCAGTACGTACTCGGTAAAACACAAAGCAAGCTTTATTTTACGCTAGTTTTCTGCGATACCATGGTATTTTTCTACTAAGCCGGACCAACTGGGCTCCGTCACGGTGAACCAAGCGATTCCATATTAAGTTACTATTCAAATTATAGTAATCATATGAAATGTCACTGGAGCTGCTGGTATAGTGGTATACCTACTATATCCCTGTTGTGATGTTTAAACCACATTCCACTAACATAAAGTTATCCGGGATAATTTCCCGGCGGGTTTTCGTCATTATAACAATAAATTACTCTCTACTCGTATGATAGAATTAGATATTATATGAATTTATATTTGTGGAAGCAAATTCATGACGTGGAACCACATTTTATAGCTGTTTAGCTTTAAAATTCATGAAAGGACTGCCTAGACCTTGTCGTAGGGCTAGGGTGCTACTCAACCCACACACACTTGCACATAAACCCATATTATATCAATACACACTTATACACATATTTCGAGTTACACTCTGGTTTTAATCTGTGGATAACGGTGTTGGTGTCACTATAAATAATATGTTAATGTAAGCACTACTTTTTAAGTTTTATTGTGAACACTGTTTGTTGTCCCCAATAAAGAAAATAAAATAAATAGAATTATAGCAACTCATTTTATATAATTCTCATTAAAATTGCTAAGACTTCCGAGTATCCAATATAATTCTCATTTTCTATTCCTTTGGCCAAATATTTTATATTTTTTCCTTTGTGATTAATGACAGAAGATATCACAAGTTATTATTAAAGGTCACAATGGTACAAAATATAATGATCTAGTCGACGTGTTTGTCGTCTCCTCGCTCTAGATTCACAACATAATTAATCATGGAAAGCCAGAGTCACTCGATCATTAGTAACTGTTATATACTATTTAATATAGGTATACTATACAACATAATATATAATATGTATAATTCATGCGAAAGTGATCGTTTGTTTGTTTGACCTAACGTCTGAACTGCTAAAAAAATTTAAGGAATGAAGTTAATGTTAGGACAAGTAAACAGATTTTGAAAGCTTCAATTTTTTTTTTCGTAATGAAATAAAATCTGGGGTTATGATAGTGTCACCGCGAAGACGAGTTAGATGAAGCACAAGAACATTACCAGACTACCTTTACTCGAAGAACTTCGTCGGTTTTTTGAACCTACGTAACTTGGGTTTAGATTATACCAGGAAAATGAATTTTTAGAGTATGTTTCCAGTAGCGGTCTTATTAAACGTAATACTTAGTAAATTTTCAATCGCAAGCTCTTTTACTTTCTCATGTAGAGCCAAACTTCTGACTCTACATGCCCTACAAGACATGTCTTCTTCTCTAACTCTACACCTTAGTCAGAATTATAGGGCTTGGGCCTTTTGTTGCTACAAGAACTATTTATTGTACAACAGAATTAAATCATCGACAGTGTATTAATTTTTCACCTCACTCCCATATAGATGTATGTAACAAATGGTCTAGCCCCATATTTCGACTCAGATGAAGAGTAGTATAAGTTTGCGAGTCAGATGGTCTCGTTTTGGCTTCATTTTACACGAAAATGTTTTTGAAGGGATTTAGTTTTACGTGATAATATATAGGTTGTATTGCGAAATTTGTATGCGATAGCAGCGGTATGCGACTCGGCGACAGGAAATGCGCTAACGAACGCGAATGTGCGGAGGTAATCGGTGGTCATAGCATAATCATACGACTGAATAGCTTCCAATTCCAGATGCTGTATGCGACTAAAATATAAAATATTAAGCTTAGCATAATGCGCTATCCCCGTTCAATAAATTTAGCACATGAATACCTGATTAACTTAATTAAAAGAAAGACCATCCAATATAGTTTATATTTATATCAACTACGATATTGTCTGACTATACTGGTATTTCGAGCTTGTTTCGCCGGTTCTTCTCGGTAGGTCTGAAGGCATTTTCTGTTATTATTAAAATACTTGTTAAGTTTCCTTTTGAAATAATAACAATTATGTTATTGGAAGACTGTCTAATAATATTGTAAAAAATCGAACCTTCGTCCTCACTCATCATCAATATCGCCCGTCGCACGTAACGTTCGGACCGCGGGATACAGCATGCACCATTCCGACCCTCGCTCCGAAACGAACATGTAGATGCGCCGGTCTAACAGTCCGATCTGCATTTCAATTCGAGCGTTTTCCACAGTTTTATCCATGCGCTGGCCTAAATATATAAATGATGCCGGCAGCTCAAATCGTGGACGCACCTTACCCGTAGTCCAAACCGTACAGATCCCTCCGCGGTTCGGAACGCAGTACGATGCGCGGTCCGAAGTCTATGTGTGCAAGGCGCTAGTGCCTCACTACTTATTTAAATCTTAATATAATCCAGAATTGTTTTCTCAAAAACAAATACAACAGCTGTAGAAAAGAAAATGAAAACATAAAATTTTATTCCAGAGATAAAAGCAAATCTAACAACAAATAGCAAATAATCTAGTGATCTAACGCTAAGCAGCTCTCATACGAGATTATAAAATGTAATAAGATAGTTGAAATCAATTCTGTGCAGCTTCAGTCGGGATTACATTCCGAGATCGTAGTGAGATTTGAGTGAGACTTAACTGAAATCTGCCTCTGAGACTAAGCCGGGTAAAATAAGCCTTAAAACCACAATACACAGCACGACCACAGACTACTAAATAGTTGGTACGACGGCTGGTGCCAATTTGTTAAATACCTAGCGAACGTGTAACAATAAGTTGAGCTACAAAATTAGTTTAAATTCAAGTTTAAATGTGAATTACATAATACTTGTACTGTATTACGCGTTTGTGGTCGCACTTAAAAGTAATAAAAAGGAAAAATAAATTGCCAAATTTTATAATACAGTTTACGAATATTAGGTAGGTTTATTGCATTAATCGCACGCGCACGTGAAATTGGGTTTTAAACTTTCATCCCCTATTTTACCCATCTAGGGGCTGAATTTTCGAAAACGCTGAAATACGTAATTCATTATTTATTCTGTACCTTATTCATACGAAATAATATCATGCAAATATTATAATATCTAAGGAATAAAAAGTTTCATACAAACTTTTATCACCTATTTTACCCCCTTGGGGATTGAATTTTGAAAAACCCTTCCTTAATGGATGCCTATTATGTCATATGAGAAATACGTGTGCAAACTTTCAAATTAGGCTATTCTAGTTTAGCCCTTTGCCTTGATACATCAGTCAATCAGCTTTGCCTTTTATATATAATATAGAAGAAGATAGATAAGACTTCATTGGACTTATAGCAAAGAATATATATTACTAACGTACTTATAGTTTGTGTAATAATAGCTTCAAATTGTGCGGATTTCTCGCGCACAAACTGAGATTAGCCTTTTCAGTGGCCCATTTACAGGCCCAAGAGTCCCAAAAAGTCCTTTTAGGGGCCGAAATAATTTCACGAGAATTAGCAGCTCGACTTAATTACTTCTTGTTTAAGTTATACGACTGTTACATTCCGTAATTAAGAAATAAAAATTCAATTTGCACACATTATCATAAGAATAAACACACAATTGATACGTTTATTCTTATGATAATGTGAAAAAACTTTATGTATTATATAACTTACTTTATTGAAAAAAAATCATTAAGGTTGGCGGAATCATTCATTATTACGTACCATTGTGTAAATTAGAAGAGATTTATTAGGCAGGCTTGAGGTAACTGCTTGCACGGCTTCACAGAAAACCCACGTTAATTAACGCTAGCGCTACCAATTAGTAAGTCCTACCAAGTATCATCCCTCTATCTATCTATTTATCTACCGCTCTAATATCTCAAAAAAGCGTTTCAAGGTTAAATCGCGGCAATTGTGATTGTTTTCAAGATTTTTAGCTTTAAAAAGAAAAGGAAACTTTTAGAGCCCTAAATATTTTAACATTACACATTTGAAAAGTTAAATTAATTCCTAAATCTAAAAATGGTCTTAGCAATCTCTCAATGTTTTTAAAAACCAACCTAATGATACTCGACACTATGAGGTAGACACGAGAAAAAAAACTCCCCCATTTCGACTTTCTCTTAATCTTTCTATCACTGTTTGGACGGTAAGCCGAAGACGGACGGACGGACGGATATGACGAAACCACAAGGGTTCCGAGACGTATCTACGAAACCCTAAAAAGGTTACATTCATAACAATATAATGAGGTACATTTCACATGACTTTTGATTTAATAAGCCGAAGTAAACCTCCCCACTCCAACATGACGACATATTCACATGACGACATGACGTTTTTTATGTTGTACAAACGTGGCGCCTTTTCATCTCGCGGTTTTGTTTTATTACGACCCATCGAGACAATTAAGCCCGGTTCACGTTGGCGCAGAGCGACGCAGATTAAACAAATTACGGATACGAAAACGTGATCGGATTGCTAATCCAGGAAAAATTATACAAATATATTGCACTTTCAATAGTTTGGCTATTCATTTCCATTCTTAGTTGTAAAATAAGTTATGTAAGACACAGTACGCGCATAAGCGCGTACAGACATTTCGGTAATTAATTTTTATTTATATAGACAGATATTATAGATATGCTCTACCTCTACGCCACCCAATATTACTAAAGACTTACTAATTATCTTTTTACTGACTATTTACAAACATAATCAAGACAGGAGGTAAATCACTAGTCAGCTATATAAATAACAACATCATGTTATTTATATAGCTGACTATTATTATATTGTTGTCTTTTAGTACTTGTATTTTTTATTACAGATTATTATTGTTTGTATAGGAAATCCTATTTAAACAAGTTACACAGCTGATATTCCATGTGATAAGAAAATAACAATAATATGTTTGAGCAAATATTAAATACTAGATGTTGCCCCCCCCCCCCCCCAAGTCAGGTACGCGCAAAAGTAAATCCCATAGGAACCGTACATTTTTCGGCGATAAAAAGTGCCCGTGGTTTACTCTATAACTCTATATTTGTTCTAAATTTTATCAAAATCGGTCCCACAGTTTCGGATCCTTTTCAATACAAATAAACATACATACAAACAAACAAAATCTCTTCGTTCATCATCATCTTCGCCACGATCGCCACTCGCTCCGCCGCCAGCATGCGCGCACCCTCACCGCAGATTTGCCGTCATGCATCGCTCGCCGAATGTTTTCGACAGAACATAAGCCGAAAATGTGTTCCTCCCTCCCACCCTCTCTCCACGCATGCCTCCTACGGATCGTGTACGGCTATTATCATCAGTGGAAATGCCACACGAGACAATTTTATATCCATCATCAATATTTTCGTCGATTTGTATGTCTCGGTTATTGTGTAACAAATTAATATTTGATTTATTTATGTCACCGTAAAATTGTAAAAACCGTAAGATTGTAATAAAACTAGTGAAATTGTAAAATGTTAATAGACTTCGGACGCGAATATGCTGCCTATAATGTAACACATTATTTTTCGTTACATTATAAATATATACCTAAGTAGTTTTTAATCTTTCGACATATTTTTACAATCTCGTTAGTTATTTTACAATCCAACGGTTTTTACAATTTTACGGTGACATAAATATAGAATGCTATATTGTATTCAAAACAAAACACTCTGCTTCTAGTTTATAGTTGAGAGGTTGAATTTTTCAACTGGGCATGGAAGACGAATCCGAAACTAAAAGTAGCTAAAAATGCAAAACATGTTGCGATCCCTTTGTCAACACATAATAATATATCTTACTAGCTTTTTCCTGCGGTTCCGTCCAAAAAAATACAGTATCCCATAGGAACTCTGTACCTTTTCAGGATAAAAAGTGCCTTATTTTTTAATCCAGAGCCTATGAACTACAACCATACTAAATTTCATCGAAATCCGTTGAGTAGTATTTGCGTGAAAGAGTAACAAACATCCATCAATCCATACATCCATCTATTCATCCATCCATCCTCACAAACTGTCAAATTTATAATAGTAGTAGGATTGCCATTGGAGCCGGTCATAATTTTCCCATTGTCCTTGAAAATAATGAAAACGTGAAGTCCCTTTACGGTGAACACGAGGTCCAGTGTCAGAGTGATCACAATAAACATGTCTGTCGCGGTCACGTCGCAGTGACGCCACCGTCACGCGCCCCGCCGTCACGTCACATCGGCGTCACGTCGCTATGACGTGACCCCTCACGCTGCCTTTGCGCTGTGTCACGCTGCAGGCCGAGCGGCGAGCCCCTGTCCTCATAAACTTTAGATGGGCAGTTCCAAGTTTCGCCGTAAACGACAGCTGCCACTTTATACTCCTGTTACTGTCTAATTACCATCATTAAAGATTTCTTCGATTTAGTATTCTATTGCAGAGCTGCGAGTAATGTAAAATTATGGTAGATTTTTTTACTACACATAACTCATTCCAAACGCAAACAATAAATGGATATTTTTATTGCGAAAGAACGGCTCGAGACGTATAATAAAAGTTGTAAAAAATGTCATTTATAGCTCAGTGTTATTCACCCGTATGTTACATACAATAAAACGAAAAAATTGTTGCAAGCAGTAATTTTTGTGCGTATTTTTAGTAAAACATAAGTAATCAACAAGTAATAAATTATTATGTTACCTACTAAATATTAGTGTACGTCATGTCGTAGCTGCTACGGCGTAGCGTATTTGCTACAGCGCGGCGTAGCAGTATCTCTACGTCGTAGCATGGACATTGGACACATCCCACAAGCTACAATAGTTGAACCTACAGTCCTACAGCGGCGTGCACAGGATTATGACACTGGGTATGCGGCGGAGTACTCGGTCACAAAAACTTTTTCTTTTATAGATTTTTAGCATAGCCACAGCCAAGCGACGGATCTCTAAGTCGGAAACCATGCCAACAGAACAAGTCTTAGATGTACTATGAATGAATGAATGAATGAATTTATTTATTAAAGTAACATAGACTCAATGGTTAGTAAAGCTTATAATAATAATAATATATTATGTTAGTAATTTAATTTCAATTATTTTGTAAATTACATGCATCACTTCTGCACCATGCCGTTAGATATGGCGCAGCAGTGACGAATGTAAGGGCAGTCAAGCCGACCCGCAACCATGATCAGAATGCTGTTGGCGCTTCCCCGCACCCTGCGCACCAGAGATGCACATCTTTTGCGCATGGTAGCATAAAAGCAGTCCACTCGTGCTTCTGCAAACATACCCGATGCACTGCAGTAGCGAGGAAGCCCCAACAGCATCCTGAACGCGTTATTAAATTGTACGCGAAGGGCGCTGTAGGTTCTAAGCGTGTAAGAGGCACACAAGCTGCACGTGTAGAAAGTGGTACAAAACGCTCTGAAAAGAGTAATTTTGACCACCCGTGAACATCGAGCAAATCTGCGGACCAACATATTCGCTCGAACCGCCAACAACCTTCGTTCTCTTTCTATGTCGTCATCATCCTTGAGGTCGGAAGTCAGCACATGTCCTAGATATTTGAACTTCTGTACCCTCTGTAGCATGCAGGTATTAATATACACAGAGGGCACATCTGACCAGCGTTTACTTCCGTCCTCAAAGACCATAACCACACTTTTTTTAACATTGTAGGCTAGTCCATGTGCTGAAGCATATGCTACACACATGGCTATAAGCCTCCTAAGCCCACACACTGACGCACTTAGCAGCACCATGTCGTCCGCGTAACTAATGTTGTTAATACTAACGCCATCTATATAACAACCGACTCTGGTGCTGCTGAGCTCGCCAATGAGGTCGTTAACGTATATGTTAAAGAGAGTTGGTGAGCTCAATCCCCCCTGTCTCACACCGCACTCCAAGACATACGGCTCAGACAATGCACCGTCCCATCTAACACAGTTGACTTGATTTCCATATCAGTATTTAAAGATTTTTATTAAATCTGGAGGTAAATGTAGGTTTTCAAGCTTTTTCCATAATATATCATAGGAAACCAAGTCAAAAGCTTTAGATAAATCTAGGAAACACGCAAAAATGGGTGTTCTACGCTTATTGTAGTATTTGACAGCATGCTTAAGACACAGTATTGCACTCTCTGTAGACAAGTTTGGTCTAGAACCAAATTGATTATCGTGTATTTTTATATTCTTATTCAACTGTGTATTAAGCAAGCTGTCAAATACTTTAGATATGATAGTGGCCAAAGATATTGGCCTATAATTACTAATATCTGCTAGGTCACCAGTCTTATTTTTAACAATAGGTACTACCACCGTGCGCATCATATCACTTGGCATATAACTATGTCCAATACAAAAATTAAATAACATAAAAAGTAATCTTGGAAGGTGCGGGCCAGCAAACTTGAGATGTGCAATACTGAGCCCGTCATGGCCAGGTGATTTTCCTTTAGACATAGATTTAATTACACTAGCTATGTTTTTAGTAGTAAAGAATACTTCCCTGTCCACGACGGGAGCATTACTGAACGAAGAGTGTGAAGGCCCAAGAGGAGACTTTATTACAAAATGATTCGCGAATAAATTTGCTATTTTATCAGGCTCATTTACCCCGTTAACTCCAGTCGGCAGACCTGGCCTAGCTTGAAGCCTGTTAGTGTGTTTCCAGAAAGAGCGAAAGTCATTTTTAGAGTGGTGGGAGGCCAACATGTCCATTTTTATTTGTGCCTCATGGTTTTGACACCACCTCAGTCTAGACTTAAATACTTTTCTAGATAAACACATTTCATCATATATTTTACCACACGTAGGTTTGCCACACATCTCCCACAAGCTAAACTTCTGTTTAGCCACTCGGTGCGACTGCGCCACGTGCCTATTCCAACCAGCGACAATCCTCCTCCTAGGTTTCACACTCTTACTGCTTATAATAGAAGATTCCCTCAGGGCATCTACTATCTGTTTATACAAACCGTCTATAACAATTCTATGGCTTATATCACAACACAGTTTATCATTACAGTTTTGAAGCTCGTATGGGAAGTCAATAAGTCTTAACCTTTTAAAACATTCATTTTGATATATTGTAGTTTGATTTTGTGACCTCTCTCCCCATATAACCTTGTTTTGACAAAAAAATTTATCACCTTTGATTGACAGTACATAATTAAAATTACATTCTATCACCAGTGGTATGTGATCTGACCAATAAACATCATAAAAAGCATAAATATTTTGTACCGAGTTTACAGCCGCTCTAGTTATTACACAATGGTCGAGCCATCTTCTCGATCCATGTGCATCACTAATAAAGGTATAGGTATCCGAGTTTATGCCTAACTTTTCAATATCAATACATAACCACTGCTGATCCGCACAGAAATTATCTAGTTCGTAGTAAAAACGTTCATAAGGATGTGTATTGAAGTCCCCCAAAACATACACACAATCTATACTGCAACTGTCAATAATGGCACTTACCGAACTTAGAGTATCTGTAAATTCCACTAGGTTATTTACCTCATCCGTAGGCATATATACACTCAGCACTAAAATTGATTTTTGGTCCATCACTATTTTAATCGCACATATACGTGAGCTGCTGCATTCCACCACGGTTACGTCACAAAAAGCACTGCGCCTCCACAACAATGCAACGCCTCCATACGGATGGCCTCTTATCAGGCCAGCCTGCGTGTCCATAGCCGACACCCCTGTGCAGCTGAAGTCATCACAAATAGTGTTGAGAAAGGGGATATCTTCCTGAGTTAGCCAAGTTTCTTGCAAGGCTATTATATCAATAGTTTTACATAAATCGCGTATGTTGTCAACGGAACGTTTTACGTTTTTGCAGTTAAATGTTGCAAATTTATATGTATGCATAACTATGTTATTTGTATTAGGCCGGCATCCTTTTCAGAAGTTACAATCTTACGTTTCATTTTGAAATTTATAAATCGACGAAAAATAATTCCTTTAGGCCAAATTTTCTCATCCAAAAATAGAGAAAGCTTGTTTTGTGGCACAAAAAATTTGTATGCGTTATAATCACACTCTCGTTTTATTGTAATTTTTTCAGGTTTTATAATTTCTTGTGTTTTACAGCGCACGTAGGCGGCTATGTCCGATTCGGATGTATTTTTATGTACATTCGTAATAAACAAGGGTGTATATCTCTCGGCAGCCTTAAACTTCTCCTCGGCCTCAACTAATACACTGCCACTTTTTCCTACAATATAGTTTCTAGCTTTACGGGTCTTTCTTTGTACTAACTCCCAGCCCTCACTTGAAGTAGTCTTCGTATTCGACTTTGTTAGTGCGGCATACGACTGAGATTCCTCTGTGCACTTGTCTACACACAGCTGATCGCGTATTTGTTTGTGATCGGTTGACTCATGGCGCTGCTGCGGCCGAGATAACGGACTTTTAATAATTATAGATTGGCTCCTACCGCCATTTTCCATACTGTTACAATTTTCTAGGCTTTTGGTATTTTGTAACACCTTACTATTATTATGAAACTTTTCATAACGCGGACTAATATCATTAGAAAAAAATATTTCACTATTGTCCTTAAAAGATTCGTCCAAGTTCGACAATGCTATTGGACCGCTATCACGGTATGCACCCCTCTTTAAATTTATTTTAGCGGCTGAAAAGGGGGGTGAGCTACCATGAGGTTTTAAGGCTTCTTTTTTCACGACTTCTAGTTGTTCAAGCGTCACATATGACGCTTTAATAATCTCGATTTCGCTCCGAACAAGTGCCAAGTCCTTAAGCAGCTTCGATGTGTCTAGGTGATCAAATGATATCGGCGGAAGTTTTTCTAGGTCACGCGCCACAAACACCGGGAGAACATCGGGATCGGTCACTTTGAGAAACGAAATAATATCATATAAAATGCGATTCTCCTTTCCTTTTCCTTTGCGAATAATTTTATGAAAATCCGTTGGAACAGATTCAAAAAGTAACTCTTTAGATTCTTTTATCTGCTCGCCCGAAAATGTTGAAGCACATATTTTCACTAATGTTTCTTCATCTGCTATCGATATCTTATTTTGAATATATGAAAGCAACTCGTCAATCACAATATTACAACTGTTACACTTTATTTTGCCCGACATTTTTAAAATGTACACATCGGATACGCCCGTCACTTACGGAAGAACGCACGCGACTATGGCATCTTCTACGGCAACACAGACAAAACAGCTATCGCGGCGGAAGAAATTCTACTCACCTAGTCAGCTTCCATTTTCCTCATGGTCCGGGGTCCCGATTACTTGAGATGACTATATCCCGATGTAAATAAACGCAAGATTTCGGCCACCTCAAATATCTTATCCAAGTGAGAGATAGTTACAGAACAACTTTAGACACAATTTGAATCTTTTCACTGAATTACAATATTGTGAGAACTTGTTATTTATAATTTTTAATAAACACACAACACAAACCTCACAATCAAATAACATTTAAAAAAAATCAACAAACTCACTACAATTATTATACTCGTAGAAACTCAGTAATAAACTGTTAAATGTACACACTTTCAAATGTTAAAATGAAAAATCTTTTAAGAAAACGCAAACAAAATAGTAAACAATGACTTAAAATGGCTTCCTAGACACAACATTAAACAAATAAAACCTTACTAATCAAAAATGCATAATGTTCATACGTGATTTATCAGTTTTTACGTCAATTTTTTTTAGTCGGATTATAGTAGTAGGAAGTAATCGGCCACACGAATATTTCCGATTACTTCCGAGTCCCTACAACTCCGGATATTCATAGGTGTGTGCGTTCGCGAACTGTGTATGGACACCAAAATTACTACACACATGCGAACAAAATTCCTGCCAGACGACACGGCAGCACATTGAACTCAATGTTAGTGCGCCAAATGCCTGGCAAACATAATGTGCTTACAAATAGGTGCTATTATAAAATATTAGGCGTTTTTTAAGTTATATTTTGTTTATTCATTTATTTACTATTAATTAAAGTCATCTAAAACGTACGAATGTTTTATTTAAATATCTGTGAATGGCAAGTAAAGCACTGCATTTCTGCCTTTAAAGAGCGCACGCCCCTGCAGTCCTATAATAAATAATACTAGCCGACCAGGAAGATGTTGTTTTGCCGTATATATTATCATTTAAAGGTTGAAAAAATTGATTGCAACCAATTCTCTGATCCACTGAATATGTAAAAATAATTTTCATAAGAATCGGTCAAGCCGTGTGTGTGAGTGTGTCCCCGAATACTATAACACGAGGATTTTGTAATATATTATTATGTATTCTATTGTCTTTTTCTGGATATCGAGATATGAACTCATTGAATACAGTCACTATTCATAAGTGTACAGTATACAAAATTCGTCCAAAACTTTCATTTCATTAGAGAGCGAAACACAAAATTTGAGCATTTGAAATCCACTCGCAGTCAACATCGTCGCATTTTTGTAACTACTTCGTAATTGGATTCCGGAAACACTAATTGAGTTCTGGTTTGATTTGGAATTCATTTTAATTTCGTTCCACAGCACAAAATATAACGTTGTAAATGTGGCGTTCCATTCAATATGAAAATCATTCTGCACTGCGAACACACTCTGCATGGGTTCTAGATAGTTTGTTTTAGATTAACGCGCAAATTTTTACCGTTCGACTACAAAATAGTAGATATTGCCCGCTACTTCGTGCTTACAAGAAACCGCGGAACCGTACATTTTGCCGCTACAAAAATTAGCCATACAAACAAATGTTTCCTCTTTAATTATAATGTTTTATAAGTGTGTGGTGTGTATATGTGAAAAAGACGGATGTATTCTGTCGTCTCCTGCGCACACTTGTTATCGATGAAGGTGGAGAACTCCGAACTAACGGCGGCGGGGGCAGACGGCCTGTGACCACTATTGAAGACGGACGTGTATACGAGTGTGACGTAAGGGGTCAATATATCAATCTGTTTAACCTCTTTTAGTTTTTATTATTTTTATATGTTTGAATTTACTTATCGTGTTTTGAAAGGTCTATATTTAAATGTTTTGAGGATTCTATCCACAATCTTATAGGATGACGAACACAAAGAATTCTACAATTAGTATAGCAGTCTTACAGTTGATAGGTCTACTCTGTTACCACAATAGTTAACACGTAAGAATAAGAAACCTTCCGTATTGCTATACCCCCTTACTAATAAACGCTGTCATAAGCTTGGAATAGTTATACCGTGTTTTGTCTTCTTCTATCGAATTAAAAATGTCACTTGTGTGACGGGAACAAAACACTGTATAACTATTCAAAGCTTATGACAGCGTTTATTAGTAAGGGGGTTAGTGTTTAGTAAAATTTTTGAATAAAACATTGAATTTATGAGGGTATTCATCAAAAAACGAAGTAGACGATAAAAGTGGACGACAGGCTTTGAAAATTCAGACTTGAGACGTAAGGTTCTATTACGACATTCCCGAAACAGTTTCACAAAAAAGGCATTTTTGTTATTGTTGAGCAGAGGGCTGGTCACATTAGCATAATGGCGAATTAGCCCCCCCCCCCCCCCATGCCTCCTGCGGGCAAATGGATGACGGGAAAATTTTTCCGGCCGCTTAACTTCGTGTTATCATTAATTATGGGGGAAAAAAGATTTTCGGACGGTCTAATTACGAGACTGGAGTGCAGTATGAACAATTTACAAAAAAGTATTCGTATTATTAGTGAATAAAAATATATTTACTTAATAATAATATGATAAAGACAAAAGTTTGTTTCTTTCTTTGTTTCCATCGAATAGGCTCCGAAACTACTGGACCGATTTTGATGAAATTTGACACAGATATAGAGTAGACCTCTACTTTTTTTGCGGAAAAATGTACGGATTCTGCGAAATTAACTTTTCGTTTTCGCGGGCAACATCTAGTTATTAATAAAATAACTTCGTAACAGTCGTTTTGCGTAGAACATAATATGAAAGCGTAGTCCATACGCAAGCGTAGTCCATACGCAAGCGTAGTCAGCTAGGTCAGCTAAAACTACAAAATAATATAATACCAGAACATATTGGCAACCATTTCATTGGTGTCGTCTCTAGTTTTTCAAATGGAATTCTAACCAACTCCTTTACAAAAGAGGTACTTATTTAAACGACGACATTAACAGTTCCTTTCTCTATTTAAACTAGTTATACGAGTATTAATATCTCTTGGTGGGTAACACAGCATGTTATTGTTTAATTTGTGTGCGATAAAACAGTACTTTCAAATTGAAAACTATAACCGTAGCCCAGAACATGGTCCACAAACATCCCAGTCCTCGCCACTTTTCAGTGAGAGTGTGAAGACGTGTAATCGCAGAAAGACAGATAAACGGACAGACAGAGCAAAACTATAAACGTTCCTTGAGTATCACGAAACCTTAAAAACAGTTTGTATAGTAAATATATATAAGTAAATTCTTTGTCATAGACTTATTAAAAATATAACCAAATTACATGCTTCATTTACATCCCCATCGACTAAACATTATAATCAATGGTTGTTACGTTGCGCAAGTGATTTTTAATAATTTTATTTTAGAAATCGTGTCGAAAAAATTCTCATATACTTACAATATCAACATACCTATAGTACGTACATACCTCAGAATTTAGACACAATACCGTCACATTTCTTTTGATCTACTCTTTACAAAACTGCAAAGTGTAGTCACTTTTTTGGAGTTTGCTAAACACTATGCTTAGTGCCAAGGGGTCGAGCCCGTTTGAAATTGACCTTCAAAATAATTTCATATGACGGTCCTCCTCCATGAGTCTTCTCTATCACACGTCAAGCGCAGGTGAGCATAGTGGGGCACTCTGTGGCGAGACCGGCGGGCAGAGTGGGGCACTCGCACGACATCATGTTACACATAATACACATAGGGCTATCACCAGTTTCTATTAACTGCAAATACAACTGATACACTTTATGTAACCTAAGAATATTCGTGGAACTTTATGACAGAATATATTAAGCTTGCCTACGCAATCATACCTGTTCGCGCCAAAACGCGACGTTAATAAACTGGTCACACAGACCGTTTAAATCCGCCAATCACGCACGAGTATTGGCTGTCTGTCCTCAAAGCGCTGTCAAGAGAGTGATGACACTTGCTCCTGAGATTTCGCCCGCGCCGGAAGCACATCCCGAATTACACGAAACTAGTACCCGTGACGCGTCTGCGCATCTACATTGTGAAATCCGAATATCTAAACTCAGCTCGCTAGCGACACGCGATAAACTACCGATAAACTCCGCTCAGCTGTGTAGTGCCTGCTGCAGAGAAGATTTCGCCCATATTTGAACTGCCGCTCCAGCCCACCATCAAAGGTCAGTGCTAGATTCTAGCTTTCTCCAAATAATCCTAAATTCTCAGGCCAAAACCTCCTAATCTCCGCGTTTACCTATACCTACTCAGCTCATAGTCACGTATGCGCACATTCGCGCACACAATACCTTTTCAGAAATTATTAACTTGATTGAGTATAATATGCTAAGCTATACTGAAAATATAAAACAGAACAGAATATAATTTTAACTTAAAAATATATGGTTATTTAAAATTTGTGAATTCTGCTTTGAATATTTTCTAGGCCCCATTTGCAATCATTAACATACGCTACGTGTATTTATGTGACAATATAGTTATTATTAAGTAGCCTGCATAAAAGTTAACATAACCATAATCATAAAAAGGCAGCCGGACAATTCCGTGATTTGGGCTGCAGCTGCAAAAACGTTGCCAAATCGCATAAAAGTAAGTGCGGCCCTGGCACAGCGCGGCGGTGGGCGGCTCCTCGCGAGTGGTGCTAATGGACATTAGCCGCTAATTAGTGAGGCTTCCACATGTGGGGATATCAGAGCGGCAATTCTAGTGATTGGCCCGAGTAGCGCGCAGTTAGGTCTATTAGACCCGGGCCGTTTTAAAATAAGAGTATTTTCTAAAAAAATGTGACTTTGCTAAACTTCTCCGTAGCTGCAGCTAAGACTCTGTCCAGAAAGTGCGTAAGCCTGCGTAAACCTACGCACGTAGAGATTCTATCTTATTACAACAAAATGTCTGCCGGTCTATCTGTGATGCCAACTTGGGACTTTTTCCCTAAATTTAGGGAGAAAAGGTATCTGAAGGGGTTAGTAGGGGATTTTTATGCTTGTTTTATTTAAATTTGCAATTGATTTGCTTGACGATAAGTAATATAATATACTATTATTATTTAATTACAGCTGACCTATCACTTATTGGTATAAAAAATGTATTGTATAAAAAACAAAATTCTTATTGCAAGCGTCTACCTGTTGCCAACTTGCCATCAAAGAATCACGCCAAAAACGTCAAAAATTTCACGTTTGTTGTGTCTAAGGAGGGTTCCGTTACTATCAACGCGTAATAGGTTTTTCAAATTACTTCAAAAGTCATAGTCCGGTTTGGTTCAAAATAATTTTCCCTTAGTTTTAAGCATTATAATATATCAGCATGGAAACTTACAAGTTTAACCTATAATTTAGAAATCTACTCTACAACTACTCGAAAATTTTGAAAAAAAGTCATGTATGAAATATTGACTCTATTTTAAAGCGCTATTCAACGTTATGCAACACAATGGGGTACAATGAAAAAATATATTTCATCCCCACTTCTCATGTATGGAGAGCCACCCTCAAAATATAAAATTATTATGTAAAAATTTTAACTGTCTAGCTATCAAGGATCATGATCTTATGAGAAATAGCCTGGTGACAGTCATACAGTTTTTACCCTCTAGATACCTACGAAATAACTTATAGTCTGTAAGTGTTAAAAAAAGCAGTGAATCATGCATACAAATGTCAAAATTGACGCATTAGCTGTGATTACATTAATTTACCTATTAAAGTGAGCCATTTTGACATAGTATGTACGCATGATTCACTGCCTTCATAACGCGAATAGGCTAAAGTATAGACTTTATATAACACGAATAGGACGCGACTACGTCATTCAATGTGCTGCGTACAGTGCAACTAATTTGTTAATGCCTTCGGCAATCATCGTTTTTTTTTCTACGGAAATGACGTATGTTGGCAACCATGTGTGGGACTTCCGAAATATATTAGCAAAGTAGTTTTACTGTATAAAGTATCTTTATAGGTATGTTTTTCTAAATAAGTAATACTTACATATTTGGTATGTAACTTTTTTTATTTTTAACGGTACCTATATATTTTATCGTACTATTTTATGAAGTTTCTATGAGGCATAAGTACTTTAATAATTATATTTGAGAGTCTTCGCATGCTAGGTAAAATCCACGGGAACCGTACTAATTGTTTTAGGGAGAAATATTTTTTTGAAACTTGGCAACTCGATCTTACTACGCTTTCATTGCACTCCAAAATACAGGGGATGACACTTTTGACTATTTCAAATCGATATCAATTGTGTGTTGAAGGTTTTAATAGAAGTTGTCTTCAGAAAAAAATGGTTTTGACAAAACATTGACAGCACAAAATTTCGGAACACTCTGTAAAGTAAAATTTCACTGGTGTGAGTACTGTGAAAATGCCAAAATTACCAAATGCCAAACGGTGTCAACCAATCTGGATGCTGTGTGAGGAATGAACTGAATACTTCTGTCTCACTCTGAATCATACAATCGGAGCGAGAAAAACATTTTTCTTTCACTTCGTGTCTCGCGCGTACTCGAGGTAGCTGCGTATTACAGCGTAATTGCTGCACCTATTTGAGTCAGGAGCGGACCGAGCGGAGCACCTATACGTGTAGTATGGGCATACCCACAACCCCAACAGCCTTGTGAATTTTCTGACGTGAAAGGTCTATTAATTTATAATCAAAATAGGTTCAGTGGGTAGTAGTATTGGTATTGTTAACCTTTTGAGTCTTACCTGGTGCTTTTTACCTGCTGGTCATACTTATATTATTGTTAAAATACATATTTATAGAGTGGATTTAGTGTTAAGCGGACCTTTAGTCAGGTAGATTGAAGAAAGCGCAAAATGTATCACCTCTCCATAAATTTTCAGCCCTTTTTTATTTACTAACCAACAGATTTAAGAAAAAATAATACTTTGATTGAACCGATAGGAATTACTCCTGCCGATGTTATATAATCTATAATTTGTGTATGTTTCTATACTATATATGCATATATTTTTTATTTAATTAATTTATAATCTTAGTTGATGTTAATTTGTTTAAGGTCCCTATATTGAAAGCTTATTTTTTTTACAACATAAAATAATTTTTTTGCTAAATAATCGAAAAACTTTCTCGCTCACTCCGCGCGTTAGCTTTTAATTAACATAATATTATAAAGAAAATAATACAATTCTTTTTTTAAATTCTAATAACCATGTTATGAAGGAAATAATAAAATCAAAATTTTCGGGCCACATCTTCTTTTGAGAGCTGGATCCGTGCCTGAATCAACCAAAGCGGTTTAATAGGTCAATTTTGTACGATACGCGCATAGCTAAAATAATACGCACGTAGCTCCTGGACGCAATGTATGGTCTAACAGTCTCACCTCCCCGCAGGATTTCTAGACATATTGCAGCCGCAGCAGTTCGAGACATTGTTTAGAAATAAATACGATTGATTTATTTTAAGACGCCTACTTCTTCTTCTTCTTCTTTCAAAATGGCTTTGTAGTTAATCGCCAATGTCAGAGTGTGTCGACGAAGACTCTGCCATATGAATTGATTTTATGGAAAAACAAGGGTACAGTGAACTAAGTAAAGTCTATTGAAGAAACTAGAACCTAGAACAAACACAAACATTTAGGATTAATGCCACACACCTTCTAGTCTAATTTTGTTAGATTATAGTATGTACATTAAGTTTGAATAAAAGGGGTATTTACAAAACAAACATATTAATAGGGCGAGGAATCGTAGGAGGGAGGGTTGACGATCCTCATATTGCAACAACATAAAACCTATTATACCCTATATTTTATGTCCCGACGGTCTGCAATTACATCCAGTAAAAATTCCTTAAAATTACCTGTGCTCGAAATTCGCCCACAATAGTTCACATTATTTTTTAATTTGAACTTTAAAATGGTTTGCCTCATCGATAGAAAAAAAAAGTTGTAGCAGATTGAGAAACGTTAACGTGTAACAAAATTGTACGCAAATTGTACCTAACAAACTAATCATATGGTATGGTAGTCTGTGTTAATAATCTGAGGTAGTGTGTGTTGCTGTTTATATATCTGTAAGCATTATTTAAAAAATTGTTAGCTTTCTGCACATCTCCGCATAAACTTTAACTGTGTCAAATTTTATACTCCTCCGTTCGCACAATTCACGTAAAACTGTACTGAAAGCTTTTGCTTCAGGTATTATTACAGTAATATTAGGTATATTATATTGATATAACTTATAAACAGTGCAGACAGGACTTTTTCTAAATACAAATAGAAATAAATAAATGTGTAGCTTTGTATAATACATAATATAATACCGTAATAGCTGCGGGCAAAGCTTTGTCATTTAGAATCACGTTTCAACATATACAACCCTACAGCAAAGACTTGTTATATTTTTGTATATTTTAATTTTAAAAACTGCATAATAGCAAGTCGGCCTCGCCCACCGAGAGTTCCGTATAAATAGTTCAGGAATCGAGTCTCGTATTTTTTTTTACTGATTCAAGGGAGCGTAGACCTGAGTATACATATGGATTTAATTTAAACTCCATACCTCCACGCGTCCCCGAAATAAAGGGTTTTGATTCTTGTCAGACAGATAGACGGACAGACTCCGTCAGTCCGGACGGACGAACGGAGGGATCGGTGAATGGCCTGACAGACAATAAAGTGATCTTATAAGGGTTCTAGGTACGGATAACGGAACCCTAAAAAATTGTAGTATTAAAGTAAAATATTATTTTTATAGTGCATACAATTTCACGACGTATTTTTATTTGCATGAGAACACACGTAGCGAAAATGGAAAATATAATCGAATTATTTTCCAATTAGTTAAAAATACATTGCTCGGGGTATTTTTCAACAACCGCCTGAAAAGCAGCCAAGTGCGAGTAGGGCAGCACACAGGAGGGTTTTTTTTTGTAATCTCATAGCGAGGTAGAGAGGAGAGTTAAATTCTTTTTGTGAACTTGTCAATAGTAATTATAGGCCGTTAGATAAGAGTTGGCGCCTACACATGTTACGTTGTGTGCTGTCTATGAATAATCACGACGTGCCACGTCACGTATAACGTAACCTATTCGTAGTCAGCACACAACGCAACAAGTATGCATGTTGGAGGCGACAACTCTTATCTAACGGCCTATGCAGGTCATTTATATTTTCTTCAGAAATAGAATATATCGTAGGTATTTTAATATCGAACCTTTAATTATTTATTGATAAAAAATTGTAACAAATTAAAAATGTTGCAATATGTAATCACAAAATTTCGAAAATATCATATTTTATGTATAAATATTAATAAGTACTATTATTTCTACCTACTAAACTACCTACAATATAATTACATATTATATTAAATTTTTAAGATATATAGCCTAAAAAATTGTTTAAGATGCATCACAATTATATCACAATATTCAGGTTTATAGACCACTGAACCCTAAAAATATAATTGCTATTACTGTTATGGTTATTAAACACATCTACTTTGATCGATATCTCGACATTATTCATATTATATTCAATATATTTTGTATATTGAATAAAATATTTTTAAGCGAATAATTTTTCCATTTCACTAAAATAATTAATTAATTTTCTAATTTAAAATAACTTTATATATATATTAATATTCTCACTAGAGCGCGAGCGGCTACATTTGGGTTACAGAATTGATGTCAATTATTTTGCACGAACTGAGTATAATTAAGTACTCACCAAGTTGCCACCAGCTGACTTCGGTATCATCATCAACGCGCCGCTGCTTGGTAGCAAAGATCCTGTAAAAAGAAGAAGAAGAAGAAAGGAAGACCCTGGAAGCTTAAAATGTAGAGAATATATAGTTTATGGATACTGGACTAGTCATAATAGATCAAATTAATTTGGACTCGTAACTAATATTCTTTATTATATAATAGGCTTTTATGTACAAACACTAGCTTTAGCCACAAGTACCTAAATCAAGATAAAATACACAGCTATATTACACCCGTAAGATATAATTCTCTAGAGAAAGTGTTGTATGAATATTATAATGTAATCCAGTAAACAAATGAATACAACAGTAGTAATTTTAGTTTTTTATTCTCATTCAGTATTCTGGAGTAAATAACTGACGAGGTATATATTCATATACATATATATAAGCAGATGTCCTCATATATGTCATGGGGTACTCATCCCAACTTACCTGTCCGGTAGTTGTGGATAGTATACGGGTATGCGACCCCGGCTTCCCTAGCTATTACTGTCCTATCCCTTGCCCTCCTGGGCGGTAATATCCTACATTTCCTATTTCCCACTCTAACTTACCAATCTTCCTCTCCACACCACCTATCCTTCCCTTTCCCTATTCCTACCCTCTCCACCAATCCGTGGAAACGCAATGGATAATCATTAAAATAATTTAATTATCCAAAATGGCGGCGATGAGGTTCACCACCCATCACGTCTCGTTTCTCGCGGAGGTGAAAAGTGAACCATCGAGAGCCGCTTCGCTATGTTGAATGTAAGAGGAGGAATGGATGGTAAGAATGAAAGTGAACGAAGCGAAACGAGTATGTAAGGATCGTAGCATGTGGCAAAAAGTGGTCTCTGCCTACCCCTTTACGGGAAAAAGGCGTGATTATATGTATGTATATATGTCCTCACTGACTGACTCACTGACATATGGACGCTCGCACAGCCGTAACTGCTAATAAGTAAAAACGTGAAAAGAGATGTTCAACAAATGTATGAGGCCTGGGCCAGCCCTATGTACAGTATATGTAAATATAGCTACGTAATATAGTACCCGTTTCCTATTCTTTATTTTGTTTAATTTCACTTCGTTTCCATGTATATTTAAATTAACTTCGTCAAGGAGAGCAACACAAAGTAAAATAAAACATGGCGGATCAGATCAGAATTAACTAAAGAATGTCATTTTGTCAATGACATGACTTTTGACAAAGAAAGACGTATGACATTCAAGACGACGTTTCTTCATAAAACTGTCTACTACGTCAAAAGTCAAGTCAAAACAACTGTCATGGCCGCCCTTATAAACTGTGTTCTCGCAATAAAAAACTCTTCAAATAATCATTTTTGTACGCATGTGCCCTTCTTCAAATTAATTTTTTCGTATTTTTATGACATTCCCATATTTTTTTCCTATTTACCTATGTAGTGTACATAGAACTGGCCCAAAATCAAACATCTCTTTTGGACAGTAGTTTAATTTACAATGTAGACGCGCGCTAAGAAGGAATTTTGAAAAATTCAACCCTAAGAGGAGTGAAATAGGGGTTGAAAGTTTGTATGAAAAATCTTAAAATCTGCACCGATTTCGATAAAAATTAAGATTCATTTAATTATTTTGTATATTTTAATTTTAATAATATTGCGAGTTTCTTACGCCGGTTCTTCTCGCCGGGCTAGTTTCCGAACCGGTGGTAGGCATCATGTAGGACAATTCTATAAGTGTTATATTATAACCTACATGGAAATAAAAAAAATTGTTTTGAGTTTATATCTTTCAGGGGTTATTAGAATTCACCCGCTAAGGGTATAAAATAAGAGTTAAGTTTGTATGAAAATAAATTAAAATCTATCCCGATTTCCATGAAATTTAATATCCGAGGAAATAAATAGAAATTATTAAGTAGGTATGTATTTTATAGTTTTTTGAAATTTGTCATCTAAAGCAGTGAAATGGGGGTCCAAAGTCTATACTCTATGTCCTATGGTATCGACAGCTGGTCGGATTAAGCTGAAATTTGCCACGCAGATAGTTAATATCACCTACAATTCCGGTAAAAAGTGTTTTCAAAACACGTACCTCACGGTCCTGCAATGGGGACCCACGCGGACGAAGTCACGCGCAAAAGCCAGTTAGTAATGAAAGCACTATAAGGTTTGGTAAAATCAATTACGGAAACTTTAGGTACGTCATATACTGCTTGTGTAAAGACGTTTAGGCAAAAAAAAAAAATTTGAAACTCGTGGATTTTTTTTATACAAAATTAAATTATGTTGCAGGAAATTACATATTATTGCATTATATCGACCACGCGCGTACAGCTGTTCTGATATGAACTCGAATGACCTTTCCTGGTTATGCAATATGTATCGCTGTCTCTGTCGTGCTACATCTGCTGTCCTTGTCGCGCGCGGATCTTTATGCAAAAAATTTAATTTCTTGCAATATTTTAATTTAATAATTTTAGTTTGTATTTTTTTTTACACGGGTTTAATTTTTTTTTTGCCTAAACGTCTTTACACAAGCAGTAGATCACGTGCCCGAAGTATTCGTAATTGATTTTACCAAACCTTATATAAAGCTTCGTTCATAATATCACTGGGGATCAATAAAATAGTACCTAATAAGGTTACTCCAATAAAGCTTTTATGACTAAAATAGTCCTGAGTTTGAAATTCTAACTGTACGAGTATAATAAATTGAAAGACCTATTTTCAGAAGACTTTGACTTCTAGAAATGTCTTTAGATCTACGCTAAAGTTTTTGATTGATTGATTTCAAGTAACTTTAGAAAGAAACCTGATAAGTTCTCAGTAAATTAGGGCATTACGTAAACCGAATGTAATCATCGAGTTTGTAAGGCAGTTCAGCAGTTACTATTGCTGCGGAGCCCGTGTCCCGTGATGAACTTGTACTTACTCGTGCGCCGTGGAGACGTAGTAGGTGTTGTAGATTAGGTAATCAAAATAAATAAAAATATGAAAGTTTTTAGTATTGCGATGAGTGTAAATTACACTCATAAAAAAGGATATTACATTAAAAAAGGAAGTACTAGCTTTTTTCCGCGGCTCCGCTCGCGTAAATACAGTATCCCACGGGAACACTTTACTTTTTGGGGATAAAAAGTATCCTATGTTTTAATCCAGAGCGTAAACTACTACCATCCTAAACTTAATCGAAATCCGTTCAGTAGTTTTTGCGTGAAAGAGTAACAAACATCTATCCATGCATCCATACTCACAAATTTTAGTAGGAAGTAGGATGAGCTACATTTAAAATAATTGTTATGAAGTCACATCGATGAATGTGTATTTGTAATAGGTATTAGGTCTACCTAATCTAGGTATCTATACCTATGTGTATAATAAAAAAATTACATATTAAATGTAATAATAGTATTAACGCATTAAATATATTTCCGTTGTCTGGCACCCGTAACACAAGTTCTTCGGTTAGGTTATAGTACTTAGCACGGGGCCAGATTCTGGTTTGAAGCATTAATAGATATTTTTATTATTTCTATTAAGGGGTTCGGGGAGACTAAGGGGGAGCAGAGGACACTAGGCCCATCCTCTACATAGAGATAGAATGGACCGCCTGTATTACGTATGATAAGGAGACCTATGGGGGCCAAAGAGTTGCAGGGAACCTAGAGGAGCTAGGGGGTCCACAGATACAATATCGGATACGCACGGAATGCAATATCGTTATCTGCATCCGAATAATTGCATCAGCTGTGACTAGACCGCCGCACGAATCACCACCGCAATCCGCATTGGGTATTGTGCGTCCAGATTGTATGGATCTGTGCCTCGGTTATTACCTACATGTTGGCTTCACTGTATTCGGTTGGCAGAACATTATTCCCGAATATCAAGTTCACAATTTGTCTGCAGAAAATTATTTATACAGTAATGGCAGTGCACACTCTAGTTACGGATGTTTTATAGGAATCCGTGACTTTAGTCAGTCCCGCTGTGATGCGCTGAGGTCTAAGTATTTTTTATGTAATGTTTTCTTTGATGTCTTTGAAGTGAAAACTATTTTAGCGG
Organism: Glaucopsyche alexis; assembly: GCA_905404095.1. NCBI lineage: Eukaryota > Metazoa > Arthropoda > Insecta > Lepidoptera > Lycaenidae > Glaucopsyche > Glaucopsyche alexis. Next base: position 728,221 of record FR990053.1, read on the forward strand.
CGTTGTGCACTTTTCTTAGGATGGATAAAAATTATAAACTCGCGTCAGGACACCTTGACCTGATCGAAAATTCGTAAGATGCAACGTTTGCTGTCCTTAGTTCCTTTACACGAGCATGAAACTATTTTAGCTCATACCTAGATGGTGGTTTTGTTTTCGCTTCCGCCGATACTCTGGAGTGCAACCCATTGTTTTTAAAGTGAAAACTCCTTTAGCGGCGTTGTGCACTTTTATGGGATAGATAAAAAAAATCCACATAAATTATAGTACTTTAAACTTTTATACTGATCAATAAAGCAATTCGTGCGAAATTATTATACCTATAACATTCCAAAATATTTAAAAAAAAATGTACAACGTTTAATGTTAAATTTTTCACTTCTGCATGAAGCTTTCACTTCTGCTTCAGAAGTTGCATTCCGGGGAATGCAACCCGTGTTTTTGTTATGTGCACATTCTCACTAATTTAATATTATAAATGTGAATGTGAGTATGTTTGTTTGTTTGTGACGCTTTCACATAAAAATTTCCAAACCGATCATCATGAAATTTAGCACAGATACAAGATATAAGGGAAGGACATAGACTACTTTTTAACGCACGTAAATGTACGGTTCCCGTAAGATACCGTATTTACGCTTTCACTATCGATCGATATCACCGATCGTCATGAAATTTGGCACAGATATAGAGTAGATCAAGGGGAAGGACTTACGCTACTTTTTATCGCGGGAAAATATACGGTTCCCGTGGGATATTGTATTTACGCGGGCGGAGCCGCGGGATAAATATTAAAATATGTCAGCTTCAGACGTCTTAGTGAGACAATGAAAATAATATGATATTGGATTGCAAATAGAAAACATAGATATTTCGTTTTAAATTCAGCTTAAATAAAATTATGTTTTCAAAAATATGTTTTATCTTTTAGTTAAAAATAAAGAAATATAATTTGCGTAGTCAGGTTATAGTTTTTAGGGTTCCGTAATTAATCCGAAAGGAAAAAACGGAGGAAAAAACGGAACCCTTAACTTTGTTGTCCGTCAGTCTGTCTGTCAAGACCCTTTTTCTCAGGAACGCGTGGAACTATCAAGCTGGAATTTATATCAAATGCTCAGGTCTACTGTTCTTTGGAGCTATTAAAATTCAAACTTCTTAGCCAACGTAATCAAAAGATACAGCCGTTTATGCCGCAAATTTTCCACACTCGGAATGGAATCAAAATCTACGTAGTAGTTTAGGTCTGGATTAAAACATAGGATACTTTTTATCCCGAAAACATAGTGTTCCCGAAGAATACTGTATTTACGCGGGCGGAGCTGCGGGCAACGGCTAGTATAATAATAAAACTACTTTACCATTTTAATATTAAAGACCCCAGGCTGTGCGTACTTCACAGCAATTTTACGTGTCCATTTGAATTAAAAATTTTGATGAGACGACATTCTGAATGATAAGCAAACTCGAACATACTGTGTAAATAAAAGAGAGATGCCAAATTATTACGTCTAAAAACAAAATCGTCAGTACCTAATTGAAACAAACGGTTTGTTGAAAAATAATTTCCATAATTTTCTTTGAGATCTTTCGGAATACGTAATTGTTCGTTTTTGTTTTTTGTGCGAAAAGAAATTAGATTTGCAACCCCAAAATGGTTTTTAAGAGATCCCTCTCCGCACTTGTAACAATATTTACGTTATCTTTCAAAGTAACTTGAATTACTTTTATAGAAGCAATTATTATAACCTATCAGTAGTAGCCGCCACTTTCGTATGTTCCATTTTTAAACTGTTTTATTTCGCTCGCCCTATGGTTTATGTTTATTAAATGGTTTAATTTAATAAAAACAATCTGAACTTCGCAAAGTGCTTCCAAATATAAATATAATATTATTATGACGATAAAATTATACTACCGGTTATAAAAGTATCGTAGTACGGTAGGAAAGCGCCAAAAGCTATCTATAAACTACCTTATCAGATTATTTATGTACGACATCGGAAATACAGACATTAGCAGGCCAAATGGGTTCCGCTGTCGACACGGAGTGCACATCACGATGACTATTGGCTATTGGCTCCGATTCCGTCGAAGCCCGCAGCCAAATAAGCCTTGTCATACCTTATTTTATTGCAATAACTGGATTGTTGTTTATAATTCAGATAGTGACTGTCGTTTGGTTTAATTATACAATTTTCTGCCCGCCAAGTTTGCTGTTTAAAAGTATTCGGTAATATGGTAGTGGTTTGGTATGGGATACGGGTATAACGCGTTTCCATAAAAAGACGGATAGAGTGACGACTGACGACACAATATTAAGTTTATATTAATAATTGTAAATATCGTAAGATTATAATATAACTAGCGATATTGTAAACTGTCGAAAGATTGTGAACAGAAACATAAGGTTTAGGTACAAATTTCAATTAAACGCAGTAGTTTTCGTAGTACATTTATAATCTTAAAAAAATAATGCGATCGAACGCATCTCGATCACTGAATTTTTTTACATATTTTTTGGTGATTGTAAATTGATGCCCTGTTGAAATTAACTCATGTATTTACATAATATATAAAATTGTGTTGAAAGGAATCTGTGATTACCCAAAGAAGTGAAGTTCAATGATAAAGTACTTAGTGTTAGTCAAGAATCAAGACTGACCAATCAGGGACTACCTTCGAACAGTTGATAATTTGACGCGCGACAGACTGTAAACAGTTTCAGTTCGATAGGTTTTAATGAGACGAAGACGATGAATAATGCATTACATAATTATCATTCTTGGATTCACAATCCTTCGAAAATTTACAATACCGCTAGTAGTTACATTATAATCATATGGTATTCAAAAATTTACGGTGCTATTATAGTTTTAAGTTATACTGTACTGCATACCTAAATGATACTGATACTGATATTGATCGTAATATTATAAAAATACTTCATTTTTATCAGTCCTTCTCTTTACGTATAGACATTATACATACTTACCTAAATAATTTAAATCGGTTAATTTTCGCCCAAACAAGTTTCCAATTACTGTCGCAATTTGTATTAACGAGTTGTCGTCTTCCCTTTAATTTACAATCTTTACATGAGAAACGGTTTCATCTTACCAGAAGTCCAATTCTCTTAACCATTTTCGATATAATCCCGTTTCGGTCCCCGCGGTGACTCCTTCCCGTACGCGTCAAAATGTGCGCAAGCGAGACAGCCTGAAAATCCAAACGGCATTAAACCGACAATATTTACGAGAATTGCGCCCCAGGTCGAAAGGTTTTCTAAACCCGACACAGGCGTCAAGGTGACTCCTTTTATCCAATAAACGAATTAATGTGTAACAATTTACGCAAATGTAGGTGAGCGTCTTATAAAATGTTTAAATGTGTAATAAAACACCAAAATAGGTTAAATGCCGACAAACGTTAAGAGGTATACCGTATCTAGTGCCTCTAGAGCAGTCTTTCCCAAAGTGGGCGATAACGCCTCCTCGTGGGCGCTGGACGCCTAGAGAGGGGCGGTAAGGGGCCCAGAAAAAATTGAGGGGGCGCTGATGTAAGCAGTATTATTATTGCTCAATGTTGACTATTGGTTAATTTTGAAGAGATAAAAAATACTCTCCAGGCGAGACTATATTATTGAGGTTTTCTGGTGAAAAAAGATGCGCTACAAAAGAACTGATTTTCAAAGTGGGCGTTAGACGGAATAAGTTTGGGAAACTCTGCTCTAGAGTCTAGTGGGTGGATGCGTGAACATGACATAAAAATGCCTGGTGTGTAAAGTCAACAGACTTGACGGGGTTACTTTAGTGTCAAGAAATTATTTTTTCTGTGAAGTTATAGAATGTAAATGGTTGTTTATTTCTGGAAGTAAACTGGAGCTATTATTTCGATTATTGAAAAATTTCTTTTGTCTAGCTATCACGGACGAATAGTGACTACTTAATAATAGGGTCCCGTGTTTTCCCTTTGCGTATGGAACCCTGAAATATCATACTGATATCACAGCCTATAGAACTATTACCTACAGTCGTCCAACGGACACGTCTAGACAGGGCAATCGTGCGGGGCGTGCGGGGTGAGAGAGGGGCGGTAGCGAGCCCAAGCTGCCATACACTGGCTTGGGACACGTCAGCCGGGGTTGACGCTTTTTAATTTGATTGTTTTAAGTGGTTTGCGACAATGTTTCGTTTGAGTTGTATGTAGGTACTTATTTACAATGGTCAATTATATGAACAGCTAAAGAAGATTAATTTTAATACAAATCCATGCGCCTGTTTCCCGTCAGAATTTTTAATAAAATTGTATCTACGTATGAGAATTTACTAACTACATCGTCAAATTCAACAATCGCAATCTAAAAACTAGTAAATCCAAATGTCGAAAATACCTTTCAGTTTCGCATTTGTAGCTTTTGCAGGGTTCGTAAATATCCGATATTTATAATAAATATCAAAATATCAGATATCTTTGATAATATATATATATCCGATATTTTTGATTTTTTGATATTTTCAAAATTACATACAAATCTCAAAGGTACTCTGATATGTTTTTTCGTAATAGTTGAATCGAAATAATTTGTATGTCTGATAATTTGAAGATAGGGAAGTAAAATTAAACTCATTTATTTATTATTGATATTAAAAGTTTTCAAATCAATTAAAAATCAACGATAGATACTTTTGAGTATCAATTTAAATAAACCATAAAACCATAAAATGACTTTTGTTTATAACCAGAAGAAAAAAAAGTGTATTAATTTTATCAGTCGAATTAATTTGACACATGGTATAAATGGTATAACAATAGTATAATAACAAACAAGGAATTTTCTTCCGAAAAACAGGGGGTCACGTGGGTGTCATATGCCGTAACCGTTACAAGCCGCGTCGACGGCTATGATTAGTTAATGTCATGTCAAATAGCAAGTTTTTGATGACCTAGGCTTGTGAAACTCTCGGAAAATAAGACCTGTGTTGATGTAAGATTTTTTACATTTAAAACATTCTTTTACATTTTTAAATATAAATATCAATTTTGATATAATATATCAAGCATAAATATCAATTGATATATATCATGATATATATACGATATATATCAATTGATATATATAATGCTAACCCTGAGCTTTTGTATACGCATTTGTATTTTTTATAATAAAACTCTTCATTAATACTTCTATATATATATTTTTTTTGTTTTATTCCTAGTACTCTACATACACATACTACGAATACCTACACAAAATGTAGAACAGATTATAATAAAACACATTATTGTGACAACCCTGCAGCAATGACGAATACCTACACAAAAGCGGCATTTCGCGCGACTTCAAACGCGTTGGACCACTGTATCTCTTTATTACACTGTGCTGATATTATAAATGTGAAAGTTTGTGAGGATGTATGGATGGATGTTTGTTCCTCTTTCACGAAAAAACTACCGAACGGATTTCGATGTAATTTGGTATGGTAGTAGTTTAGGCTCTGGATTAAAACATAGGCTACTTTTTATCCCGGAAAAGTACAGTATTCCCGCAGGATATCCGATACAAGATTTACGCGGGCGGAGCCGCGGGAAACAGCTAGCTTAATAATATAGTTTACAGAAGTGTATTGCAGTAGATAAAATTTTTTTACCACGAACACCATTCCACGCAGACGGATTTATTTATGTATGTACTCGTGTCTCGTACCTACCTATAACTAATACATATTTCCTTTTCAGTTGTTAAGTAGTACCTACCTAGTTGTTAGTGTTGTTACACACAAGTCGTGAATACAAAACAAATGGTATTTACATGTACGTTTTTACCCGACTACGGCGAATCCAAAAGGAAGGGTAACGTTTTTGTCAGTTTATGTATGTATGTTTGTTCCACCGTAGCGCCTTAACTACTGGGCCGGTTTTAATAAATGAGGTGTCGTTTGATAAATAGATTCGTTTTAGTAGCGCGGTTAAGATAGGCTTATTTTACGGCTAGACATAATTTACCCTGCCGGGTAATAGTTTTTTAATAATAGGCAAGCGGACTGATTTTTTTTTATTGCATAAATGAATAGTACTCTTAAATATGAGTAACTTCTCAGAAGAAACCGTATGTCAAAAGTCAATATTTTCAAAGGTACAGCGATTTGTATACAAAATTTCGCGAGTCTTTATACCAAAAAAATTTTTTTTTTTTGCGAAATTGGTAAACAAAACCACAGAATAAATAATAGTACCTAGAGGTACAGAAGAACCACTCTGACAAATGGTTTGCAGAAATAGGAACTCTTACTGCGATACGATAAGGTTCAATTCAGCTAACGCAGCGCTTGATTATCTACGATTATATTTACCTAGAAGTTGCGTCTCTTTCTATCGCGTAATTCTTATCCATTCTAATGACATTAGGGTTGACTCATTTTAGAAAATAATTAACCGACTTCCAAAAAAGGAGGCGGTTATACGTATGTATATATATATATATATATATATATATATATTTTCTTAATATTTAATTACAACATTTTTTTACATACTTTTTAGTACCTACCTACTGTACTTTACTGAACAAATTGCTTTCCAAATAAATCTAAGGTAGGTGTTAATAGTACTTTAATAATTGTAATAAATTCGCGCATACCTATAAGTATATACATACTTATGCGTAAACGTAACCGTTTTCGATACCTTCACGGCGATATTACTCAAAGAAGTTAAATCACGCCACCTTACTATTTCTAGGTACTTTTGTCAACAAATAACTCTTCAAATCGTATCACATCGGAATAACATAAGACGCGAACAGATAGTTCAGGTGGAGCCAACACCTAAACACTAAATATTGGTTAATTGCAGTAGTTCAAACTATATTATAAAATATTATGTTACGGTATTATAGTTATAACTGGCCGGGTGATTTTTACCTAACTTAAACACAGTATTGTCATATTATGTGCACCGATTATAAGGTATTAAATCAAATCAATAAAACATTGCGACGAACAAATCACGCATACGTCGCTCACTGCTCGCGCGCGAGTCCCTTTTAATTGGCCCGTTTAGGGAGGCCGCCGCACGTACTTATATTTTTGATACCTACACGGGGAGTGGGACAGGCCTGACAAAACCTACATCATTAGTTTACTCACATTATAATATACAAAAACATTCATTATGGTAAGTATGAACTTAAACGCACAAATATCGGAGATATTTACAAATATATTCCTGCGGCCGTATACTTTATACCTACTTAATACACTTTAATCCAATAGTGACGTCATTTGTGTGGCGATTTTAGTATGGACTATGGAGCGTTTTTAGGAGGCTCGCGAAATTTTGTATAAAAATCGCTGTACCTTTGAAAATATTGATTTTTGATATACGGTTTCTTCTGAGAAGTTACTCATATTTAAGAGTACTATTCATTTATGCAATAAAAAAAAATTAGTCCGATTGCCTATTGTAGTTATTATTTATAGGTGACTTGCAGTAAAATGAAAAGAAGAAATAAGTTTTAAGCGTTTTACAATACCAATAGCGCATATTTAATATGTACCGGTATCGGTAAACATTCTGCCAGGCACTATAATATCGTGAACAATGATAATAACCTAACCAAGAGCATGTCAGGACATGTCTAAGGAGGGTTCCGTAACTATAAACGCGTAATATGTTTTTTTTTTAATTACTCCAAAAGTTACTGTCCGATTTGGTTCACAATAATTTTCCTAAAGAGTTTTTAGCATGATCTATCAGCATGGAAATTTGCAAGTGTCTATCTCCTATAGTTTAAAAATGCTAGGGGGGGACCAACTTACAAACTACTTTGGAGGCCGATTACTCGAAAATGGTCAACTTTATAAAAAAGTAACGTATGAAACCTTATCTTTATTTTAAAAGACCTATTCTACGGTACCCCACACGATGGTGTAGAGTGAAAAAATATTTTTCATCCCCACTTCACATGTATGGAGAGCCACCACTAAAATATATATTTTTTTTTATGATCCCGAAACCGTGGTCTATACACAATCTATAACTGCACCAAATTTCATCAATTTATATTCATAATTACAGGAGCTAGAGGCGCGGACAGACAGACAGACAGACAGACAGACGGACAGAGCGAAACTATAAGGGTTCCTTAAGTATTACGGAACCCTAAAAATCACATTTGAAATTAATATAAAATGTAGTACGTACTACATTTCTGCATATTATGTAATACTAGCTTTTGCCCGCGACTTCGTCCGCCTGGAGGTCGCTTTCCATACAAAATTTTAACCACATTTTTCACCGTAGGGGGCGAAATTTCAAAAATCCTTTCTTAGCGAATGCCTATGTCATTTCAACTATCTGTATGCCAAATTTCAGCAAAATCCGTTCAGTAGTTTCGGCTGTGCGTTGATAGATGAGTCGTTTAGGTTTGCCTTTTATATATTAAGATGACTGACTGAAGACTAAACTTATTACGAACAAATAAAGAGAACGATGGAAAACGTCCTTAGATCTATTGTTATTTTTGGCCGCTGTCCAAACCTCAAATAAGTAGGTACTTATCTAGTACTAACTACTAAATATGTGGTTAGTCCAAGTTACAAAACTGCAGTTTATCCCCGGGTCAGACAGGCGTAGGCGTAGCATCAAGTACCCATGACAATACACTCTAGTCTTCTTATTATTTTATTTTTTATCTCTTTCGAGAACACAAAATACTTTTTGGTATACCTTTTTTCGTCTCGGCTTTCGCTCCGATGAAGCGGGCAGTTTGCGTCTGTATTTGTGAATTTTCGAATTAAAACCGGACAGTTTGCTTTTTTCGTGAATGTATGTATGAACATTTAGTGGACTATTTCCCGCCTCAGTTTAAATTCCCGCGTAAATTCTCGTACGCAAATGAAACGGAAACGAGATTTCCGTGCGACCGTCGCGTCGTTATGCGTTTTCGGACATTCCGAATTTTTCGCGTTCCTAGGAAATTGTAGGAAAATCAAAGAACGTAGGTACCTGATGCTGCCAAGTTACGATAAACTCATTCAGGTATAGTATACGTAGCAACTTAGAAAGAGCGTAACAACATAGACCTATTAAGATTAACCTATAGGCTATAGGTACTAATATTACCTAATAACAAAGTATTAAGTTAGTACTGGATGTATCAAGTAGGTATCAAACTTTTTGAAACGTGTTACTTATATTTTATCAGTAGCTACTTACCTGTTAAAATAATATTATATTAGTGCGATTTCTGTTTTCCTGTCCATCACATTGTCACATTTAGCGTCGTAAAAGCTTTCTGAATTCTGACAAATATTAGGTACTAAGGTACTAATAGTAACTACATTAATAATATATAATATTATATTGCTCTGCTAATGGTGTGTATAATATGTACAATGTATTATTGTATAATATTTTCTTTAAAATAAAAGAATAAACGGTATTTAGTGTTGTACATCCACATGTCACATGAATATAAAATCCTCCTCCGACCGCGACGTAGGTATTATCTGGGGGCACGGCAGTGCACCCGCCAAGTCGAGCGCGAAGGAAACACTGCCGTACCATCCTTTACTGGAACCATTTCGCCGCATTTTCAGGTCCCTATTTGAGAACCTCTGGATAAGACCAGAACGCAGAAATTTTCGTCATCCAGTAAGCTATAATCAAATACTTAAAATCCAAAGTTTCAAGTCTGTAGGTAATTTAGTTCCGAAGTTAAGCGAAAGCAAAGTTTCGCATTTACGACACTCACTCACTCACTCATGATCATCAAAATAGAACTAGTACTTCCCATAAACTCAGAGAGCTGAAATTTGGTACAGAGTTAGGGTTTAATGGCCACATAAAGGGAAAACTATAAAAATTAGGATAATCGATCTGGGGGCACGGCAGTGCCCCCGCCAAGTCAAGCGCGAAGCAAACACTGCCGTACCATTATTTACGGGAACCATTTCGCCGCATTTTCAGGCCTCTATTTGAGAACCTCTGGATAAGACCAGAACGTCGATCTGGGGGCACGGCAGTGCCCCCGCCAAGTCGAGCGCGAAGCAAACACTGCCGTACCATTATTTACTGGAACCATTTCGCCGCATTTTCAGGCCCTTATTTGAGAACCTCTGGATAAGACCAGAACGCAGAAATTTTCGTCATCCAGTAAAGTATAATCACATACTTAAAATCCAAAATTTAAGTCTGTAGGTCATTTAGTTCCGAAGTTAAACGAAAGCAAAGTTTCGCATTTATGACACTCACCCAGTCACTCACTCATGATCATCAGAATAGAACTAGTACTTCCCATAAACTCAGAGAGCTGAAATTTGGTACAGAGGTAAGGTTTAATGGCCACATAAAGGGAAAATTTAAAAACTAGGATAATCGAAGATCTAGAGTACCTGGTGACCCTTATTAGAAAACACAAGAGCCCAACCAAACTATTAGAGATCGACATACTGCCTTTACAAAAAATATTCAACTTGGTGGGCCACTTCATTTGATGTCAAAAATCGAAGGTCTGAAGTATCTGATGAAGAACCCTCAGCTGGTCTCAGCTGATTAGAGATATGGTAATGCCCCCTTCTACTATTGGTACATAAAAAAATCGACTGTCATTGCAAAAATCCAGTGAAGTGGGACACATCTTCTAATTTAATCTAGCCCGTAGCGTCCCACTGCAGGGCGAATGCCTTCTGCTTTTAATACGCATATAAATAAAATTAAATGAAAACTCTGGATAAGACTAGACTGGCTTTTATACTTATACTTACAAGTTTACAAGAAGAAATAGTCGAACAATTAACTTTATTCTATAAACAAATTACACTAAAATCTAGTAAAATAAATCAATATTCCTACGTTTCTACAAAAAGAAATGAAATCCCACCAAAAACATTCTGTAAAAAACTAGCCAAGTCTCGATGGAGCTGCTTGTTTATCTCTAAAAAGTAATGAAATCTAGACAAAGTCGTGCCAAGTCTAAGGATCCTTACTGCGATTTATTTATTATTATAGTTAATGTTGTGTGACTTGGCCGTTGAAGAGTACACAAGGGTACAAAAGGGGCTCCATGACACCATTGCTCCAATACATGTGTTATACAATCAACAACAGCCTAAAATAAGACACTAGCGTCCAATTACCAATACCAGTATGGGCTATTATCTCGCTTAACAAACATAGGTAGTTACAACAGAATCTGATATAACATTACGTGTAAACAAAATTGACTTGTAACGTATAAAGAATTTTCAACGGCCAAGTCACACAACATTAACTATAATAATAAATAAATCGCAGTAAGGATCCTTAGACTTGGCACGACTTTGTCTAGATTTCATTACTTTTTAGAGATAAACAAGCAGCTCCATCGAGACTTGGCTAGTTTTTTACAGAATGTTTTTGGTGGGATAATACATTCTTTGAGTAATTAAGTATATTACCTGTTTTTAATTTAATATATCTATGAGTACATTTTAATTATCTACACTAATATTATAAAAAGGAAATATTTGTTTGTTTGCATTGAATACGCCCCGAAACTGCTGAAATGATTTTGATATAAGGCAATAATACAGTGGAAACTACTGTGAAGGACATAGGCTACTTCTTAATTCTTATACGCGAAAATGTACAGTTTCCGCGAGATTTTATTTTACGCGTACAAGTCGTGGGAAACATCTTGTTTTCAACAATAAAACTCGAAACGTCGTCTTGTTGTGTTCATTTGTTGACAGATGGCCCACTTACATAAATTCCGAATAGAAAATTTTTCATCGAAATAATATTATGGTCTCGGCATTTTAGAATGTTCTAGAACGTTATAGTTATATCAATCAAGTAGGCCGTAGATGTCATAGATATGAAAGAGGTGGCGACATGTTTGATGAAGGGAGACAGGTGAAATGTATGAACAAAAAGTGATACATTATGTTTGTCCGTGCGTATTGCGTTATTTATCAATACGTCTCCGTTTTGCAGACACAAACTTTTCCTGGAGCTTCAATTTGTCATTTGTGTAGGCTGCTGGGGTCTCAGAAAAACCGGGGATGTGATTTATGGCGACTCGATTACGAGATGTCGCGAATCGCGATCATAATCGACGTTTTTATGGCACTGTAGGGGCAAAGCCCTGCGCAGTACACGATGTGCTGAATGAGTTTGAGGGAAGGGATTAGGTATCTGCGCTCGAATAAAGTATCCCACAGGAACCCTGTACTTTTTCGGGATAAAAAGTAGCATATGTTTAATCCAGAGCCTAAACTACTTCCATACCAAATTTCATAAAAATCAAAGAACAAACAGTTATCTGAAACGGCTGGGCCGCTTTTGACCAGACTTGCACTGGCAAATAGCTGATGTTATAAGGAGTAACATAGGCTACTTTTATATCTTAGGTTTCCCCTTCCATTGACAGTTCCGCGCAAGCAAAGTTGCGCGTATTAGATATGGAAATATACTATAGAGGTATAGATATATGTGAAGTATTTGTACTTAAGTCTGATTTGGTTTCGTAAGTTCCGTTAAATATTTGGCAACACCAATATTAATACTGTTCAAATTTTAAAGATATGTTAAATATTAGGTAAACCTTAGTTAGTTAAGAGTCGTTGATGTAATGATTAATATTATTGTAAAATAATTAAGTGTGAAGACTAAATGTATATAAGATATGGTCTGTGACAAGTTGACAACTGTAGCAACCCCGAGGCCTATAAAAAGGCGAGACAGACCCAGTCGGTCTCTTACACGGGAAGCTGAAATAACAAGTGATGTTACCTACTTATTGTTTGTCATTTAAATATTGTGTTTAATATTATTTGATATTTTATGGCTGTAGCCTTTGGTATTATATTGTTTCCTAATAATTTCTATAATTGTTAAAACTTAGTATTGTTCACGATTGTTTTGTCTAGTTGATGTACCTATCTATGGTTTACCTACATATTCAAATTGAAATATTAGTAAATGAACTAGTAACATATTAATATCACTTATAGCTATAGATTAGGGTCTACCCTAATCTGACACGCGCACCAGCTAATTTAACAAAAAATTAAACCGACTTCCAAAGTAAAATACACAAAAAAGTATGAAATAAAACTTAATCTCTAAATAATTCCCCTTTCAAATTCGGCTAAAATTTTTACTATTTCTCTACTCAATCTTCTTAATTTTGAAATCGGCACCAGCCCAAACAATATTCTACAATATTTTATACAACTTACGTTCATATTTGCTGGTACCGACTTCAAAATTAATAAGATGAGTAGAGGAATAGTAAAAATTTTAGCCGAATTTGAAAGGGGAATTATTTAGAGATTAAGTTTTATTTCATACTTTTTTGTGTATTTTTACTTTGGAAGTCGGTTTAATTTTTTGTTTAAAAATAATAATTTCACCCTTTTTAGTGATATATTTTGTTAAGTTATTAACACGTCTTAAGAACGTCTAAACTAAACGATCGAATGTATAATTAAATACTCGCCAAGCTTCCATTAGGTATTGCTATTAAGATGATGATGATGATTACTGTAAGTTATAAAGTGGCATATGCTTGCAGTTCTTTAAACAATGCCGAAATTTCCAAACGCACATCTTTAAAGACTGAGGAGTTCTGTACAGTGCTTTTGGATCCAGGGTATACCTAGGTACAATATCTTATTTTTTTGTAGTATATGCTTGTGTTACTTCAGTAAAAGTCAAAATCACTATATGTGTGGATATAAATTTTGAGGAGTTCCCTCGATTCCTCATGGCTCGCATCATCAGGTTTCCACTTTAGTGACTAAAAGACTAATTTCGAATTAAACCCTTTACAACAACAAAAGAATTTTGCAAATAGGTTCATAAACGGCAGAGTAATGTTCAATGATCTCCGTGTTAGTGTAAAATACTATGAGAAATACCTTTTATATCATCATAATCTGATGATGTATGGTGTGATAGTGGTGATGATGATGATGATTACTCTAACTGACAAGGTGGCATATGCTTGCAGTTCTTTAAACAACGCCGAAATCCCCAAACATGTATCTATAAGGAGTCAGGAGTTCTATTCTGTACTTTTGGATCCAGGGTATACCTTGGAGCAAAATCTTACTTTTTGGTAGCATATGCTTGAACTACTTCAGAAAAAGTCAAAATCACCATATGTGTCCATATAAATTTCGAGGAGTTCCCTCGATTCCTCATGGATCCCATCATCAGGTCACCACTTTGATATCAAAAGGATCAATTTGGGATTACACCCACCCATCACAGAAAAAATTTTGAAAATCGGTCCACAGGCGGCGGAGTAATCGTTGAACATATAAAAAAAATTAAAAAATATATATACAGCCGAACGTATAACCGCCTCCTTTTTTGGGAAGTCGGTTAAAAATAATACATGTATCTCCACTTCTTGCCATCTTAAGGAAAAATTACCTGAAAGTCCAACAAAACAGCACGTTACTTGGCTTTATTAATATTTCTGAAGTATTTACCTACTTAAAAAGTAATTTCGACATCGTGATAAAAATGTTGAAATCAAAGCGGACGGGAATATGGTATGGGGAATAGCCTGGAGGGGGAAGAGAGCGGAGGGGGAGCCCATGGTTCAACGGAGAGTTCAACCTTTACCTGGCTTTTACTGAAATGTCAAACAAGTGAGTCACTATATTTTGTGAATAAAGAGGAGCTTCGGCAATCCGTACTAAAATGTAACTTAAATTTTAACAGCTCTTCTCTTTGATTAATTCTTTTTAATATAATACAGCTTTGGCTGTTCTAATACTTGAGTAGTCAAACAAAATTCGTAATGATATTACATTCTGTGTTTGGAAGGATTGGAAGCTAGTCTAATTGTCAAGATTGTAGGTACAGTACCTAAAACTAATTTTAATAGCCCTCGGCCATAGATAATATTATATTAAAAAGAACTACCCTCGGCATTCACCATACTTCTATGACGATGTATGAAAAACGTTGATTTCCGAGAGCTATTAAGAACTTGAACTTGTACCATAGAGTTGATATATTCTTTATTACCTCCATGTACCTGTACCTCCTCCTGTACCCAGCTTTAATCTGGGGGCACGGCAGTGCCCCCGCCAAGTCGAGCGCGACGCAAACACTGCCGTACCATCCTTTACTGGAACCATTTCGCCGCATTTTCAGGCCCCTATTTGAGAACCTCTGGATAAGACCAGAACGCAGAAATTTTCGTCATCCAGTAAGCTATAATCACATACATAAAATCCAAAATTTCAAGTCTGTAGGTCATTTAGTTCTGAAGTTAAGCGAAAGCAAAGTTTCGCATTTATGACACTCACTCACTCACTCACACACTCACTCACTCACTCACTCTTTCACTCACTCATGATCATCAAAATAGAAGTAGTACTTCCCATAAACTCAGAGAGCTGAAATTTGGTACAGAGTTAGGGTTTAATGGCCACATAAAGGGAAAACTATAAAAACTAGGATAATCGATCTAGGGGCACGGCAGTGCCCCTGCCAAGTCGAGCGTGAAGCAAACACTGCCGTACCATTCTTTACTGTAACCATTTCGCCTCATTTTCAGGCCTTTATTTGAGAACCTCTAGATAAGACCAGAACGTCGATCTGGGGGCACGGCAGTGCCCCCGCCAAGTCGAGCGCGAAGCAAACACTGCCGTACCATTCTTTACTGGAACTATTTCGCCGCATTTTTAGGCCCCTATTTGAGAACCTCTAGATAAGACCAGAACGTCGATCTGGGGGCACGGCAGTGCCCCCGCCAAGTCGAGCGCGAAGCAAACACTGCCGTACCATTCTTTACTGGAACCATTTCTCCGCATTTTCAGGCCCCTTTTTGAGAACCTCTAGATAAGACCAGAACGTCGATCGGGGGGCACGGCAGTGCCACCGCCAAGTCGAGCGCGAAGCAAACACTGCCGTGCCATTCTTTACTAGAACTATTTCGCCGTATTTTAAGGCCCCTATTTGAGAACCTCTGGATAAGACCAGAACGCAGAAATTTTCGTCATCCAGTAAGCTACTTCATCACATACTTAAATTAAAATTTTTAGTCTATGGGTCATTTAGTTCCGAAGTTAAGCGAAAGCAAAGTTTCACATTTATGACACTCACTCACTCACTCAGTCACTCACTGAATGAATGAATGAATGAAATATTCTTTATTGTGCACACAACATAAAAATATAACAGTAAAAGAAGAAAAGAAAAACAATATACACAGGTAACACAATGGCGGCCTTATTACTAAGTAGCAATCTCTTCCAGGCAACCACGGATAGAGGAAATAACAGAACAGAAATTGGCGTGCATGTGCAGAAAAAAAAAATATATATATACATATATATACACACATATATACATATACACACACATATACATATATATACATACATACACATAAACTACATACTACTACTATTATTAACTAAATAAATACATATTAAAATATATGACACGGATACACGAATAATTTGAATGGAACTAATTAATAAAAAAGAAGAAAAGAAAAAAAATATATATATAATAATAATTATTATTTATTTGGCTGATTACAAATACTCAAATAGTGCAGCTTAACCATAGCTTTAAAACCATTTAACGTTTTAGCAAGTTTCATATGCTTTGGTAACGAATTCCACAGCTTTACCCCAGTAACAGTAAACGAAGATCCGTAATATTTAGTGTTATGCGTGGGTAATTCCAGTTGAAAATTGGATGCAGATCGCAATGCTTTAACTGTAGCTTGACGAAATATAAACATATCTTTTAAATATGAGGGTAAACAAGGGTCATGAATAATTGAGTAGACAAGAGAGAGGATACGAGCGTCCCGGCGAAAACGTATAGGCAACCACTTCAGTTTTGATCGAAAATCTGACACATGGTCAAATTTTTTTAGACCAAAGATAAACCTTATGGAGAGATTCTGAAGTCGCTCGAGCTTATTTAATTGATCTTCGGTGAGATTGGTAAAGCATGCATCTGCATAGTCAAGAATTAACAGGAACAGAGATTCAGCGATTTTAATCTTAGTTGGAATTGGAAGGAGGTAACGAAGGCGACCAACGGAGAACCAAGTTGCAAAAATCTTTTTACTAATTTCTTTAATATGCTGAGACCATGATAATGTGTCGTCGAAATAAACACCCAAATTTTTGACACATTTACTAAAAGGAATGTTTACATTGTTTAGAATAACTTGGGGCAAGCTGTTCCAGTCAATCCTTGACACAAGCCAAGGGCTTCCAATAGCAATTAACTGCGTTTTATTTGGATTAATGAAGAGACCATGACGCTTGCTCCAGTTACAAATCATTTCCAAGTCTCTGTTGAGGCTGTTAATAGCATTATGTAAATTGAACAAGGAGGATTGAGTATAGACTTGGAAGTCATGAGCATACAGGTGAAACAATGAAGAAGTAGATTTGGTAATAGAATTTATAAAAATCGCAAAGAGAAGTGGGGACAAGACGCCACCCTGAGGGACGCCGGCAGTGATAGCGGTCCAGCACGAAAAACTATCAGCCACTTTAACTCTCTGACGACGACCCACAAGGTAACTGCGAATTAAGGCAATTAGTGGGGGAGACAGATTGATAGACCTTAGCAAACTCAGTAGTACATCATGATCGACAGTGTTAAATGCATTGCTAAAGTCTAACAAGGCTAGAATGGTAAGTAGCTTATTATCCATACCATGACGAATGTCATCAGTAACCCTAATTAGAGCGGTAGTGGTACTGTGTCCACGACGAAAGCCAGATTGAAAGGAGCTAAGTAGGTTATTGTCTGTTACGTAGTTAGTAAGCTGATGACTGATCAGCCGTTCCAAAACTTTAGAGAGAAAAGGTAAAACTGATATATGAATAGGGCGGAAGTCAGACACCAGCTTAGGCCGCGATGTCTTTGGTAATGGTATTACATTAGCATCCTTCCATGCACTTGGGAAAACACAGGTATCAATACAGTACATATCACTCATGATCATCAGAATAGAACTAGTACTTCCCATAAACTCAGAGAGCTGAAATTTGGTACAGAGTTAGGGTTTAATGGCCACATAAATGGAAAACTATAAAAACTAGGATAATCGAAGATCTGGAGTACCTGGTGACCCTGATTAGAAAACATAAGAGCCCAACTATTAGAGATCAACATACCGCCTTTACAAAAAATATTTAACTTGGTGGGCCACTTCATTTGATGTCAAAAATCGAATAAAAAAATCTTCATGACAGATGAAGAACCCTCAGCTGGTCTCAGCTGATTAGAGATATGGTAATGCCCCCTTCTACTATTGGTACATTAAAAAAAATCGACTGTTATTGCAAAAATCCAGCGAAGTGGGACACATCTTCTAATTTAATCTAGCCCGTAGCGTCCCACTGCTGGGCGAATGCCTCCCCTTCTGCTTTTAATAATGCATAAATAAAATTAAAGGAAAACTCTGGATAAGACTAGACTAGCTTTTATACTTATACTTACAAGTTTACAAGAAGAAATAGTCGAACAATTAACTTTATTCTACTCGAACATTACACAAATTAAATAAACAAATTACACTAAAATCTAGTAAAATAAATCAATATGCCCACGTTTCTACAAAAAGAAGTGAAATCCCACCAAAAACATTCTGTAAAAAACTAGCCAAGTCTCGATGGAGCTGCTTGTTTATCTCTAAAAAGTAATGAAATCTAGACAAAGTCGTGCCAAGTCTAAGGATCCTTACTGCGATTTCTTTATTATTATAGTTAATGTTGTGTGACTTGGCCGTTGAAGGGTACACAAGGGTACAAAACCAGGTGCTCCATGACACAATTGCACCAATCTGTCGCCAGAACTGCCTACCCATTTACGATGGAAAATTGACACTTGGAAAACAAAATTGACTTGTACCTACTAACGTATAAAGAATGTTCAACGGTCAAGTCACATAACATTAACTATAATAATAAAGAAATCGCAGTAAGGAACCTTAGACTTGGCACGACTTTGTCTAGATTTCATTACTTTTTAGAGATAAACAAGCAGCTCCATCGAGACTTGGCTAGTTTTTTACTGAATGTTTTTGGTGGGATTTGTTTGACAGTGACGCGGCAGTAGGGTTACCATCTGACCGAATAAATCCTGTCTAGATCGGATTTTAGGGAAATAGACCGGACTCCGCCTGGATTTCATTCGAGACCGGACTTTTAATCATGTCACTGTGCCTTCAATAAATAGTCAATAATAACCATTGCCAATCATCTACTGACAACGCTTGAAAAAGTATAATTTAAAAGGAAAGTGCGTGTCTTTCACTGGCTATAACGCTAATATAAATTTTGGAGGTGCTGCTAGAAGTGTGGGTAGTAATGTGATCACACATTTGAATAACAACTTTGATCAAGAAATTGTTGTTGTCGGTGGTCCAGCACATATTTACCAGATCGAACTTTAATGGATTTTTTAACACTTGCAACCGGCTTTTCGATTTCAACCCCTTGTCCTGGTAGATGTTAATTGTGTGGTAACTATATGAAGCAGCTGACACAATCTCACTAGATTAGTGCAGATACTATTTCTAATTGTTTTTTACTTACATAGCCTATTCAATATAGGTTTACGGTTTCCGCGAAATTTACGTTTGCACGCACGAAGTCGCGGGCAACATCTTGTATTATATAAAATTGTGCCCTCAATACTCTTCAAAATAAACAATTGAGTATTTTGATCCCACATATTGTTACACAATAGGGTATTATCCTATTATGAAAATATACATCAGATTGTTGATATATTTATCGCTATACATTAATTTAAACCAATTTAACCAACTTTTTACACAAAAATATATATGATTTTTATAAAATATCAAAAATAAAATTATGAATTTTTCATGTTTGACCACGTGACTTAAAAAGCACGAGATTGGAATGTGACGTAATATTCTTGTACTTCTTCTTCTTTTTTTAATGGCCTCCCAATTTCCATAAAGAATAGCCAGCATCAGAATCATTTACTTCATGCGTCAGCGAGTAATAGCCACTTTTTCCGCATTTCAGTGTTCCTTGGTATGGTTACAGAGATTTTCCCTGGTGTTTTAATAGACGTATTAGTGCATTTTGGCTCTACGCACCATTTATAAGGCATTAACATTTATTTACAAACGTAAACAGTAGGTATTCTGGAATTTGGCATTTTCAGTGTAATTTGACACTTGACAGTTATAATGTTACAAGAATGTGACGTCATGACAACACATGATAGCATTTTCGCGCCTATAATATTAATTTAAACTTTTAGGCTAATTTGCAAGGAAAAGAAAGAAATTCACAAATAATGGTTCTAACTGCTAATGTATTTTGGTATTAGGAACAATTTGACATACTTTTCAAAAACTTGGAAAATACCCTATTCCTTAAACCTGGCGATATCGGCAATGAAGACGCGGCCGTAACCGTTCAAAGGCGTGCCAAGTCCGGCTGCGACCTGGCAGTTGGCACTTGGCACTCTCTGCAGGTACTCTGGCAGTTGGCACACGATAATCGACATACCTCTGGGGGTTCAATGGAGATAACCCCTAACGGCTAATGAAGCGGAATTAAAGAATATTTTGCACGAAATAACTTTTATAGCAGTTTTAAAACTTCGATGTCACGTCGTTTACTTTGGAATAAACACAGTAGACATACCTAGTAACTTCCCACACCTATTTTATTAACATCCGGAAGTAGCATATAATTTTGTTGATCATCAGTGAATCAGTGACGAAATCAGTATAAGAACTGCAATCAAAACTTTACACGGTTAATAAGTTCGCTACTAGGAACATAAACTGAAAATTGCTGAAAATCATGTATGTCGTATAATCCAAACCCAAGTAATTATGAGGTTTCAAAAAATCAACGAAACGCTTCGAGAAAAGGTGGTCTGGTAGGTAGTGCCCTTGCGCTTCACTTGGCTTATCTTAGCGGGTGTACTACCGTGCACCAGCGTTGCCAGAATGTTACAAAAGTAACATTTTACGTTACTTTTGACCCTCTCATGTTACCTCCATGTTACACGACTCAATATGTTACTTTTGTGTTACTTTTTAGGCTGGGACTATAATATGTACGAATTCCGGATAGCCTGTTAAAACTCATTGAAAATATAACTCTACGCTTAAGCAATAGAGTTGAAAATCGAAGTGTCGAAGATATATATGTGACATTTAAATCGACACTTGTGCATTCGATTTTTAGCTCTATTGTATTAGCGCAAAGTTATATTTTCAATGCTGTGAATTTTCCTCGGCCTATCGAATACCGGATAAAATAGTCCCGGCCTTAAGGCTGCGCTACTCGGTATTTTCTCCATACAAACGGTGTTGGTGATTTACTCTAAAGTCAAACATCGTAGACCTAAATTTATTACACTTCGGTATGTGCTTATATTTCTAAAATTTTAATTGGTTTAGATAATAGCCTCCAAACATCGGTTTTCTTTTTTTTTCTTGGTCATTACGATTACGAGTAGTTATTACGATTTTTTCAAAGGTTAACAAATAGGACAGGAAACTTAATTTAGTTTCTGTGTAGTAGTAAGTGCCATAATTAAGTATTGTGTCATTTTCCACAAAAACATTAAAGAAATGTTACTTTTCTCGTGAAAATGTTACTTTTTGAGCTGTCTCATGTTGTATTTGACTATCTGCTACTGGCAACACTGCCGTGCACCCAGATAAAATAAAGAATAAAGTTTGTTAGCTTGTTGCATTGAATAGGCTCCGAAAGTACCGGACCAATTTTGATGAAATTTGGCACAGATGTAGACTAGAGCACGGGGAAGGACATAGGCAGACATTTTATTTCGGAAAAATGTACGGTTTCTGCGAAATTAACTTTTGCGCGCACGAAGTCGCGGGCAACATCAAGTAAAATATAATCCAAGCTGTACGAGTAAAGCTAAGATCCACAACCGGTGATAGCGCATTACAGGTGTGATGTGATTACAGGTCAATCCGGCTAATGAGTTCCGCGGATATTGCCACTTGCGAGACCTCAGCTGACAGCTCCAGTCAGCACTCAGCACTCAGCGCTCGCTCAGTCAATGATGGATTTCCATTTTCATGTTTTTCTTTTTTTATATTTACTTCCAGAAGTTAATTCCAATCATAGCAACGTTTCGTTTTTTCACTCATGACGTTTTCGTCTATTTTTAGAGGGTGTTATAAATTGAACGTGTCTCATGTCTGTCTGTGTGTCTGTCCGTGGAATCGTAGCTCTCAAACGGATTAACCGATTTTGATCTCGTTTTTTTTTTTTGTTTGAAAGCTCAAATAATCGAGTGATCTGAGATGGTTCTGAGCTGCAATTCATCATCATCAGCTCGTTCACCGCTTGACAATTCGAGGGTGTTCTGGCGTCTGCCTTAAATATTGTCGCATTGATTAGTGAAATGATACAGAGCTTCGTTTCATTAAACGTGGATAACTTTACTCGATAACAGAACCATCTAGGGAAGTAATATGTAAACGTTTCGATGAGAGTGCTGACTGCTGACTTGCTGAATGACACACGACACTTGTGTTGGGTGTAGACTCCGTAGGTCGATTCTTCTAAAAGTATTCGTAAAAATTACAAATTAGTATATTAGTATAATAAGTAAATTAATTACCTAGAAGAAGTGTTTAGCGTTAATTAATGAAAAACTTTATATATAAGGTGACAACACAACTTGTGCTGCCATCAAGAGAATGTGCTTATGAACTAATTTCTCTCTAAGCTTTGCAACAATCTATTAGCTTCTTTTATGCGACACTAGGTGGCAATATTTTAAAAAGATAAAATATATTATTATGTATTTTTAAAATTTTAGTTTAATAATTTATGAATATTATATTTTATTTTCATATTTTTTAAACAGGCTAAACGGTATTTGCTTTTTAAACAAACCAAAAACATAGGTAATTTATGTTTAGTTTTGTTTAAAAATTATAAATTTTTGTTCTAGTTCATACAAGGCTACACTAGATGGCTCCAACATTTGGATATAAAATAGTTCAATATTTTTATGTTGAAAAAGAATTAATCTTATTTCAAACATAATTCAATTTCACTAAAAAATCTAAATTGTGACCATAATTAAAATTTATTGATTCAGTTATAGAACTTGTCTATGGCCGCAAGTTAAAATAGAAAGTCTGTGCTCTTACAAAAATATATTTTAGTCTATGGTCAATATTTGTGTCGAACGAAGTACGTCGAGTGTTACGCCGGTGAACAATTTATTTCAATTATTAAATTGTGTAAGTTCGCTAGACGAGCTGCCTTATATCGGTTTACGTAGATAAATCTTTGGACATCGTCGTTCGCCTGATTACAACGTCGTATCGAGTGTCGCGCAATAAATAATGCTTTGGGATGAAACGTTAGTGACATCTAGTCTTGCAACCTTGGTTATGGTTACAAGAAAAAGTGTATTTTGAAAATATTTCCGATTGTTTTCGTGAAGAAAACACCTGTGAGATACGAGTTGACGGTGCCGTGTATAGTTTCGGATAAAGTGCTTACTGATCGGTGTTATGTCGGGCGGCAGGAGCATCGACAAGGAGCGCAAGTCGCCCAGGGAAAGTGGGGAGGATTCCGAGGATGAAAGTGAGATCCTGGAGGAGAGTCCCTGCGGCCGGTGGCTCAAACGGCGGGAGGAGGTGAGTCCATCCACTATTAGCATTAATCATACGTAAAAAAATGATTGTGCAAAGTAGGCCAGAACAAAAGGTGTCATCAGCTGATTCACAAGGTTAGCCTTATTGCACTAAACTAAGACGCAAATTCTTGTGTATTTTTAGCTTATTTGTTAAATTGTCTTATATTGAAAAAGAATTTGTACTTAAACAAATTATTCATTCTAGTCACTTATGTCTTTGTACTTAATTATTTTGAATATTTTTATAAACTTGTAAAATGAATTAAGTATTGGTGTTGTAACATATTTAATATGTTGAGAAACTTTAAAAAGTTTCATAACAATGTTATCTTATTTTGTATTACTATAATTTTTAAAAACCTTTTTCTTGATGTATTATACTAAAAACTAAAGTTTTTATTACATCTAATTCTGGAAATTGGTTGTTAACATAACATGTCTTAAGCATAGAATGCTTGTGCACATCGCTGGCTCGCATCGCATATGCCTTTCCGTGCTATTGTAGCTCTCTAAACAGATTTACCATATTGATCTATTTTAAAGCGTTCTTAGCTATAATTCATCATCGTCAGCTCACTCACTCCTTGACAATTCAAGGGTTATTTAAATTCTTAAATTTTGTTTATATTATAAAACATTTATACTCAGTAACAGAAAGCGAGTGTTGCATCTGACGGATGTCATTGTAAACGTTAACTCAATAAGAATAAACAGTGATTTTGATTAACTTTGATTCACCATAAGGTGAGGTTGCCACTAAGTTGAATTATCTTTTAACTACTTATTATCCTACTAAAACTTAAAAAAAACTACTATATTTCTTGTATTATAAGGAAGAATACGCTACAGCTGTAACTGTAATATTCTGTATACCAACATCTAATTGTAAAGAAAAATGTTTATATTTTGACATTTGAGTAATTTGAAACTAGGATGCTAGCTTATTGCTCCTTGTGCTATAACTGCGGAATCTTTCATATTTGTAGTTTGTAATCATGAGAGACATGCATAGATTGGACACTGGGAAAGTACAAGATTAAAAGGAATTAGAAATGGAATAATATAACCAATAGGCAATGATGCAGGTATACTTCTTACTTTGCGGCTGGTTGAGAACTACGATTTGTATGGCTGCCGGCCACATACCTATACCGGCAGCTCATACCAACCTAGAATGTTCCATGTGAGGCATGGAATACTCTAGAACAGTGTTTTTCAACCTGTGGGTCGCCAACCCCTGGGGCGTCGTGATGCTTCTGTAGGGGGGTCGCCGGAGGTCGAGAGAACTTTAGTAAAAAAAAAAACAATAAAGATTAAAAAAATTGATTTATTAAGTAAGAGAATTTTAACAAAAGGATATACTCATAAGTCGATCATCTATGTATGTAATTGTAAAATAATGTGTTTGACGTACTATATTATGTACTTATATCCGAATCCTAATTATGGAGACACATAAAAACGTCGTATGGAATGATTAACATTTGTAACAACTAACACTGTAACATACACATACATACATGATAAAAAAGCGAAGGGTCGGGGGTCGCAAAATATTTTTTTATACAAGGGGGGTCGCACTATGAAAAAGGTTGAAAAACACTGCTCTAGAAGGTTGGTATGAGCTTAACTCGAAACATCATTTATTTACACATTAAATAAAGTTTTACACAAGTTTTACAATATTCTTATTCTAGTTATGTAAATTTCCCATATTATTTTTCAATCGTCGAGGACTTTAGGAAACTTGGTATTCACAATGTTTATATTGCCTCGCCCTCCCCTGACTTGACGGCTTCCCGTTCGGTCCCTTTCACACAGTAAGTCTTTATCAAAGCCGAGACAACCCCCTAGTGGAAAAACCGCTGAAACTACCAATTTTCCATTAAAAAACTTACTCTATCCCTGTTGTGAAAATTTTTCTCAAAATTCTCAACAAAACTCACAACATAAGCCTTTTTTATCTAAACTTATTATTTCTGGCATCAATTAAAAATTGCTTGTGTGTAGCTATTATCTTCTCAGTATTTTTCTATGCATTACAAGTGAATTCTGTGATAGAACTATTTACGCTCAGGTAACTAATCAACTCATGTTGACTCAACAGATCAAATCAACCAATTTCAAAATATTGCCAAAATATATACATACCTATTTAAGTATCTTTGGCTAGCCGCACCCATGCAATATTATTGACAAATAAATTTGTTAATACTAGTTAACAGTTAACACGTACAAAAAAAAACGGCAATAATGCAAAAAAAATAATGCGTAAAATTGTAAGGAGAAATTTTTATTTCATTTAATGTCAATCTGTCTACATATTATAATATCTCTAGTAATATTACAATCTAATGGTTTTTACAATTTTACGGTAACAATACATATTTAATGTTGTGAATTGTGATGTTATACTTAATTACTTAATAATAACTTGTTTTCAACATTTATCAAATGCAAATCCATTGTTATCGTTCAATATTGATAACCTGGGATAACTTATCTTACTGTGCGATTTATCAATGAACATTTTTTCTGCAAAACTAATCATACATAGGTTAGTTGAGAAGTAGAGGGGCATAGTCAGTAGTACATACTTTTTATTCTTCCTGGGTCAAGAGGAATAAACTTTTTGTATGGTACTGGCCATCACACAATATTAATTTCTATTAATAAAGGACATGGGTGATGGGATATTTCAGTATGAAACCGCATAGGTCACATATCTACAGGATGTGGGGTTTAAAATAGTTTAAATATTGTGATCTTTTTACTAATTTCAAGGAATATTCATCTAAAATACTAGATGTTGCCCGCGACTAGGGTGCGCGCAAAAGTCCTTCCTCTAGCGTGTTCCACACGGTACTTATTTTGCCCAGAACGCTACGATAATTTTTACCACAAAATGGTGTTTCTTTA
Organism: Glaucopsyche alexis; assembly: GCA_905404095.1. Taxonomy (NCBI): domain Eukaryota; kingdom Metazoa; phylum Arthropoda; class Insecta; order Lepidoptera; family Lycaenidae; genus Glaucopsyche; species Glaucopsyche alexis. Next base: position 754,810 of record FR990053.1, read on the forward strand.
GCGAAATAACGTTATTATTGAAAATTTCGAAAATTTCGTTTTTAGCAATTTTTGTGACTAGTTGAACAACTGACAGCTGACGTTTAAAACGTCAAAAAGTGCTAATTTTAACCCAAGTAGGGAGCTGGGTAAAAATATGCAAAATGGCGTGATCATTTTTAGCGTTTTTATCAGTTTTTGACAGATGACAGTTGCGTGTGGAACAGGGGTGAAAACAGTTACGAACGATCATAGTGGCGCTAAAGAAACAGAATGTGAATGAAAATAATGAAAATAACGTTTTGAACGTTCTAATGGAACGAAGCACTCGTGGTCTACTCTACATCTGTGCCAAATTTCATCAAAATCGGTCCGGTAGTTTCGGAGCCTATTCGATGCAAACAAAGTTTTCCTTTTTATTATACATATTAGTATAGAATTATAGATGGCTACGATTTATTGATTATCTCCATTTCTCCATGGATCTGAATTAAAATAATTACAGGAAAGCGAATAAAAATTGTACAAGCTAATTAAATAGTAATTAGATTTTTGGTCGCCACTTTAAAAAGTGTCAAGTGGGTAAAGCACTATCTCCCTTATTAATAAAATTATTTACACCACGGATTAGCTAATCCAACATGGCTGTCTCTGTCAGATACTTAGATCATTTAATACAGGATCAGGCACGCGGGGAAATTTTCAAACAAAACTTTCTGCCGATTTTGGTGCGGGGAGGGTAACTCCCACAATGAAAACAAAATCACACATTCACAAAAATATTGTAATCGTTACAAACTCACACATTTATAAAACTGCAACACTAGCTTATTTATTTCACACAAATAAGACTCGCGCTAATATAACAGTGTAGCGTACGTACTAATACACTGGCATGCTAAGTGATGTTACCAATACAAATTATATCGATATATTGTCGATATGAATTTGTATTGGTCACATCTTCGTTATTTGAAAATAATGTATTTTGTTGAAATAAAACCATTCCGAATAATTCCGATATACATATTAATATATTATATTATACGTAAAAGTTATGGCAGCAATAAAAAACTTCACATAGGTACGTAAGTAGTAAATACAGTCTATTCACGTTAAGTTTGCAGTGAGTCGTCAGTACAATTTGACGATGTTAAACTGGCTTACCTTTATTGTCAAACGTGAACACGAGCTAAGCGTCATTGCTTTCTAAAGACATTTGCACTGATGACTCACTGCAAACTTAACGCGTACCTATAGGGTGTATTTACCTACCACTTATGTATGTGAAGCTTTTTAAAACCGCCATAGCTTCTACGTGACTATAGAATGCACATACGCACATACTCACATACGCTAATACATAACACATACGTAGATATTATTATGAACACTAAACATACAACTCTCCTTTTTTGCAAACATCAAAGCAAAGAATGACCTAATCTAACCAAGAATATATCAGGACACGTCTAAGGAGGGTTCCGTAACTATAAACATGTAATATTTTTTCAAATTAAGTACTTCAAAAGTTACTGTCTGATTTGGTTCAAAATAATTTTCCTAAAGAGTTATTAGCATAATAATCTATCAGCATAGAAAATTGTAAGTTTCTAAGTCTTATAGTTTAGAAATGCTAGGGAAGACCAACTTATAAATCACTTTGGAGGCCGATTACTCGAAATGGTTGACTTTATAAAAAAAATATGTATGAAACCTTGCCTTTATTTTAAAATACCTATTAAACGATACCCCACATGATGGGATAGAAAGAAAAAAAAATCATCCCCACTTCACATGCATGGAGAGCCACACCTAGAATATCTTATACTTGGAAACGGCTCAACGATTTCGCTGAAATTTGGTATATGGGGGTTTTCGGGGGTACACAATCGATCTAGATTAGTCTTATGTTTGGGAAAATGCGTGTTCGTGTTTTAATGCGTTTTTCTTTCCACGCAGAATATGGTCGCTAATTTCGTCCTGCCGGCCACTGTCCGTTTGGTCCAGCGGGTTAAGACGCGCATGGCAAGAAACGAGTGTTACGGGTTCGAAACCTGCTCAGTGCCTTACTTTTGTTTTTTTATATGTTCAAGTATATAATTATATTATTATATTTTTTTATTTTTTATAGTTTTTAGACAAGTTAAAAAAAATGTAGTTAATGTTTCAGATTAAACACCTGATCTACACAGAAATCTATTGTAAATAATAATAATTGTCAGTTCACATTTTACTTTTTAAGTTTACTGTTTATGTAGATTATCACCTAAACACCACCATATTACAATAAATAGTCGCCCAGGTACTAAAATTATTATTATTTTATGATGCCAAATCCGAGATCTATACACAATCTATGATCTAGCTACATAATACTAATCTGTGATCTATGACTGTACCAAATTTCATCCATTTATATTCATAATTAGGCTAACGGTAGAAACGCGGACAGACAGACGGACAGAGCGAAACTATAAGGGTTCCTCAAGTAAACCCAAGGAACCCTAAAAATGACTTGCGCTTCAAAAAAGGAAAACTAATAACTTGTGTCCCTCTGGCTGGGAACATCTTGATTTTATAACGATACCCATCTTGATTTTATAACGATAGTCCATATTTCAAACATCCAAATAAACTGTTCAGCCTTTCAAGTTTCAAAGTTGCGGTAGGGTAAATAATAAACATCACGTACATACATGCATACTTTATACTTCTTGCTTGATCTGTCGTATAAAGTGTAAAATCAATCCAATATTTTTACATCACAAAATATAAAATTAGTATACCAAGAAAAAAAATATTTTTTATCGACATCGTTATTCTAGTGATTGTCACGTCACTCAAAAAGTAATAAAAAAATTCCGCCATGTTTCGAGAATTAAGTGCCATAATAAAATTCGAATCTATTGTATAGGAAATAAAGACTAAAATTCTATATCTAACAACAATAGTCTCGTGGGGAGTGCGCCTACGTCATCATCGAATGTTCTCCGATTTTTTGTCTCGTTTACACCGCTATTCGATACATCGTCAATTTTTACGAAATTACATTTAAATAGAAATATACAATAATTAAATTAAAAAATACTCACAAATGAAAGGTCATTCCATCTTTTTTAAGATTCGACGTGTTGGACTTGTTTTTACAGGACATAAGAGCACAAATCGGCATTTTTAGCGGAGCATTTCGGACGTCCTTTCGATGCTATACCGATGCACATAATGGTTAAAATCGATTACGCAAATAGTTTTTATGAACGCATTAGATTCAAAAATCTTATACCTCGGCAGAGGGGAAATCTCATGTAAGGCGTATCCCGTATTAAATGATCTAAGGTCAGATAGTTTGGAACAGTCACTTGATAGACAAAGAGAGCGATTTGGATTTGCTAATACATGGTGTAAATATTTTTATTAATAAGACTGCTTATGTTTAAAAATAAAAATCTTCGTCAAGTATTTAATTTTGTTTTAAATGCCAGACATTCATAATGCGATTAACTTACAAAGATTCAATCAATTTCCAAGGATTTCTATCCATCTTTAATACCAACGCGATGGAGAATCGAATTATAAGAATGATTTAGTTCATTGAAGCTAATGAATAATTCATCGGCGATTGGCTTGTACGAGGATTCGGGCTACTGGCAGATGCCTCCACATAACCCGACCTAACCAACCGCTTAAAATACGGATTATCTTCTTCGTAATTTGGTTATATATAATGTACATCAATATAATATTCCGTTACAGATTGTAGTTGAAACTACTACTTACTTACTATTTATTCGTCACTAGCTTTTGCGCGCGATTTCATCCGCGTAGATCCCCATTGCACCCCCGTAAGGGATGAATTTCTTTCCATCCCTTTTTAACGGATGTCTACGCCATAATAACTATCTGCGTGCCAAAATTCAATGCAATCCATCCAGTTGTTGATATTTAACTCTACAAACTTTGGACCCTCATTTCACGCATTTACTTACGAACGACATGACAATTAAACTATAAAATAAGTTGTCAATAATTTGTATATTACTTAGGTCGGATATTAAATTTCATGGAAATCGGGGCAGATTTAAAATATTTTTCATACAAACTTTCTACCCCTTTGAGGGAGAATTCTATTAAACCTCGAAACATGTATTTACTTAAAGAAATGTATATTTAAGAGCATGAATTTCAATATGCAACGAAATCGGTGCAAAAGATTTTCCATGCAAGCATTCAATTGATTCAACCCGTATTTCATCCCTTTCGTGGTGAAAATTTTCAAAATATCTTCATAGTGAACGTCTACGTTGTAAATTAATACTGCTGACTAAACACATTTCTACCAACAGCAGTTACAGCTGTGCCTGCGTCCGTCTATAATAATGTGGCTTCATTTCCTTTTATTTTTCATGCAATCCGCTATAGATTGTTATTAAAAACTGTTTTTAATGCTGCTGCATATATCTGTAGGTACCACCTTTTCGAGCTTCTACAATATACATAATTTAGCCAGAGCTAAAGAGAAGGTTATAATGCGCGACACAGTCAAAACTTAAACGCTTTTGACACCACCCGGTCCATCCCACGAATTGATAACATCTCCCAGCAGCAGCAGCTGGGGGTGCTGGGCTTTGCTAACATTTGTGTCTAGCGATCACAAAATTGCCGACCAACCGTCATAATAAATGAAGGTTTCTTGAGAAGAAACAAATTAATGTAACTTATTATTTTCATCGTATTGTTTACGTTTGTTTTTGATCGTGTTACGAAACAGGCTATTTTGGAGCTGCTGCTCAATTCGTCGTGTTTTTGGCAGCGGAACGGTGACGTAGCGGTACGTATTCGTCCCGGTAATGAATATACTGTGATACGGATTGGAAGCTGTCATCCGCCAAACCGTATTGTGTTGCGTCGTACATTCCAAGGTAGCGTCTAGGAAATTGAACGTTTAGCAGATACTAACAGACAGAAATATCTGAAATTGTTTTTATTTCCCAATGATAAGCAACATTGGAGTCAATAACAATTTGAAGACTGTCAAACTGTTCACCAGTAAGGTCCAAGACCTCCGAGTTATTTTAACTGTAATGTCGAGCACATCTTAGCGCAGTTTGATGATTGGATAGGTGTGACGCATAACATACATTAAGCTCTCATATAAATTTGTGTTGCCTCATAAATTCAATAGGCAGAGGAGCAGATGTTTGCTAAACGCTTCGTGCCTCTGGCGCCGTCATAAAACAATAACGAGGGTGCTAACTGTTAAGCGATAAGTCAACAGTAGACCCAGCAGTAGAAAGCGAGAGTGGTTGCGCAACCGGTGCCGACTGCCGAAACGGTGGTCAGTGACCGCGGCGAAAGTCGCGCGGCCCAAAGTGCCTTAAGTGGCCAGTCAACCCTTATGTGATAAAACGTTGAACGAAACCTTGCAATTCATTAATACCTTTTACAGGTCTAAAATGGCATGTCAAGTGAATCGCACTATGAAACATCAACTTTAGAAGTAATTCTTCAGTAACTTCTAATAATTCTCATAATTTGCAATTATGGTGTGTACCATTGTACGCGTTTGTATTGAAAACTGTAAAAATAGAACTGTAAGAAGTTACTGTAAGAGCAACTTATTCAAAAGTTGATGGCATTAAGTGAATTTTACTTTCCCATGCTATAATAATGTTGCCATTTTGGACCTGCTGATCGTTCTTTTGAATTTCGTTGCGGATCTCAACTCCTAATGCCCCGTCCAGAAGTGTTTTGCGAAGTAACCCGAAGTATGAAAAGGCGTAACGAAGTGCGTGCCCACACTGTCTTATTCGGTCAACCTCGGTCTACTTCTCGAGTAGTCTGGTCGAGGTGTAAGAGGCATCGCAGAATTTGCCGTTACTTGCCCGATATAATAAATTGCCTGAGATTCGATAAGTGTTGTGGATATGCGCACAGCGGGCACAGTCGGTATAGCTAAAAGCTACATAAAAGGTAATATTGCTACCTTGACAGTTGACGCCTCCAAGGCTGTCAAGAAAGATGATCCATGCGTCAGATGGACTTGTAAAAAGTCGGTCCTGCGCCTGATCTCTTGCCAGTCCCATCCCATAAGGTTATAAGAGTAAAGGATAGGAGTTCTCTTGTGTATTGCGCACACACTTGGACAATGACTCTTATGTAGCTGGTTCGGTTTCAATGGGGGGCTATTATTGTTACCTCGGACGTCCTTTTGCTTGATCACTACGAACGAAGTAACTACATTATTTATAGCATTTCTTATGAATTTTAGCGTTTACATGTCGAAAACTAATAATATTTACACAATGGACGTTTGTCAAACGTCTCGTTTACGGCTCGTGCGCGGATTTATGTGTGTTTAATGTGTGCCGTAAAAGTTTGTTTACCGAACGCCGCCGTGTGTTCGTCACAACAGTTCTGTAACTGCTGTTGTGTGATGTCATCATTTTTTTTTCTTAGCGACTATATCTTGCAAAAATGTTGCACCAATCTGCCAGAACTGTTTTTTTTTACTTAAGGTTTTAATAATAGGGTAGGTTTAAACATAGAAAATTTTGGATCCGATATATTTTTAACGCCACTGAATTACCTAGATTGATTTGTATGTTGTGAGTTTGTGACTCTCGCCATTAGGTACTACGAAACAACCCCAATTTCGCTTCGATTTAATGACTAACTGATCAATAAACAATTTTTAATTCTAATCGTCTGATTCAGTGATAAGACTACTTAATGTGATTACAAAATACTGTGTATTATATTTTAAACGAGCCTTATCTATAAATGAGACTCGGAAACAGCAAGTATTTCTATGAAATTTTGTATGCAGGGGGTTTTGGGAGAGAAAAATCGATCTACCTAGTTAGGTCTTATTTTATAGGAAACCGCGTACTTTTAGATTATTATTAGGGAATGGAAGAACCGATCTGATTTTGAGAACCGGGAACTTCGGTACTGGGCAATTTTGGAACCGGGATTTCCCGGGAAATTCGGGAATTTCGGGACTGGTGTTAAGGCATGAAATCCAAGTGTAATAATTACTGTCTCAAAAGTAATTCAAAATATAAGAATAACATAAATAAGGTTTTAATGGCAACTCGACACATCAGCCAACATAACGACAACTTTATTGGCGATAGTAGAGCCGTAGGTCACGGTTTTTCAATATGTTATTTAGGTATTTGATTTTTGTAAAACATCAAATAATTGAAGAAGAAGGCCCAGAATGCTATTAGTGTACATCAGTGTTTTTCAACCTGTGGGTCGCGACTAGGGAATATTATTCGAATATTCGAATATTCGTTTTATTCGAATATTCGACGATTTTATTATTCGAATATGACTGGGTTCAATATTCGAATATTTCGAATAAAACGAATAATAAAAATATTTTATTTATTTTTCAAAAATATGTAAATAGTAGTAATAAACTTGTGCATAAACCGGAAAAGTTTCGTTATTTAATACATTATTTTTATTATTTATTAATATTGTCGCCAATAATATCCTAAAACAGATTTTACTACACTGTTTGTGAAAGAACACGAAACTGTTTTTAAATTAAAAAAATATTTAAAGTGAATAACACTTCCTACAGGCCTCAGCAAAAGAAATCCATACTCACACGCTTGTCAAAATAACCTAACCAAGAGCGTGTTAGGACATGTCTAAGGAGGGTTCTGTTACTATATAGCGTAATACGATTTTTAGTTTCTTAATCGTTCGATTTCATTCAAAATAACTTTTCTAAAGAGAACCAGCATAGAAAATTGTAAGTTCCTAATCTTCATATATCAGAAATGACAGAGGTGTGTGAAACCAATTTGGAGGCCGATTACTTAGAAGTGGTTGACTTTGTAAAAGTCATGTATAAAACTTTTACTTTAAAAGACATAATATTCAACACTCACTTTACATGTATGGAAAGCTACCCCGGCTTACTATATAATAAAATTATATTTTTTTATCAAACCGAAACCGATATCTAGACGCAATATAGCTAGAAGAGCAGATAGAAAGAGAGACAGGCGGACGAACAGAGTAAAACGATAAAGGATACCTAGTTAAGTTGATTATTGCAGTATCACACTGGCCTGCAAAACTAAGTACAAATAGTTTAAAATTTAATACTTTTCAAAATAGTATAACAAGATTTATCAGTTTTCTTTAAAAGTAATAAATTATATATATTAGTACATTATTTTTATCTTTAAACAAAAATTAACCAACCAATCTTAGTCTTAAATACTAAATTTACATGTTATATAAAATTGTGGTTTTGAATAACTCATCGAGGCCGGACAATAGCTTGGAGGAGATTTGTCATACTGAAAACGAGGTTTTGGAGCCAAATTATGCAATATTCTCTCCCATTCTTACATCAGGGCGTGTTTTAGTGCTATAAGGGTACTAACTGTAGGTGACAATTTTCGGCTTCTGACTAGCCTTCTAAGCTCTTCTCAGGTTAATCCGGTTGAGGTGGGAACATTTAAGAGAATCTTTAAAAATCTCTTGACCGTATCTTTTTCCAGGTATAGGTCCAATTGTCATGACCACATACTCAGTGCGAATTCCTAAAGGTATGCCAGCCCCTTGTATATGTACTCTGCCTAAGCATACTGGACTCTATCTGAAAAGTAGGCTTGAAGATATCCCCTACCGGGTCACGTTTACTTAGCCTCCCTTCAGAAGTTCACTTTTACTTGTGAAGTTAAAGTGAGTAAATCCACTCATCTGAGACCAACATTCTGGACAATTCTCGTTCATCCTTTTGTATGTGTTCACCGGTGTATCACAGTGTTGCTACTCGATACTAGGGCTCTAGTTTGGTCTCGAGGTGAGACCACTTACCCTTCGCCTAGGTCTTTAGCGTTTCAGATTTACAGCAAGTCTTCTTCTCTGTGCTGTCAGTAACATAGTCCCATCGGGTCTAAAAAAGTTGCTTATGAACTTAATTGCATCTAAGTGTTTATTATCAACAAGTTTAAACAATTTAACGGTCTTGTCGAGCGCTAAGTCTGCCATTAAAGTCTTGTACGGCCTTGTAAAATGTTTTTCAGTCTCTTTGTACCGTCGCTTCGTCTTCTGAGTGGTTCGTAACATGAGACACACTCCGTTCTTGCAGTACAACTCCTGATGCCTACTTCTGCACTGATGACTTTTGCATAACCTAACTTCCTTTTTGTAATAAGACTCATCGTTCAAGAAAAAAATGAAAACATAAAGAGACCAAAAACATGGTTAACTTGAAAATGGAAAAAGGTTATTTTTGTTTTAAAGATTTTCCACCCACTTTTTACAAACTATGAAATTTTTGAACATTAAAATATTTTTTGAGTGCTTTTTATTTTGACGGTTTATCTTGTTTACTTATTCTTACTACGGTTTATACGAGTATAGACATGTACCGATTAGGTCTGGAGCAGACCATTATGACAGCATGATACTCGTGTGCTTAGAGTTTTCAGCTGCATTATTGTCGAACAGAACACTATTTACAGTGTATTCCGATTTCTGTGCAGTGTTCCAACTCTGCAAATATATTTCTCTCCAATCTTAAACAAACTGATAAATAAATAATAATGTTCTTAAAAAATAAATTCTGTAATATTAGTATTCTATAAAGGTACATTAAATTATACTACCAAAAGCTTAATTTAAAAAGTCAGACTGTAGGTCTGTGACTCAATTAACAACCAGAAAATACGAACCTCTAAAACAAACCCCAAAAATTCTCTCCCCTAGAGGATCTTTTCCTTAATTTTTGGCAGAAACCACTTAGTTGGCAACCAAATCCATGGTCTGCTCCAGACCTAAACCGTTCATGTGTTAATAATTTTTGCAAAAGTTATAGCAAATTAGTATTTTAAGTTTAAAACTTAAAAGAAAATTTTTTTTATTAAAAAAACGTTGAATTTTTTAGAGTAATTTGTGAAAGACTTCGCATTTTATTATTATTAAATATGCAGGTATATATAAACGCATTATATTACTTGTATTTAAAGTTTATTACCAATATTCGTATTATTCGAATTATTCGAATTTATTCGAATAGTGTTTAGCCATTATTCGAATTATTCGAATAGTAAAATTTGTCGAATAATAACATTCCCTAGTCGCGACCCCCTGGGGGGTCGCGAAGCTTCTGTAGGGGGGTCGCCGGAGTCTAGAGAGCTTTAGTAAAAAGACAATAAAGATTAAAAAGATTAATTTATTAAGTAAGAGAATTTTAACAAAAATCAATCATGATTGTATGTAAAATAATGTACCGATGTACCTGCCTATGTAATTGTAAAATAATGTGTTTGACGTACTATATTATGTACTTATATCCGAATCCTAATTATGGAGACACATAAAAACGTCGTATGGAATGAATATTTGTAACACTGTAACATACACATACGTATATACATGATAAAAAAGCGAAGGGTCGGGGGGTCGCGAAATATTTTTTCATACAAGGGGGGTCGCATCATGAAAAAGGTTGAAAAACACTGGTGTAAATGCTCGAACGTCGCGGTAACCTATTACTCGTAGAAGTGGTAGATTAGATAATAAAAAGACTAATGTTAAAAACGTCGTCTTTCAATTATTTGCCGATTTTTCGCGATACAAATTTGACGTTTCTAACGTTTGTTTGTTTTAAAAAGGAATTATCTGTCTGTCTATAACTGTTTAGTTATAGACAGACAGATAATTCCTTTTGCGCGCACGAAGTCGCGGGCAACATTAATATTCTAAATAACGTTGGATTTTATAATTGCATACACATACACTAAATAATTGTCGATAGACGAGACAGCACTGAGACACGTTTACTGCTTCGTGATGATAGATACACGTGGTTTACTATACGTGAGCGACTAACGCGAACGTTACGAACTATCAGTCATTTTCATTAGAGTAGACAAACCTCGGTAAATATCGTTTAGAAATTTTAAGAGAACAAAACGAACTTATAAAATAGACGAACAGCCGCGGGTCTAAAAAGGCCACTTACGCAATATCATCGCAATATTGCTATTTGACACTAAAGCAATTCTGCTTGTTAATCTGTCAAATGAATGCATTTCAGCCAATTTCTGCATATGAATTGTATCCAAATCTTAATATGAATTGCAATTCAAGTGGCCATTTTACGATCGCTGTCAGTAATTCATAACAAGAATTGAAAATGAATTGCCAGAACGGCCTTTTTAGACCTGCTAATTTAACAAAGGCCACTACTTAGGTAAGGATAGGGCCGCCTGGATAACGGCCCGCCAAGGAATTTGTAAGTATTATAGTTGTATATAATACTTACAAATTCCTTGCGGCCCGCAGACTGTCGCTGTCTCTGCTCAGCAGAATGACTAGTACGTCATGTAACTTTATGCCTCGTCCAGACTACTCGCGAAGTAGGCCGAGGTTTGACGAATAAGACAGTGTTGTCACGCACTTCGCTTCGCCTCTCGGGTTACTTCGCGGAGCACTTCCTCGGCCTACTTCGCGAGCTTCTGGACGGGGTGTAAGGATCAGCTCATACCAAACGAGACAGGTCGCGGCGCTGAATTTTTATTTTTGAATTTCAAACTCTTGCAAATTTGATTTAATAAAAAAACAAAATTGCAACGCCGTGTAGCGTATCGTTTCGTTTCTTTAAGAATTGGCCCAAGACTATCTAGAATCTAGATGCTAGAGTTATCCGGATCTTCGTAGCACTAAGTACCTAAGGTAAAAGCACTAATGCTGGACATTGAACTAAAAGACGACATTTTCAAGAAAAATGTTTTCTAATAAGAAATCTAATCATTTAAATAACATTGCTATTGATGTTAAAGACAGGTAGTCACATCTATGATACATGCTCAAAAGTTTGTGTACATTCAGAAGCAAATTTGAAAATGGCATCAGTTGACAATAAACAATGTAAGCAGGTTGGCGTGTTGCGCTTAATTCTTAGCGTTTTTCATAAGGCAACTGACTTTTTACAGGTATAATTTTTTTCTTATATTTATGATTATTGGCTATTGTTAGTTTCGATATTGAAAATGTATAAAATTCTTGATTAATTAGGACAATTTGCTTGTTTTTGTATAAATTTTAAGTGGTGTTTACTATTAGTACCAGAAATGAATCAAAACCTAAAAGATGACATGTGTGTCTTCTACTAGGGTTACATCGAACTGAATTTTTTAGCTTATTTTAATGCAAATTTAGCCTTATGCTGTAGAAAATAAGTTCCTGTCTGAGTTTCGTGTCTTTTACACTATTCTAACTAAAAGAAGACAGTGTCAACTATTAGGGTAAACTCGATGTCAACTATTAGGTTATACTATTAGTATTCATTAATTTCATATGAAGTTAAAAGGAAGACAGAAAAAAGTACCCTCTGTTGTGTCTAACACACAATAGAAACAATAGTATAAAAAGGAGAGAAAAAAGAATGAAATGGATGAAAAGAAAATAACCAAGAGCATGTCAGGACTTGTTTAGGGAGGGTTCCGTAACTATCAACGTGCAATAGGTTTTCTGCGAATTACTTCAAAAGCTATTGTCCGATTTCGCTCAAAATAATTTCCCTAAAGAGTTTTTAGCATGGTCTATCAGCATGGAAACTTACAAGTTTCTATCTCTTATAGTTTAGAAATGCCAGGGACCAACTTACAAACCACTTTGGAGGCCGATTACTCGAAAATGGTATTTATTTTAAAAGACCAATTCAACGATACCCCACACGATGGGGTAGAATGAATAATATTTTTCATCCCCACTTCACATGTATGAAGAGCCACCCTAAAGTATAAAATTATTATTATTTTATGATGCCAAAACCGAGATCTATACACCATCTATAACTATACCAAATTTCATGCATTTATATTGACAATTCAAGCTACAGACAGACAGACAGACTGACAGAGCGAAACTATAAGGGTTCTTTATGTAATATGGAACCCTAAAAAGGAGATTTGAAAAAAGGAAAGGAGAATAAACGGAAGAATGAAGAAGAAAGAAAGCTTAAGACTGTCAGAAATCAGCTAACTAAGAAAAGTCAAAAGGCTGTGAAGAGAAATGGATAGAATGTAGAAACAAATGATGAAAATAAGGAAAATAATCTGCCTAATTATTAACTTTCCCGGGAAAAAGAAGTTTCACTAGATTCTTTGCATTGTTCAAAAATATCAGGCAAAGAGATTAAGGTTATGGTATGCTGCGATAAAACCAAAACTGTATTCAATGAAAATGAAAAAGATTAGAATAGTTAAAGTGAATCTCAAATACCTAGGTAGAAGTTCTCAAATTACATAAAAAAATATTGTTGCAGGTGATAGGCTGAAACATACATTTAATTTTCCATTAAATTTAAATGGGTAACTTGATGTGGTGTTTGTCTACTATTAGTGCCAATTGATGTCTATTTTTGGTGGATTTGATTTTCGACGCTGTCATCTTTTAGTGTCTACGACAAACCTTAGAAAATTGTAATTATTCGTTGAAAATACAACAGTCTTAAAATATTTTATATGAAAAAGTTAATTTCTAAATGTTGCTCAAACAGTAAAAGTAATTGCAACTGTACTTATTTTATAAATACATTTTATATTTGGCAATGAAGTTTGATTCGTCCTTAATGTGTCTAGTATTAGTGCTTTTACCTTACCTACTTACATATTATTTGAAACTTTCGGCATCAAAATTTTAATAAATAATAATAATAATAAATACATTTATTTCAGGCTGCATAGGCCCATATTATAAATACCTTAAAGACTAACATACATATTACTATAATATATACCTAAACTAACACTAACACTAAACACGTATTGTCTGCGACGTGGGGCGCAAATTGTTCGGAAGTCGTCCTCTAAATCTTCTGTAGACGACTCCAATCGGCCAGAACTCCTCCTTCTCGAAGGTCGGTAAATGATGGGTTGGAACTCTCACCACAAAGGAATTAAAATTCACTTTATGATGAGATTCCAACCGCTCGACCCTCAAGGCGAAGTTAGTTCTGCTTCTTATGTAGTCCACGACCTGCTCGACCGTCGTAGACCAATGAAGCCGGGACACGTACAGCGGTGTCGCGGGAGTCTCACACCGCAACAGCTGCTCGGGTCCTCCGGGTGCGGTGCCGCGATGGTTGCGGACGACGGGTTTCTTCTTCTTCCTCTCGACCTTGATGAACCCGTCATCATCGCACGTTCGGTCCTTTTTTGAAAGAGGACGTTCTGCAGGGGCCTCCTTCTTCCCTTTGTTTTTCGAACGCGGGGGAGGTGGCGGGGGGACGCAAGCGGCGACATTTGCGTAACTCGGCACCGGCTCCTGCGCGGGCGGGGAGCGGGCAGCAGGGGCGGCGACGATGTTCGTTGACCCGTCGGATAATGCTGACGGGCTAAACGTGACCGCCTGCGCGCCTCGACGACGAGTGACGTTTGCTGCATCAGGTGATCTACATATTGAATTAACACTTTTTAGCTGTGATAATTCACTACGTAGATCACTTATGGTAAACTCTGATGCCTGCAATCTACCTCGAACTCCGGCCAGTTCTTCCTTCAGGAATTTGATGTCCTTCAGTAGACTGACGACGTCGACGTGGTCCAGTGTCACTGGCGGCAGCTTATGCAGTTCTTTCGCTACAAAAGCTGGCACTTCATCCGGATCCGTCTGCTTCAGCAGGGAGATGATGTCCTGCACGCTTCTTTCGGTTCCATCTCTCCTTCGCGATGGCATGTTCGCGCTCTGGCCAAGCGTCTCGTACAGCAAATGCTTGCCTTTGCAAATCTCCTCACTGGTGAAAGAAGACTTGCAGATCTGCATTATGCTGACCTCGTCCATGGTGTCGATGGCGTGCTGGATAAACGCCAGCAACTCATTGACCACGAGCGCCATGATCACGTGCAGCGGCAATCAGCCGCGCGATTCGCAAAAATATTAATCAAATAATTAATATTTGCTGCATGTGTATAACGCGGAGCGCGTCCGTTCGCGAGCTCGACACATTACACACACAAATACGAGTTATCACATCTAGACCGACGATATATAATTATAGATGAATCTAAATGGTATTTCCATGTTCGACACCTAGATTTTCAGCCCCCGTCCTTATAACGACGTACGTAGGAGTCGTAGGACGAGGGTTGAAAATGTAGGGATTAAAAACGTAATAAGTAAACCATCTCAGACGCTCCCATGATTTAGAAAATCATAGGAGCGTCTGAAAGTTTATTCTCAATTAAAGCAATGAACTAGAAGACAGCAAGTAAATAAAAGGAAGACACCGCGGGCCTCAGACGAAGGTAGTTTTGTTTTTTGGTGACCCATGCTTATTAAAATACACTCTTATAATACAGCTAACTGTAGTTTAATAGTAGTAATAAGTCGTAGTAAAGGCCAACGTTTATTCGGTCAATAGCTTATGAGTTATGTCGCTTATGTAGAGACATTTGTATATTTTTTCTCTCTCGACTCGGACGACCCACACATGATCATTCGTCATGAATCGTTTTTTGTGCGGCTACGGTCCGACAGAGGCACAAGCTAAAATAGCACTTAGCACAAATTATCGAGGTTTATAATGCTCTGGCGATGTAAGAGAACAGAAGTCAATGGGTCATTGGTACAGAGTACAGACAATTTGTACGAAAGTGAGTCGGTACGGGCTATATTTAGATTAAGAAAGTATGGATTTTTTGTGCCAATTTTTTACTACTCGGTGAAAGGTCCATACCCTGCAATAAGTCTTAGCTAATGTACCTACGACCACTGACGGTCCGCGACTGTACTGGCGATCTCTTGTAAAGACTTAAGTGCTAAGTATAGAGTTAAGTAGTTTTAGATGTATCGCAGCCTGTGAGAAAATCTTGAAACTTGCACAGCAGCGTTTTAATTCTTCGTCTAGAGCTCGTGAGTGGTTGTTCCTTTTCTACACCTTTTCCATTCTATTTCTAGCCGTTGCAGATGTTGAAAAAAAGAAATTTTCTTTTTTTTTTCAAATATCCTACTTTGTTTAAAAAGTCCAAATCGAAAATTACACACATAATTACTATTACACTAGTCTTTACTCTTTACCTACTACATACTAACAAAATTGCTATTGCATAAAATTATGTATACGGTATACAATATAACCGTAATCTAAATTACTGCGTGAATGCCTCTCTCTCTTTTAATATTAAAACTACTTCGATATTAACTCAAACATAAGACGTTAACTTTTGCATATACATTGAGAGAAAGTGTAGGCACAATTGAAATATTAAATTAACTCTACAAAAGTCGCAACACTGTTTATGTTGTACCGGAAAAACTAAAAAGTCCCGCCCGAAATCCGAATGAAAGTTGATAAAGCCGTCAGCCATAAACTTGTAGAATTAACGACAATCCAGGTAATTTATAAAACTGCTAAGCAGCCTTGGCCCTGATCGGCTGTGTAAGGTCACCGGCGCGCACGGAGAATCATCGCGTTTGCTCAGCCAACAATGACCTGGAGCACGCGATTTTCAAGACAGTCTGTACTTTTGTGAAACTCTGGCAGAACCTTAAGTGCTTCAATTTCTTAACTTAATAGTTAAGCAAGCGAATTAATAAAAACATTGCAACTTAAACGAGATTAAAAATTGTAAGTTACCTCCGAAATGTCAAGCAGTGAGAGATCAAAATAGGTTCATACGTTGAACTTGTGATCTAGGATAGATGGGACGGATCTCATAAACATATTGTATACTCCAACAAAATGGCGCTACTTGCCATACACCGCTTAAAATCAGAAAGAAGTTCGTGGGCTCATCAACTTGCGCGGTGGCGACATCAACTGGCGACAGATCCTTTTAGTTGATTACGACGACGAAGTTCGAAAACAAAAATGTATGGGATTTAGTATTATAGATATTACAATATTATAAAAATTGTGGTTATATCTGTTACACAGGTTGTTTTATTTGATTTCAAAGCTTAAGCGCTCTTAATGATAACCCTTTACTTCTTTACATAGTATAAAATGAAGTCGCTTCCTTTCCTGTTTGCTGATTTTTTTAAACGACACAACGGATTTTTATGCAGTTTTCAGCAATAGATAGAGTGATTCAAGAGGAAGGTTTATGTGTATAATACCCCCTTGTCCCCTGACGAAGGTGGGGCAGGTCGATAGTTTTGATAAATATGTAACCTTAGAATTTCCATAATCTGTGACAATAGGAGCAATTATTAAAAAAAAAACAATAGGGAATATGCATAAAATATAAAAATAGCTTAAAATATAATACTTAATATGATACTAGACAGAAAAATAAAGAAAATGGCGAGAAAATTTTCAATATCTGTTGATAAATGAGCAAGATATGAGCGGTCAAAGTTTGTAATCTATCTCTTTCTAGCAAAACGAAATTTAGTATGAACTTTCTATGAAAGTCGTGTTATGTGACGTCACGATACACGTCGGATCTCTCTGTCTAATAGACCACTTTAAACGTTCATATCTTCGTTATTTTTAATGATATCAAAAAACTGATTTTACCATACGGTTTACCAAACAAGATAGATCTATATAAATAAATAAAAAAAATACGTGCATATTCCCTATTACCTATGATTGAAAAACCTTTTTTTCGTAGCCTAAGCTCTCCCACTTTTGGACAAAGGCCTTCCCCAAAATCCTCCAGGTCGCACAGGTATCCTGAGCCATTGCTGGTCAGCCTTGCTGAGTGCGTCCATCTCATTATGAAATTGTGTATGAAAATATGCCTTTTTGGGCATTGAATTTTCCGAATTCGACAGCCATTACGTTATTAAATTTGATGATCGCCGGTAAAATGGTATTTTGCCAGGAATTCTCTTATTGCGTAAGACGAAATACCGCCAATATAAAATAACCTAACCAAGAGCATGTCAGGACATGTCTAAGGAGGGTTCCGTAACTATAAACGCGTAATATGCTTTTTTTTAATTACTCCAAAAGTTACTGTCCGATTTGGTTCAAAATAATTTTCCTAAAGAGTTTTTAGCATGATCTATCAGCATGGAAATTTGCAAGTTTCTATCTCCTATAGTTTAAAAATGCTAGGGGGGGGACCAACTTACAAACTGCTTTGGAGGCCGACTACTCGAAAATGGTCAACTTTATAAAAAAGTAACGTATGAAACCTTGCCTTTATTTTAAAAGACCTATTCTACGATACCCCACACGATGGGGTAGAGTGAAAAAATATTTTTCATCCCCACTTCACATGTATGGAGAGCCACCCCTAAAATATAAAATTATTATTTTTTTATGATCCCGAAACCGTGATCTATACACAATCTATAACTACACTAAATTTCATCAATTTATATTCATAATTACAGGAGCTAGAGGCGCGGACAGACAGACAGACAGACAGACAGACGGACAGAGCGAAACTATAAGGGTTCCTTAAGTATAACGGAACCCTAAAAAGACCTCTCGCGATATTGTTAGTAATGATCTTCCAACTATTGGGCCTCTTGGAATTTACTTTAAATGCTAATTTTAGGTAGGTAGGTAGGTATTTATAATTGGTTGTTTTGATAAAAATGTTAGTCACTGTGTTCAATAGTAATACTTACATGGTTTTAGGATTTTTATTACGAACATTTGTTTCGAATGTCTTACATTTCGTTCGCAGTTACAGCGTTTACATGACTGACCGCATGACAAACCACGAAAAATTTAAATTACAGTGGTGAATAATTTACAAAAGTATTTATTTAGAAATGTTATCAAAATGTCTAATAAAGTTGAGAGGAACTCGGGAGATGCCAGTGTTGTCTCGCCTGCCGACTGCGCTAATTGAAGTCCACTTCGGCCATAACTCAGGTCGCTTATCCCGGCCGTTTAGACTTCCCACGGTATACTATCCCGCTACACGTTTATTGCCTATCGTATCAGATTCTTTACGTGCTGTGCAATTTTCTAGAAAAGAAAATGTTATAAGGCACCTGGTTATTATGTATTTTTTTCATTATAATATGGGTTTTGCGCGGTTCATGGATTGAGTAATACAATAAAAGAAGAAATACTTAGTTCACAAATTACTGCTACAAATTGATCCTTTTTATGCAGTAAATATATGCCAAGAGTCCAACCGGCTGCTATAACGATCTGAGATAACGACTATCTCGTTTGAGCAAAGCATAAATATTCAGCTGGCTCATTTAAAAAATTACTTGTTTCTGAGACTTCCTAAATCTTAAACACAGTAAGTGATTAAACAATTGGTAATTGGAATAAGTTTGAATGAGACCTTAAGTATCTTCAATGCTGGTAATTGAAAATGCCGTCCGCAAATTGTCGTGCGCGCTAAAGGTTGCGATGTGCGGATAAGCGCATTGTTCCGCGCTCACGTAACAGATCAACGCACTCGCTGGGCAGCCTTTCTCTCGTCTGGCGGGCGTCTGGCCACCGCGGTACTCGGGACCTACGGAACACTTTCCAAACTAGACCTTTCCCGAGATTAGCTGTTAGCTGCCCAGTGCCCACGCGCACGAGATTGAAAGAACATGGTCTGCAAATTGTGCATTACTTTAGTCCCTTAATGTTATATTAAAGTCCCCCGTCGCGTCCGTCTGTCTGTATGTTCGCGATAATCGCAAAAGTTACTGAACAGATCTTCATCAGATTTCATGTATCGACAGATCGACTTCAGCAAATAATATACTTACTGAGGAACTATCCTTATTCCTTAGGTGTATTATTTGGAGACGTTTTGTGGAAATTGGTTAAAATATGACGATAATTGTTGAAGGTGTCGGGAAAAAATCAAGTCGTCTGGGAGCTTTCATCGAAAACGCTGTTAGGTACAAATCAAAACAATGTATGCTGGGATTGTTTATCTTTTATAGGTCAACAAAAAAAATGTTATTAAAGTGGTCTCGCACCAACGAGACGGCCGGAACTATTACTTTATTACAGTAGACATATTTGCTAAAGAGGTTTTTTCCACATGGGCGAACACTCATCCACATGGGCGCAACCGCTAGTAAAAGCTAGTATTCTATAGTTCACTTACTTGAGACTGTCCTATTCCCATTGTAAGTTAAGGGTTATATTCTCGTTGGTTTTGGTTTTGCAGTATAATTTCTAGAAAATAATTGTCTTATGTAACTTGCGAATACGAATGTTATTGGTAAATTGGTTAAATAATTTGCATTTCAATCGATTGATAACAAATTACAAATAACCCGTAGTTTGGAGTCTAGCCAGAAACCCAAGCCCAAAAGAATTATAGCACAATGAGTTTGTCAAAGGCACTAAGTATTTATCTATTTTGCCCTTTATAATTAATTTTTTTATCATCTTATTTTCTTGCGAGGAGGTAATTAATTTAAAATTGCAAATCTTGAATTTCGGTTTTATTTTCCTGAAATAGGTACATTTCATTGCGAATGTTTCCCGATTCTTTTGTAGCTACTTTGTCAACTTTGCTAAGTTACAACAAAGTAGTTCTGAAGTTTTCCTCAGGCTTGAAATAACATAAATCTTTTTCTTATTATGTATCGTTCTTTGTTTGTTTTATATTTTCATTGGTCTATATTTCATTTAATAGTACTTTACTTTCTTTTATCTGTCTTTCTTTAGGTCCCGCGGGCTTTGTAAAAATCTAAAAGAAGAAATGCATTTCTTTGACAACTGTTTTTGTCGATTAATAATTAATATCATTATAGGGTGTATGAATACGTATATTAAAAAAACAGCCAGCCCTTCATATCTGATCGGCACATTAGTTAAACCACCCATGTTACTATGGATAGTGATTGTCCCCGAAGGTCAGGGCATGTATCGGTCGGTGTACAGCAGCATGTGGACATTGTGCAGTGACATTGGACGGAGTCGTTGAGCCGTGACAGGTGGAAACTGTTCACCGGATCCTTATGATTATGTTTTCCGCGTTTTTTCTACTTAAATACTCACTAAGCCTTTCTATTACTAATTTGGTCTTCCTGGGGCAAAATAGCACATACCATCCCTTCTTTGGCAGTCGGGTAAATAGAAACTGCCATTGGCTGTATGTATTCGTAATTCGAATAGGATCTGACGTTCCTACTTGTAACTGTATACCTAGCGTTCGCCTTACAATCAGTAATTGTGAGTAGAAAATAGAAAAAATACTATGGTCGAATATGACGACTATGATGGATAAGTATTAAATAATTTATCTTCTTGCGATAATGTAGGTACCTAATTATCCACAAACGTTTTCTTTTATTTTGTATTGATAAACTCCTTAGTCTTATCTTGCAATACGTAACTGAGGAGCACTGAGGAGCTACACATTCCTGTAATAACTCCCCGCACCGATTTCGGTGACGGTGGCCGGTTTCATTGAAACCAGGCCAGTTACGCAGGAGTAATTTTATAGTGCCCAAGTGTGTGCGCAGTACACAAGAGCACTCTCTCTTCCTTTACTCTCGTAATCCAGTGGGACGGATAACCGACACGACTGACGAGAGATGAGGCGCAGGTCCGACTTTTTACATGCCCATCCGACGCATGGATCATCTTTCTTGTCAGACAATCAGGTGATCAGCCTGCATTGTCCTAACCAAACTTGGAAACAACATTTTTTGTTGTTCCAATGTGGGAATCGAACCCACGACCTCCGAGTCGAGAGCCAATGCTCGAACCACTAGACCACGGAGGCTGTCATTCCTGTAAGCTGTGTCACCAATCATCATACTTATTGAGACATTTACCGACTGTTACAAATAATATTCTGTCTTCGTCTGAGAACTTCTTAAAGTATTTAAACCTGTAATGTCGCTGTCAGAGAGTTATATAGTTCAACTCCAGATCGTTGTTGAGCAGCTTTCCGACCAGCTCGGGCGTGCCGCAGGGGTCCATAAATCGCCCTCCCGCTTGCCGGCGTGGGCGACGTCGGCCACCGACGGTAAATTAAATATTTAAATCACCAGATCGCGATCAACAATTTATTGTTATTGTTCGTGTATCATATTCACGTCCAGCTTCCTGACGCCATCTTGGCGTTTTACTTTTGGTCAATTTCATCGCACTTCTTTACAGCGGTTATATATCATGCACTAGATTCAAAAAATATATTATGCTTATTTGCGTTATATACCTAATCATGCTTTGACGGGTGTAAATCGGCTTTAGTACAGGATGAAACAATTCACAAATGTTTTATGAGACAAAGACTGCAAATTATAACCACAAAGCTATTCTGTATGTATGTACTACTTTGATACTAGTGATCCCCATATTATTTTCCTTAATAATGTTTGTAGGTATGTATATCTTGTACGTGTAATTCGTAATTAAAAATAATAATACGTGTAATACAAAATAGTTCAGAGACGTTTTATAAAATTACATAATTTTAAAACTGACTTTCTATTGTTATATAAAAAATAATTAACCGGGGTTGTAAAACTAATGAGCTAAGTACATTACACGGTTGATAGATATTCTTCGTTCAAAAAAATACCATTCATTTCGTAAAATATGTTTGTGTAACAGCTGATTGTGCACAATAAAGTATATTTTCATTTTTCATTTCATTTTTCATTCATTTCATATTTGTAATAGACATTTCTAGTTTCTACTAGTAATAAAAAAATACTTTTATATTAAAAACTAGCGACCCGCCCCGGCTTCGCACGGGTACAAATTACAATACTGATAAGTACTAATACTACAGTAATACTACGTAATATTTTAATTTCGCCATAACTTCAAAACCAAACATCCAATTTTAATCATTCAAAGACCAAATATTATCTACATAAACTGTACTTAGTGATGAAATAATTTATTTTGATAAGGATTAATAGCATGAGTAAAATAAACGCGTTTAAATATAGTCCAAAAAAATTTCAAGATTTCTAAATAAAAAAATGGTTGTTGTGCCTCACTCGACATAGATAGGTATAGTGTGTCGCGGACTTTTTTGTAGATATTTATAAGATCTACAATTAATTAGAACATTTTATGGTTCTATCTTTTATAGTTTAGGCAACGTACGCAAAATAAGTAACTTTTCTGGTTGTTTTTTTACACCTTGTGTCCGAAAAACCCAAATATCTTACGGAACCCTATTTTTTTCCAAAATAAAATTTAGTCTATGTTACTCGTGGATAATGTAGCTTTCGAATGGTGAAAGAATTTTTGAAATCGGTCCAGTACTTTTTGAGCCTATTCATTACAAACAAACAAACGAACATACAAACAAAGTTTTCCTCTTTATAATATTAGTGTAGATAACAAGTATTTTAGTAAGTAAGGTAAGTTAAGTCTTGCTATTCAATCAAAGACCAGATTGCAGAATAGGTCGTAAATATTACTATCAGTTCCTATAACACGAAGACATGCGGTTTATTAGAAAGCCGTAAAAACGTAGTAAATCACTCTGGAACATGTATTGGAGCGAACTTTCCCGAGCTGCGTACCGATAATGTCATAGACTAGGGTTACACGGTCAGTCTGGCATCAGTTCAGTCCATCACACGGTGGGTCGAAAATCGGCTTTCATAGACATAGAAATGAAATCTCGAAAGTGATAGATTTTTTGATGGATATTGCTTCAGTTTAGTATTAATATGTAGAAAATTAAGTTTGAGATAATTTGGCCCAAAAATGAGGGAGTAATAATTTTTTTACGAAAAACTTGTATAGAGCCAACATGAAAAATTCAATTATTTCAAAAACGGCAAGTTTAACCGTAATATCCTGACAGATAGTTATAGTACCAATTATTCATGATTTTTTGGCATACATCATATTACGGTTTTAGCTGCTCTTTTTTTTTTAAAAAATCGTCGAAATTTTTGTGAAAAAAGTTACCCTGTATTATTGCACGATTCGATAGTGTTACTATTAAGGAACAATTTCTGGAAAGTAATCGTATACGGCAAACTTGAGGAAAGTGTTGAATTTTAATAAACTCCTTCATATTTTGAACAAATGTATGAACAATTATATAAAATGCTAAAATTAAGCACTTTCCTTAACTTTCTCACATATAGTTACTTCCCAGTAATTGTTATTTACTAGCAAGACTATCGAATGCTGCAATAATACAGGGTGACTTTTTTTCAAAATTAACGGATTCGAATCCTAACTAGGGAATGTTATTATTCGACAAATTTTACTATTCGAATAATTCGAATAATGGCTAAACACTATTCGAATAAATTCGAATAATTCGAATAATACGAATATTGGAAATAAACTTTAAATACAAGTAATATAATTAAAATGTGAAGTGTTTCACAAATTACTCTACAAAAAATCAAATTTTTTTGTTCATAAAAAGAATCCTATTTTAAGTTTCAAACTTAAAATACTAAATTGCAATAACTTTTTAAAACTATTAACACATGAACGGTTTAGATCTGGAGCAGACCATGTATCTGGTTGCCAACTAAGTGGTTTCTACCAAAAATCAAGGAAAAGATCCTCTAGGGGAGAGAGTTTTTGGGGTTTGTTTTTTCTGTTTTTTAATTATGTCAAGCATAGATAATCGATTTAAAAAGTCAGACCTACAGTCTGACTTTTTAAATTAACCTTTTGGTGATATAATTTAAGGTACCTTTATAGAACACTAATATTACAGAACATATTTTTTTATTATTCAGTTTGTTTAGGATTGGAGAGAAATATATTTGTAGAGTTGGAATACTGCACAGAAATCGGAATGCACTGTAAATAGTGCTGTGATGTAATATAATACAGCTGAAAACTCTAAACACACGAGTATCGTGCTGTCATAATGGTCTGCTTCAGACCTAATCGGTATATATGTGTATATAAAGCGTAGTAAGAATAAGTAAACAAGCAAAAGTCAAAATAAAAAGCACTCAAAAAAGGTTTTAATGTTATGTTAACATAACAAAAAACTTCATAGTTGGTAAAATGTGGATGGAAAATCTTTAAAATAAAAATAACCTTTTTATATTTTCAAGTTAGTTAGTTATATTTTTGATCTCTTGAAATTGAATACATAAATTCATTTTTTTTTAACGATGAGTCTTATTACAAAAAGGAAGTTAGGTTAGGCAGAAGGCATCAGTGCAGAAGTAGGCATCAGGAGTTGTACAGCAAGAACGAAGTATGTCATGTTACAAACCGTTCAGAAGATGAAGCGACGGTACAAAGAGACTGAAAAACATTTGACAAGGCCGTGCAAGACCCTTAATGGCAGACTCAGCGCTCGGCAAGACCGTTAAATTGTTTCCACTTGTTGAAAATCAATACTTAGTTGCAGTTAAGTTCAGAAACAGCTTTTTAGGCCCGAAGGGACTATGTTACTGACAGCACAATGAAGAAGACATGCTTAAGTAAATCTGAAACTCTAAAGACTCACCTCGAGACCAAACTCGAGAGCCCTAGTATCGAGTAGCAACACTGTGATACGTCCGTGAACACATACAAAAGGATGAACGAGAATGGTCCAGAATTTGGTCCCAGATGAGTGGATTTACTCACTTTGTGAACTTCTGAAGGGAAGGCTAAGTTAACGTGACCTGGTAGGGGATATCTTCAAGCCTACTTTTCATATAGAGTCCAGTGTGCTCAGGCAAAGTATATATACAATGGGCTGGCATACCTTCAGGAATCCGCACTGAGTATGTGGCCATGACTAAGATTAAAATGATTAATTTTTGTTTAAACATAAAAATAATATACTGTTATACATTATTATTTATTACTTTTTAAGAAAACTGATAAATCTTGTTATAATATTTTGAAAAGTATTAAATTTTAAACGATTTGTACTTAGTTTTACAGGCCAGTGTAATACTATAATAATCAACTTAACTAGGTATCCTTTATCGTTTCACTCTGTTCATCCGCTTGTCTCTCTTTCTATCTGCTCTTCTAGCTATATTGCATCTAGATATCGGTTTTGGTTTGATAAAAAAAAATATAATTTTATTATGTAGTTAAGTACACTTTACATGTATGGAAAACCACCCGAGCTTTCCATACATGTGAAGTGTATGTTGAATATTATGTCTTTTAAAATAAAGGAAAAGTTTTATACATGACTTTTACAAAGTCAACCACTTCTAAGTAATCGGCCTCCAAATTGGTTTCTCCCACATCTGTCACTTCTGAACTATGAAGATTAGGAACTTATAATTTTTCATGCTGGTAGATCATGGTAAATTCTCTTTAGGAAAGTTATTTTGAATGAAATCGAACAGTAAGATTAAGATACTTAAAATCGTATTACGCTTTATAGTAACAGAACCCTCCTTAGATACGTCCTAACACGCTCTTGGTTAGGTTATTTTGATAAGCGTGTGAGTATAGATTTCTTTCGCTGAGGCCTGTAGGAAGTATTCATTTTAAATATTTTTTTTATTTAAAATCAGTTTTGTATTCTTTCACAAACAATGTAGTAAAATCTGGTTTAGGATATTATTGACGACAATATTAATAAATAATAAAGATAATGTATTAAATAACGAAACTTTTCCGGTTTATATACAAGTTTAATACTACTGTTAACATATTATTGAAAAATAAATAAAATATTTTTATTATTCGTTTTATTCGAAATATTCGAATATTGAACCCAGTCAACTTCGAATAATAAAATCGTCGAATATTCGAATAAAACGAATATTCGAATATTCGAATAATATTCCCTAATCCTAACCAAGGATGTTGACTTGGCTATAATCTGATAATGCAGTTATATTCGTCGTACACTGTGAAGTGAAGGAAAATTATGTCAGAGTAATTGCTTCCCAAAAATACTGGATTTATAACTTTTTTATAGAAAATGTCTATGAAGCCAACGAGAAAAATCCAATTATCTTCAAAACGGCAAGATAAATCCTTATATCCTTACATGCTGTTATAGTACTATTTATTCGTGATTTTTTTACATAGTTCATGAAACGGTTCTATTTGCCATTTTTTTTAAATAATCGAAATATAGATTTTGAAAAAAAAAAGTCACCCTGTATTATTGCACCATTCGATAGTCTTTCTAGCAAAGAACAATTGCTGGGAAGTAATTATATATGAGAAAGTTGAGGAAAGAACTAAATTTTAGCATTTTATATTATTTTTCATGCATTTGTTCAAAATATAGAGGAATTTATTTAAATTTAACACTTTCCTCAAGTTTTCCGTATACCATTACTTTCCATAAATTGTTCTTTACTAGCAATACTATCGAATGGTGCATTAATACAGAATGACTTTTTTTTTTTCAAAATTAATATTTCGATTATTAAAAAAAAATGGCAAATAGAACCGTTTCATGAACTGTGTGAAAAAAACACGAATTAATAGTACTATAACAGCATGTAAGGATATAAATAAGGATTTATCTTGCCGTTTTGAAGATAATTGGATTTTTCTCATTGGCTTCATAGACATTTTCTATAAAAAAGTTATAAATTCAGTATTTTTGGGAAGCAATTACTCTGACATAATTTTCCTTCACTTCACAGTGTACGACGAATATAACTTCATTATCAGATTATAGCCAAGTCAACATCCTTGGTTAGGATTCGAATCCGTTAATTTTGAAAAAAAGTCACCCTGTATTATTGCAGCATTCGATAGTCTTGCTAGTAAATAACAATTACTGGGAAGTAACTATATGTGAGAAAGTTAAGGAAAGTGCTTAATTTTAGCATTTTATATAATTGTTCATACATTTGTTCAAAATATGAAGGAGTTTATTAAAATTCAACACTTTCCTCAAGTTTGCCGTATACCATTACTTTCCAGAAATTGTTCCTTAATAGTAACACTATCGAATCGTGCAATAATACAGGGTGACTTTTTTTCAAAAATTTCGACGATTTTTTTTAAAAAAAGAGCAGCTAAAACCGTAATATGATGTATGCCAAAAAATCATGAATAATTGGTACTATAACCATCTGTCAGGATATTACGGTTAAACTTGCCGTTTTTGAAATAATTGAATTTTTCATGTTGGCTCCATACAAGTTTTTCGTAAAAAAATTATTACTCCCTCATTTTTGGGCCAAATTATCTCAAACTTAATTTTCTACATAGTAATACTAAACTGAAGCAATATCCATCAAAAAATCTATCACTTTCGAGATTTCATTTCTATGTCTATGAAAGCCGATTTTCGACCCACTGTGCATCAGCCTGATTCAGACTGACGAAAGAATGATCGTGTAACCGTGTGATTGACGGACTGATATTTTTTTTATTATGTACTTTCCGGCAATCATTCTGGCGTCACTCTGAGACTGATGGACTGAACTGATGCCAGACTGACCGTGTAACCTTAGTCATAGGGATAGGGGTTATAATAGATGCCAGAAGCAAAGCGTCTATACAAATCGAAATACTATACTAATATTCCCTTATGAATATTTCTTGAATCTACAATATTATAAAATACTAGCGACCCGCCCCGGCTTCGCACGAGTACAATGTATATATCTGTATAATCTATGGGTACAATACTGATACTAATACTGCGGCTACCTCATAGATCTAAACACCCCTCCCGCACGCGCACGCCTTGGTGACGCCTACTTCGCAACGGGCCGTGGAGCAGAAATCGTAATATTTTAATTTCGTCATAACTTCAAAA
Organism: Glaucopsyche alexis; assembly: GCA_905404095.1. Taxonomy (NCBI): domain Eukaryota; kingdom Metazoa; phylum Arthropoda; class Insecta; order Lepidoptera; family Lycaenidae; genus Glaucopsyche; species Glaucopsyche alexis. Next base: position 783,351 of record FR990053.1, read on the forward strand.
CCAAACGTCCAATTTTAATCATTCAAAGACCAAATATTATCTACATAAACTGTACTTAGTGATAAAATAATTTATTTTGATAAGGATTAATAGCATGAGTAAAATAAACGCGTTTAAATGTAGTCCAAAAAAAATCAAGATTTCTAAATAAAAAAATTGTTGTTGTGCCTCACTCGACATAGATAGGTATAGTGTGTCGCGGGCTTTTTTGTAGATATTTATAAGATCTACAATTAATTAGAACATTTTATGGTTCTATCTTTTATAGTTTAGGCAGCGTACGCAAAATAAGTAACTTTTCTGGTTGATTTTTTACACCTTGTGTCCGAAAACCCCAAATATTTTACGGAACCCTATTTTTTTCCAAAATAAAATATAGCCTATGTTACTCGTGGATAATGTAGCTTTCGAATGGTGAAAGAATTTTTAAAATCGGTCCAGTACTTTTTGAGCCTATTCATTACAACCAAACAAACAAACATACAAAGTTTTCCTCTTTATAATATTAGTGTAGATTAATTTTTACGTTATATACAGTTACCTGGTAATATATAATACCTGGGAACAGTAGGTACCTACTAGTGCAATTTATTATCATATTTTATTATATTCGTAGTTCGTACATCAGAAGGTTGGGACTTGAGCTGAATGATTTTATTACTGAAAGGAAAAAACTTTAAGAGTTTATTGATTTATTGGACTGTTAAGTGAAATCAGTTACACGACTTGCAAGCTTACAAACTTACAACAATAACATTTTAATTATGTACCTATCATGTTTTAACACATACATAAACATGTACTATGCGCATTGCTCTAAAGCCTAAACAGTAGTGTCCGACCGAAAGTTCGGTTTCGGTTTCGGCCGAGTTTCGGCCAAAAATCAAGTTTCGGCGGCAGTTTCGGTTTCGGCCAAAAGTGGCCGAAACTTTTGCCGAAACCGAAACTGATTTCGGAAGTTTTCGTGCACGCTCGCCTAACTTCGTTTCTTGCGGCAACGCTTTGACAACGCAACTGAATTTGAAAACATAATTAAAATATAATTAATATTTTTATTACATTAAATAAATGATCTCACCAAAAACATTTTCATGTAATTAATTAATATTATGTTTATAGCAGTTTTCCGCTAAATAATACCCACAACCTGCAAGCAAATGTGTGAGTGCACGCATAAGCATGCGTAACGCACCTCCCTCCTCCCACACTGCTTATGCGTGCACTCAGATGCAAGATCGTGCAAACACCACCACCACACAAGCAACAATGTCGGCAAGATCGTGCAAAGCCCCACACCACCATGCAGGTTGCAAAACTCGACGCGCGTTTCGCCCCGAACCCGGAGCATCCTCAGGAAGTGGACCTGCGAACAAAGTTCGTTAGTCTAACGAACGTTTGCTTGCAGGTTGTGGGTATTATTTAGCGGAAAACTGCTATAAACATAATATTAATTAATTTAATGCTATGGATTTCCGCAAAGTAACGCCTGATTCTATTAACTATTTTCATGTAAAGTGATGCCAAGACGATACAATATAACTCGCACTGTTAAAAAGATATTAGATGATCTAATTTAGATCTCATGTGAAACCAAGCTTCTGACTCTACCAAACTTCTAACTCTACACGCCATAATTCTACAAGCCTAACTCCACAAACTCTACACCTTTGTCAAAATATATGGCCTGGCCATTTCGATACATTCGCTTAGGCGTAAGGTGAAAAATTTACGGACTGTTTTTCTGTTATACTATTCTTGTACGAACGAAATGGCTAAGCCACATAATTTGACTAAAGTATAGAGTAGGTATGTAGAGTAAGGCTTGTAGAGTTAAAGCGTGTAGAGTTAGAAGTTACGTAGAGTCAGAAGCTTGGTTTCACATGGGATCTAATATCTTTTTTACAGTGCGAGTTATATGGTATCGTCTTGGCATCACTTTACATGAAAATGTTTTTGGTGAGATTTCACTTCTTTTTGAAAGACAATTTTCAGACCTCTAGAGTAAACATTTAGGTAAGTCTCTTACAAATTTTCATCCCCTAGTTTAAGGGATTGGAGGATAAAAGTTCCAAGTTTGTCAATCTTTATGTTGGTTATGTGCTAAAACTAGCTTACATATCAAATTTCAGCTTTCTATGACATCCGAAAGTACCCTATAATTTTGTTGATCATCAGTGAGTCAGTGACGAAATCAGGGGTTTTTGGATATCACTAAAACCTAAATTATTAGACCTTTATAATCAAAACTTTACATGTTTCATTAGTTTTTTTTTTTATGAAATAAGGGGGCAAACGAGCAAACGGGTCACCTGATGGAAAGCAACTTCCGTCGCCCATGGACACTCGCAGCATCAGAAGAGCTGCAAGTGGGTTGCCGGCCTTTTAAGAGGGAATAGGGTAATAGGGGAGGGTAGGGAAGGGAATAGGGTAGGGGATTGGGCCTCCGGTAAACTCACTCACTCGGCGAAACACAGCGCAAACGCTGTTTCACGCCGGTTTTCTGTGAGCCCGTGGTATTTCTCCGGTCGAGCCGGCCCATTCGTGCCGAAGCATGGCTCTACCACGTAAATTAGTCCGCTACTGGGAACATATCCTGAAAATTTTGTGTATCTGGTATAATCTAATCCCAAGTTATGAGGGTTCAAAATATCGACGAAACGCTTCGAGAAAAAGTAGTCTGGTAGTGCCCTTGCGCTTCGCTTAGCTCGTCTTGGTGGGGCACTACCGTGCTCCCAGATTACAACAAAATTAATATACCGTGTTTCCATTTCATGCCCTAATTAATGCAGAGTAATGGATAAAATGCACCAAATTTCAGTATTTTAAGGAATTTTCTACTTGACCACGTGAGTTTCGGTTTCGGTTTCGGCCGAAACTGAAGCCACGGCCGAATGTTCGGTTTCGGTTTCGGTCGGAAAACCAGTTTCGGTCGGACTCTACTAAACAGTATTCAGAAATAGTAATCGAAAGACGTTTCTGTGACCCTACACAAGCAAGTAGGATTGCCAGGCGTCCGGATAAAGCCGGGCGTAGTTAGGCTTTTTGTCTGTGTCTGGCTAACAAAACAAAATAGACAGTGTTCGGCTTGTCCGGATTTTATTAGGATTTTTACATTTTGCAAACGATGCCAATTAACAGGTTTTTACCGCCGCGCACCGTATTTATTAATGCTGAGACAAAATGCTCAGGAATGTAGGGTGTCCGGCCTTTTTACCCAAATGTCCTAAGCAAATGTCCGGCCAAACTTGCTGGTCTGTCCGGCTATTATAGGTTTGGCGACCTGAGACACACACACACAAGAATAATAATGTTATTTACAGGCATTTATAGCATATTTTTGTGAACATTCTGTATGTAGATTTAAAAATTCATGTGTAAATTGGACGGGAAACTTGGACATACTTTGCTGTTATATTGAAGAATTCTTATCCCTAAACGCCGAACCCACTATACTAGTAATGCCGATATCCCGAGCTTTATTGTAATTTATCGACAAGAAAAAACCTAAGACTAATGAGTATTTGGACACCACTCCAAAATCTTAGTTGTTACCTCTAATAACTCTTCTTTTCTTTTTTGGGAAACATTCGATAATCACTTGATAATCATACAATATTGCAGCCTGCAGTCCAACCTGAATTTCGTATATTACTAGCATGTAGTTGAATTATAACTGATTAGTTTTTAACTATAGCCAGAACAGGTAGAGCGATAAGAAATCCCCAGATAGCGATGGATCACTGCAGCTTATCAGCTGTCACCTGTTGGACGAGTTTCGCGGATGGCCGTCGGCTGCACATTTGTTAAAGCTTTCCCTCGTATCGGGTTTGTTTTTATCGTTATCATTGCATTTATAAGGTGATAACGATCAGTGATACGAGATAGGACGAATGTTGTTGTCTTCCGAGCGCACCAAATGACTAATGAGGCTAATTAAGAGAAAATAAAATTATTATTATTTCTTTTATCATACCTACATGTCACATATGTAATTCCGGCAATTTCAAATAAAGATTTTGACTATTGTACCAGAGACGAAATGAAGCTGACCGCTTAATTCTGCCAAGCAAAGTCGTCCACAGCCTGTGATTTAAGGAATTTCAGACCGAAGAATAAAGAATGTTTCAGTTGGCCATAAGGGATACTAAGTTACTATTAAATAAAAGAGTTTTCCTTCTTTAAATTATATATTGGTTAGTTTGTTACGTGAAGTTTGTGTACTTAGGCCTGTGATTAACACTAGCGAAGGTTCTAGGATCTAGACGGAAGGTTAAGCGGTGTGCGTAGCGTCTGAAGGTCGTCGTTAGTTTTCCTTTTTCTACACACTTGACAGTGATCAGATTTATTTCACGTAAAAATGTAGGTCAAGGTGACGGTCCGCCAGGTGAGCTGGTCGCTGGTTTCCCAACCATGCCGGTGACCAATCACCACACAAAAAACAATGATGGTGCCATCGTAGAGCTCTTAACGCTTACCGTCTCGAACTTTGGTCCCATTAAAGCTCTATGCTCTATATCTCCGGCATTATCGACAGTTTCCCTGGAATATCTAATTCTATAGGATAGCAGTATTTCGATGGTTGCATAAAACCACCCAACTCAGGAAATATTCCCACAGTCTCATCACGATAGTAGGCGGATTAGTAACTACAATGGTAACTAATTGTAATAACATACTCGCTGACCGGATTAACTGGATCAGGTCGGATGAGTGAATCAGATCGCTGGTAGGCACTGAAAGTTATTCAGCGTAGAGGGTAGATACTCAATAGGCCTTCCTCGCAAATCGCAATAAAGTTTAAGGTTTCTGCAATGAAGAACGACTGAGTTGTTGTAGTGGTGTCATGTGTGACACTATTTGACACCTTTAATTTATCGAGCTTAACGCGATGGGTAATTGTGCAAGATGCCTCCTGCCTCCTATTCTAAATCAATACTATTCTCTTCACTGGACCGACCTTCACAAGGTAACTGCCTCTGGTAATGACCAGCATTAGTCTAATAGCCCACTCGCTACCGAGTCGCACCCACTCTCATTATCAGCTATTTTTAGATGATAACAGTCCACGTTCCAGAGAGTCAATTGCGCCAACTCAAAAGGAGCCTTGGAACTTCGTGGATAAATTCAAAATTGTTGTTACTAATTAGTTCTAAAACCTTAAACAAAAAGTAACTTGACACCTTGTAAGCTGACCATACTCAAATTATGTGAATAGATATTTTCTGTGTAAGTCCAACAACTCAATTACAAGTTTCTGGAAAGTTTCACAACTTCTGCCCTTCTTGGGCAAAAAGGATCATTTACAAAGCTGATTAAAATATTTTCTGCATTAACATACAACAGCGTGTACACTGTACGTATAATATACCTAAGTATATGTCACCGTAAAATTGCAAGAACCGTTAGATTGTGAAATAACTAACGAGATCGTAAAAGTATGTCAAAAGATTATTTGCTGTATATTTATCTAACGAAAAATAATGTGTTAAATTATAGGCAGAATGTTCGCGTCAGAAGTCTATAAAAATTTACAATTTCACTACTTAGTTATATTAGAATTTAACGGTTTTTACAATTTTACGGTGACATATACACATAAAATTACAAAATATTATATCCTCATTTGCCATTAGTGTTGCAGTAGCGCTTAGTAATCTACACTAATATTATAAAGAGGAAAACTTTGTTTGTATGTTTGTTTGTTTGTTTGTTTGTTTGTAATGAATAGGCTCAAAAAGTACTGGACCGATTTCAAAAATTCTTTCACCATTCGAAAGCTACATTATCCACGAGTAACATAGGCTAAATTTTATTTTGGATTAAAATAGGGTTCCGTAAGATATTTGGGGGTTTCGGACACAAGGTGTAAAAAATCAACCAGAAAAGTTACTTATTTTGCGTACGCTGCCTAAACTATAAGAGATAGAAACATAAAATGTTCTAATTAATTGTAGATCGTATAAATATCTACAAAAAAGTCCGCGACACACTATACCTATCTATGTCGAGTGAGGCACAACAACCATTTTTTTATTTAGAAATCTTGAATTTTTTTTGGACTATATTTAAACGCGTTTATTTTACTCATGCTATTAATCCTTATCAAAATAAATTATTTCATCACTAAGAACAGTTTATGTAGATAATATTTGGTCTTTGAATGATTAAAATTGGACGTTTGGTTTTGAAGTTATGGCGAAATTAAAATATTACGATTTCTGCTGCACGGCCCGTTGAGAAGTGGGTGTCACCAAGGCGGGGGCGGGGTAATTTTTTTTTTGTTTTGTGTTCGTTGTAACTATGGCAAAGAATATAATATATTACTAACGTAACTATGGTGGATAGATACTTGAATACCTATTTATTTAGTGTTTGTTGTATTGTTAGTCTTGAAGAGTATGTTCATACGATAAAAGTATACCACCTACTTATTTCATTGAGTTTTAGTAGGTACCTATATTAATTTGTTTCTGTTTGTTTTGAACTTTTGACTAAATTTCGCCCGTTTGGTAGAGGTTTAAAGACATTCTGTAGTATTAGTATCAGTACCTACTGTACCCGTGCGAAGCCGGGGCGGGTCGCTAGTATATTATATTCTTTGGTAGCGCCGTATAAATGATATTAAAACGCCCACTGTTTACTGGCTTAACGCTGATAGTGATGATTGAGTGTGCCCGTAATAAAACACGTCTACGAAAGTTAATGAGTAAAGTGACGTTGTCGGCGCGCCGTTCTCGCCCTTGTCCCCTAGTGATAAAGGCGGATATGCCGTGCGGCGGGTGTGAATCACCGTCTGTGATTCATGGCTCTATCCACGTGCCCCATGGCGGCACGTGCAGCTAAAAGGCTGTCTGATGCCATGTATGTACAGGATTCTTGAGGAAAAAGTCTCTCGAAAACAGCAACTCCTAAATATCGTTAAGGTTCTTGAGAAACTTCTAAGAATTCCGATGGCTCCCGAGTACCGACAACGACAGACGAGATATGATTGCAAGCATTGGCTTTAATTAGATTCAATTGAGTGGTTTTTTAATGAAATTGACCAGGAAACGAGCAGACGTATCACCTGATGGTAAGCGATTACCGCCGCCCATGGACACTCGCAACACCAGAGGGTTTACACTTGTAACGCCTCTGATGTTCCTCCCTCCTTTGGTCTCCTCAACCCTCCTTTGGCCTCCGTTAACCTCACTCACTCGGCGAAACTCAACGCGATATATAACGGCGGTTTTGTGTGACTCCTATCCCTGCCGAGGTGTAGCTCTCTAACGTATAGTGTTAGAGTGAACCAAAATATTATGTATGTGCATTGTGCATCATATTATACCTAAGTATACATTTAATGTGCGTGTAACATACATATACATAATTTAACTTCATGCCAGTTAGCAACAGCTTTATTAAACTTTGATTCAAAAGAAAGTGTGAAAACCCCTCATTAGAGTCGAAAGCTCTCAATCCTACTTCCTACTAATATTATAAATGTGAAAGTTTATGAGGATGAATGGATGGATGTTTGTTACTCTTTCACGCAAAAACTACTGAACGTATTCGTGGTATTGTATTAGTTTAAGCTCTGGATTAAGACATAGGATACTTTAAATCCCGAAAAAGTTATTGTATTAACGCGGGCGGAGCCCAATTGAAATAGAAGTCTGATGAATCAATTAAGCCCCGACGGCTGTACCAGAGAAATGTTATTGGTGAAACGATCACCGGACCCGTTATCCCCGAATCCCGATATTAGATGTTGTGATAAAGGATCAGAATAACCTTCACCTACGAACCTAACCGTGATAGACGTTATTTTGTAAGCTGTAGGGCAATTGTGAAATACAATGAGCTACTGCTATTGCCGTAAGACTTTTACTTAATGTTTTCCTCTAATGCTTGTAAGTCAGAAAACAGGTTAGGGCCAATTCGTACAAGAGCAGCGGAGCGGAACTCTGAAACTTTAATATAGGAAATCCACCCTTATGTCCACAAACACATTATATATTCTTTCTGAGATAGAAATAAGATGCGCGAATTCGCGATAATTCGCTCGTCTGTGCACGACCAACGCTTCATATTTATATCAGAAGGAATGTGTATGTTATATTGTGGATATAAGAGTAAATTTGCTATTTCAAGGTTTCAGAGTTTCTGCGCTTCGACTCTGCGCCTGTATTAATTGACCCTTTATAGATGGCAGTGGCGAAGAGTTCCTATAACTCCATTACTATCGGCTTCCCTTGTCACTTAACTTTTGCAAACCTTCATAGAAATCCCTACCTCATTCATAGGCTCCGGCTTCCCTATGAAGGAGACGCAGCCTTCGCCACTGATAGATGGGTTCCTATTATCCTAGCAGTCTCTATTAATTCAGTTAGAAATTACCCGCATACAGTCTGGGCGAAAGATGGATGTTTGAAAATCCAGACAGTCCATAGGTACAATTGTGCATATTATGCATATTGTTCGTGAGATGTATGTATCAAGGACGAGAAGGAATAAACCTTTACTTATTATACTTTTGAGAAATCCACTGCATTGGCAAATTAACTAACAAGGATACCTAAATGCTTATTGAATATTGGTGAATGCTAATTTTATTGCTCTCCTTTCTCTGATCCTTCGACTTCCATTAAGTTCAACCGCAAAGTACTTGACAAAGTAAAGAAATCCTTACTCACATCTGTGCTCACATCGACATTGACACCGGTCGCCGATCCTATCCCGTCATCCGGGCCCGGGCTGGCGCACGCGGCCCCAGTCACGTAGCTCGGTCGCCCCATGCCGGGGCATTTGTCACTTGTCACGCCACCAGCACGACCCCAGCAAGCCCCGACCGCGGTGATGGACCGATTTACATAGGCACCATTGTTCATTTCGGAACCTGGGAGTTGTATTTATTTTGTTTTCATTATGAAATCTGAAGAGTCGATAGCTCATTTAAGGCCACGTGGACCCAATTTTACATGACTTTGAATCGATAATAAACAAACAAATAGTAACTTTAAAAAGCCAAAAAAAAAAACACATTGTTGTTTACTTAATGTTCTTTAACAATTTGTGGTTCGAAACATAATATTGAAAACTTCACTCGATCAAAAATAATTCCGAAGAGGAGGCTAAATTTGAATATTTTTCTTTTTGTTCATGAAGTTCATGATAGTTTTACTTTCAAAAATCATATCTACGAAAAGCTAATAACTTAAAAAAGAATAATTTCTGGTTACATTTTGCATGTTGGTTTAATTATTTTAACAATAAATTAATATTGAAATGCAGCGTGCGTAAGCCGCTAGAGTCGCCCCACAGTCGCCCGCTAGGCGTTGACGAGGACAGACCTATGTCAGTTTTGCTAGCGCACGCCTTACCCGCGTATTTATCGAACAATTCTTTCGTTTCTAACGCAGTGTACGAAAGTCAGTTTGTTTTGTTTCTTTTTATTTTTGAACATATCATACACAATAACATGTTATATTTTATCGTCGCCGCGTCATTGCTTTTGCTAGATGAGACGACCTCTGTGGCTCAGTGATTGAGCGTGTTGGTGCTCAAGCCGGGGGTCGCGGGTTTGAATCCCGCCGAAGGAAAAAAAGTTTCCTGTGTTCCCGGGTCATGGATATGTATAATACAATAAAAATCTAAAGGAAAGTCAGTTTCTTTGTATTTTTTTATGTTTCTTTTTATTTTTGAACTACCTAAATCTATACATGTATACAGATAAATATAATTGAAGTGTCTGTTTGTAATGTCAAATTAACAGCTTATCACTTGATGCATATGAAAGTATATTCGATACTAACAATAAAATATCAATTTTTAAAATTTTTGTCTGTCCGTCTGTCTGTCTGTCTGTCTGTCTGTTTGTTCCGGCTAATCTCTGAAACGGCTGGACCGATTTTCACGGGACTTTCACTGGCAGATAGCTGATGTTATAAGGTCTAACATAGGCTACTTTTATTTTAGGGTTCCGTATAAAAAATAGGGATCCGTTTTCGTTAGTTGCGGGTAACGAAGTTATGCAAACGAAGTTGCGGGCATCAGCTAGTTATACATATAACCATACACAATAACATGTTACATTTTATTGTCGCCGCGTCGTTGCTTTTGCCAGATGAGACGACCTCTGTGGCTCAGTGATTGAGCATGTTAGTGCTCAAGCCGGGGGTCGCGGGTTTGAATCCCGCCGAAGGAACAAAAAGTTTCCTGTGTTCCCGGGTCTTGGACATATAATACAATAAAAATCTATAGGAAAGTTTGTTTTGTATTTTTTTATGCTTCTTTTTATTTTTGAACTAAATCTATAGGTACAGATAAATAAAAATGAAGTGTCTGTTTGTAACCTCAAATTAACAGCTTTTCACATAATGCATCTGAAAGTATATTCGGTACTTACAATAAAATACCAATTTTTTTAAATGTCTGTCCGTCTGTCTGTCTGTCTGTCTGTCGGTCTGTCTGTCTGTTTGTTCCGGCTAATCTCTGAAACGGCTGGACCGATTTTCGCGGGACTTTCACTGGCAGATAGCTGATGTCATAAGGTCTAACATAGGCTACTTTTATTTTAGGGTTCCGTTTAAAAAATAGGGTTCCGCTTCCGTCAGTTAGGCGCAAACGAAGTTGCGGGCATCGGCTAGTTATACATATTATAACCATACACAATAACATTATCGTCGCCACGTCGTTGCTTTTGCCAGATGAGACGACCTCTGTGGCTCAGTGGTTGAGTGTGTTGGTGCTCAAGCCGGGGTCGCGGGTTTGAATGCTGAAGGAACAAACATTTTTTCTGTGTTCCTGGGTCATGAATGTGTATTAAATATACTAAAAATCTTAAATATGTGTATAATATAAAAATTATTAAATATATTTCTGTTGTCTGGTACCCGTAACACAAGTTCTTCGAGAACTTACCACGGGACCAGATTGACTTGGTGTGAAGCGTCCATACATATATTATTGTGTTGTGTATTATGAGAAAAAAGTAGCTGATGCGTGGAGTAGCCTTAGTACATTATTGAATAAGCCAGTAAACGGTTTTTATGAATTTGTAACATCTACCATCTTCTTTGCCGTACTTTTCGTTTCTTTTTATTTCGATTTCTGTTTTTACAATAATAATAATAAATAACTCCCCACGCGACATCCGAGTCGAGAGCCAAGCTCTAACCACTAGACCACGGAGGCTGTTCTATTTACAATAAAATATAAGGATACGAGCTCAACATCTGTCATGCTTGCCTTTGCAGAACACACCAAGTCACTCGCAAGTAGGGGTTGCAATCCGGATACTTCGAAATTCGAAAAATTCGAAAAATCCGGATTTTTCGATTTTTTCAATCTTGGTTACTACTATGAAAATTACATATTTTAATTGTAATTAGTATGTACACTAGACGTACAATATTTGAATAAGGGATATAATTAATCGAGTGAACAAAAAATAAGTTGGTGACTGCACGTGAGCATACTGTATTGCTGAATTTGGCAGCGAATTAATATGCTGGCGACTAAATTACTTCAATCAATCTTGGTTACTACTATGAAAATTACATATTTTAATTGTAATTAGTATGTACTCTAGACGTACAATATTTGAATAAGGGATATAATTAATCGAGTGAACAAAAAATAAGTTGGTGACTGCACGTGAGCATACTGTATTGCTGAATTTGGCAGCGAATTAATATGTTGGCGACTAAATTACCAAACTGGTGAAATCACTCAAGTGACAAAAAATACAAAAATCGGCAGATAAAAAGTAGCGAAATTTAATCCAATTAGCACCGATAAGTTTGTGACCATTATACCATGTAAGTAGCTTATAAAGATTTGATTGATAAATTAATAGCTGCTAAAAATTCAATTTGCAAGCTACGGAAAATCCCAGTTTTGGATACTATTGGAGGTTTTTTTTTCTTTGGTATGGGTATCGTTTTCAAGGTTTTTGGGGGTGCAGAATGATATGAAAATAAAATCCGTTTTAAAATTCCAAAATGGCGTATATTTTTTTTTTATTAAAAATGTATGTCTTTTTCCATGTTTCATATGCTGATTATAAAATTGTCTTCCAATTTCATTTTCCAAAATGGAGACTATCCAATCTTCGTAAAATTAACATGTAGTTTGTAAAGGTACCAGCTATGTAAGGTATAGAAACTTTTCGAAATTCAGGATTTTCAAATTTCTTTTTTTGGCATTCATGAAAAAAATATGCGATTTCCGAGTTAAGGGGGAGGAAATTTTTATTATTTTTCCAGTAATAGTATTATTTTTCCGTTTCTAAAATAGAAGCGATTTTAGAAAAAAAATATGGCAATGTTCTACTTTGACACGAACAGTGTATAAAGCTATAGAAATGTTGGAAAATTCAGGATTTTCGAATTTCTTTTTCTCTCATCTTGAAGAAAATATATGGTTACGGAGTTATTAAGGGAGAGGTAATTTTCATTATTTTTCAAGTAGGATGCACCGTTTCTGAGATAGAAGCCATTATAGAAAAAAAAATACGATAATGCTCTACTTTGAGACACGAACGGTGGAAAACGATATAGAAAATTTGGAAAATTTAGGATTTTCAGATTTTTTTTCTTCCATCATGAAGAAAATATGATGTTGCGGAGTTTCTAAGGGGGAGGAAATTTTCATTATTTTTCATTAGGATGCACCGTTTCCGAGATAGAATCTATTTTATTAAAAAAATATAAATGCTCTACATTGAAAAACCGGGGCCGGGATGCATAAAGCTATAGAAATGTTGGAATATTCAGGATTTTCGAATTTCTTTTTCTCCCATCATGAAGAAAATTTGAGGTTGCGGGGTTACTAAGGAAATTTAAAATGGATGACTTTTTTGTAATCAGCACCCCCAAAAACCAACAAAGGGACAACCATATTATTTTTATAAAATTAAGTATGTCCGCCATATTGGAATTTCAAAATGAATGTCATTTTCGTATCCAGCACCCCAAAAAACTTGGTAACGACACCTATGTTAATTTTGCGAAAAATGAATAACCGTTATTTTTAAATTTCAAAATGAATCTACCCAATATCTACACCAAGTCGAGGAAAATTAAAAATTGGGAATTTTGTACGCTCCTTTGTTTTTTTTATGTGCGCTGGTTTTGCTGCTTGTATGTTTTTTTAATTACCTACATTACGGAAAATATATGTACCTATTCTTAAATTAAATGTGTACTCACAAATTGTCGCCAAGATGGTTATTTGTTCGCTAATATAATATCAGTCTGCCAGTTTGGAATATTCAGTGGTATTATTTAGTCACCAGATTTGTAATTTTTTATTCCTTACATTCTTTAGCCAACATGGTAATTTAGTATTCAATATTCGGTATTTTCACATCCAAAATTTAATTGTTTTGTCGTGATTGTTTTAAACACTTACGGATTTTGTCACGGTTTACGTTTTACGGTTACGTTTACGTAACGCGACAAAATCCGTAAGTGTTTAAAACAATGAACAATATTCGCGTAAACATAAGAAATAAATATGTTTTGTCGTGAGTTTAAATACATGCCTTTGGATAATTTGATATTATTTGTTGTCCTGTTGAAATTGTTGACACATTTTTCCATTTATTCAAGTTATTTGGTAGAACATAGTCAATCCATTAAATGGAAATGCGAGGGATGAAGATCTGTTAAAATATTATGGCCGCTATATATGTATACTAGCGACCCGCCCCGGCTTCGCACGGGTACAATACTGATACTAATACTACAGATAACAGAATGTCTTTAAACCTCTAACAAAACGGGTGAAATTTAGTCAAAACAAACAGAAACAAATTAATATAGGTACCTACTATGCTAATACTTAATGAAATAAGTAAGTGGGTATACTTTTATCGTATGAAATACCTACACTTTTCAGAACTAACAATACAACAATCACTAAATAAATAGTTACTCAAGTATCTATCCATCATAGTTACAACGAACACAAAACAAAAAATTTACTCATAGATCTAAACTCGCACGCCTTGGCGACGACGCGACGCCCACTTCGCAACGGGCCGTGCAGCAGAAATCGTAATATTTTAATTTCGCCATAACTTCAAAACCAAACATCCAATTTTAATCATTAAAAGACCAAATATTATCTACATAAACTGTACTTAGTGATGAAATAATTTATTTTGATAAGGATTAATAGCATGAGTAAAATAAACGCGTTTAAATGTAGTCCAAAAAAAAATTCAAGATTTCTAAATAAAAAAATGGTTGTTGTGCCTCACTCGACATAGATAGGTATAGTGTGTCGCGGACTTTTTTGTAGATACTTATAAGATCTACAATTAATTAGAACATTTTATGGTTCTATCTTTTATAGTTTAGGCAGCGTACGCAAAATAAGTAACTTTTCTGGTTGATTTTTTACACCTTGTGTCCGAAAAACCCAAATATCTTACGGAACCCTATTTTTTTCCAAAATAAAATTTAGCCTATGTTACTCGTGGATAATGTAGCTTTCGAATGGTGAAAGAATTTTTGAAATCGGTCCAGTACTTTTTGAGCCTATTCATTACAAACAAACAAACAAACAAACAAATATACAAAGTTTTCCTCTTTATAATATTAGTATAGATGTATGGACTGTTTCTAAGATACTTACAATTTTATATTTTTTCAGTAGTAGTACAGTTCATTAATAGGTGATCCAATTTATAAAAACACTGAATATGGTTTCAGTTTCAATTGCACAAGTAGTAAGAAGTATAATAAGCAAATCCAAACCCAATTAAAGCTTTGTATTTTTATATTTATTGAATTCTTACTAACGAAAGTCGAAACATATTATTGCAATTTTAATTTCTACAATCATAGAATGCCAAATTAATATGACAGCTTAAAAAGAAATGTAGTGGTTTAACTATATTTAATTATCTTCTAAATAATGAATATCTAAGTCCAAATACCTAAATATTATCTCTATGATATCAGGAAGAAGTTTTGGAGTCGATAATACCTGACTGGTTGGTTTAAGATTAGAGAGAGTTTTGCCGAACGAGTCAGTAGCAAAACTAAATGAAAATCAACGCTCCTGTTTTTGCGTAGAAATAATTATTTTTAGATAATATTTTAAAGATAAGATATAGGTGTCAAAAATAGCACCAACGATTTGTGTAAACCACTGTTATTTTTTTAAGTAATGTAGTTTTCATCTTATAGCGGAAACTTCAAAGTGCAATGAAGAGTAAGATGTTACTGTTTATTTGTAAGTAAAATGTTAAAATAAAGATCTTACAACAGTTATAGGTTTTAAATTGTGCTTAGAATTGCTTATTGTATTTCTGTTAGTTACCGAGGGAATTAAAAGCACCATTTACGTGTTTAATTATTACCCAAACAGGTGGGTGATTTTTACTTTCAATAACTCAAAAGTGGTCCAATTTCGTCCATACAAAATTTTTTGTTCAGCCCCATGCTTCAAATGATTTGTCTTCACTCCCCGGATCTCGATTTAAAGGATTTTCAGTTTCCTACGTTTTATTAAACTGTATTAATTTTCCTACGTTAGTACTTTCACATAGAAATGGAACTTTACGAAAACTGTAGTGGTGAATATGTAAAAAAAGCGTTAAAAAGATCACAGGCTATTCCAATTTTTTATAATTCTTTCTGCTGGAACATTTAGTAAATAACAATATATACATACCTTATTTAAAATAAAATACTAACTATAAAACTGAACATTGTAGGATTTGAAACGTAATCAAAAATATTTCTAAAAATAAAAAAAATTAATATAATTAAGTATATAATTTTGATATAATCTCATTATGTTTTTATTTATTCAGATTGTAATTCTAATACTTACAACTTAAAATCAGAATTTATTTAAATTAAATTATAAAAAAGTAACTCTTTTTTTTACTAATGAGTGTAAGTTTTGTTACAACATAGTAGTAAAATAAACATTAAAGTTTTATAATATGCAACAAATTTACAAAAAAAAAGAAAAAATCTGAATTATCCGGATAATCCGGATTTTTGGGAGAAAAAATTCGTAAATCTGGATTTTCAAAAAGTCAAACGTTTGTGGAGGTTTGGATTTTGCGGCAAGTGGCAAACGTGCGGACTCGGCAGTAGGAATACATTTTTTGCAAGTGCCTGCCTAAGTAGTTACCATCAAATCGTCAGCGCCTACCTGATACAGTATTATTATCTCACGAAACGACACGTACTTTAGTGACCACATGAGCTAACGATAGGTACTCGTCTCCATGCACACATCGAACACAGCGTGTTTTTATACTTGTAACAGAACACACTGCATAGATACTGTCAAAATAATTGAATATAATTTAATCATTTTTTACTTAGGTAGGTACCTACCTATAATATCTATTCAAATTATGTGTGCTATGTGTTGCATTAAAACAGTTATCTATGGATTTTATTATCTTTTTCAATACAAATAATAAAATAAGATGACCTACTGCCGACACGTCTACACTGTAACACTTTGGGTTCATGTAAGTTCACGCCGGCGACGTAGGCGCGCGGCTCGCTTTGCGGCAATTGCGGGCAACTCTTGGAAGCGTTAAATGCCTATTTCGCTTGGTCTTCGTGGCCTTAACGTGTCAAAGAAAATCTAGGATATATACAGTAGGTACCTATAATAAATTATAAACTTTTATACTTATTGAAACTCAGAGTAAATAAAAAACCACACAATGAGACCGGGTTAAACTACTTGCTGTGTAATTACACAGTTTCACGCACACACAATATGTAACGAAACTACGCCTAATACTTTGTAAGGTGTTCTCTTTATGTACTACTAGATGTTGCCCGCGACTTCGCGCGCGCAAAAGTTAATTTCGCAGAAACCGTACATTTTTCCGCGATAAAAAGTAGCCTATGTCCTTTCCCGTGGTCTACTCTACATCTGTGCCAAATTTCATCAAAATCAGTCCCGTAGTTTCGGAGCCTATTCAATTCAAACAAACAAACAAACTTTTCCACTTTATTATATTAGTATAGATGTAGATCGTAGACACTCGCATACTTTAATACATATATGTCACCGTAAAATTGTAAAAACCGTTTGATTGTTCATTGTAATATACTTAACTAAGTAGTGAAATGTTGATAGACTTCCGGCGCGAATATTCTGCCTATAATTTAACACATTATTTTTCGTTTCTAAATATAATATATAGTTTTGAATCTTTGGACATATTTTTACAATCTCGTTAGTTATTTTACAATCTAACGGTTTTTACAATTTTACGGTGACAAAGCTCTCACTTGAATTTTTTATTTGGCCTGGACATTTAATGAATATTTCCCATATAAGGATAGATAGGTTTAGGACTATCTTAAAAATGCATCGCGCGTCGCGTATCTTTGTGTTGTGAATTGCCCCTAAAACTTAAACCGAAGTACACAATAGGGTTTGATTGAAACTACATTGGGCAGAATTGAAAATAAAACAATATTTGAGATGGCAACAATTTTTTGCCAAAAGCAAAATCGAGAGTCATTCATACCATTTTATTTGTTCCTTTATAGTCTGTATAATACAGCGTTTAGCGTGCACGACAATGGGGACATCCCGGGACAAGGAGCCGGGAGCGACACCATAATGTGCCCATCGTTTGTCACTTGTCACCATGACCGGGGTAACGAGCCTGTTGTACACTGATAGTGCGATAATATAGCTTTTAGCTAGCTATATCATGTATTCTTAACATAACTGTTTCATAAATAACCTAACCAAGAGCATGTCAGGACATGTCTAAGGAGGGTTCCGTAAATGTTGAATGTTGATTAATAATCAAAATATATATAAGTGAATAGTAACCAGATGTTCTTTAAGAATAAGTTTTATTCGATTTCTATTTAATATTCGCATTTCGCTAATCACATAACATTTGAGCATATTATTTTAGTCTATTACGATACCGCCTATCACAATCAAAGAAAATATTTACTCTAGCGCACTCTAGCGAGACCTCAAAGTAGGTACGAAGAATACAACCAGATACTTATAAAAATTTTAAAGCGCGACACCTGATAGGTTATACATAGAGTCTGGCTAACGAAAGATGAGACTGGAAAAAGACGTTAAATTCAAAAAGTCGACGTACGGCAACCTTATCTATAGTCGGAATTATAGTTTTGATACTTGATTATTTATGACAATTATATTTTGTTAGGAACAACTAATTTCATGAAAATGAAGTTTATTGTCCTTGTTTACTTACTTTTTTTTTAATTTGCCGCCTTTTTCCAGTCTCATCTTTCGTTAGCCAGACTCTATCAGCGAGGTTTTCGATAGCGTGATACAGAATTTAAATCCAATAACACAGCGACATCTAGTATTATTTTTCAAAAACAATCCACGATTTAAACAGGAGACTAGCGCCATATATGATATACCTAGTTTTCGTAAAGTTACTAGCAAATTGAAGCTTTTAATATTAAAGGTAGGTATTAAATTATAATAAAAAACAATAATATTATGGTAATTTATAACATAATTATATTCATGTGTTTTAGTGTTATTAAATTATTGTAATAATTGGTAAAAGAGGCACATATTCGTAAAATTAATTATTAATTAAAATTTTACGTGTTTCAAAACTTAGCTCTAATTCTGGTAAAGAAACGTAAATTCGCAATAATCACTATAATTACTGTAGCTCAGTTAATCATAGTATTTGTCCTTGGATGTAGGTTCAAACCCGACAGCATGTTTTATTTATTATTAATTTAAGTTATTTTTATTAATTGTTAATTTCAGTTTTTTTTTAATTTTGCAACCAGTTTTGAAACATTATTTTAAATGATAATTTCACATGATGTATAATTATTCTGATTTGCCTTAATATGTTAATTTGTTTTTCTATAATTGCTCTAGAAATAGAAATTATGATGCGATTTCGTTCAAAATAGTTTTCCTAAAGAGTTTTTAGCATGATCTATCAGCATGGAAATTTGCAAGTTTCTATCTCCTATAGTTTAAAAATGCTAGGGGGGGGGACCAACTTACAAACTACTTTGGAGGCCGATTACTCGAAAATGGTCAACTTTATAAAAAAGTAACGTATGAAACCATGCCTTTATTTTAAAAGACCTATTCTACGATACCCCACACGATGGGGTAGAGTGAAAAAATATTTTTCATCCCCACTTCACATGTATGGAGAGCTACTCCTAAAATATAAAATTATTATTTTTTTATGATCCCGAAACCGTGATCTATACACAATCTATAACTGCACCAAATTTCATAAATTTATATTCATAATTACAGGAGCTAGAGGCGCGGACAGACAGACAGACAGACAGACAGACGGACAGAGCGAAACTATAAGGGTTCCTTAAGTATTACGGAACCCTAAAAAGGTATAGAAGAGTGAGGTATTCTGAGTCCTGACTCAGGACCGCTAGCTCCGCCCGGCCTTCTAGACTTTATAGGCCTTACTAATAAAGAAATCTTAAAATGAGGTATAACGTTAGAATAGTTAAACTCGCTGTATAAGTTATACGTTCGATATAAAGCGCATAAACAGCTGACTACTAATAAAGATAATCAAGACCTTGTTTAACTATACTCACGCTACACACCATAGACAGAAGACTCAAAGAAAAACGTTCAGGAATTGAATAACACGCAAATAACACGTATCCGATGTTCGCGTGTTGATGACAAAAATTGACATAAAATGTACGTTATTATGGACTTCGTCATTTTAATTAAATACAAAATTGATGTTTACACATTTTTAATCAGTTTCAATTAGTTAAGTATGTGAATTTTGTAAATATTATTAGTTCCACAAAATTTAATAAGGTACTAACATTTTTG
This sequence comes from Glaucopsyche alexis, assembly GCA_905404095.1. Lineage (NCBI taxonomy): Eukaryota > Metazoa > Arthropoda > Insecta > Lepidoptera > Lycaenidae > Glaucopsyche > Glaucopsyche alexis. The sequence goes on from FR990053.1 coordinate 803,184, forward strand.
AACGCACCTCTGCCAAACTGTCAAACTGTCATTGAAATTGACATTTGTCAATGACACTTGTCAATGTCACAAGACGTAATTAGGGATGCTCGATGTTGCAAAAACATCGATGTTGGCATCAATAATGAGATCGATAGCTAAAAATCGATGTTCAATGTTTATCGAGCTCTAAACATCTATGTCAGGCAACATCGATGTTTTTGTACAAACGTCTTCACGGCCGTATAATATATATTGGTAATACATCCATACTAATATTAAAAATAAATGGGAAAGTGTGTGTGTGGTTGTCCGTCTTTCACGCCAAAACTACTGAACCGGTTTAAATGAAATTTGGTACACATAATATAATCTAGAACCTGAGAAAGGACATAGGCTTCTTTTTATCACAGGGAAATGTACGGTTCCCGTGGGATACTTTATTTACAGTTTCATGTTAAAACTATTAAGCCGATTATCATGAAATTTGGCAGAGATATAAAGTTGACCACGGGACCTTTCCGTGAAACCGTAAATAAAGTATCCCACGGGAACCGTACATTTCCCCGCGATAAAAAGTAGCCTATGTCCTTATATGTACGGTTCCCGTGGGATACTTTATTTACGGTTTCACGTAAAAATTACTAAACCGATTATTATGAAATTTGGCATATATATAAAGTAGACCACGGGAATGGACATGAGCTACTTTTTATCGCGGGGAAATGTACGGTTCCCGTGGGATACTTTATTTACGGTTTCACGGAAAGGTCCCGTGGTCAACTTTATATCTATGCCAAATTTCATGATAATCGGCTTAATAGTTTTAACATGAAACTGTAAATAAAGTATCCCACGGGAACCGTACATTTCCCTGTGATAAAAAGAAGCCTATGTCCTTTCTCAGGTTCTAGATTACATATATTATGTATTTACGGTTTCACGTAAAAATTACAAAACCGATTATGAAATTTGGCACAGATATAACGTAGACCATGGGGAGGGACATAGGCTATTTTTTATCGCGAGACATATAAGGTTCAGGTGGGTTACTGTACGTACGCGGGCGGAGCCGCGGGCATCAGCTAGTAAATTATAAAAAAAAATCTCATGTTTTTTAAATGAAACATAGAAATTTTATATTGGAGATATAAGGAGGAGCACATTATAAGTTCCAATATTTTTTGTCAATAATTGACTGTAAAAATGATAATTTTGAAAGCGCAGAACCTTTTAACCTGTTGCGCTGTAAATATAGGGTTGAACCAGCCTTAGCAAATAATTGCTCCGATGGCGTTTATGTCGCAATAGTGGTTAAATATACTACCGCAAGTTTTTTCAACTTTGGGTTTTTCGATTATGTATGGGTCAATAACATCGATGTTACGATGTTTTAAATAATGCAATATCGATACGATATAAAACATCGATGTTTTATCATCTAACATCGATGATCATCGATTTTCGATGCGAGCATCCCTAGACGTAATTTATTTTCTAATGAGACTGCAGTTCTTGTCTTCTTGAGATTTTTAATTTTCAGCTAAACTGGAGTTTTCTAATTAGAACATCAACTCTGATAACTTCTGATTGTTTGGAGTTGTAATTAACACAAGCAAAACACAGAAAGTAACAAACAAAAGGGTTATTTGTATAAGGTATGTGCGAACATCTGTGAAGTGTCCAACTATTAATAAACATATTTATGAAAATATAATGCCTTTCATTGGTTTTTAATTTACTCCAAATGTTTCCAAGAATACACAATGGGTTATGTAATGCATCTTTTTCCTTTTTTCTGACTGATTGTAGGTATTGTATCCTAAGTAGGTATTATGTTTTTAACTGTCTATCACATAATGTGATGTTTATTGTTTTGTGTCTCTTTATCTATCTATATATAAAAGGCAAAGCTGATTGACTGATATATCAATGCACAGACCAAACCAGAGCTAGAAAGCTGCACCCTAATAGCTGTATGATAAATAGCTGGGTAAGCCGTAAGTATTAATGTCAATGGACACTTAATTCATAAAAGTAAGTATATTATAGGTTGCATTGCAACAAAAAAGCTAGTTAATAGTTGGATGAGCTCGATTTCAATAAAAAATGAAAGTATAGTATCAAAAATTATCTATAATAATTATATGTAATTAATCTTAAAAGTGTTTCATATTTTCAATTGTACTTAAAATGCAAGTTGCTATTATGGTAGGGTTGCCATCCGTCCCGGTATACCGGGACATGTCACCAATTTGAAAGTTTTGTCCCGGTTAATCTAGAAAATGTCCCCGTCAATATGCATACAGCAACAGCACAGCCCGGCAAGTAGTGGCTGGGCTGGCGCATTTCAAGTAGACATGGTTGAAAGTATAATACAGTGCAAATTTAATTTTAATATGACATGTTCATAATTTCATAAATATATTATGGGTAAACCGGACCTGCTGAATAAGGTATATAATACAAATTAATATTTCATTTAGAACATTTGATTTCATATTTGTTTTTTAATTTTTATATTTGTAAGCTATTTTTTTAAGAAAATAAAGGTTCCTTATAAAGTTAACTGGTAATAAATATCACATTTTTCATTTACTTGTATTATTTTAGTAATTCACTGTTATGGTCCCGGTCGGTACATAGGATGTTATGGCAAGGCTACATTATTATGGTGCTTACAAGGATTACAGTATGCACTATAATCGATTAATCGCAACTCGCATTTTAAACATAATAATTGCACACTTTGAGCGTTTATCTTTGTACTTTGTACTTTAAAGATTGTAGAGATTGTCGTTGCAATCTCAAAACACTGAAATTCAGTAAATTTCATTTACTGGCATTCCGTAGTTCTACTATAATAAGCTTTAGTAAAATTAATTATGGATCTTCTGGGCTTATGGTATACTGCTGCTGTAAATACACTTATATACAGAAAAAAAATTTGGGCAAAAAAATAATTCTTTAAATAGTTTTGTGTTAGGCGAAGGGTCACCTACGCCTGAGATTAGGATGTTATATTTCTGCCTAAACATCTTAACGTAAGTAGTAGATCATAATTAGCAATAATTATGCACAGAAGATCCTTGATTTTAAATAAGTTAATTGACTTTACCAAACATTATGTACAAGGCTGGTTCTTCTTCTTCAGGGGATAGCCCTAGCCTGTATAATTGATAGGTTGCAACTCGCAATAGGTCTAACTCCATTTCCTTCGGGGGAAGCTCTAGTCTGTATAAAAGTTAGGTAGTGTTATAGGTATAAGGTAGTATCCATACTCCTTACCTACCTATCTTTTGAAGACCCTCATCTGAATCCCATAGCACTACTGAGAACCCTTCTAACTACTTAGTTTAGCCCTGTCTTCTCTTACGTTAGTAAGAACAGTTAATTATACATATTATTAGGATTGAAATTGATGAAATTAGGTCATTGTCTTTTACCAAAAATACAACAATAACGGATCATCACGATCATTATACATTTGTATTTTTCCGGGCGCAAGAATAATTTCCTAGCCTAAGAATCAATATTTATGTAGATTGTAGTCCAACTCTTAAGTTAGGTACTAGAAATAGAACGCTAACGAGTTTCGAAAGAATATAAAATCAGCTGATGAATTGAAAATCCGCCATCTTGTCCTTATAACACGCTTAAACTAGGGTATGGCCTAGTATAGGCGTGGAATAAATTAGTATGGAAATTACAACATCGCTATCCTGGCCTAATGTCAAAAAAATGATTATTAGTAGTAGAAATCTTAAAACGCCTGTATACACAGTGTGAAATTTTTTATTAGTAAGGGGGTATGAATACAACATCCATATTCCATATACAGATAAATAAAAATGAAGTGTCTGTTTGTAACTTCAAATTAACAGCTTTTCACATAATGGATCTGAAAGTATATTCGGTACTTACAATAAATACCAATTTTTTAATTTTTTGTCTGTCCGTCTGTCTGTCTGTCTGTCGGTCTGTCTGTTTGTTCCGGCTAATCTCTGAAACGGCTGGACCGATTTTCACGGGACTTTCACTAGCAGATAGCTGATGTTATAAGGTCTAACATAGGCTACTTTTATTTAAGGGTTCCGTTTAAAAAAATAGGGTTCCGCTTCCGTCAGTTCTGCGCAAACGAAGTTGCGGGCATCGGCTAGTTTATAATATTAGGAACCTTCGAACTAGCCGATGATATCGATAACTACCTCGATCATATCGGCTTTTATCTAAAAAAATTGCATAAAAATCTCATAGGTTGGGACTATAATTTGATCCGGAAATCGGAATAGAACGCTGCGATAATACAATATAACGTCTCCGAAAATCAACTACGGATACTTCGGGCACATGATCCACTGGTTGTGTAGAGACGTTTAGGCGAAAAACTTATTGTCATGATCAAAGTAACAAAATCGTCTCATGTTTGGGTAGGGTTGCCATCTCTTACATATGACTCCCCGGACAAGACGCGTGAAAACCCCGGATTTTGGAGTACGAAACCCGGACATAGAACAGTTTTTACTCGACTACGGCAATGTCAAAAAGAAAGGAAGATTTATTTAGATTATTATTTTTATTAGATTATTGATGCTTATCAAAAAAAAACTTAAGTAGGCCTTCCTAATTCTGCCTACAAAAACCCGGATAGCAAATAAAATCCGGCCCGGACGCTCCCCGGACGCCCTTTAAACTAGGACAAATCCGGGGAAACCCGGACGGATGGCAACCCTATGTATGGGTGACTCCGCGAAACGCAAACTCGCCAAAAATATAAATAAAAATTTTTCTAGTATGACAATTATTTTTCTGCTTAGACGTCTTTACATAAGCAGTAGATCATATGCCCGTAGTATCCGTAATTGATTTTACCGAACCTTATATAATGTGTTCGATTTTTAGCTATCTTTAGCGCAGAATTCTATTTACAGTGATCTGAATTTTACCCGGCCTGCCGGATTCCGGATAGTTCCAGCCTTATTCGTCTATGAGCTACGACGCCATAGACATAGATAGACACACAGACAAGTCAAACTTATAACACCTTTGCGTCGGGGGTTAAAAATTAAAATAGGTATTATATTTCTGTGTTTGTTTTGATTACTAAATCTTAAAGTTTAGATTTAGTAATCAAAACAAACACAGAAATATAATACCTATTCTCTCACATTATATTATTAGGTATTAGTAGGATTAGTATGATTTAACACGATCGTAACAAACAAATTGTAATTGTTATTCTCCCTCAGGAGTACTGTTAACGAGGTGCCCAAACTTTCCCCGAAATACGCCATCCATCATGCTCCGAGTTTCGATCACTTCGCCTTGCCCTTATTATGTTATATTATACCACGGAATTTATAACGTACATATTACTCTAACCGTCTTATTAGTTTTCTTGTAAAGTATCAGAGATTTAAAGCAACAAATTTTACTTATATTGAAGTACCTTTTTAGGTTAGAAAATATTTAACCCTAAAACTTACAAAATGTCTATCTGTTATAATCCGTTTCAAAATGGATTTATCTACTTATAATTAGTTAAGTACATTTCAAATGATTTGACAACAATTAAGTAGGAACTAGGACGAAACATCTCTGGGAATTGAACCAAAATCACATATTAATGAGCAGTTTATTGCTTTAGATTTAGTGTAAACTGTAAATATATTACCCACTAAAAGACTAATCGTGTAAACTTTCAGAAATTGTCTACTGGACTACGTTTATGTAAAACTAGCTGTCCCGTCACACGTTGTTCTGTCTTAAATATGAATTGGAATGAATAAATAACTACAACTACAATTTAACCTACGTCCTAGTCCTGCACATACACCTTCTACAACCTACACCTTTACACTTAACTCTACACCACCACCTCCCAATATTTCTCACTGTTTAAACCTTCCCTGAACTTCCACAATCATTCCAAGACCAAAATAAACTAAATCGGTCCAGCCGTTCTCGAGTTTTGAGTCCCTCGACAAGGGTTTAAAGAATGTCCTATGTCCTTCTCCTGGTTCTAAGTTATTACCCTACCAATTTTCAGCAAAATCGATTCAGCCGTTCTTCAGTTATATTATGTAAAATATATTTTGTCATTCCATGCAAAAAAGACTTGTGTTAAGATTATTCCAAGATTTGAACGTAAGAAACTACGCTCTGCCCGTTCCAGAATAAAACTTCAAGGGATATTTGAAGTAATACAACTCTTACTGAAATGCTGATCAAATAACTTAACGGATTCCTCTGAAGTGACACAATTTACAATGTGACTAATTTATGAAGTATGCATCTTCTAAGAAAAAAATTTAGCACCTGAATAAAATGAGGACAATCCGCAGATAAAAATTTGTGTACATATTTTAAATAATAATAATACGCAGCTAAATATCATTTAGCTGCGTCTTTCTTATATCCATTATCTTTACAATATACCGATTTCAATGAAATCAATACCATCTGGTGTGGCACCATTTAGGGGCATTACATACATGGCCGTATAAGGCGCTGCACACAATGCTCGCGGCTATAGGTCCTACAAGATTAATGGCTTGTGCGAGTTTCATTTGGCGCCGACAGTCGGATGTGGCGGTCTGATGTTAGTACGAACTACGAATAGGTTGGCGGGTGGTCTCGAATACAAGTTGTGTTCTTATAGTATTTAGATCAGTTGTGGGACGATATGTGTCATGTGATTGGCCGGTAGAAAATGCCCCATAGGCCATAATACGCTCGCCTCTACATAACTTGGTGCACATTTTATAATTAAAGATCGATTATGCAGTCTCTTTTTTGATGAAAGGCAAACCTTGTAGTAGATTCTAATTCGGCCTTTAACTAAAGTATTTTTAGTTCTATAGTAGATGGATGGATGAATGTATATGTTACTCTTTCACGTAAAACCGACTGAATGGATTTAGATGATATTTGGTAGTCAGCAGTGGCGAAGGCTGGTTCTTCTTCACAGGGAAGCCCTAGCCTGTAATAGGTAGGGATTTGGATTAAGGTCTTAAAGAGGTAAGTGGTAAGTGAAGCCGACAGGAATGGAGTTATAGGAACGCCACTGGTGGTCAGTACTTTAAACTCTGGATTAACACATATAATATGCTACTTTTTATCCCGATAAAATAACACGTTTCTGTGATAAAATAAAGTCACACCCCTACCTACGATAAGTTACACTACCATGCGTTTGTAAAATAGCAATGTTGGTTTCACATAATTGTCATATTCAGACATTTTTGTCCCAGGTCCTACAGTATTTCGAGAGTGGTTACTCCACTCGGAGACTACTGTAATAAATCATCCAATAACGGATGAAAAGGCCAAAGTTGTTTAGTCAATTAATTGGTATTTGGTTGCAAATTGCTCTGATTGTTCTTCTAACATAAACACTTAACACACGATATTATTGTCCGCGGTGGGCTATCCTCTAGCCGCTAGCGTGTGCGGTGTGATACGGATCGGTTACAGGCCTGAACGATTCATTTGATACTGCACTCCGCAGACGACAAGGCTGTACATCATCATCATCTCCGTGTCGATGGAAAACTAAGGGCTGATTTTACAACTGTCTGATAAGTGTTCGATTTCTTATTCACAATTAGTGTTGTCACTTCATATTAAGGCAGAAAGGGACATAAAATATAGTGACTAAGCTATCCGACACTATTATAAGAAGATTGGGGTGTAGCTCTACGGGCATGTTGCACAATCAACTGATGAGTGTCAGTTGAGTGATTTGCAGGTTTTGTCTCTGTCGCTCGATAAAATGCTCGGTAAGCAGCCACAAAACTTCCGAATAAGCTATTCGACACCTATTAGAAGATTGTGAAACAGGCTCTAAGTACTCGCATAATAATGTCTTCCTATACAAAGTGTACAAAACATAGAATCCCACAAAAACATTACTTACCTAAATTAAAATAAAACAAGTATTTCCTTCGCAAAAAGTTATGAGATGTCGTATAGACCAAGTCCAATTCAGGAAACTCCATTTAATTATTCACAAAAAAATTGTTACCGTATGGTAGAAATTTTTATTTTTATGATTTATTATTATATTAAAATGACTTGGCAATGAGCACTTAAAGAGATTTAAAACGGCTAACTTTATTACAAACGAAAATATAGGGGCACAAAAAAGTCGCGAAATGCCCAAGAAAAGATAGTTACGCCCGCTAAACCCTTGGCGATAGCGCGGCCGCGCTATCAGATATTTTTTAAAGCCACATCCCGAAAGTTATTTTGAAGTTAAATGTACTAATTTTGTACTACTAGTAGGTACCTACTACCAGTGGCGAAGGCTGGTTCTCCTTCAAAGGGAAGCCGTAGCATGAATAATGCATGTATAATAGGTAGGGATTTGGATAAACGTCTTCAAAAGGTAAGCGGTAAGGGAAGCCGATAGGAATGGAGTTATAGGAACCCCTCGCCACTGCCTACTACCTATCTAATTGGAAAGTCTACGATTACTGTTTTTGGGATAAAAAATTAAAATAGAAAGACTTTCTCTATTTACATATTTTAACCTGGGCTTAAGCATTAAACGTGGATTAATTGCCATAACACTGCGTGTAGTTTCAGGGCCGAGCCCCCGGAGCCCATAGGATTAACAGGAAACGCTCGATGTAAAATAGACTACGCTTCTATTTGTTCATGTTTTAAATTCAAACCTTTAGTAAATAGGAATCGAAATTTGGAAAACGAATGTTTAATTGCTAATTTGATCATTTTTGTTTCAGGTAATACACAATAACTAGAAACTACCTATTCATTAAAGAAAAACCGATAAAACATTGCACAAGACGATGGAAATATACCTTATGTTGGCAAGGTACGTTATTTAAGCTTAATACGCGTTTTATCGGGTTACGTTATTTTAATTTTTGTATACAGCAAACACCATACTGCATATCGTCTAATCGATGCTGCCGATTGGATCAGTTAGAACTGATCGTGTATGGGCAAAGATTGGCTGTCATGACAGTTCGTACTGTTTATGTCAATATGGAACTGATCCAAGAGGACGTCATCGTCACGTCATCCGTTTGGACGATAAGCATTAGGCACCACTGTGTATGGGCTATGACTATCATAAGTCAAACAATTAAGAACAGCTTATGAACCGTCTGGACGGGAGTCTGATAGACGGGTTACGAGCTTCATTTCAAATGTAAAATCAAAGTAAATACATAACACCGGTAATTGTTTTAATTTACTTGTATTAATTTCACTGTAAGATGATATAGCAAATATCCACGGCACGAGTATATGTGATCTGAAATCCGAACACAAACACTTTTTTTAAGTAACCACTGCCCCCGAATTGTTCAGCAGTGAGCGAGCTGATGATGATGAATGAAAAGCTTTCAGACAAGAAAATCGGTTCATCCATTTGGGAGCTACGATGCCACGGACAGACAGACAGACAGACAAACATGTTTGTCTATCAAACTTATGACACCCCTTTGTTTTCGTCGGGGGTTAAAATTGAACGTCACGACACTAAATAAATTATAAAATATAAAATAAATAAATAAAACAATATTCAAAATATTTATTATGTTCATTATATTGTGATTGTAATGACTAATGACTTATTGTAATTATTGTAGCGAAGGCAAAATAATATTCTAATTGTACGAGTAGAACAATACGTGATGATTGATGCGTCGACTGGAAATATAGTAGTCAGCAGAAATAATAATAATAACAGCTCCCCACACCGATTTCGGTGACGGCGGCGGGTTTCGTTGAAACCAGGCCAGCTACGCAGGAGCTATTTTATAGTGCCCAAATGTGTGCGTAGTAGGCACACATGAGCACTCTCTCTTCCTTCACTCGAAACCTATAGTGGGGCGGATAACCGACACAATGGCAAGAGACCGACTTTTTACATGCCCTCTTACGTTACCGTTACCTGACGCATGGATCATCTTGTCAGAAAATCAGGGGATGGCCTGCATTGTCCTAACCAAACTTGGAAACAATTTTTTCATTGTTCCAACAAGAGAATGCAACCCATGACCTCCGAGTCGAGAGTCAATCTTTCAACCACTGGAGCACGGAGGCCGTCAGCGGAAATACAATCTGTAAACTACTCGTAACTAGTAGCTACGGTACCTACGTGTTAACGTGGACTTATTCAGCATTTTCTCGCTTAAAATTTTAAAACGTTACTAAAAATATACGAGTATTTATACAGGCTAGGCGTTAGGCGTTGAGGCCGCAGAAACCTTTGAGTTTTAAGTGCCAGGTTTTGATGCTTATGAAATAATATTTTAATTTTACATCATATATTATATAAGCTGCGATTGAGTCAGATCAAGACTACATAGTCAATTGTCACGATCCCTTTCTGTACAAATATTTCAGTATCAAATATCAATATTTAACATTCACGTGGGCGGTGCAGCGGTGGGCCTGAAGCGATCGATCGCCCAGGCTGATGGAAGCCCCAGGCTGCCAGAAAATATTGACGTTGCAAAATAGAAAACGTCGAACAGTTTAAAATTTCACTTCTACATCTTTTGTAATTTACTTCACATTTTACTCGAAGATGACGGCCGTAAAATGGCCGCTGAACAAAAAATATAGGAATAATCCTCTCGACGGCGAAAAGAGAAAGACAAAATGGTGAAAATGGTTTCCTTAAAATATCTTATTTAGGATTACTTGAATAAACGCAATCGTATTGATTTCTATCATAAAACCTGGGCATCCGTTCTGTCTACGTTTATTTATAGATCGGCGAAGACCTGAAAATGCTTAAATGTACTCTAACACGAAACGATATTTTGTTGAAATGAGTTTCAAAAGCAAGCAAAAAAGATTTGCTTGCTGAATTTTTTTCTAAGTTTGGGTATAATATGTAATAATAGTACTTACCAGCAGGCGTAGCATTACCTTATACTATCACCTTATCCTATCTCGGTAATGCATTTAGAATTAGTATGAACTACGGCTACTTGTGGTTGTTGACTCTAATAAATAACCATTGGGCAGAGTAGAAATGGGATAGTAAGGTGTTATTGTGTTTTACACACTGTAAGGACAAATCCCTCCACCAACCCATGGCCCTATCAACCGATCGTGGTTATATGGGCCGAAGCATGGGAATGCGCACCCTACTGTCCTGGGCTCTTCCCTTCGGGTGCACAATTCTTGATTCCCTACAAGTTCTTTAGTCTCTTTCTATTTGTCCCTAAGTCCTTCTCCGCTTTCTGGGGCGGACAACACAGATACGACTTCGGTGTCTTCCGACAGTGCGTACTACTGGTTCTACCATCTAGGTTTCGTCCTTAGTTGCCTCCATTTGCTCTCTCTTGGCGTTCCAGTCCACTTCTTATCCTGTGCCATAGTCGCGCGAATTCCTGTAGCCGTCCGAAGTTCACCGCCGAGGAAACTGTAAGGACAGTGTAAAATCCATAAGCGTTGGTTGACACCGAGGCATGACAATGCTATAATAATATGATGCATAACGCTGAGAGTATAATATGATCCGGAATCCGGTGGGCCCGGTAAAGTTCAAAGCACTGAAAATAGAACTCTGCGGTAATACATTATAGTTGAAAATCGAACAAATAATTATCATGCTCTGATTTCCCCGATCATACGGATTTCGGACAATACAATCCCAGCTTAATCGCTTACTGTAAACTTGTACAGTGGTCGCCGAGTCGCGTCGCGGTGTGACCGACCCTAACGAAACTGCAAAAAGCAACTCGTCAGTCGTCATCGTCAGCTCACTTCGATGACAACAGATTTCCTATTATGAATTATGATAAATGGCTGGTATAACAAAACGGTACGTCTTCAATAGGTATTATACGTGGTATTTTTGCGAACTAAGCTTATTTTCACACAATGGCGGCACGGGATATTGTCCCGGACAAACTTACACAATATGTGACCTCCGAGCTCGAGCCTCGATATGACATGTTTTATTAAACGAACACAACCGCCTACAAACTACTAACTGCTAACGATCTACTTGTAGGTTTTTGGCTAGCGAATGGGAAATTTCATCATCATCATCATCACCGTAATTTTGTGTTATCTCTGTTGGTCGATTCTTCTAATTAAATCCTGTAATAATACAGTTACGACCCAATCCCGACTCTCGTTATAGAACAGCAAAATGGTATTCCTCATAAACGTCAAACCCGTTTTGATTGGTCTTAACTCCAAAAATCAGCTTATGATATCAATACGATTCATTTATAATTCAATAAAAGTAAAATGAAAGTGTATGTTAATTACGAGAATAAGTGTGGTTCTGGTATAGATGTGAAACGTGTTTGTGGTATGGATAATGGCCGGATGGATGTTTGTGACTTAAACTAAAAACTACTGAGCTTCACACAGGCGGAGTCTCGGGCAAAAGCCAGTAATAAAAAATAAACTAATATAGACTAATCTCGTTAAGTTTGCATTGAATACTCCAAAATGGTACTAACTAAGTACAGTAAGCTGTACCTTATCACTAATGGGTTGATGTGAAAACGGCTTTATAAGTCATTGGTCAATTTTGACATAATTGATAGATTAGCAATAGCAACAGAAAGCAAAACTATGTTAGATATTGAGTTAGCTCAGAGTTCAGCCCCACCTAGCTCGCTATCAGTAGTTCATTATGCTAATAGACAACGCTTATCACGGTTCAATATATTAGAATTAATTAACTGATAACGCCTATCAGTCGTCGTCGTCATCATCAGTTTTAGAGGTAGGTTAGAGACACCAGTGACATTGTAAACATAATCCCACCAAAAACATATTCAAGTAAAATGATGTCAAGATACCTACCACCATATGACTCACACTGTCATAATTTAAAAAAATTAAAAACCCGACTGCGTAAAAAGTGAACCAAACTAAGTAGGTACATAATTAAAACTGAAAAGAAAAAAACAGTTTTAATTATGTACCTACTTAGTTTGGTTCACTTTTTACGCAGTCGGGTTTTTAAATTTTTTAAATTATAATTTTTTATTTTATACTTTTTAGTTATGAGTACCTAGCTAGCTATTTACCAGACTGGATTTCCTATCAGCATCAGTACTACATCACTGGAATGTGAGAATGGTTGTTACGCAACTTTAAATCGATATAGATACTAAACGGTCAGTCGAATCGAAAAATGTTGAGAGAAAACTAACAATGATTTTTAAATACCTATTCAACGATACCCCACTTGATATAGTTCGTTGACTTTCATTTTCACAATATGGCGTCCAGTAGTCGCCATATTGAATTTTCACTAACGTCATGTCTTTAGTGACACTCGCCGGACTAAGAGGAATCGATTGACGTGTGAATCATAAAAATCGGCCCAGGCGTTTGGTCTGTATAGTGCTTCAAAGGAACATACATACATACATACATAGGCTGATAAACACATTACCACTCCTTTGCGTCGCGCAGTCGGGTAATAAAATTATCAGATCTCATGTAAAACCAAGCTCCTGACTCTACAAGCCTAACTGCACAAACTCTACTCCTTAGTCAAAGTAGGTGGCCTGGCCATTTCGCTTGAAATAATTTACTGACTGTTATACTATTTTTGTAGGACTGTTATACTATTTTTGTAGGAACAAGCCATTGTAAAAGTATGTACTTTATGTACGAATATACGAATTTAAAAAAACTATAATTAGGTTCTCAATAATTAGTCCCTATTTATTACCTCGGATATGAAATCGTGACAGATTAAAAATATTTTCCATACAAACTTTCAACGCATATTTTATACCCTCAGAATGTGAATTAATAATAATAAAAACGCATATTAAGTGACATTAATTTTATGTGGCATCAAGTGAGGTAAAATTATTGCAAATTAATATTTTTAACATCTAGAAACATAGTTTAAATTAACAAGAATAAATTTAACTATATTATGCAACAAATAAAAACTTAAACCATGCATTTAATGTCGAGACGTTGACGAGTGACGACAGACCTCGAGCCGCGGGCGAAACCGAACGGAAAAATCACTTACCGCCCGTGTCCGTGCCAGCTAAGCCATGAAAATGGCAAGCGACAACCTTCACGAGTGGAAAACCTCGGGAAAATAATATAAAATCTTCACGTCTATGTTTGTGTAACTTTTCTGTGGGAGCACCATGCTTCAAGCTGCAGGCGCAAATGGGCCGGCTACGTTGTGTTTCGCCGCCGGAGACCCAAGAGGGTTCATAAGACGAAGAGCAAAGCACTGACAGTAACTACTATGATGGTACGAGTGACCATGGGCGACTGTAATTGCTTACCATCAGGCTAACTAACAGCTCGTTTACTGGTCCTATTTCATTAAAAATATCGAGTATATTAGCTCTCACGCTAAGCGGCGCCATTACTTGAAAAATTACAGACCGAGTCTAAAAATTATTATGGTAATTATTGTTAACGCACAAACCCTTTGTACCCTGTTTCGACCTTACAACTATGGGAATAAGGCTCAAAATGTTGCACGCTTGTCCGCGACGGTACGCGTGGTGTATCGCGACAGGTTTGCCACTTTGTCGCCGGTCTAGAGTCTACTCTCTAGGTAGTAGGTACAGGCTGTAGGTACGCCGTACAACCTAGATTTATGGTACAGATTATGGCGGCCGATAGCCTACCTAATTAGGCCCTGACTGCGAGACCTATGTTATTAAATATGCTGAATTGATAAGGAACCTTATATTGTAGTAACTAGCTTGTGCGCGCGACTCAGTCTACGTAGATTGGACCCATTTAACCCCCGCCCCGTGGGGTACGAATTCCGAAAAATGTTTTGTCAACTGATTTTTACGTCGAGTACGTTGAGTTGTTGAAATTTCACTATACAAACTTTGTGAAACGGGGGTCCCATTTCACCCCTTTAGGGGATTATTTGTATTTATTACCTCGGATATCAGTTTTGATCGAAATGGGTGCAGATTTAAAGATTATTCTTACAAATTTTTAACTCTTATTTTAACCCTTTAAGGGGGGAACTTTTCAAAATCCTGTTTAATTGCTTGTCTATATTGAAAATAAAACTACTTTCCAAATTCCACGTTTCTACCATCAGTCGGTCAATCAGTGGGGACATCTCAGTCAGTTTGAGACGTTAGTCTCGAAATAACAGGATCGTCATCCATGATCCATCATCCGTAACTCTAGAAAGGGATAATTAAACTGTGATTACATTCTGTAATACATCGTGTATTACATAATACAATCACAGTATAATAATTATTAGCGCATCGTACCTATCCTACGGCTGTACACACTTGTTGTTTAATGTTTAGGGAGTTTCGGTCTACGGACGTTCAAACTACACCATAGTTCCTAGTTGGACAGGTAGTTAGCAGTTACTATAGTTTATTTTAGCTAGCTAGTTCTGAGATAATCGTCTCATTTGGGATTAGCGAAATTATAACACCCGCTGATCACAAACGAGACGAGACGAAGTAAGTACCTAGGTGCTAGGTTTCTAAAATGAATGCACTCGAGCTAGATAAAATGAGAATTTAACCAAAATTTTCCACATGTATTTAATCGAGAAAGCCTTACCATATTGTGTTCGGGTATGGCTTACGGCATATGACGCGAGTGATAAGTGACGTCACACTGATAGTATCGTGTTACCGCGGACAACAGATGGAGGTGACATTCAGAAATGCCGTTGCGTCATATTGTCGACCCAGACGTATTTGGCTGTAGTTTTCCAGTAATTGTCTCTTATCTTATTACGTTTTAAATGCAATATACTTATTTTATTTCTGCTCGGTGGACTAGTCTACAGACTGATTGAGGAGCGACTAGATGAGGAGTCATTGAGGCAAGACGCGACCCTCAAAACGTTAGCTGTTGTTGATGGTGATGCATGATCATTATTTTAACTGTATTCTAGTTCCTTCGAGGACTTTATTTTCTTTGTGACGCCGCGCCGCGCGCCGTATCAAGTGAAGCATGATTATTATAAGTCTAATCCTACTTTACTAATATTATAACAAATGTGAAAGTTTGTGAGGATGGGTGTTTGTGACTTTATCACGTAAAAATTTATACTAATTTTGTTAAAATTTGGTATGAGTTTTGTTTCTGAATGAACACATAATATGCTACCGTGGGACACTGTAAAGTCAATTCATAATCAAGCATCAATTAAAATCCGTATCGTTTTTTTTAACTAACGTATTTGAATGAATTTTTAACGAGGCCTTGCGAGTTGTGACCAACTAAATTGAATTCAAAAAGCTTCAAACAATCCTCCAGTATGTGCTACGCTCTACGCTCCATTTCTATATATTTATAGTAGCAAGTAGACAGCCGATTTCGAAGTTGTAGATAGTGTCAATCGCGATTCGAGGTAGAAGTGCGGTAGAACCTACACCTAGAACGACTATCAATCACTTGAACACAATCAATTCTGAGCGCGATCTTTCGCTCCAATCGCAAAGCCGAGATGAAGATTGACTGGGCTGGTTAAGAATCTGGATCGTTTTAAATGAATCCTCTACTATGGTCAAGGAGCTAGTGCCAATTATAGAGCAGGTATTTGAGACATGCTTCCAACTTGTCCTAACTTCTATAACTTGAAAATTTCAAATTGCCTCAAACATATTTTTAGAAGAAAAATACATGTTTAATAATTTGTCATGGGATACTCATCCCAACTTACCTGTCCGGTAGTTGTGGTATAGTATACGGGTATGCGACCCCGGCTTCCCTAGCTATTACTGTCCTATCCCTTACCCTCCTGGGCGGTAATATCCTACATTTCCTATTTCCCACTCTAACTTACCAATCTTCCCTTCCACACCACCTATCCTTCCCTTTCCCTATTCCTACCCTCCCCACCAATCCGTGGGAACGCAACGAATAATCATAAAAATAATTCAATTACAAAAAATGGCGGCGATGTGGTTCACCACCTATCACGTCTCGTTTCTCGCGGAGGTGAAAAGCGGACCACGGAGAGCCGCTTCGCTACGTTGAATGTAAGAGGAGGAATGGATGGTAAGAATGAAAGTGAACGAAGCGAAACGAGTATGTAAGGATCGTAGCAAGTGGCAAAAAGTGGTCTCTGCCTACCCCTTTACGGGAAAAATGCGTGATTATATGTATGTATGTATGTATAATTTAAGAACGGACTTAGCCCGGCCCCGCTGGCCGCTATTAGCAGCCAGATCGATTGTGCTAATTAAATCCTGAAATTAATTCAGTTACGACTTACGACCCAGTCCCGAAATGTTAAAACTGCAATATGGTAGGTAATAGGTATTCGTATAAGCGTCATCAACGTCAAATCCGTTTTGATTGGTCCAAACTCCAAAAATCGGCGAAGTGCCTCGTCGTCGTCGTCGTGCCAAGTCGGACTCGCGCACCGATGGTTCCGTACAAACCTGTATGTATATAACTTAAAGTTCACCCATTATGACAATCGAGTCATAGTAGGGGTAGTAAGTTTAAAATTATGAAAAATGTTTTTATTATTATAATATGATGTAACTAAATAACATTGGGAACTTTAGTATGGAAAAATGCCCCACGGCGGACAAAGAAGAAACATACTTTATTTCAAAGCTTTAGATCAGTAGGTATATTCACGTAAAGCGCTATATTGTGACATATGGGAATTCTGAGATATGATGAGACTAAGTTGAAAATATTTTTTTCTAAAATGATTAGTTTTTTACATTGACAATTTCGGGATACATTTTTATACTAAATAATTAATAGTCATCATCATCATCATCACCAATTGTTTATTTATTGTATAGTTATATGGTTGTTTACTGAATATTTGTACATTTTTATATGTAGTTTAAGTCTAAAACAACCATATCGAACAAAGGCTAAATAAAAGTAGGTAAGTTTTATAATATCATGCTTTTGTTATTCATCATAATCTATTATAATAATATCGTCCAAAAAAGCTGCTGGTGCTAGATTGACATCTTCATGTCTGGCCCATGAAAGATAGTATATCATACTCGCAATATGTGCACAACACCCCACGGTGCGACGGCCATGGATACATGAACAATAATAGCCATGTATTCCTTCTCGTCCACAGCGCTTATATCATAGACATTTGGCGTATTTTTGTGATCATATTATTAAAATGTAGGTGTAATGTAAAGTGCAAATAGTGAAATTACATCAATAATAAAACCTTATTATCTCAATATTCCCATATGTTACAGAAAAAAAAAATGCATGGTAATAAAGTGGAAAATATTATCTATCATCAGTGATAAGTTTCGTTTGTGTCCGCTACTTTTCGAAAAGCGGGGCAAAAAGTTCCCAATGTCTTTTAAGGTTTTCGCAATTTTCCCTTTATCTGTTTAATAAAACGTTGCTTCGTACCAAATTTCATGATTCTGAGCTCACGGAAAGTACCCTATAGGTTTTGATTCCCTTGCGAGTGTCGAAAATTTGCAGCATAAACGATTGTATATTTGATTGCGTTGGTTTAGAAGTTTGATTTGTTCACAGCTCCAAGGGACAGTAGATCTGATTATTTGATATAAATTCCAGCTTAATACCTCCATGCGTTCCTGAGAAAATTGGTCTTGACTCTTGACAGACGGACGGACGGACAACAAAGTGATCCTCTAAGGGTTCCGTTTTTTCCTTTCCGAGGTACAGAACCCTTAAAATCAGTTTACGATAACAAGTCGATCCATTTATAATTCAATTATTTATCAATATGTATCAGTAAAATGAAAGTGTAAGCTAATTACGAGAATCGGGATTCAGGTCTGCGGTTGCGTGTTGGGGTAGGTATTAAGAGAGTTGCAGCCTACAGTCCAAGTTGCCAGGTTGCCTCGAATGTTGGTACTTTGTAGTAGTTTGTTTGTTGTAATTTCATTTTAAATGTTAGTAATTGCGCAAGAAGTTGCGAAGCTTTTCCAATTTTGTTGTTATATAAGTAATGAGATAAATTATTACTATCCAAAATATCGTTGTTTTTACAATATTTACTCGTGGACCGTAGACGTGTGCACTGTTAAATGTGTGCGAATGACGCAAATTTTAATTTGGTCTGTTATCACTGTGGGTGCAAGTACCTACTACGCGACGTCTACTGCGCAGTGCGCACTCGCGATGGTCCTTCGACGCCGGATGTGCGTTACAGACAATTCGTAACTATATGTCAATGTAACGATAATTACATAAGGTGATATCGATTCACATGTTCCCGCTAGTCGCTAATCAAAAGTTAAATATTATGTAATCCTATTAAGCAATACTATACCTATATTTACTTATACTAGAAAATTAACTTAAGCTACTGGACTGATTTTTATGAAATTTAACACAGATGTAGAGTAGACCACGGGGAAGGACATAAGCTACTTTTTATCGCGGAAAAATGTACGGTTTCTGCGAAATTAACTTTAGCTACTGGACTGATTTTTATGAAATTTAACACAGATGTAGAGTAGACCACGGGGAAGGACATAGGCACTTTTTACTGCGGAAAAATGTACGGTTTCTGCTAAATTAAACGCGTCAAACAAGTCGCGGGAAACATCTAGTTACATATAAAGTGAAGTTTCAATCTTTTTCCTGCTATGTCGTTCTTCTCGTAAGGGCGCGCGTCGAAGATACTTAAATATTTTATCTTGAGATGCCTATATTTATTATATATTAAAGTAGGTACGTAATTTGAAATTAACGTACATACGTAATTCATATTGTAATGCCGTAGATGAAACTATTGTTACAGCCCTTGTTTTAGAATCAAAGTTTAAACCATTTTCAAAAGCTTTAAATCATCCCAAGGGGCCAAGAGGAGCATTACGTAACAGACGTAACAAGATTATCTATCAACAACAGCCTCCGTGGTCTAGTGGTTAGAGCATTGGCTCTCGACTCGGAGGTCGTGGGTTCGATTCCCGCATTGGAACAACAAAAAAAATGTTGTTTCCAAGTTTGGTTAGGAATATGCAGGCTGATCACCTGATTGTCTGACAAGAAAGATGATCCATGCGTCGGATGGGCATGTAAATCGTCGGACCTGCGCCTGATCTCTCGTCAGTCGTGTCGGTTATCCGTCCCACTGAATTATGAGAGTAAAGGAAGAGAGAGTGCTCTTGTGTTCTGCGCACACACTTGGGCACTATAAAATTACTCCTGCGTAACTGGCCTGGTTTCAATGAAACCGGCCACCGTCACCGAGATCGGTGTGGGGAGTTATTATTTTAACAGCCTCCGTGGTCTAGTGGTTAGAGCCTTGGCTCTCGACTCGGAGGTCGTGGGTTCGATTCCCGCATTGGAACAACAAAAAATGTTGTTTCCAAGTTTGGTTAGGACAATGCAGGCTGATCACCTGATTGTCTGACAAGAAAGATGATCCATGCGTCGGATGGGCATGTAAAAAGTCGGACCTGCGCCTTATCTCTCGTCAGTCGTGTCGGTTATCCGTCCCACTGGATCACGAGAGTAAAGGAAGAGAGAGTGCTCTTGTGTACTGCGCACACACTTGGGCACTATAAAATTACTCCTGCGTAACTGGCCTGGTTTCAATGGAACCGGCCACCGTCACCGAGATCGGTGGGGAGTCATTATTATATATATAATATCAACAACAAAGACTCTCTGCAATAAAGGAGTTCGGTGTTCCCCGCAATCCCCGCTCCCCACTCCCCGCTCCCCGCTCCCCGGGCCGCGACAGGAAACTGCCAATGTGGAGATACTTTGATGCGAATTGCTTTTAATGGCTTTGGTTAGGAATATTACGTGACGTCACTATCATACTCATCATCATCAGCCTCGAACACCCCCGGACAGTAAAAATGTACGCGACACATGGCGTTAATATGAATGGTCTACTCTACACGTGGTAGAGCCATGCTTCGGCACGAATGAGCCGGCTCGACCGGAGAAATACCACGGGCTCACAGAAAACCGGCGTGAAACAGCGTTTGCGCTGTGTTTCGCCGAGTGAGTGAGTTTACCGGAGGCCCAATCCCCTACCCTATTCCCTTCCCTACCCTCCCCTATTACCATATTCCCTCTTAAAAGGCCGGCAACGCACTTGCAGCTCTTCTGATGCTGCGAGTGTCCATGGGCGACGGAAGTTGCTTTCCATCAGGTGACCCGTTTACTCGTTTGCCCCCATATTTTAATAAAAAAAAAAATGTTTCATTAGTACGTTCCCTAAGACGCTGTCGTCTATCACAGTATAAAGAGAGTCTATGCTGTACATTTCTCGGGAATATCTGGTGTATCGTTGTACCATCGACAAAGGTTCTGTTCGGCCGGTTCCTAAACATTTTCCTTTGCACTAGGGGTATAAGACGTCTCAAAATAAATTAATACAAATTAAGTGATCGCAACGACTGCAAACGTGGTTGAACTACAAATTTACACGTGAGTGTGTGTGCAAAATTCAACGCGCGCTGTTGAGCGATTTTAGTCGTATGCCTGGTCGAGCGGCAATTTGTTTGATTGTACAATGAATAATGAATATCTGTTATAACGACATTGCAGGCACTGATAGATTATGGTCGTTTAACGTTTATAACATACCATGACGGAACTCAGAATATCGTCGTTACACACAGTTTGCCGCTATCAATGATGACGTTATAAAAGGTTTTCGCTGTAGTTCTGTAGTAAACTCGTACAGTTTGAATGATTGATGTTTTGTCCTTGTCTTATACATTGGAAAAGTCACTTTACAGACAAGGACAAAACATTGTATTGCTTATTAACGTATGTATAAATATTTTTATTAGTAAGGGGGCTAATATTGTAAGTATGAACTTTAAATGCCATATTCGAATGTAGATAAAATTCAAGTTTTGTATTCTCGAGCCAAAAGCTCCTCAGCTAACTACCGTAGCGCCATCAAGTTAAAGTCAGACTGCAGCCAAACTGTTTTGATGCCAATAATCTCTTTGCGACAGGAACTATCAGCAAAAAATGCTCATCATTTGGTACAAAATATCATCTCTTGTAAACGGTAAAGTTACCGTGGACGTGGAAGTGGTGTTACTTCTCCTGACACTGAATGACAACTGACAATAGACGGTCTGATGATGTTTCTCATGGTAACATAAGAACCCATTAGTTTATTACGTATATCAGTCCTTCTAGGCACGATTCACACAGTACGTACATTCGCGAACTTTCCTTCATCCCTCTATCTCTTATTCCTTTGCCACAAAGTCTATAATCGCACGTTGCTCACTAACGAGGCTATAAATATCTCGTAAGTATGATAAGTCGATTTGTTTATTTTATGTGCCCTTAATAGAATAATATGTGCTAAGTGTGAGTCACGACAAACTCCCTTGAACTCGCTGCTGGTGCTAGCGTTTGCCTGCATGATAATGTTGTAGGTATAATGAACCTGCATGTATTTACTGTTTAATGTAATCAAACTGGGCTATTTCCTCTCCTCTTCATTAGTGGAGGATATCGTAAGGAAAATGGTTAAAAGGTAGGTACAGAGTACAGACTCGACATCAATATAAGGGTGAGGGTAATTTCGGTCGACAGAAATTTTACTGTATTCCGTTTCATAGAAATGTCCTATTTGATTCACGCGGCGCGGCGACGGAAAATGAGTTAAATTTTAGTATGGAAAAAATACGCGGCTGAAATTATTCTGCGACTCACGAGTCACGACACAAATTATGCTCGTTTGGTCTCACCTTTATCATTACCAGATTTTACTAAGCCCTCGTATCCACGAAAGTTTATACATATAGACCTCTGCGGCGATACAATAGAGCTGAAAATCGAAGTTAAGTGTCGAATTTGGACATAGTTCTACTTACAGTGCTGTTTTTTCTGTCGTGACCCCCAAAATATGCTCGTGGGAACGTAGCCTAAGGATCGAAAAAATGGTATTTTATGAAATTTCATACTGTGTACTGACTACTGTGTAGGTACCTAGTATCAACTATAACCCGACTACGTAAATTATGTCACTAGCTTTTGCCCGCGGCTCCGCCTGCGTAAATACATTATCCCGCGGGAACATATTTTTTCAGGAAAAAAAAATATCCTATGCCCTTTCCCGGGACCCAAAGTATTTCATAAAAATCGGTTCAGCGGTTAAAGCGTGAAGAGGTAACAGACAGACAGACAGACACTTTCGCATTTATAATATTAGTATAGAAGTTACCGGGTTATTAATAATACAAATCTATTTACGGATCAGTAGCTTAGGCGCTACGGTGGAACATCAACCATCAACAAACATACATATACATACATACATATATATACATAGACTGCCAAAATCATTACCCTTCCATTTGGCTTCGCCGTAGTCGGGTAACACTCCTTAGTGCATTCAATAAATAATATTATTATACGTAATCAATTTGTTTTCAACCGATAATAATTATAATTATATTGATTACAATTATC
The DNA here is from genome assembly GCA_905404095.1 of Glaucopsyche alexis. NCBI lineage: Eukaryota > Metazoa > Arthropoda > Insecta > Lepidoptera > Lycaenidae > Glaucopsyche > Glaucopsyche alexis. The sequence continues at coordinate 826,536 of FR990053.1, forward strand.
TTTGTTTTGTAAAAGAAATTATTATATTATTTCATAATAATGTATTCACGGTGCAACTTGCAAGTTGTTGCGCCGCGCCGCCGCGCCGCGATAATGTAATTAAGCGGAACGTGTCATGACGTCATTGATGACGTCACTTGACACGATAACACACTGCGTATCTACAGACTGTACAGCTCGTACGTGATAAGGACATAAAAATTGCATACAGTACAGCGAAACGGGCCTAACTTAAGAATATTTGTCAATAGGTACTAATAGGAACGAGGAAGGTAAGCTCTGAAAGTGTGAACTGAACCCTAATTCTCGTTATTAACTTACACTTTCATTTCCCTTTTATTGAATTATAATTTACTAGCGACCCGCCCCGGCTTCGCACGTGTACAATACTGATACTAATACTACAGAATGTCTTTAAACCTCTACCAAACGGGCGAAATTTAGTCAAAAGTTCAAAACAAACAGAAACAAATTAATATAGGTAGGTACCTACTAAAACTCAATGAAATAAGTAAGTATACTTTTATCTAAGTAGGGTATACTTTTATCGTATGAAATACCTATACTCTTCAGGACTAACAATACAACAAACACTAAATAAATAGGTATTCAAGTAACTATCCATCATAGTTAGTAGTTACAACGAACACAAAACAAAAAAAATATTCAATAATCTAAACTCCCTTGGTGACACCCACTTCGCAACGGGCCGTGCAGCAGAAATCGTAATATTTTAATTTCGCCATAACTTCAAAACCAAACATCCAATTTTAATCAGTCAAAGACCAAATATTATCTACATAAACTGTACTTAGTGATGAAATAATTTATTTTGATAAGGATTAATAGCATGAGTAAAATAAACGCGTTTAAATATAGTCCCAAAAAAATTCAAGATTTCTAAATAAAAAAATGGTTGTTGTGCCTCACTCGACATAGATAGGTATAGTGTGTCGCGGACTTTTTTGTAGATATTTATAAGATCTACAATTAATTAGAACATTTTATGGTTCTATCTTTTATAGTTTAGGCAGCGTACGCAAAATAAGTAACTTTTCTGGTTGATTTTTTACACCTTGTGTCCGAAAAACCCAAATATCTTACGGAACCCTATTTTTTTCCAAAATAAAATTTAGCCTATGTTACTCCTGGATAATGTAGCTTTCGAATGGTGAAAGAATTTTTGAAATCGGTCCAGTACTTTTTGAGCCTATTCATTACAAACAAACAAACAAACATACAAACAAAGTTTTCCTCTTTATAATATTAGTGTAGATAAATGAATCGTCCTGATATCAGAAACTGATTTTTTGAGTTTGAACCAATGAAAACGGATTTGACGTTTATGAGTATACCATTTTGCAAATTTAACATAATATTTATTGCAGGATTTGTTTAGCAGAATTGACCATCTGGTATACTCATAGACTCAAATTACTCCTACAGCTTCTGCAAAAATCGCCGTTAGAGTTACTCATGGTGTCGAGAGTAAACGTGACACGTCACACAGAACCGTTGTTTTACTACCGTGGTGACGTCACTCTGGTCTCTGACTCACACTTCTATTCGCCGCTGATCTTAGCTGACGATTTTTCTCCATTATCGGATCCCATATTATCGGTATCGGTCGACGATACGCTGTTGGGGGTGGGGCGAGTAAAATTTACGAAATAATTTACGGTCGCCGCCGACAGGTTTAGTTGTTCTGTGAACCACTTTTGAATCTTATCGCCATAGTAATAAGGTCGACAAGAGGAACACTGGCTTGTACGGCGACCGTACCTGCATTTCACAGCTCCGATATTATACATTTTATTAGCCCCGATATTGTATCTCCGTCCGATTTTGATATCGAGACGGATAATGTGAAGACGCTCTAAGGGAGAGAAGTTGTATTACTTTATAACGAAGTTATCTTGTTCAGTGCTTTTGGATAATTATTTTAAGAAAATAAAAATGTTGGTTTTGTTAGGTAAAGTTAAGTTATTTTACAACACAATGTATTATTGATTAAAACTATCGGTATCGGTTTTTGCAAAACATTTCAACCACAGTATCAATAGATGTAGACAAGTCCCGACTGGTCTATAATTAAAACATTAATTAAAGTCCACAATAGGTCACAAACAGACGCCATCACGCCACAGACTGCTGACTGCCTTTGTAATAGATACTCTTTGTTCCGAACTACTGTTTGTTTTAACTGACAATAAAGCAACTTTATTTCTTAGATCAACTTAAAATCTTTTTAGCTCTTACGAAAGCTAAAACCAAACCTTATTCTCAAACTGCGTTTAATAATTATATTCCATAACTTGTTAACCATTGCAAAAAGATCCTCAGGTAAGACGATTATTCCTTAATTAAAATACATAAGTACATACATATATATAATCACGCCTCTTTCCCGTAGGGGTAGGAAGAGACCAATTCCTTCCACTTGCTACAATCCTTACATACCGCTTCGTCTACTTTCATTCTTACCATTCATTCCTCCTCATACATTCAACGTAGTGAAGCGGCTCTCCACTTACTTCAAAAAGTACTTACGACGTTTTGTATTCTAAGTAAAATGAAATTTGACAAATTATGAATGAAATAAGTATGCGTAAGAACGCTTAGTCGTGGCATACCAACCACGCCTGTTCCTCACTTCTTCCAGTTCCGTGGGCTCTACACGTTACACTTGAAAGTTTGGACTAGAACCATTGCATCTTGGATAATTGTGGTGCACCGGGGATGTTGGATATTTGCCAGGTGTCATTGACACCGGATACCACTATTGTTACCACCATATTATCATACTATTTGCGGACGAACACGATTGACTTTCTGCATACGGCGAATTAGAATTATTACATGCTATTTAATGGCTAGCCTTTTCATACCTAGCACTGCTTATGCTTACTTAGTTACTTAGGAGTGTCGTGCGTAGAGCGCTAGCAAGCGGTCGCGCTCCGCAAATCGGCACATGTTGCAAATATTAAATAATATTTAATATTTCGCGCGTCGCGGCTCACCGCCGCTACGTCACCATGGCGCTCATTGCGAACGAGTTGCTGGCGTTTATCCAACACGTCATCAACACCATGGACGAGGACGGCATCGTGCAGCTCTGCAAGTCCACCTACACCAACGAGGAGATTTGCAAGGCCAAGCTGATGCTGTATGAAGCGCTCGGCAAGACCGCGCAGATGTTACCATCAAGAAGAAGAGATGGGGGCGAACGTAGCTTACAGGACATCATCACCCTGTTGAAGCAGACGGATCCCGTGGCCGTACCGGCCTTTGTGGCTAAGAATCTCCACAAGCTGCCGGTGGTTCCCTTGGATCACGTCGACGTCTCCAGCCTGCTGAGAAAGTTTAACACCATGAAGGCAGAGCTGGACGAGATGCGAGGTAGACTGGATGCATCCGAAAATACCATCTGTGATTTGCAAAGTGAATTATTGCAAATAAAAAGTAATAATTCTCTAAGTAGGTCACCCGATCATCCGTTTGCCTACGTAAACACGCGTCGCGGGGCGCAGATTGACTCGTCGTTGGCCATGTCAGCGGAATTGGACGGGTCAACAACCGCCGAAGCCTTGTCGCTAGCGATCGAGCCGAAGCTGAATAATCCATCGCCTCAGCAGAAAAAGTATGCCAGTGTAGCTGCTTACCCCGCACCCCCGCGGAAATCAAAGGGGGAGATGGAGAGCCCCAAGGCTGAGAAGAGCCCCAAGGCCAAGGAGAGCCGCAAGGCTGAATCTCTTCAACCGGCCGAGGATAAGAGCAGGAGGTGCGATGAGGAAGGCTTCACTCTGGTGGAGAGAAGAAAGAAGAGGAAGCCTGCCGTCCGCAACCATCGCGGCACCGCACCCTACGTACCCGAGCTGCGTCTGCGGTGTGAGGTACCCGCAACGCAGCTGTACGTGTCCCGCCTGCACTGGTCCATGGAGGTGGAAGACGTCGTGAGCTACATCCGTGAGAAGACCACCTACACTTTAAGGGTTGAGCGTCTGCAGTCTCGCCACAAAGTGAACTTCAGTTCCTTTGTGGTAAGAGTGCCGACTACACTTTTGTCTACCCTCGAGGTGGAGGCGTTCTGGCCGTCGGGTGTAGTTTACCGAAGGTTCCGGGGAAGACTCCCCAACGAAGCGCGCATCACGTCGCCGAAAAGACAATAACTACGTGATAAACTATTTAAGTGTGTTTGTGTAGTGTGTGTCTGTGAGAGTATGTGTAATAAATAATAATATACCATAGTATAGAATTATATCCATTATCTGATTGCCATAACACAAGTCTTAACTTAGCATGGGATTAGATTGATGTGATGTATATTACATGTTTATTCTATTGTATGTTATTATGTGTGTTTAATAAAGAATTTGAATTTGAATTTGACTTCTCGTGCACATGAATTTCCTGTGTAATCGGAATAATTGACACAACTATTTGAGTATTAAACATTGATTGATCATGTTTAATACTCAAATACTCATTCTATCTTTCTATCTCCTCAATATCTTCATTATCATTCACTTCAATGTATGTATTCGATTTGCAAACGTTTCTTATCTGCTATGTTCAGATTTATGTGTACTGCCTCTACAGTTGAAATATAGAGGTGTAATTCAACTGTAAATTATGGATTTACATTAAGACCTATTGCAGGACATAAAATATTATATCCAGGCGGCCGACCGGCATTATAGCACTGAAGATAAAGTAGGTACACGTATTAATTGCTGCTGATACTATCTGAACAGCTGGGCTCCTAGGCCTCCTAGCTTAGTGCGCGTATACTTTACCTAAAGAAGGGTACAATGTTACTGCGTGGATAGTTGTTACGTAGTAAAATGTCTTCCTCCTGACGTTCAGATTGACGCCTCCGTAGAGCAGTGGTTTACAGCTTGGCTCTCGTCTCCGGAGGTCCTAGGTTCGATCTCCGCGTTGGAACAACAAAAATGTTGTTTTCAAGTTTTGCTTAGAACAATGCAGGCTGATCTCCTTACGTCTGACAAGAAACATGATCCATGAGTCGGATGTACATGTAAAAAGTCCGTCCTGCGCCTGATCTCTCGCCAGTCGTGTAACGTGTTGGTTATCCTCCGTCCCACTGAGTAATTAGGGTAAAAAAGAGAGAGTGCTCTTGTGTATTGCGCACAGACTTGGGCACTATAAAATAACTCCTGCGTAGCTGGTCTCGTTTTAGTAAAATCGATATGGTTTTAAAGAAAAGTCTGTTTCGTATTTCATACTTAGTGCAAATTCGTCATCTCCATGATGACAGATATTTAGTACTCCAATGAAAATTGTTAGTAGCCTAGTAGTTGCTTCCTCACGGCACCGCGCCGGCCCAATTTAGGTAATAAACAACTGTTTATAATTCCGACCATACAACTGTCTTGGACGTGATCCATCACGCGGCGGGCACGTGCGCGGCGCTGCTACTAATCAGGCGGGCGCACGTCACTCGTGAGTCGTGACGTCACGGACGCCGGACGGTAATAGCTCCGTAGTACGTCACCGACTACCGCCCGGAGTACGAGGAGGGAAAGGGGGAGGTGGAGGGCACACTCCGCGCGTGGTTCAATGTCAGGGAGTGTTGCTGGCGCCGCGGACCTTCCCATTGACCTCTATGTGTTGTCTATAGATCTCATTATCACCAGCTTCAGTGCGAGCTGATTGATACTGATATTAGAACCACATATACTTTTTTCAAAAGATTTTGATTTCTAAATAAACTTGTATTTGCGCTCTATTGTAAATTCGACGACCTGGGCTCTGATTGAATTGACGACTTATGGCTCAGTGGTTAACGCGTTGGCGATTAAGCCCGAGGTTGCCGATTCGAATCCCGCCAGGGCACAAAAAGTTATAGTTCCTAGGTCAAGGATGCGTATTATATAGTAAAATCCCACTTGCGACTATTATTTTCCTCACAGAAATATTCCCTAATCCATATCTATCTTAGCGAACTATGAAAAAACATTTCCTACTTTGTATTATTTTCCTCCTAGTGTCCCTGTTACTGAGTCTGTACTCTGTAGTAGATATGAGCGCCGATGGGTGGTAGGTCGGCGGCGGCGCGCCGGCTTTTTTGGGTCGGCGGCGGCGGCGTGACCTTGAAAGGGTTGAATTTTGGATGGAACTTTTTGTAGTGATGAAAAAGGCACTACTTTGGAACAAACTACTTTGGAATTAGCAGTTAGCAGTACTTTTTCTATTTTTGTTTTATAAACGTTCACATTTTCAAGAACTGACATCGAAGCCATTTATATAACTGACTGCGTAGGCTCTTTAGTGATCAACCAATAAATAGCGGAGATCTCAGCCACACAAAACACGGCGCAAAATCTCCCAAACAAGCATATCTGCCTGTAGGTGACACGCCCCCGTAGTCTAGCGCTATACCGGTTGTAAAAAAATGTTTTTTTTTATTTCCGAATAAAACTTAAAAAGTTATTTTCGGAAAGTCAACAAAAAAAGCTACTACTGGTTTATGAACAGATCTTTCCTAGATCTGTTCGTAAACCAAATTATGTCCTTAAGGTGAACGTTAATTGGGACCCAGTTCTTCCTAGAAATTGTGAAAAATGGGTATAGCCTCTAGAAGCTATGCACCTTGCTCATGGCGTCCGATGGCATGACCATAACAGGTCTCTCAAGAAGATACTGTTGCAGTTGTCCAAGTAGGGTGAAGGAGGCCCGTTTTATCCTACCTGCCGTCATGGCCCTGAGATCTACCTTCTTAGCCTCCATAGTCCATAATATAAACAAGGAATAGAGGAAGTGGAGTTAGGTGAATCAGGGTTTCAAGTGAAGCGGTGGGTGCCGAAAAGAACGCAACCATGATTATCAGACAGGCCAGCCTCTACACACTATTTAATGTTTTGATGCAGTTGACCTGTAGCTTTTTAGAAGTAGAAGTAGAAGGTCTCATTTAGAGCTGACAAGTCTTGGGCAGGATCACAGAGCACATCTAGCGTTTTTCATAATGTCCTCGATGTATTTATTCCAAGTACCTAAGTCCCATAATATATCTAGAATCACTCCAAGATATTCGACCTCGCTTGCAGACGTGGTAGTTTTCCCGAAGAGTGTTGGGGGTTTTAGTCCCTTCAACTTCCTCTTATTGGTGTTAGGTATCAAGACTGTCTTATTAGCATTGACGGTTAGCTTGACACTTTTGCACCAATTTTGCACCTGATTGCATTAGCCCAGCGACTACTGATGCGCATTTGCCCACCACTAGTATTGCTAGGTCGGATTGGAGCTTGGCTCTCGACTCGGAAGTCGTGGATTTGATTCCCGCATTGGAACAACAAAAAAAGTTGTTTTCAAGTTTGGTTAGGACATTGCAGGCTGATCACCTGATTGCCTGACAGGAAAGGTGATCCATGCATCGGATGGGCATGTAAAAAGTCGGACTAGCGCCTGATCTCTCGCCAGTCGTGTCAGTTATCCGTCTCACTGGATTACGAGAGTAAAGGAAGAGAAATTGCTTGTATGCTCTTGTGTACTGCGCACATACTAGGGTACTATTAGAATAACTGCTGGCCTGGTTTCAATGATACCGGCCACCGACACTGAAATCGGTATGGGCAGCTATTATTATTATTAGGTCGTCAGCGTATCCTTAAGCATAGAACCTATTCTTCAGTTCTGTTAGCAGCTCATTCACTACCAGGGACCACTCCAGCGGCGACAGTACCCTACGCCTCCCTGAGGGCATCCTTCGGTCAACCTACTCCTGAGCGTTTAGCTTTGTTGTTTAGCGTAGCTTTGATCCACTCTATAGTATTTCTTGAAGCCAGGCTATCAGGATAATAGATCAGGTGGAGTTTTTGCCGAACGCGCCTTCAATATCTAGGAAGGCGCTTAGCGAAAACTTTTTATCCTCATTGGTGGTCTACTAGCTCGATCTACTCGATCAATCAGTAGATCTGCCTTTATAGTAAGCACGTTGTCTTTTATGCAGAACTATTTTGATGAAATAGGTGTCACTACTCACTTATGTGGATAATATCGTTCGTCTCCTCGTTTAAAGCGTGAAAGAAGTAAGTCTTACATGTGTATATATGACTTGGGTAATATGAATGCTCATAGTCACTGACTGAAATTACACTTTATGACTATTCCTCTCGCTCACTCGGCGCGCCAATGGATTTTCGCGGCGGCGGCGGCGCGGCAAAGTCGGCGGCGGCGGCGGCGCGCCGGCGCGGCGCTCATATCTACTCTGTAGAGTGTAGAGCACCCCACTGGGTGCGGTCGGCAGTTATAATCACGATAGCATTTTATAGCAACGGAGTGCAAGCGATAACCGACATTAAGTTTTATTCGCGGCGCTAAAAAACGCTCGTAAACTGACTCGCTTCACAAGGAGCGCCTCACAATTACAAGTTACAACATAAATCATAATTGTAGCATTCTCTATAGTCTATAATAAACTACTGTAAATGTCGGGGATCGCGTGTGCTGTGCCCGGTGTGGCATCTTCTTTCCAAATTCCAATAGCACAACTTGAGTACAACGTACAGAAGAAAAAAATACCATAACTGCTAACCAGCACGCTTAGTATAACCACCGTAGAAATCGTTTGGACAAAATGAAAGATTGTCAAAGGAAGGCTTTCATTTTGTACGTATTATCTGTCAGTGTGTCTAGTCTAGTGTAGACAAAACCCGTTTCTATGGTGGTCAAGCTAAGCAGAGAGAGAGAACATTTTAGGATTACTGTTATATTCCATTATTTAAATAGAAAAAAAAGGATATGCTTTATAAACGAAAGAGAGGAATTTATTTCTTATTTCTTATAGTCACAATAATAATTCTGAATCGTTTACTAATATTTTTAACTAAAAATAAATCGACCAGACTATTTAAATAGAACCAAAGTACATAAACGTAATTCTTAGAATTCATAAGGAAGTCCGCGATTTCTTGGAGGCAATGGCCAATAATAATAATATATATGTACTAGCGACCCGCCCCAGCTTCGCATGGGTGCAATACTGATACTAATACTACAGAATGTCTTTAAACCTCTAACAAAACAGGCGAAATCTAGTCAAAACAAACAGAAACAAATTATAGGTACCTACTAAAACTCAATGAAATAAGTAGGTGGGTATACTTTTATCGTATGAAACTCAGATCAAATAAAAAAGTTTTTATTTGATCTGAGGTATGAAATACCATAGATCTAAACTCCCCCCGCACGCGCCTTGGTGACGCCTACTTCGCAACGGGCCGTGCAGCAGAAATCGTAATATTTTAATTTCGCCATAACTTCAAAACCACACGTCCAATTTCAATCATTCAAAGACCAAATATTATCTACATAAACTGTACTTAGTGATGAAATAATTTATTTTGATAAGGATTAATAGCATGAGTAAAATAAACGCGTTTAAATGTAGTCCAAAAAAAAATTCAAGATTTCTAAATAAAAAAATGGTTGTTGTGCCTCACTCGACATAGATAGGTATAGTGTGTCGCGGACTTTTTTGTAGATATTTATAAGATCTACAATTAATTAGAACATTTTATGGTTCTATCTTTTATAGTTTAGGCAGCGTACGCAAAATAAGTAACTTTTCTGGTTGATTTTTTACACCTTGTGTCCGAAAAACCCAAATATTTTGCGGAACCCTATTTTTTTTTTCAAAGTAAAATATAGCCTATGTTACTCGTGGATAATGTAGCTTTCGAATGGTGAAGGAATTTTTGAAATCGGTCCAGTACTTTTTGAGCCTATTCATTACAAACAAACAAACAAACATACAAACAAAGTTTTCCTCTTTATAATATTAGTGTAGATTATCTATATCTATGGACGCTCCACACCACGTCAGTTTGGCCCCGTAGTATACGTACTACGGGGGGGGGGGGGGGGGGGGGGGGGGGTAGTATACGTTTCCGAAGACAAGCCCGTACGGGGACCAGACAACGGAAAGTATATTTAATACACATCCATGATCCATGACCCATAATTCTGTAAATTTATTGTGTAAATAATTTTATTGGTACGGGGGGTAAGGATATACCTAGCTTGCTGCTTGCCTGAGCAGCGGGAACGTTAGTGATGATGATGAATTCTCTAGATTCCCCTAACGTTTCCGGCCGGGTGGCCGACATAGCTGCATTTTACTGCACTATTATCGTAATTGCTGTAGTAACTAGTATCGTAGTAGTACGGAGCGAACTGCGAAGCGGCCTTATAGCAGGTTTCTGCTAGTTGCGAATATCCTGCCGCCTGTCGCAAAAAATTGTTTACACACATACCGCTGTAGACCGAGAGCCGGCTGCGTTTCACCTTCATCGATGACTATTAAAATGATGATGAATTATAGCTAAGCTTATATAAATGTTTGCTGTGTGCTACGACCGGTAATTCTTAAATATATTATTACTTATTTTTAGGTTTCTATTGCCACTGTAACACCAAATATTTTTTTCCGTTTCGTACGCTTCGTGCTTGAGTTCGATTCGCACTTAGCCGGTTTTTTAGCTCTACAATATCTACAATTTGAATATGCAACTGAGATTCTAAATAATTCTTACGCTTGCATATTCCAGATTCGTTTAAAACTTGCCACATATGAAGATTTATTACGTTTCCCGATGTGCTGCTGCGGTGAGTGCCAACTCGTTTGTTGTCGCAAGCGCAACTAAAGCCGTCTGAACTGCAGACATCCTTAGTCTGTATTCTCTATGGTCTATTTGATCTTATTTGTCAACACAAACGTCCGAGCACCGAGACGGATCGCTCCTACTGTAAGTTATAGCCGCTGTAAATACACAACGATTTAATTGTCGCTGCGTCATGTAGCTGTCTGATGTTCGAATATTGTATGTCTTATCACAGCTCCACCTAATATAGCGCAGAGTTGCATATAAATATAATGTACTCGTAAAGTGCGTTCATAATAAGGCTCAACTTACACTGGTGCGCACAACAAGTAAAGATGTTATGGGAATATGGTGGCAAGTAGTGATGTAACGAATGTCTATTTTTTAGCATTCGCGAATGCGAATGCGAATATCTGCTACCGACATTCGCGAATGCGAATATTCAGTTGTTGTTCATATTTGGCGATAATTTGTCTATGGTTTGGCGGCAGTCGCGTTCGGACTAGGTTCGTTATGGGTTCGTTACGTTCGTATCTTCCGAGTATTGCCGAGTTCAAACGAACTCATCTATGATCTAAATAAAGCGTCATCCATTCCGCTCCGCTCACTCAAACTTAAACTCAAAATTTTTATTTCCATGTAGGTTATGATATAACGCTTATAGAATTGTCCTACATGATGCCTACCACCGGTTCGAAAACTAGCCCGGCGAGAAGAACCGGCGTAAGAAACTCGCACATTTGCTTTTGTTTTCTGATATACATATTCGCAAAACATTCGCAACAATTTTGCGAATGCGAATGCGAATATACAAAAATGTGCGAATATTCGCGAATGCGAATGCGAATGCGAATATTCGTTACATCACTAGTGGCAAGCCCCAAAGGAAGATCTCCGACGGAGCGAGGCGCTATGCTCGGTCAGGCCGAAGCCCATTGTAATGGTTTTCAGATGTTGTATATACATATACCGCCGATCTTAGAAAACTTCGATAGCGCTATTCAGGATTGTGGCGCTAATTGGTCCGCCACAATGTGATAGGTGAAAAATATAACACGTCGCGTCGCGTCGACTCTGCTCTAGTGTGAGTTGAGCTTAAGCTATAGCTAAAAACCTATTTGTTTGGTTCTCGACTCGACTGTCACCATAAAGCCCTGAGAAACGTGAATGTGGATATTTTTATCTTTTCCTTACCAATATTGCTCATTTGAGCAAGTATTAACTTCAAGCGAAAGAGATGAATTCTCGCGAAATTTCTCGCTGCTACTTCTATACAGCCAACACCTGGACTAAGGCCTCGTTTCGATTGAAATGTTAGCCGCCAAGTTCCCTTCCTTATACATGCGGTGACGTGTGACAATGTTATGGGCTCGAAGGCAAGCCAGATGCCATTACCGTGTGAGCTAGACCTGGTCAGTGCGGCTAGGGCACCTATAAGATCGTGTCGATATGAATAGAAGCCAACAGGTTATATGAAAATGAGAGGTGTTGCCGACTCATTAGCACTATATTTAATTGTATCATAATATTAGTTTATTGTGTACTATTTATTATAATCGGCTTCGTTTAATATTGAACTAACAACGACCCTTGAATAATAAGCTTAATATTGTTATTATTATCCATTATCTGAATTAGTTTACAGATAATATTATTGTATTAAGACGTAGGAGCCCTGCTTTATTATTCAAATCCGCCGGTACAAGTGCCCGGTACCCAGACAGACTCAATTTGTATTTTTAATCCCCGAATACCGACGAAAACAGAGGGGTGTTATAATGTATGTCTGTGTGTCTGTCCGTGGTACCTAACTGGTATCACAGATCACAGTAAATAAATATAATATATCGTAGCTACCAAATTAATTAACCGATTTGATCTTGTTTTTTTGTTTAAAAAGTCAGAGTGTTCTTGGCTGTAATTCATCATCATCAGCTCGCTCACTGCTGGACAATTAGGGTGTAATTATTTAGTATACATAGTCTCAGTGTATGCAATAAGTATGTATATTATGTTATGTAATACTTAAACAACTTACGTAACGGTACTTGTAATTTGTTGTGTTTGTGTTCACGACTTCGCGAATATAAGTTGTATGACCTTACCTTTAATTTGATGCCAGTTAAGTTTAGAAATCTATTTTATATGGTTGGCAATGATTGATCGTTGTGGTCATTGAAAAATCGAAGTCGCTTGAAAGAAAGATGGATACCTAAAACAGTTGCGGCTTTGAATATTGTTTTAGGTCTCGAAAGTAGATATGAGCGCCGCGCCGCGCCGGCGCGCCGAGTGAGCGAGTAGGGATAGTCATAATGGCGTGTAATTTCAGTCAGTGACTATGAGCCAAGTCATAATACATATTACCCAAGTCATATATATACCCATATAGGCCTACTTCTTTCACGCTTTAAACGAGGAGACGAACGAGGACATCCACTTAAGTGACACCTATCTCATCAAAAGAGTTCTGCATAAAATACAACGTGCTTACTAGAAAGGCAGTTCTACTGATTTATCGAGTAGATCGAGCTAGTAGACCACTTTGATAAAGCCATTGACGATAAGAAGTTTTCGCTAAGCGCCTTCCTAGGTATTGAAGGTGCGTTCGGCAAAAACTCCACCTGATCTATTACCCTGATAGCCTGGCTTAAAGAATTACTATAGAGTGGATCAATGCTACGCTAAACAACAGAGTAGCGTCATCAACTATCATGGGCTTGGCGCTCAGGAGCAGGTTGACCCAAGGATGCCCACTGTGCCCGCTGTCCCTGCCGCGAGTGGTCCCTGGTAGTGAATGGGCTGCTATAAGAACTGAAGAATAGAAGGTTCTATGAATAAGGATACGCTGTCGATCTAATAAAAATAATAGCTCCCCATACCGATTTCAGTGTCGGTTTCATCCAAACCAGGCCAGTAGTTATTCTCATTGTGCCCTAGTATGTGCGCAGCACACAAGAGCACACAAGCACTCTCTCTTCCTTCACTCTCGTAATCCAGTGGGACGGATAACTGACACGACTGGCGAGAGATCAGTTTTTACTTGCCAATAATCGGATGCATCGGCATGGATCACCTTTCCTGTCAGGCAATCAGCCTGCAATATCCTAACCAAACTTGAAAACACCTTTTTTTTTGTGCCAATGCGGGAATCAAATCCACGACCTCCGAGTCGAGAGCCAAGCTATAATCTGACCTAGCAATACTAGTGGTTGGCAAATGCGCATCAGTAGTCGCTGGGCTAATGCAATCAGGTGCAAAATTGGTGCAAAAGGGTCACCGTCTAACCGTCAACGCTAATAATAAACCAATAAGAGGAAGTTTAAGGGACTAAAAACCCCAATACTCTTCGGGAAAACTACCACGTCTGCAAGTGAGGTCGAATATTTTGGAGTGATCCTAGATATATTATGGGACTTAATTGGAATAAGTACATAGAGGATATTATGAAAAAGGCTGAAAAATGTGCTCTGTGATCCTGCCCAAGAATTGTCAGCTCTAAATGAGACCTTCGGTCGAAGGCAATGCTATGTTTGGTTATACACAGCTGCTATAGTGAGACGATTGTCACATATACGTAGTGTAGTATGCCACACTACGCTGAAAAAAAGCTGTACAGGTCAACTGCATCAAAACATTAAATAGTGTGCAGAGGCTGGCCTGTCTGATAATCATGGGTGCGATATCTTCGGCACTCACCGCTTTACCTGAAACCCTGATTCACTTAATTCCACTTCCTCTATTCCTTGTTTATGTTATGTAGGCTAAGAAGGTTGTTCTCAGGGCCATGACGGCAGGTAGGATAAAACGGGCCTCCACCCTACTTGGACAACTGCAACAGTATCTTCTTAAGAGACCTGTCATGGTCATGCCATCGGACACCATGATCAAGGTGCATAGCTTCTAGAAGCTATACCTAGTTTTCATAACTTCTAGGGAGAACTGGGTCCCAATTATTCACCTTAGGGACATAATTTGGTTTACGGACAGATCTAGGAAAGACAACCGGGATGGCGCTGGACTACGGGGGCGTGCCATCTACAGGCAGATATGCTTGTTTCGGAGATTTTGCACCGTGTTTTGTGTGGGGTGAGATCTCCGCTATTATTGGTTGATCACTAGAGAGCCTACGCAGTAAGTTATATAATTGGCTTCGACGTCAGTTCTTGAAAATGTGGACGTTTATAAAACGAAAATAGAAAAAGATTATATTGATTACGCTCTTTGGAATCAAAGCACCGTTAACTACCAATTCCAAGGTAGTTTCTTCCAAAGTAGTGTCTTTTTCAACGCTGCAAAAAGTTCCATAAATTGTATTGCATTGTAATTGTATGTTACCCAATAAATAAAGTAAACTACAGTTTTTTTTTACTACCAAGTACAAATTTCAACCCTTTCAAGGTCACGCCGCCGACGCCGCCGCCGCCGACCCAAAATAGCCGGCGCGCCGCCGCCGACTTACCACCCATCGGCGCTCATATCTACTCGAAAGTTATCTTAATGTAAAGATTTCCTTTTAGTTACCACTTACCTCCTATTGCCTCTCGCTTACACCATCCCTACCTGTCCTGGTCGTCGTCATCACCTCTGATGCTGATACTTCGCCGATAAATCACGTGTGTGTCGTTATCGGGTACAATTCGCGCTGCGCGTGCGCCGCCGAGTGAACGAACTGTGATAACGCCCACGCGCTAGTGTTTACTACATCCAGGTATTAGGTACACGCGCAGCACTAGATGTAGACTGTAGGTGTATTGTGCTATGAGTATTGAATACTGCGCAGTGCCCAGTGCGAACGTGTAATGCTAATTGTCGCGGTTAAAGAGTTAGATAGTTGAGAGAAATGGTAAAGGAAAAAAAGAAAGGAATCTATTATAAACGATTGTGAGATCACTGCACTTGACAAACGCCTGTGGCTCAGTGGTTAGCTTTTAAAGCGTTCCTTTTAAAGCGTTTATAGACAAGACGTGTATTTTCTCAAAAGACTCACTTATTTGCAGCTGTTTTCACTGTTAAGCATAATTTAAGACATAGCCACTTCGTTGTTTTTAAAAATAAATGTGTATAATTGTGAAATGTATAATTATGTGGTAGAATCTTTATCTTGCCCTCCACATATTAGGTTATCAATGCAACTAAACTAGGCAACTAGCCGCTAGGCGATAGGTCCGCGCGGACGAGTCAATTACAACCTTATCGCCTATCGCGCATAATAAACACAATCGCGCCCATTGTAATGAGAAATGGAACGACCTGACAGCTGACTCACACACCTGACAGTCTTATGTCTATAAGACAATCTGTTTATCTATATATATTCTATAGGTATAACTTAAGCCTTCAAGTTCTAAGAAATGCGTCTCCGTAGCGATCCTCTTTGGCACACGAGATGAGCCTTCGATGATTAGTGTACTCACACACCCAGATTTCGTCAAAAAATTTTTCTTCACCGTTTTATTTAATGAACCAAAAATAATCGTTCGCTATTTAACTTGTTTCATACGAGTTAAATAGCGAACCATTATTTTTGGTCCATTCCATTCTAACTTTAGTTTACCAAAAGCTTGAAAATAGTTCGATAGTGCTTTAGTTTACTCGCCGGTCGCCGCATTTACCGATATTAATTAGGTTGGTGTTTAAATACTCTAAAAGTAAGTAGATAGCCGTAATCGTGTGAGACACAAATGTAGAGCAGCATAAGTACTGCAATTGCTCATAAATTGATGACCTAGCACCAGAGTACAGTCATTCTGAACCCCAATTCTCGTAACTGTTTGTGGTCATAATTCGCTCATTCGCTTGCTCTCGCGTGATTGCGACACCGCGCAGACCGAAGCAGGATTATGATCACAAACAGTTACGAGAATTGGGCTGGCAAGACAAATTAACAAAGTGTCATGCTTGCAATTCCGTATAATATCATTTGGAACTTATAAAAGAGTTGAGAGGGACCAACTTGAACCGGCTTTATAAACTTTATAAATAAGTCACTTCACACATGTACCGGATAAATGTCAATTGTCCTATATCTATATCTTCTATTGGTATTATATTATCAGTTGTATGCTCGCAAAACTTTTACTTCAATAAGCCTTTGTAAAGACAATTTCAATTTATTCAAAAACACATAAAAATAGATACAAAACAAATATACATAATTAAATAGTATATATACCACGTCAATCTGATCCCGTACTAAGTTGAACTTGTGTTACGGGTATCAGACAACGGATATATATTTTTATACTATACACACACGCAATTCTATATTACTATACAATACTATACATAAATCTAATTTTCTATATTATTCACATTCACTCTTACACACACACACACTGTAGTTTATCACGTATTGTCTTTTTTCGGCGACGTGATGCGCGCATCGTTGGGGAGCCTTCCCCGAAACCTCCGGTAGACTACGTCCGTCGGCCAGAACTCTTCCACCTGAAAGGTCAGTAAAAGATGCGTCGGTACTCTCACCACAAAGGAATTGAAATTGACCTTGTGGCGTGACTCCAGACGCTCGACCCTTAAGGTGAAAGACGTCTTCTTTCGGATGTAGTCCACGACGTCCTCGACCTTCGTAGACCAGTGCAGGCGGGACACGTACAGCGGTGTGGCGCGCACTTCGCACCGCAGACGCTGCTCGGGTTCGCTGGGTGCGGTGCCGCGGTGGTTGCGGACGGCGGGCTTCCTCTTCTTTCTTCTCTCTACCAGTATGAAGCCCTCCTCATCGCACCTCCTGCTCTCGTCCTTGACAGCTCGAGGAGGCTCAGCCTTACGGCTCTCCTTTACCCCCTTTGTCTTAGCCCGCGGGGGTACGGTTGGACCAGCGGTGACACTGGAATAATTTTTCGGAGTCGCTGGTGTACTGGTGCGGCGGTTGTTGACCCGTCGGATTTTGCTGATGAGCAAAACGTGTCAGCTTGCGCGCTGCGTCGTCGCGTATTTACGAAGTCAATCGAATGATCGGGTGACCTACATAATGAATTATTAAAATTTATTTTCAATAATTCATTACGCAAATCACAGATCGTGGACTCCGATCTATCCAATCGACCACGCATTTCGTCCAGCTCTGCCTTCATGATGTTGAATTTGTTCAGCAGGCTGGAGACGGTGACGCTGTCCGCAGATACCGCCGGCAGCCTGTGCAGCTCTTTAGCCACAAATACCGGCACGTCTGTTGGATTCGTCCGCTTGAGCAGGCAGATGATATCCTGCAAGTTTCCATCACTCCCATCTCTCCATAGAGACGTCATCTGCGCGGTCTTACCGAGCGCTTCGTACAGCATCAGCTTGCCCTTGCAGATCTCCTCGCTGGTGTAGGTCGACTTGCAGAGCTGCACGATGCTGTCCTCGTCCATGGCGTTGATGACGTGTTGTACGAACGCCAGCAGCTCGTTGGCTACGAGCGCCATGGTGACGTGCAACGGCTGTGAGCCGTGCGACTCGCGAAATATTAAAAATGTTAATTAATATTTACTCCATGTGTCGTAAAGCGGCACACGACCGTTCGCTGGCTCGCTCAAACAATGACATGACGGAGTTCCTTTAAGCTTCATATTTAGATTGCTTCATAGTATTAAAGGATTTGTGTGAATAAGAGTTCCATTAATTATTAAGTCTCGAAACAGCTATACGAAAAGGCAGCTGCCTTGCCATGTTCGTATACTCTGTCTTCGTATACTTTGTCTGCAGCTGCAGATTAGGCAATCTGAGGCGATCATATTGTTAAGAGGTCCGTGCCTCAAAAGTACAGTCCAATGATCTATCAGGACCACTGCTTTAAGATAACACGAACTGAGAATGGAGACATTAACGGAATACATTAAAGGAGTTTAAATTATAATTTAGCTTTTCAATTTACTTTATAATTATTAGTTAACTGTTAAGTGTATCGGCTGTGGTGGCCGTAAGCCGTAAGGTGTTAATTAGCGCAGTCGGGCCGGGTCCCGCGGTGGCGGGATTGCGGGAGATAACGTGATATTATCAACTCACGTATTTGGTGACTTTATCATCCAGTTAGAAGTTTACGACGTGACCACTTTCTACCTCTCTCCCTTCCTTGGTGACCATGACCAAGCCCCCCCCCCCTCTAAACGGGTCACGTTGTATGGGTATGTTCTTTAAGTTCCCGGTGACCCTAAACAGAGATATTCTACTCTACAAACTCTAAAGTGTTTACACTAAAAACTTCAACAAACTTGGTAAAATTTTACTGCTCTATTTACTGTATCCATCTTGTAACTGCATCAAGCTAATTGAGTTTTTGGTAATCGTACTTTAATTCGGTTTCAAAAGTGCGTCTGTTTTGCTTCAATTTTGCTATTGTTGTGAATCTTGATATTTTCCAAATAATTCTGTTGCTAGCCACAATAATCATGATCTTTGTTTTGATAGTCTATACCTTACTCTATATTATGTTGTGTGTCGTATCCACGTTGAACAGAGTTAGAGTTTTCGCAGGAGCCGTCTTATAACTTTTCTGTTATACAATACTAGCTGTTTCCCGCGGCTCCGCCCGCGTAAATACAGAATATCAAAGGAATACTTCTTTTTCGGGGTAAAAAACCATACCAAATTTCATCGAAATCAGCTCAGTAGTTTTTGCGTGGAAGAGTAACAAACGTCCATTCATCCATACATTCATCCATCCTCACAAACTTTCACATTTATAATATTAGTAGGAATTAGGATACAAACAATAGTTCTTGGTAAAAACGAAACGGCCAAGTCACATAATATTTTGACTAAAGTGTGTAGAGACTAAAGTGAATAATTCCATCTAAAGTCGAAAACTTTTTGCCGTGCGAGTCTCTATGATCTATATGATCTCGTTTCGCGTCATTTTACATGAAAATGTTTTTGGTGGGATTGCAGTTGTCTCATGGCTGATACATGCGGTATTCGCGACCCCTGCGTCCCCCGCCAGCCGTCTTGCCGCTTGCGGGGATCTATTTGCGCGTCGCGTCCGTCTGACCTTTCGCCCTCGTCAATGTTGTACGACCAAGCGAATATAACTTCTCGTTGGCAAGCTAGATTTAAATCGGATTAAAGATATAGGTAATACATACTTGCAAAATTTCTATACCCTTTCATAATAAGACGATAAACATATATGAGTTAATATTCTGCTATAGTCTGTTTGTAAACGGACTTTCTAGTAGTAGTGAACCTTTTTTTTTTTTTTTTTTTTTTTTTTTTTTTTTTTTTTTTTTTTTTTTTTTTTGATCTCGCAGGGGAAAGGTCGTTACGCCCTTCCCGGGTTGGGGGACCCGGGGGTATGTGGGACTCCCGACGCGACTCGCCGGTTTACCCACTAAAACTGAACCTGCGGATTGCCCTCAGCCGCTATAATGGGGAGTGTCCCGGATCTGTCTAACACAGGACACCCCCCGCGACCGGCCGGTCTACCTCTTATAGGGACCGGACTTCCAACACTGTTAGGGGCCACTCCGGCAAACTGGAGCGTCCCCCTCGACGCCGGGACTAGCTAAGCCGGGGAGGTTCCCATCCTCTCCCGGAGCCCCGTTAGACAGGAGATTGGAGGTTCGCAAAGCGACGCCTCCGTACTCCTGTCCTACGCCGGCGGAGCGGAGCAGAGGATGGATCTATCTCTCTGTCCCGCTCCGCGGCCTCTTTCTGCGAAATGACGACTTCGCAGAAAGAGACCGCCGCCTGCCAGGCCTCATCGCTCTCGAGCATGCAGCGAACCACACTCGAGAGCGAGAGGTCCCGCCCAAGCACTGCCACGAGATCGTGGCGCTGCACGGCCCATCGGTCGCACACCTCTAAGGTGTGCTGGGCCGTGTCCTCCGCAGCGCCACAATGGTGGCAGGCTGGCGTAGGCTCCCTCCTGGCGACCTTACACAGGTATGCACCGAAGCATCCGTGCCCGGTGAGCACCTGTGTAAGGCGGAAGGTGAGGGGTTTTCGCTTGCGGCGCATCCACGCCGCAAGGACTGGACGCAGTGCCGTGGCCGTATGTTGGCCGTACGGCGACTGCTCCAGGACCTCACCCCACCTCCTCAGCAACCACTGCTCTCCCAGTCTTTGGAACCGCCTTAGCTCCTCCCACGAGGGGACCTCGCCACGTGACCTCCCCTCTGATACGAGGAGGTTCGTCTCGGCAAGGACCCTTGCCGTGAGCTCCCAAGGCGGTTCCCCCGCCAGGGCAGTAGCTGCCACCCAGGAGACTGTACGGTAGCCCCTGATTACCCTCACTGCTATGACCCGCTGCGCTCTTCGCAGTTGGGCCTTATTGCGAGCAGTGAGGGAATCCGCCCAGATGGGGGCACCGTACAGAGCTACACTCCGGCAGACTCCGGAGTATAGCCGCCTGCAGGCCTCGCTGGGCCCCCCTATATTCGGAAGGAGTCGACCCAGCGCTGACGCCACCCTCACGACCTTCGGCCCCAGTTGTTGAAAATGGGGGCCGAAGGTCCACCTCCCGTCCAGGGTGAGTCCGAGACACTTAAGGGTTGGAACCACCCTAACCTCCGCCTCTCCAATAAGGAGTCGTGCACCCGGTGGGGGTCCTTTCCTCCCGGGTCCGCGGAAGAGCAGGGCTTCGGTCTTGTCTAAACGTACCCGAAGCCCCAATCGCTCTATGCGGCTGACTACTAGGGCTGCCCCCTCCTCAGCCAGCCGCGCGGCCTCCTGATACGTCCTCCCCCGGAACGTGACGTAAGTGTCATCTGCATAGCAGATGACATCTGTTCCGGGGAGGATGCCGCTCCGCAGGACCCAGTCGTAGCCGACGTCCCAGAGGTTCGGACCCAGAACCGAACCCTGGGGGACGCCGCACTCGACCTTCCGCCTCTCTAAGGACCCCGACCGATCCTCGAACACGATCTCCCTATCGGAGAGGTACGCGTCCAACAGTCTCCCGAGATACGGAGGCACTCCGAAATACTTAAGTGCCTCCCGTATTACGCTGTGGGGAAGGCTGTTGAAGGCGTTGGCGATGTCCAAGGACACCGCCACCACCACCTCCCTCCCGCGTTCCGCTTCATCCGTCACCGACTTAAGGCGCCTCACTGCGTCGATGGTCGACCGACCGGCCCGAAACCCGAACTGTGAATCTGAGAGTCCAGGCCCCGGACCTTCCTCCAGGTGCTGAACGAGGCGGGAGGCTATAACGCGTTCAAACGCCTTGCCCACCTCGTTCAGTAACACGATCGGCCGCACCGCCGACGCACAGTCCGGTGGTCGCCCGCCCTTAGGTAGCAGAACGAGCCGACCCTCCTTCCATGCCTTCGGGAACTGACCGCACTGTAGGCAGCGGTTGAACAATTCCCGAAGGCTGTCTTCGAGGTGCACGAGAGCTATGGATAGGACTCTCCCGTGCACCCCGTCTGGACCAGGCGCCCTTCTCTTACTACGGAGGCGGGATAGAACCGCCTCCATTTCCAAGTCGGTGACGGGTGGCGGAACACCCTCCTCCATCGAGCCCGGCGTCCGTCGGGCCATCCGCGGTGGAGCGAAACCTGCTGGGGGGTCCGGGAACAACTCCCGGACGATGTTCCCCAGCAGTTCCGGCTGGAGCGTTCCCGTCAGTGGGGCCGACTGGGCGCGAAGTTTGTCTCGCGCCTTCTTATACGGTCGGCCCCACGGGTCATTATTTAGACCCTCCACCAGCTCCAGCCACGCTCGCTCCTTGGCCCGACTGATGGCCAGCCGCAGGATCTCTCTTTTGGCTTTGTAGACCCTGAACAGCCGGCCATCACGCTCCTCGTCCTGGGGACGGCGCCGCCTGCTGCGAGCGTAAGCGCGACGCGCCGCATCGCAGGCGGCGCGAAGGTCGGCCAGCTCGGCCGACCACCAGTACACCGCCCGTCGAGGAGGGGGAGGACTCCAAACTCTCGGCATGGCTGCCCGGCAGACGTTAGTAAGTACGTTGCCGAAACAGCCAGCCACTTCGTCCACCCCCAAACCTTCCAACGACGGGAGGCTCCAGCGGCCAACGATGGCCGCCTCTTCCGCCAATTCCCGGTTGAGCTTTGTGAGTGCCCAACGCGGGAACTTGCTACGTCCCCTGGACACCGACGCCGAACTCGATGCGGAAGCTGGAGACACCTCGAACCGTATGTAGCGATGGTCCGAGAGTGTCTCCACCTCCGTTACCACCCTCCACCCTGCTACCCTGCGCGCAACCGCGGGAGTAGCGAACGATAGGTCCACCACTGAACCGCCCGTCCGCCGCACGCAGGTGAGGACCGTCCCTGTATTGAGAAGGGACAGCCCCGAGGCCAAAGCCCACTCCTCCACTTCCCTCCCCTTCGGGTCGGTGACAGAGGAACCCCATGCCGAGGACTTGGCGTTGAAGTCCCCTGCCACTATTACGGGGAGGGGGGCTAGCCTCCTGATCAGCGGCCCCAGAGCATCGAGAAATTGCTCTAGGGCGGCTAGGTTGCGGTTCGGGGAGAAGTAAACACCGATTATTACTACGTCCCCCCGAACGGCAACGACATATCCAGCCCCCCTCATTCTGGGTATGAGGGGGGGGCCAGCACCTGGCCTCGTCAATATTGCGACGGAGCCCACGTCGTCCCCAGCCCAATGCGGTAGGGGAGGGACATAATAGGGCTCCGCCACGACCGCCACATCGATTGACCACTCCGCCATCGACTGCAGGAAGAGGTCCTGAGCCGCGGCGGAGTGGTTCACGTTGCCCTGTAAGAAGCCGAGATGTATAGGCATAATTATGTCATCTCGGCATCAGGCGCCTCCGGCCCCCTCCCCGATGCATGTGGAGAGGAGGAAAATTTTCCACGAGTGGATGGGGGGTTACATAATCTGCCCCCCATCACATGGTCAGCCTTCAGTCCGAAGTCCGTGCAGACCGCACAGCGCAGCACATCAGAGTTACAGCCGGAAGCTTTATGCCCCGGCTGTCCGCAGCGGTAGCACAGGCCGCTGCGGTCCTTTTCGCAGCTGCACAGCCCTGCCATGTGCCCTTTCCCCAGGCACCTAAAGCAGTGCCTGGGACGGACCCCTTCATGGTGGAGCAGCACCTTACTCCACCCCACCCGGATCGCGCCCAGTTGGATGAGCTTTTTTGCGACTACCATCGGGCAGGACATCCGGGCAAAACCAACTCCGCGTGGGCCGAAATGTATCTCTCCGACCCACACCTGTTCCACGGCACAGCCCCCCTCTGCAGCGACCGCTGACTTGACCCGGTCCACCGTCGCGGTCTCATCGAGGCCCGTTAAGCGAAAACACGTAGTTTTGACGGGCCTAACCACGTCCGCTATTCCGCTCAGCAGCTCTCCCATTTTTTGTGCCAGGGCATCGGCTTTGTCGGCACTATTACGCCCTGGCACCTCTATTAGACGGCACCCAGTTGCCGCCATGCGTACTCTGAGGGGGCCTATTCCGAGCTCCTCTATGTTGAGACTCTGCTGTGCCCTCGTCAACACCGAGCCATATGTTGCCCCCTGTTGGGCTGCCTCCGGCCGTAATTTAAGGATTACAGCAGAGGAGCCAGGGAGCACCAATTTGGCGCCCTTCTTTTGTTTTGGCGCCGGGGGCGCTTTTGCCCCCTGCGACTTCTTCGGCGCCTTGCGTCTCACCACCTCGGTCCAGGCTTCTGAAGCCGGAAGAGCTGATGCAGGTGCAGGTGTAGGTGCCGTTGCCGCCATCTCACTCCCCTCTTGAGGCGTTTTGGATGCTTTGGGCGTGGTGGGTCCAAAGCTAGTCCATCCCCCAGCCTTTTTCGTGGCTTTGGACGCCACAGAAACAGGCATTGGCCGTACCGCAGGCCGCACCGGTAGCGCCGGAAATTCTTCGCGGCTCTTTCCGGGAGCCGCTTTTGGGGCCAGTTGCTCCTGACACCGTGGCACTCCCAATACCGGCGACCGTTCTCGATCCCGTTGCACCTCATGATTGGCTGCAGCAGACCGAGCCTCGCAGGCAACCTTCTTCCTATCCGCGGCTAATGGCGGGCGGACAGGACGAGAAGGCGGAAGTCGATCCTCGATTACCGCCAGGCGGCCATCAACCAGGTTGCCGACCAACCTGGCGATATTATTTTCCAAAATGCCCAGCTGTTCGCTGGACATCGGATTCGACGAAGGCAGCGACGACTTTTTAGTCGCCGCCTTCTTCGCCTCCTCAAAATCACGCCTATAGGCGCGCACCTCTTCTCGAAGGTTCGCCACCTCTCGTTGCAACCTTCCATTATCTGCGCGGAGGCGGCGTGTCTCCTCCGCCTCAGTGCGTGCCATCAGGGTCTCGAGTACCGTTTTTACAGTGCCCGTCGCACGCCGAATTTTGCTGGCATATCCCCCCTTCAAATTGGTGGATTTGCCAACCAAACTCAGGATTTCCTGCAGGTTCACCTCTGCTGCCTGCATCAAATCCTGTGCCCCTAGCATGTCAACGTCCAAGTCCAGGGGGCCAGGAGGGATCTCCTGTTTCTTAGGCTCCGCATCCGCCTTCATGTACGCCCTTTTGTCTAGGGCGGCGAGAAATTCGGCACTGCGAGCCTCTTCCACCCGATCCCTCAGCGCCTGACGGGTACTGTTGAGCCTGGTTTCAATTCCACGAGCCCTCCCACGCTTGGCACAGTTTTTCCGCCCATCTGACGGTCCCGCAGAAGCGTCTTCTGTGTCAGAGCCAGAATGCTCCGCCCCGAAAGGAAACAGCCTTTTGCCGCGATTGGCCTCTGACTCGGAGTTAGACTGCATCGACCAGTCTCCGAGTACCTCCTCCAGAGTAATACCGGCCCGGGTATAGCCCAGCCGATGACCGCTCTCGTTCTGCCCCTCCTTACTATAGGCATCCCCCAACTCGAGCCTAAGCCCCCGTCCGGAACGCCTCTTGTCCCCCCCTTCACTCTCGCTCTCATCCCCCCCAACTTTTTCAACACCATTTGGCATGGTGCCAAAAAGTGAAATTGGTAACCCACCAGAGCAATACTGGCAGGCACCAACCTAATGTATAGGCAGATTGCCTATAACCTTAAGTCTAACTTAAACTAATTATAAAAGATAAACCCAACACCATAAATAAACAAAAATACACCTAAATAAAGAACTAACCTAGACAATATAAACAGATAAGTTCCCCCCGCAGGGGTCACTCACGCAAAACAACCCCGGGACAAACTCGTCGACCGAAGGTGTTCCGCAAGGGTGACTCCTGAGACCGTTTCTATACTAATTCAGCGTAAAAAACGAAAAAACACAAAAAACCGAATATCTCGGGAACCAGAAGGCGCACCGAGATAATTCTTACACCAAAAGAAGGACAAAAATCGTAGCAATCGCCTGACACCTTGAGCACAAATATCCATAGACGGGCAAAGGCTTCGCCTAAGAAAATTTGAGCTCTAGTAGTAGTGAACCTATCCCAACTTAATCTAAGGTTACCTATGATTGTAGTAATGTCGACTTTGTTAAGTGTATAAATATTAATAGATAAATTAATAGATAAATGATTACACTTACGCCCGCATCTAATTTGAATATGGCACGTAAGTGTACCGAGTAGGTAGAAGGTACGTAACGCAAGTAATGAATTAGTTATTAGAGTAATGGCAATAATGACGTCACAAATCCGCGCGCGCACCGCCGAAATACGGCCTATTTATACACGGGGCTCTGTTGGGACTGCGATCAGAATACATCAAATCCACATTTATATAATAACGTTCAATTGTACGTGCGTCAGAATAATGCAAGCAAATTCGTTTCAAATATAAAAGGAGACGTCCTCAACTCCTCACTGACTGACTGACATATAGAAGCACGCACAGTCGTAACCGATAACTGTGGAAATGTGAAATTTAGGCAATAGACTTACACTAAAAAGAGATTTTGAAAAATTCAACCACAAATGGGTGAAATAGGGTTGAAAGTCTCTACGGTAGAAGTTGAAAATCCTCACCGATTTCCATGAAATTAAATATCCGGACTATTTAATACAAATAATGGAACATTCATTTTACCCCTTTTTTTAATTTTTCTCATAAAGAGGTGAAATGGGGATCCAAAGTATGTATAGTGAAATATCAAATACTGGACGAACCGATTGAATCAGTGAGAACTGACCTTGTATGGACGTGATAGTTTAAAGTTTTAAACTTTGTATATCGTCGTAACTGATCCAATCGGAACCGTGCCGCAGATCGGACGATAGGCAGTACCGTGTGTGGCTACCGTTACGGGAAAACGTACGAAATGTGATGAGAACGTCGCGCGTCGCCCGCGTCGTCGGTGTACGATTACTAATGCCTTTCGGAAAGCTGAACAAACAGTAGGTATCGACGTTGAGCGCGTAACAATTACGACGGCTACGGTTACGAGTTACGACATACGATACGTCTGTAGTGCGAGGGCCACACTAAAGAACTCTACTTGTTTTTACCTAAAACTAATGAAGATAGTTACAGTTGTGTGATAATTATTAGCTATTCAATGTTGCTGTCTTTGTCCGATAAGTTGGAAAAATCACAGACAACAAAAGACAACAACACTGAATGCTTATCCGTTGTATAAAAAGTCTCTCATCTGGAATTTTTCCTAATGATTGGAAGATAGCTGCAGTCTGTCCTATTTACAAGGCAGGACTGCGCGACGACCCAAATAATTACAGACCTATATCACTGTTAGGGGTTTTTTCTAAAATTCTTGAAAAAATTGTTAACGTGCGTCTGGTAAAATACCTGGAGTCAAAAAATCTTTTGTCAACTAACCAATTTGGCTTAAGAAGACAAAGAAGTACAGCAGATGCAGTTGAGCTATTGGTATCTACAGTTGTCTCACAATTAGATAACAACAGAGCTTGTCTTGGCGTTTTTCTTGACTTAGCTAAGACATTCGATACCGTTTCAGTCCCGATTCTACTAAAAAAACTTGTTAGTAAAGGTATTAATGGGCATGCACTAGCTTGGTTTGAGAGTTATCTGAATAACAGATCACAAAAAGTAAAGATAGGGGATCATACAAGTTCAGTCAGGTATGTGAACTTCGGTGTTCCTCAAGGCAGTATTTTGGGACCCACACTTTTCATACTGTACATAGATGATATTCACAGCCTTCCTCTCAAAAACGCTGTCCTCCTCTGCTATGCAGACGACACTGCTATCCTTTTTCTTGGGAACAGTTGGGAAGAGACAATAACGTATGCTAGGGATGGCTTATCTGTCGTAAGCATATGGCTAGAAAACAACCTACTAACTCTAAACACTGAAAAATCTATTTTTATTTGCTTTCATAAAACAGCAGTGACGGACCCTGTCTCTGTAAGCAGCATAAATTTCACGATCTTTAATGGTCACAGTACACAAATAGCAAGACTAAAAGAAATAAAATACTTCGGAATAATCATGGACCAAAAATTAAACTTCAATAAACATATTGCCCATCTATCTGCCCGTGTACGCAAAATCATATACATTATGAGACAGTTAAATAAATCTGCCGAACTTACCTTGCTGAAGACTATATATTTTTCACTGTGTCAGTCGCTAATCACGTACTGTATATGTACATGGGGTGGGGCAGGGAAAACATCCATGATATGTTTAGAGCGTGCTCAGCGAGCAGTTCTTAAAGCTATGCTTAACAAACCTTTCCGGTTTCCTACCTCTGATCTTTACAAGGAGTGTGGTGTCCTAACTGTCCGTCAGCTTTTTGTACTCAGTAACACCATCTTGTCCCACAAAGGTTTCTTGGGTTCAAAAGTCCAAGCCGCAATCCTCACTAGACGCATCTTTCGAATTCCGAAGGTGACTGTAAAAAGCACTTTCGCTAAACGTTTCAACCCCTATATTGGCATTTTTATGTTTAATAAAGTATGCTCCAAATGCAACATTAAAACTGTACCTCTACAATGGCTAAAGTTATGGTTACAAATTACTTAAAATCTCTGGATTACGACGCTACGGAAAAGATTCTAAACCTCTGACACCTCTATCTCTGAACACTTTTGAGACTCAAAAATAACAGCATCCGCTCCCTATTTTATTTTATTTTATTTACATACATATATTTTAAATCTTAAATTATTAAGTACTACTATTCAGAAACATTATATATACGTTTATTACCTATAATTATACACAAATATTTATATACTATATTAACATTTTAATTATTTTATATTTTAACTTTTAATCAATTATTCTATCATGGTGGTGGTACCGAGGTTAAGCTCTTTGTTTAAATCATACCAGCTCTCACAACACAGGATATCCTAGTGTGAGAGCTACAGCTAATCACAATTTATGTTAAATTGGACAGCAAAACTAAAGGAAAAAAAAACAATGTTAGTGATTATACCTATTTGTAAGCGTTCTTTTTCTGTTTTTGCTGAAATAAAGTTTATTTTATTTATTTTTATTTTATAATGTAATGAAACTTTTATGAAAAGCGCTATTCTACGTTGGTTCCCTACTTAAAAGTGCGGTCGGTTAGGTATAGAACGAAAAGGTGAATACGTATGGAAATACCATAAACTGCGTAACGCTCGCTCACTTTCGGCGGCTGACAGTCAGTTTGGTGTGAACAATTGATAGCGAAAAAGAAAGTATAAGTAGTAAAGAGGGAAATAATCCACCGACAAAGATAGATTTAAGGTAGAAAGAGACAGAAATACTAACATGAAGTTGTCCACATTCCAGGTGGAGCAGCGCGACGTGCCGGGCATCGACTGCGCGCACCTCGCCATGGACACGGAGGAGGGGGTCGAGGTCGTGTGGAACGAGGTGCAGTTCTCCGAGCGGAAGAACTTCAAGGCGCAGGAGGACAAGATCCAGACCGTGTTCGACAGCCTCACGCGCCTCGAGCACCCCAACATCGTCAAGTTCCACCGCTACTGGACCGACACGCACAACGACAAGCCGAGGGTGAGTACTGAGTAGTACAGCCAGTACAGTCCTCGACACAGTTAGTTCCAGTTCAGATAGTCCTCTTGAATAGCTAGTCCCCCGAAATCATCAGTCTCCTTAGTCCTTACCATCATTTCTCCGACACCCTCGATCTTCCGAAATCGTCAGCCCTCTGACACTATAGGAAGAAAACGTCTGCTGATTTTGATGAAATTTTGTATGATAGTAGTTTAGGCTCTGGATAAAAACATAGGCTACTTTTTATCTCGGAAAAGAACTGTATTCCCGCGGGATACCCGATAGTATATTTACGCGGGCAGAGCCGCGGGAAACGGCTAGTCATATACTAACTTAACAATGATCCTCATTGAAAATGTAATACAAGTGCTCTGTGTAATATCTGTCACGTCGGCTTTTCCAGGTGATCTTCATAACGGAGTACATGTCGTGCGGGTCGCTGAAGCAGTTCCTCAAGCGCACCAAGCGCAACGTCAAGCGGCTGCCGCTGCAGGCTTGGAAGCGCTGGTGCACGCAGATCCTGTCTGCTCTCAGGTACGCGGAGAAAGAGATAGAGTCCGACATGCGCTCCGAACCGAGCGCTAATCCCAATATTCTCTGCTTACTTTAAGTATAAGAAAATATTCTCTTACACACGGGAATCCTTACGAGACGTCAGACCTGCTTAAACATCAAATACAAACTTTACTCATCTTTAAATGTCTCTATATTTACCGAAGGTCGAATCAAGCTCTGCAACCTTCTTTGTTCATGGCGAGTCTAAACCCCCTTCAACATCCATATTCAAAGACCTCCTTATAATTTCTAGCTACCTCCACGAGTGCGTGCCTCCCATAGTGCACGGGAACCTCACGTGCGACACCATCTTTATCCAACACAACGGCCTCGTCAAGATAGGCTCGGTGGCGCCCGACGCGATACACCATCATGTCAAGACGTGCCGGGAGAACATGAAGAATATGCACCTTATCGCACCGGAGTATGGATGTAAGTTGTACAGTACTGAAATGTGTGATTTTTTAACCTTTACGATGGCTATCGCATTTGCCTACATTTGCATGGGCAAACATAGTTCCCGTAAGCGTCCGCTAGGGGCGCTGATAGTAAAAATAAAGAAGCTAAATCCGTGTCTTATATGCCTTAAAACCTTAACAAGGTATCTAGCATACACGTTTGATTTTCACCATGCAACCATCAGTCGGGGACTCACGATTGATAGTTCTGAGCTCTCACAGACGCTCGACTGACCTAGAACCAAGTATTAATAGCATTCACTGATATTTTCAGCGTCGCAAATGGTGACCCCGGCGATGGACATCTACTCGTTCGGAATGTGCGCGCTGGAGACGGCGGCGCTGGAGATCCAGGGCAACGGGGAGTCCGGCGTGCACATCACCGACGAGCACATCGCGCGGACCGTCGAGTCCCTGGAGGAGCCGCGCCAGAAGGACTTCATATACAGGTGCTGACATTTGACCAAAGGTGACAGTCGGACGGTGAGGTCACGCTATTGAGCGCGCCAGAAGGACTTCATATACGGGTGCTGACATTTGACTATAGATGACGTCACGGGTCATGCTGTTGAGTCATTTAGAATTTAGTCCAATGAAGCGAAAGCATTACGGCTAGCAGTGCATTCGTTGATATATCTCCCGGAGAGATGCGTTTCTGGGGTTCTTTTGTTCCACCGTATACAAAGCTTTGGATTTGGTCCTTGTACGAGGGCGTATATAAGGCTACGGGTGAGTGGCAAAGTATCGTAAATTAGAGCGCTCCACGGAGATTGTACCAAAGAAACATATCCCTCATGAATCCCTAGCGCTCGTAAACCATAACACGCTGTTTCAGATGTATACACGCGGACCCGGCGCGGCGGCCCACGGCGCGCGAGCTGCTGTTCCACCCGCTGCTGTTCGAGGTCCACTCGCTCAAGCTGCTCGCCGCGCACACGCTCGTTAACACTAACGGTGAAACATGTCATTGATCATTATTTACCACAGTACCGCACTCATTGTTCGATGATAATATAGCGTTTCATAATAATTTATAACTGTTTTATTGCTCAACAAAAAACATCGGTGTCGTGTACCCGTACCCATAGTCACATAATTTTGATCCGCTCGTCTTAATATTTCAGCGAACGTATCAGAGACGATCACGGACGAGGTGATGAGCGCGAGCGGCGCACTGGCGTGGTGCGTGCGTGGCGGAGAGCGGGTGGAGCTGGCGGCGCGGGACCTCGCGCACGCCGAGAAGCTGGACAAGTTCGTGGAGGACGTGCGGTGAGTAGCGGGCACGTACTGCGGACGTGCGGAGAGGAGCGCGGACTATACTGGCGGCTACTGCCACTTCGTGAGCGGGAGAGTTGATTAAACTTGAGCAAGTAAAGTTTAGAGCAGCTGTGATTAACTTATATTCTAATTTCAGATACGGCATCTACCCGCTGACCGCGTACGGCGGCGGCGTGCGGCGCGCGGCGTCCCCGGAGCGGCAGGCGTCGCCGCCGTCGCCGCCGCGCGAGCGCGAGTGGCGCCGCGTCGTACACGTCATGTGCAGCGTAAAGGTCAATATATTCCAAATTTTATGTAATTTTTTGGGAAACCGTGGTACTATTTGGGCTGAAGCACTCTGATTGTGGTGAAAACATAATTTTTTTAAACATATGTTTGCAGCCCGCCGCGCCGGCGCCGCCCGCGGACCGCGAGCTGCTGCTGACGGTGCTGCTGCGGATGGACGACAAGATGAACCGCCAGCTGGTGTGCGCCGTGTCCGCGCGCGACGCCGCGCCCGACCTCGCCGCCGACCTGGTGCAGCTCGGGTTCATACACGAGGTGAGACGTCTAGTCTAGGTTAAAAAACAGAACTAGCAAAACGTCACAAAATCATTTTTACCTCGTATATTGCGAGCGCAGAAGGAAGTAAAAATCAGCGTCACCATGGCATGGCAGCGTTTTAGACGTCACGCAGATGATATATTAATATGTTTTACATCAGAATTCTTATTATAACAAAATTGTTTTCAGGCTGACAGGGACAAGGTGTGTCGGCTGATGGAGGAGTCGCTGCGCGGCAGTTTCGGCGCGGCGGCCAGCTAGTGCGCGCCGCGAGCGCTTCGAGCGCCCCGAGCGCAGGCCGAGGCATTTATCGTATATCTAAAGTAGCAGCGGCCCCACTATCGGACCCTGCGGAACCCCATATGTATAGCTTACTATATTTTTTTGAAACCGAGCAACGTAACGCGCGCACATTACTCGCGACACGCGTGCACGTGCGCGCGCGATACGCCACTCGAGCGGGCGCGAGGCGTCTAGGTAATTAGATAGAGAAGTGGTCTTATGAAAGAGATTTAACTACGTACCGGTATTTTTGCAATGTGAATACTATTCGAGTGTAACTTTGTTAGTATAGACACTTTGTGATTTGATTCGTTGAGCTTTATGACGTTAGGGCGTGAGTCACGTAGACAAATATATTCGTTCCGCCGCACAGTGGGTCGAAAATCGGCTTTCATAGACATAGAAATGAAATCTCGAAAGTGACAAATTTTTTGATGGATATTGCTTCAGTTTAGTATTACTATATAGAAACTGAAGTTTGAGATAATTTGGCCCAAAAATGAGGGAGTAATAATTTTTTTACGAAAAACTTGTATGGAGCCAACATGAAAAAATCAATTATTTCAAAAACGGCAAGTTTAACCGTAATATCCTCACAGATGGTTATAGTACTAATTA
Source organism: Glaucopsyche alexis (assembly GCA_905404095.1). Lineage (NCBI taxonomy): Eukaryota > Metazoa > Arthropoda > Insecta > Lepidoptera > Lycaenidae > Glaucopsyche > Glaucopsyche alexis. The sequence continues at coordinate 859,751 of FR990053.1, forward strand.
TTCATGATTTTTTGACATACATCATATAACGGTTTTAGCTGCTCTTTTTTTTTTAAAAATCATCGAAATTTTTGAAAAAAAGTGATCCTGTATTATTGCACGATTCGATAGTGTTACTATTAAGGAACAATTTCTGGAAAATAATAGTATACGGCAAACTTGAGGAAAGTGTTGAATTTTTATAAACTCCTTCATATTTTGAACAAATGTATGAACAATTATATAAAATGCTAAAATTAAGCACTTTCCTTAACTTTCTCACATATAGTTACTTCCCAGCATTTGTTATTTACTAGCAAGACTATCGAATGCTGCAATAATACAGGATGACTTTTTTTCAAAATTAACGGATTCGAATCCCAACCAAGGATGTTGACTAGGTGATAATCTAATAATGCAGTTATATTCGTCGTACACTGTGAAGTGAAGAAAAATTATGTCAGAGTAGTTTCTTCCTAAAAATACTGGATTTATAACTTTTTTATAGAAAATTTCTATAGAGCCAATGAGATAAATCCAATTTACTTCAAAACGGCGAGTTAAATCCTCATATCCTTACATGTTATTATAGTACTATTTATTCGTGATTTTTTGACATAGTTCATGAAACGTTTCTATTTGCCATTTTTTTTTTAATCATCGAAATATTAATTTTGAAAAAAAAGTCATCCTGTATTATTGCACCATTCGATAGTCTTGCTAGTAAAGAGCAATTTCTGGAAAGTAATGGTATACGGCAAACTTGAGGAAAGTGTTAAATTTCAATAAACTTCTTTATAATTTGAACAAATGTATGAAAAATAATATAAAATGCTAAAAATTAGTTCTTTCCTCAACTTTCTCATATATAATTACTTCCCAGCAATTTTTCTTTACTAGCAAGACTATCGAATGGTGCAATAATACAGGATGACTTTTTTTTCAAAATTAATATTTCGATGATTAAAAAAAAATGGCAAATAGAAACGTTTCATGAACTATGTCAAAAAATCACGAATAAATAGTACTATAATAACGTGTAAGGATATGAGTATTTTTATCTCGCCATTTTGAAAATAATTGGATTTATCTCATTGGCTCTATAGAAATTTTCTATAAAAAAGTTATAAATCCAGTATTTTTGGGAAGAAACTACTCTGAGATAATTTTTCTTCACTTCACAGTGTACGATGAATATAACTGCATTATCAGATTATCACCAAGTCAACATCCTTGGTTGGGATTCGAATCCGTTAATTTTGAAAAAAAGTCACCCTGTATTATTGCAGCATTCGATAGTCTTGCTAGTAAATAACAATTTCTGGGAAGTAACTATATGTGAGAAGGTTAAGGAAAGTGCTTAATTTTAGCATTTTATATAATTGTTCATACATTTGTTCAAAATATGAAGGAGTTTATTAAAATTCAACACTTTCCTCAAGTTTGCCGTATACCATTACTTTCCAGAAATTGTTCCTTAATAGTAACACTATCGAATTGTGCAATAATACAGGATCACTTTTTTTCAAAAATTTCGACGATTTTTTAAAAAAAAAGAGCAGCTAAAACCGTTATATGATGTATGCCGAAAAATCATGAATAATTAGTACTATAACCATCTGTCAGGATATTACGGTTAAACTTGCCGTTTTTGAAATAATTGAATTTTTCATGTTGGCTCCATACAAGTTTTTCGTAAAAAAATTATTACTCCCTCATTTTTGGGCCAAATTGTCTCAAACTTCATTTTCTACATAGTAATACTAAACTGAAGCAATATCCATCAAAAAATTTGTCACTTTCGAGATTTCATTTCTATGTCTATGAAAGCCGATTTTCGACCCACCGTGCGCCGACGGAACATAGTGCTAGTCGAAAATGAATCTTACTCCGAGCGACCACGGTCGGGGGTATGGCCAGCAACAAAGTATACATAAGGTTTCGCAAAATCAACTATGGATACTTGAGGCACATTTACTGGTTACGTAATGACGTTTAGGCAGAACAATATTTGTCATACTGGAAAAAACATCTATATGGCCGTGTTTACGTTTATCGGAGAATCGTTCGTACATAAGATGTTTTTTAGTATTTTTCTGTCTAATCGTATTTAGGTGAGCAGTAAATCATGTGCCCGAAGTATCCCTAAATTATTTTGTGAAACTTAAATACTAAAGCATTTTTTGATTCAAAATTATCTCTGAATAAGTGGTCAATTCTAGCTTAACTTAAGTCTGGAATGAATCACTTATTTAGCGATTATTTTCAATTCAAAAATTCTTTATTTAGTACTTTTTTGCTGGCTGCATCTCCGATGGCCTCTGGTTGAAATTGTTAAAGTCACATTATCGTGTTAAGTTGTCGGACGTGGTCGGTTCGGACATCGAGGACGCTTTAGTGATGTAGTGTTTGTATGAATGTGTAAATGTAACGAAATGATATTTAAATATATTTAATTAGATATATGTATAGCGAGGCTTCCTCTAGGTACGGATATGGTTAAGTATACGCAAATGTAAACATACTGCTAGATTTGTACGACAAGCTGGACGTAATGCTCGTCCGAATACAATACACGATATATGTATTTGTACGACGAGCTAGACGTAATGCTCGTCCGAATACAATACACGATATATGTATTTATTTTACTGTATACTTATAATAAGTATTCTAGGCATGTGAAATATAAAGATGTATTTTGTTGCTTTTCACAAAAACAAACAACATTTAATGCTTTTATAACACTAAGAATTGAATATATATCTCTTATGTTAGTGTTAAATATTTTATTTTGCGAAAATATTGTAGCATTTAATACATCACTTTAATTTTGCATCAGAAGCCTAACTCTCGTAACTATGTGCGTTCATTATCCAGTTTCGGTCCGCGCGCTGTCTCGCTCGCTCACGTCCGATAGATGCGTGTGTGAATGCGACACCGCGTAGACCGTAACAGGATTATGATCGCAAATAATTAAAAGAACTCACCTTCAGTTACGTATATCTTAAAGAGCACTTTTGAATTCGTGAATATCAAATGGAGTCAATTAATAATAATAGTTTAGGTTGTTTCGGACGAGTGCAGCATTTGACAGTCGGTATTTATGTTGCCAGAACAAATACAGCGTTGCATTTAATGTAGCCAGACTAGAAATATAAAAAAACCTGACTTTAGGTAACATTTGCGTTTATAACGGTTACACTGAGTAGGAAAACTTGTGTTGTCAGTTAAAGAAATCTATTTTATTACATCTAATATTATGCAAAACATTAGTGTTGCCAGTTAGAAGAAATGTTTCTTTTATTTCAATATGTCGCACCAACACATTTGCTTTTATTACACCAAGAAAAAAAGGGTATAAGTAAAATAAATTATTTGCATTAGGACCAGGTTTTTTATATTTCTCGTCGTGTTATCCATCCGATACGTAATTAGGTTCGTGGTGTGGCGTCGGGTGTGACGCGTGCGGTGCTAGCGGGCGCTGTGTCGGGTGGGGTGGCGTGTTATGTTCCTAGTTTTTGTTTGGGTGCTGACCCCAACAAGCCTGTATCCGGATACATCGGTACTGTTTTGCTAACTATATTAAAGTATAGTAAGTTTAAACAATAATCTTAACATACGAGTATGAACGTTCGAGTCTAGAAATTTCGATCGAAATTCTAAGATAATTTTAAAGTAATATTTTTTATGTCTAGCTAAACACCACTTAATAATCTATAAAATAATACAGAAATAAAACCTAATTCGGCCGAACACAGAAGCGTGCTCGTCCTACTTACTCCCCCCTTAAATTACAAGCTCTCGGTGTGTCTTCTAGACAGAATAACAAAAAACACCACGTGACTCGAATGCCACTCGTGTAAGTAGCGTGGCCGCGTTCGGCCGATACTAATAAAGTCGTTTGTTCGTTAATACTAGAGTGTCTAAAGTTATAACAATCGGTCTGTTCGGACGAGGTTTTGTTTTGGGTCGAGCGGTGCCAAATGTCGGGTGCCAATGTTGGTTAGTATTTATTTAGTCACGAGATACACGTCGATACTCCCGGTTACAACAGAATAAAAAATAAACTAAAAAAAAAGTGTGAATGTCACTGGTTTCCGCTTCCGCTTCGGACCATATCCGCGTGTAGGACGACTTATAATCGCAGTCGGTAAAATGATAGATTAAATCATTCCTTCTCTACTATCTGGCAGAGAAGGAAAGAGAGAGTGCATAGAAATGTCATTACTCATGTTACTGACTAAAAATATAATTCAGAATAGAGTACGAGTTATAATCACACTCAGTTAAGTGGCATTTCATTCACTTATCTCTCTTTTTCCTCATCTATTATTATCGTTATGTTTCTATCATTGTACCGACTGAGATTAAAAATCAGAGTGTAGTGTAGTGGAAACGAAAGACTGGCTAATGTAACGGTGTGGAGTCGCGGCGGCCCGGGCCCAAGTGGGGAGGGTGGAAATAGAAATAAAAGGGGATTTCTGACAGTTGAATTACTACTTTAGAATCAAATAATTGTCTTTGTTATTCAATAAGCAATAAATAAATATTCTATCCTTTAAACTAGGCGCAGCGTTGTCCTATGGGGAAGTTTAAATATTGTAAAAATATTTGCAGCGAAAACATAGATATTTATTGCATTCTACTAATCGTTTCATTCATCGTTTTTTATCAAATTGCAACACTAGATGCGACTGTCAGCGTCCACCATTATTTTATTTTATATGTAAAGTCGGTTAGTTCCAACTAACTGGCTGTATGGTACAGGTATAGCGCCGTGTGGGGGGTATTGTTTGCTCAACGGCCCGGGCGTCGGCGGTTTGCGGTGCGGTGTGCCCCTCGCATTACGGAGACGAGAGTCATATTTATTCTGGGGATGACTGTATAGTTTTAGTTCAATGCCACTCGCACTTTATGACAGTATGCAGAAGGATTTATTGTTCAAATGGCAGTCTCGATCCAAAATTTCAAGCTGCTAAGGTCAAACCTACGTGCGAATTGTGACCTTGAGACTGTAGTGGACGTCAATTGGCCTTATGGTGTTATCTTAGTGACGCGGACGCCACCAGTTTAACAACACAATCAAATTCTGGTTGCAGTGTGCTAGTAGGGTCCTAAATATTATCCCCCTTACTAATAAACTTATAACAGCGTTTATTGGTAAGGGGGTGAATTTATAACTGACTCCCTAGAATAAATAATATAATTTCGTCTGGAGTAGTGCGCAGTGTACATAGCTTGTAGAGTAGCGCGGACGCTATTATGTGCTTTATTTATTACGTTTACACCGTGTTTATCGTTTAGTTATTATTGTTATATACGAAAAATTACCGACACATCGGTTTAGTAGGTAGGCGACGGTGCCGTTTTATTTTTTATGTTTTTGGAATTTAAAAAAGTATGCAAAATTCTGGTCTGAAAGTGCACATATTTATGAGAAAATTGGTGTAAAAATTTTAACAGGAATCATTATTTTAAATAACTTTTATGTTGGATTTTACATACCCCTCCGTTTCAATACAATACAATATAAAATATTAAAAATATGGCTATAGTAATATGCAGAATGTATAGTAAATATTAGGTCTTCATTACTATTACTACCTACTTATTCAAATACTAACACAACTTTATTGTAGTGATTCTAGTTTACTACCGTAAAAGTGGTCACCGTTTGGTCGGAAAACGGAACCTCATAGCTTAAACTACGTAAAGTTCTGGCCTTGTCGATAGCAGCCGTAGTCCAAGTATATAGTCGACTTTAAGAACAGAGTGTGCTGATTGTAGCGAAATTTTTCTCAAGTCAAAATGTGTCTGCCTAAAATTACAACATTGACCTTTTTTGCCTAAATTACATCAACAACTTCACGCTATAATCGACACACACTGTAAAACCTAGCGACGACTAGTATCGATCCGCAACAAAACGTGCGAGCGAGACGGGTAGATGCTCGTCCACTTGTAGTTCTATCTTGCTCGCACGTTTCGTTGCATCTTAAGCAATTGTACGTAAGTGAGCTATAACATATAATCGAATAGGACATATCGGTGAAGTATATGTTAGTGCACGTCGGTTCTGTATATAACGACTATGTTACCACAGTAGGAGGGGCCGACTCGACAATTGCTATAGGAGCTTGAACGAACGACCATAGACATATATATTTGTATTTGCTGCGATTTTGTATGTACCTACTGTAATAGTGTATACCGCTAGGCCTATGTCTGCTAAGTATAAGGGCGCGTGTTGTTCCTTATTATTGTTCAGTAAAAGACATTTTAGGTATTGTCTCTATGTTCTGTTACTTTATTATTTTTTTAAATATTTTATGTATGTAATAGATGCAACACATTTGATTGGATATTAAAAGTTATTGGTTTTATGAATTAGTTGTTATTATGAATGTATTTTAATATTGTGTTTGTAAGAATTGCAGGTACGATTCTACTGTCTGTTATATGATGTATATAGTATCTATATCTATTACATAATATACGAACAACACGCGCTCGGACCTCTGCAATATAATATACCTCTGTTTCGTCTCTTCACTTTTGTTATATTTTATTTTGTTGCAAAATGGACACATGAGTCGTGTATATAATCTGATTTCTTTTTTATCCAAAGAGCTATGTGTTCATTTTTTAAATTTGTCTTTTTTTTATTTTGAGATCTTTTTTAAATAAAATTGTATTATTTATTGGATCCAGAATGCATTTACACTCGATGTGGTCGACGGCGAGACACAGACACTATCGACTTATTTCTGTAACTTAAAAAACACTTTGTGTTGTTCAATTTACTTACTACAGTTCTCGGCCATAAATAATGCACTTCGACGTAACATGTTAGGAGATATTTGGCTGGAGTCAGCATTGCAGAGATGTTGTAACTTGTAGAAAGTTTTCTCTTACAATTGTCACATTGATTGGTAGTATTTGTATCTGCTCTACCAACTGATTACATCTTTTCAAAGGCGCATTATATATGGCCACTGTACATTAGCCCTGATTTGTTTTTGTTAAATATATTTTTTGTGACTTTGTGAGGTCAAATGTGTATGTCTCGCCGGCGACGTCCGTGCAGTAGTCCCCTCTCGACCTGCGGCGTCGAGTGCTGTTGCATACTTTACTGAAAATGTCAATAAAATGGTATTTTAAAACGCTCAAGATGCCTTTTAATTCATCCTCGTTAGAATTACGATTGTTTATTTGGTGTGTGGAAATGTGTTATGTAGGTAATTAAAAGTATTGAACAGGATAGTTGCTTACAAACAGGCCTAACTGCATTTTAAAGAAACAACGTTCATATTATATTATGAAGGCAATTAAACTTCTGAAACTATGTAATAATAGTTTATCAAGGTTTAAAGTGCAAGACTAAGGACTGTTCAAAGCTGTCTCGAAGACTAAGTATATAATATGTATCTGTATTAACCAATTACATTTTACCAGTGATCATTTTTCACAATCTTCTAGTGTCAAAACGAAGATAAAACACGCAAATTAGCTATCTGACGCGTATCGATAGTTTGTGAAACAGGCGGGTTCTAGGGTTAGATTTTAGATAAACAAGAGTCAAGACCAAGCCTCGAAATAAATGAGTGATTAGCAAAATCAAGGACAAGTCTTTCCAAGCATGCAATTTTATTCACGGTTTGCTTTAGAAATATTTCGTTGGATTATGTACGTATGTATTGTAATTGACTAATCTACTATTTCCATATTAACTATTCCTAGCAAGGCCAGTGGCCAATATGTACGGAATGCGGGGTTCGGTAATGAAAGTCCATTGTTTATTATATTTATTTATTGAACACATCGCTGGCGCCTGTAGCTCGTGAGTATAGGCGGTCATCCAACTAGTTACTAGCACTGGGCTGATGCGTGTACAATGTACACACGTTTTGTAACCAACAGTCGCTACGCAAACGTTCGTATGACGAAAATATGATAATTCTACAAACAATGCAACTTTACGAATGAAACAAAACATCCAATTATATCGGAGCCAAATTCACAACAATATCTCATAACGGTTTCACAGCGCTTTCTAAACGAATTAATATTTAAATAACCCGAGCGACGTATGTTAAAAAGTTCATGAGCATTTAAAATCAAATCTGATATAATGATTAGATCACACCACGAATTTACATAGAGAGAAGTGTATTTATGGCGAATAATTATTGATGCAAACGACGAGTCCGATGCCTCTACGTTATACTCGTAACACGATACAGAGATAGCCGATAGCAAATCCATAATGTTAATAATTCGATATAAAATATAAAATTATATAAAATTCGAAATCAAACTAATAGCCGGACAAACGTTTTGCCAGTGCCTATTTAGATAAGATATTCGTATGATATTACAAATTGATGTCTTCCTTAAACTAAAGCGTAATATATTATTGTAAACGTTCGAGAAACGACATGGCTTGATGACTTTGCTCTACTTATTGCTTTTTAAATATTTATAAGTGAATTAAATGATTCTATTCTTTTCCTAACATTCGCTATTCCGATTGAGCCTCCTGTGGAACTAGGTCACAAACTAAATTAATACAGAACGAGGATCGCTGACACGCAAACCAATAATTAATTATTTAACCTCGTATAAATCAACTGGACAGTTATCTGTTTAAACAGATTTCACTTTTACTCATCCGCTCGATATCTTAATATAAAATCAATAAATAAACTACGAAGTACAGAACTATATTACATAAATTACTTAGCGCTAAAGAAATTGGAGTTACATCAGTCGGTAATTACAATTATTAACCTAAAAGTCTTGAAGAACTATTCGAACCTTTGGGGCGTGTAATTTTGGTTATATCGACTATTATTAAACGTACCTACTTCTGTTGGCACAGTTTACTAGCTATTTACAACGGATCTATCGTGATTCGTCGATCATAACGTCTTGTATCGCGGGGGGGTTTCCTTCTCCTGCTGAGGCATGAAGTAGTGGAACTCGTATGTCGGTTGCTCTGCTGTCGTGTTGTACGTCGTGTCGTACAAGTTATACTTCTTATTCTGTCTCCGCGCTACTCCGTGTAGACCCCTAAGAAACGCCCTCGAAGAAGCCACCTCCTTCCCATCTCCATGGGTATCGTGGACTATACTGCTGTTGAATATAATAGGGAACTCCGATTTTAATTTCGCCGTATTCCGGTTAAAATTCTCGACGAATCTGCTGAGGACGTCTTTACGGAACTTCGTGTCGTAATCCAAGTCTTCATTTAGTTGCTCGTGAGGTTTTATCAGCTCATCGGTAGTAACGGTTTCCGATATCGCCTCCGTGTATGGACCGTATTCTAGCTGGCTATCGAATTCGTTCTCCTTTTCAGCTTCGTTGATGAAGTCGTCGTAACTTTTGATAACGTACGATCCCCGGTTTTGGTTTCCATCGTCACTGACTACCTTGAACCTGTTGATAGGATCGTCTATTCTTGGTTCCTCTATTCTTGGTACTTCTATTCTTGGTACTTCTATTCTTGGCTCGTCTATTCTATGTTCCCCTATTCTTTGCTCATCAATTCTATGTTCATCTAATCTCTGCTCGTCTATTCTATGTTCGTCTATACGCGGAGGTTGCCTCAAATATATATCATTGTCGATAGTAGTCGGTTTGTTTGTTGCGGAAAGCTCATCGAAACTATCCACATCGTATGGCGAGTATTTGTCATTGATGGGTACATTCGTTTCAGGATATGGTATTGGGACATAATCCGTAGTCGGTTTTCTAGTCGACACAAAGTTCGCCTGATCTATGGGATTGATATACTTTTTTATTTCCTGATCTCTAGGAGCACTGTACTTAATAATGTTAATTTTTTTATTCCTCAATGGTGGGAAGTATTGGAGAGTAGATTTGCGTTCGGGAACTTCGCTGTTAGTATTTCTGTAGGTGGTAACTGGCCATGTCGAGGTATCGAAAGGTGTTTGTGTGGTTTTCTGGGTCGCGAATTTCTTTATATCTATTTTGGCTAAATCTAAGTAATCTAAATCTTCGTCCTCGGAACTCTCGTAGTAATCCGGTATGTTATAGTTTTTCTTTGGTTTTCTAATCTTTATAGTGGTTTCTTTGTTGATATTCGTGCTGACTGTTGTCGTGTAGGGATCCGTTTTTGGCAGATCTGACAATGTGGAACCGGGAAGTTTTGAACCGGTTAAAAGGAATTGAGGGTCAAAACTTAGAAGAGGGATTATAATATCGCCTTGAAGAGGATTGTTTTCGTTAGAATTATTATTTTCATTAGTATTTTCGATCGAAGTGACGTTCTCTTCATAGTCAACATAAACAACATTACCCATTGAATCAATTTTCTTTCGTTTCGTTTTTCTCATTTTTGTCATTTGTTCTAGCCTTTCTCTTAAGTCGGGTATATCATTTTTCTGTTCCTTTTCCAATAAACTGTTCCATTCCGACTCTGTCTTGTTTTTCAAGACCTGAGTGAAAGCTTTTGAAGAATTTTTAGGCTTGAAAACAATTCCCAGTGAACTGATGCTCTCATTTCTCCAACTGTTGTCATCTGGATCTCTGACGAACGGTTTCGGTGGCTGAACTTCTAATTTCTTAAGAGGCTTATAGTTGGGACTTACCGTATATAAAGATGCATTTTTAGACTTCTCAATGGTAGTTTGTTTCTCGTTGTTCTCTATACTGGGGATTTGTGTCGGTGATATTGATTTTTCATTATCTTGTTTTTCTCCTTTTCTTACATTATTGTCCACGCTTTCCGTTAGTAAAATCTCTTTGATTACTGAGTCTTTAATCTGCAATGAAGAACAAAGAGAGATTATTAATTTTCCCCGTTTATTATATATGTTTAATGTATTAAATATAATTTTATTTTCGACTTACCTGGTGGTTTGGTGACTCTTGTTTAGTGTTTGGTGGTTTTTCGACTTTGGCTGAACTAGATTTTACGATAGCCGCTTCCTGCTCTTTATTTTTCTCTGAATAATCTAAATAACCAGCTCGTTTTGACTCTACACTCCATTTTGAATTATCGTTCACCTGCGACTCTAAAGGTGCCTTAGGGGAAGCAGGTTTTTGCCCCAATGATTTTGATTTATTATCAATGACTGTCGTTGAAAGCAAATCATTTTTTAACTTCTCAAGAGATGGTATATCAGACGTTATGGTATCTCGTAAAGATGACGCCGAATAAACAACTTCAGGCGCATCTACTTTTACATTCTTATCCTTCGTGTCTGGAGCTACGTCTTCAACTTTGTTTCGATTTATGAAAGTATATTTTTTCCAGGAAGGCAACGGCGCTGCCTGCTTTTCGTATACTTTTTCTCTAGTTTTCTCGTTCGATATTATTTCTGTACTTTTATTTTGTAAATGGGGCGTCTTCTTGTTTGGTGACTTCGAATCTGCCTCTGAAGCTTTAATTGCTTTATTATTAACTTGTCTGTCTCCAGTTTTTACTGAGGGCCTATATGTCGTCACAGCAGCTTGAAATGTCTTCTTTTTCGGTAGTGCTGCTGGTGCTTCGTTAGTTTTTTTCTTGCCCGTAACTTTATTTAGATTAGGTATCGTTTCAGTTTTGTTTCTGGCATCATAAGCAACGTTGCCATTGTGTGCGTTTGTTACTTGACTTCCTCTGACGTCTGCCGCTCTGGTCTCATCTGGGTAGAGGTCTGCGGCCCTTCGAAGGGTCGTGGTCCTTCGAAACGAAAATCCCTCAGCATATTGGACAAATACCACCAGTGCCACGCTCACTGCAAGAAGCCTGCAACATAACAGATTTCACGTTACATCGATTAATGTTTAATTGATTTATTGTTTCTATAAACGGAACTTGGGCAATTGTTTGTTTTTATTATCCATTAAACCTAGTGAAACATGCAGCTCACTCGCAATTACAACGTTTTACAAGACAACATTGTAGGAAAATAAATCTTGTCTTATTGTTTCAAATTAATTGTGTATTTAATTTATAGCTCGCTTAACTCTTTAAGTAACTACATAGCATGTGTAACATTGAAGTAAAATTTTTCCATGAAAAAAAAGCTTAATCAGAATCGATCTATGTTATTAAGTTTATGTAGAGGGCTTTAGCTGATAACATTTATCGCATATACACATATTATTTATTACGCGAGTAATATTATATAAAGGCAGACAAAGACTATGGGATAGATTGTTTTGAGCCATTAGACAATAGACAATGCTCAGAACGTTATGAAAATAACGTAACTGTTTGAAATACCTCCGTCCATTGTTCTCTAGGTGCTAGATGCTAGATCCAATGACCTTTACATTGACGAATACTCCTTGTACCTAATTAGTTCCAAGGTACAAGTTATGGTCAATATGCTCATTACGTTGTGCTGATAGCAATGAGAACTTTCTCAAGCGACATTCAAAACCCACTGGGATAATCTACAACCCGGAATCAAACTTACTCTCTCGCGAATGCAACTTAAGTACCACTAGGCCACGGTCGCTCTTTATCTCCTACCACGTATCTATTACTATAGATAGGTGATATGAGATAACTTTTTAGGGTTCCGTACCCTACTTCCTGAGACTTGAAATAACAGAACATGGAGTTAGAAAAAAACTCCATATTCTGTGAATAATAAATAATAAAAATAAAATAAATATTTAAGAGGGGGAGAGGCTCCCATACAAAAAACTTTATTGTGTGATGTGCCGCTGTTTTTTGCTCGATGCTAATGCTCGATATTAGTAGATACTAACTAAATATTGGTACGAAACCCTTTGTGTGTGAGACCAACTCGCACATGTTTTTTAATAATTATTAAATTGACATAAATAATTAAATCGATTTGAGGCCACTTCAATGAAACATGTTTGAATGTTCTGGTCATGTTCTGGTCAACTTGACTCGATCACGCTTCACCAGTCGGTCCTGTGTTGGACGACTTGTATGTTGTATGTCGGTCAGTTTATATAACACCTCGTTACTATTAATGTGTGAACGTTCATCGACCTTTAGGTTTTGTGTTCGAAGACCCTTGGCACATATAGGGTAGACCCAGACAATAGGGAGCTACTAATTAATTTTGTTAACACAAGGCTTTATTACAGCTGCACAAGCATAGTGTGTAAAGCTTTGACCAAAACATAAGGTTTTTAGGGTTCCGTAGTTCACGTCTCGGGGCCCTATAGTTTCGTCATGTCCGTCCGTCCGTGCTAGAAAGATAAAAAATTGCATAGATATAGCGTATTTACCACGTCGACAAAGTGGTTGCTAAGACGAGTTTTTAATTAAGGTATCCGTTTTGCGAGATATTCAACTTTTTACGGCATTTTTTTTAATTACGTTTATTCATAAGTATTACACAATATACATATAACCATAAAAACCATTAAATTAATTCCTCGCCCCTCTCTAAAAGCTAAACGGCTGGCTCAAAAATCTGAAAAAAATCATGATGTCCAGGCCATGTGATGAACGTTAAAAAAACTATAACGGCTCATATAGCTAATATTTACCCTTGTTAGTTCTAGAGTTATAGAGCGCTTATAACTTATAAAATGCGCTTACTTGGAAAACTTCGTATAAAAATAATGAAGTATTGGAAAAATTGTACGGAACCCTTCGAGCGCGAGTCCGCCTCGAACTTGGCCGGTTTTTAATTTATTTGCAACTCGTAGCTCTTGGTGTACTTCAACCAAATAGTTACTAAAGAGTACGAAATCTGTGCCTTGAGTTTCGATAAAACTCATCGATCAACCTTCACATTTAACTTACCTAAATAGAGTAAAATCTCAGATTCTAATGTTTAAAAATCAACTATTCTTAGATAGAAATGGAGACTGTAGGCTCAAGTTCTGAGTCATAATACCTGACTAAAAAATTAGGCCTTTACATCTGTTAATGGATGATTTATAGTAATTTATAGTATTCTCCGAGCGAAGTAACCACTCTTGAAATACTGTAGTGCCCGAGACAGTTGGTTTTTAAATGTCGTATGGTTGCCCAAGCTCATACGGCATTCTCACAACATAGTCAGCCTAGTCCAGAGGAATGAACTGGTCAATACGTCTGGGGCCATACCTGACTAGCTGACTAGTATATCTATAGAATTCACAAAAAATCTTGTGGCTTAAGATAAAGTGTTGTCTCTACTCTCTAGCTAAACCCATAGCTTTGGGGCCGTCCATTAACCACGCGATGAACATCTCCATTTCACCTCCGACACCTTACAGTTTACATCATTGGAATCTTTTATAGTTGACCAATGTGGAGCGAACACGGCATTTGTAACATTATTCAAAGCTAACTGCAACAGTATTTAAATTAACTGTAACATATTAACATACTTAGCGTAATTCGGTTCAAAACTAATGCTACTGTAATAATTATTATATTGTAGTAAGTAGTTTGATTATTTTTCGCAAATAGTTTTCGGCTTCGCAATACTATACAGCATATATATATTCGCAATAATATAGGTAGGTACCTAATAGGCTGTTTTTCGTAAGTTATTGTAAATTACACGTACAAAATACACAATGGGAACTAGGAAGGTAATGTGAATAAATTTTATCTTACATAATACCTACTCATTCATAAATTAATTACGATAGTAGTAACGGGTTACTATATTATACTAAGCTTGGACGAACTAGTAACACGAGACAAACTTCTTGACTTGCAAATCTCTTGTCATTTTCCACTCTCATCCACAGTCCACACTGCCGTCATGCCGTGAGTGAACAAGAAACACATATTAAAAAAAATCTTTTGCTGTTTATCTACACTAATATTATAAAGAGGAAAACTTTGTTTGTATGTTTGTTTGTTTGTTTATTTGTTTGTTTGTAATGAATAGGCTCAAAAAGTACTGGACCGATTTTAAAAATTCTTTCACCATTCGAAAGCTACATTATCCACGAGTAACATAGGCTAAATTTTATTTAAAAAAAAATAGGGTTCCGTAAGATATTAGGGTTTTTCGGACACAAGGTGTAAAAAATCAACCAGAAAAGTTACTTATTTTGCGTACGCTGCCTAAACTATAAAAGATAGAACCATAAAATGTTCTAATTAATTGTAGATCTTATAAATATCTACAAAAAAGTCCGCGACACACTATACCTATCTATGTCGAGTGAGGCACAACAACTATTTTTTTATTTAGAAATCTTGAATTTTTTTTGGACTACATTTAAACGCGTTTATTTTACTCATGCTATTAATCCTTATCAAAATAAATTATTTAATCACTAAGTACAGTTTATGTAGATAATATTTGGTCTTTGAATAATTAAAATTGGACGTTTGGTTTTGAAGTTATGGCGAAATTAAAATATTACGATTTCTGCTGCACGGCCCGTTGCGAAGTGGGCGTCACCAAGACAGGGGTGCGCGTGCGGGAGGAGAGTTTAGATCTATGAGTAGGTACCCGCAGTATTAGTATCAGTATTGTACCCGTGCGAAGCCGGGGCGGGTCGCTAGTTACCAATATAATAAAGAGGAAAGATTTGTTTGTTTGCATTGAATGGGCCCCGAAACTACTGGACCGATTTTCATGAAATTCGACACAAATATAAAGTAGACCAAGAGGAATGGCATAGGCTACTTTTCAGGTACTTTTAAAGTTTATAACAGACAAATGGTCAGTGTTAAATTATAGTAGAGTTAGACAGAACTTACGGTGAAACTTACAAAGTTTGTAACAGAAAAATGGTCAGTATCAAATTATGGTCGAGTTAGACAGATCTTACGGTCAAACTTACAAAGTTTGTAACAGAAAATTGGTCAGCATAAAATAATGGTAGAGTTAGACAGATCTTACGGTCAAACCACAGAATTACTGAAAAATCCAGAAACCGTCAACACGCTTGAAAGTGAGGCCGTCACAACCACTCCAAATTGGAATGGTTATCATTGATATGTGTTGATAACTTATCAACACATAATATGTTGCCACAGAGTAACGGAATATTTTACCCAACTTTTTTTCAATTAATATTTATTGAATACCTAATTGTCGTAATATAACAACGCGATTTGTTTTGTAAGTGTAAAGAGTAAAAATTAAAAAGTGCGGGCGGGGCGGTATTTCGCCATGGTTTTGGACTCAGTGCGCTGCATACAAATGTGATCGAACACTCATTCTGTGAGGGTCAAACTTACCTACAATACGTTTTTCAGGTCTTGTGTAATGAATAAAGTTCCATTTTGAACAGCTGCTAGCTATCTAAAAATGCACCGCCGCATCGCGTATTCATTCCTTTCGGTATGAATTGACCGTAAGTCGAAATTAATCTAGAGTATTGGTAGTGGCAGGTTTACCGCGTGTCACTTGTTAGTTGTGAATTGCACTTGTTATAATTTTGTATTCTGCTTGAAATTGACGTTTACGGCAGTAGTTTCATACACCATCGCCTTAACAGACAAAACTTCCCCTTAACTGACAAACTTCACTATAACGGAAGTTATATATTGTTTCTAATAATTGTCATTATGATTTAATCGAAAGTTTAAAATTAAGTAAATTGATAAATAATTGTTAATAATTTATTATAATGTGATAAAACTTGTTATGTAATTTATAATACTGTATTTACAATATTGCTTTATCGAAAGTTTAAATTCCTCTACCATAAGATGTCGCTGTCTAATTTAACAACTTATTAAGAAAGAATTTATTGTATTTAACCTTTGATTGGTGTTAATATTAACGACATAATTACTTTCATGAATAATTAAAACTATTGTATTAGTTCATAATTTATACTTTTACATTAACTGTAGTAAATAGTTGTCATGTTGAATTTAAGTCAGAGTATAAAAACTCAGCCATTTTGCAAGGGAGATCATTCTCCTGCTGTAAGCTATTGAAGAGGCTGAATTGCTGTACCATTTAACAAGTGTTATTGTAATATTTTAAAAGTATAATACAAGAATAAAAGTACTATAACTATATGGAGTGTTTTCATTTTATTTCAGAAGCGGAGATAAAACCCACCAGGTAATAATTATGATAAGTACAATATTGATCTACACATAACTTAATATTAGTCTTTTCCTCTTTGTTGTTTAATTTCGTTATGGTTACGACGGGGTAGTTGGCACATACCTATAATAATGATTAAAGAACAGTTGTAACAGTCTTCACGGCATTTCTCTGACCATGTTACAGTACATGGTTCATGTGACCAAAGTTCTTTGTAATATCTGTATTTTGGCGGGGCCGCGGCCGCCCGTAGCGCCCGCGCCCCGCCGGCTGACTACTGCGCAATTTGCTTTGTTTAAACGCATTTTGGATACATTTTTGGATACAAGAGAGAGGAAAAGAATTGATTATTTTATGACGGATTAACAGTTTAACATTTGTGATAAATAATTATTGTAGAATCGATTGATGGTTATTTCAATAATTTTAGTTCACATTTTTGCTACTATGTGTTTAAACTTTAAACAACTAAACATTTAAGATTTTTGAACATTAATAATTTTAAAATTAGATTTTAATATTAATTTTATTTTATGATAGATGGATGGATTAAAGTGATATAACATATATTTAGGATTTTTTTGTTAGGACTGTTATGAAAATGAATAGATATATATTTTGGATACTTTTATGGATATAATTTGGATAATTTAATTAATATATTTCTGTTTTATAGCAAATTACAGGATATTCTGAATTGCCTGAATCCGTGGCTTTTGTTATGACTAATATAATCAATAATGGATATATTTTGGATACTTTTATGGATGTTTTTTATGGATATAATTTGGATAATTTAATTAATATATTTCTGTGTTTTATAGCAAATTACAGGATATTCTGAGTGGTCTGAATCCGTGGCTTTTGTTATGACTATTATAATCAATAATGGATATATTTTGGATACTTTTATGGATGTTTTTATGGATATAATTTGGATAATTTAATTAATATATTTCTGTGTTTTATAGCAATTACAGGATATTCTGGATAGCCTGAATTCGTGGCTTTTGTTATGACTATTATGATCAATAATGGATATATTTTGGATACTTTTATGGATATGTTTTTATGGATATAATTTGGATAATTTAATTAATATATTTCTGTGTTTTACAGCAAATTACTTGATATTTTGGATAGCCTGAATTCGTGTCTTTTGTTATGACTATTATGATCAAAAATGGATATATTTTGGATACTTTTATGGATATGTTTTATGGATATACTTAATTTGGATACCTTATTGGAAATATTTGTGTTTTATAGCAAATTACTGGATATTCTGGATAGCCTGAATCCGTGGGTCATCCGGGTTTATTGTGGAAACTACAGTAAATTTGGATGGAACGCACGGTTTTAGGTAACATAGCGGGCAGTCTGTGTGACTTGCTTACATTGTCAACGTATGTTGTACAACTGCGTTTACATTTGTGGGTGCGTAACACAGTTCGCCGGATATTTTGGATGTTTTAATGGATATATTTGTTTTATAGCAAATTACTAGATAGAATGGATAGCCTGAATCCGTGGGTCATCCGGGTTTAATGTAGAAACTACAGTAAATTCGGATGGAACGCACTGTTTTTAGGTAACATAGCGGGCGGTCTGTGTGACTTGCTCACACTGTCAACGTATGTTGTAATAACTGCGTTTACATTTGTGGGTTCGTAACACAGTTCGCCGGATATCGTTAGGGGGCGGTCTGTGTCACTATAAACTTGCCTTTGTCGACGTGGTTTTTGTAACTGCGTTAACATCTGTGAGTGTGTGACATTGATCGTCGGATATTGTAGGGGGCGGTCTGTGTGGCTAGCTATGTTACACGATCGTCGGATGATAGGGGGCGGGCTATGCAACTTTTCGCATAGCCCGTCGGATATGGATACTTGGCATGGATAATTGCAGGATTTCGGGATCATGACCAGGAGTGATGATGATGCTGGTAATCCACCTGGTGCGCCGCCCAGGCGATCCCTTCGAGGTTGTAAGAACCGGAATGCGAGACGAAAAAGCATATCGTCGTCTAGTTCTTCTGAGAATACGGTGCCTAAGAAAATACGTAAGGAAAGATTTTTTTATTAAGCATATTTTGAAGCTGGTAAAACATGTCTGAAGAGATTCATCTAAAGTATCTTTTAAATAATAATCAAAGTAGAGCTCAAACTATTGACTGTTGGATTAAAAAGGTTAAGGCAAGGACCAAGCTCAAAAACAAAACGATTTACATTAATCGTATGCACATTGTAATAAGATAACTTTGTTTGCGTAGCATTATTTTCTATATTCATGTAAAAGAGTGTTTACAAGATTTAAAAAAAAAAAAAACATCTTAAAATATTGTACATATTACAAAAGTATTCGGTTTAAATTGAAATATAATATATATTATATTAAAAAAAAAATGCACGGTGATAAAAAAAAAAAACTACGTTTTACGAGATTGTTTTTTTTTACTCAGGAAATATGTATACCTATTATATTTTTTAATGTGTAAAGTTCAAAACCTGTCAAGGATTATATTTATCCCATATTTTTTCCACTTCGTAATTGAACTCTGACTGCCCATTGTATTTTTATTTTTTTTAATGAGAGGAGATGTGATTGTATCATATTAGCGATCGATTTGTGAGGAATGGGGCTCAGATTTTAAACTGCTTTGAACCGGAGGATTTACATTTTTTTTTTAATCGTCGCAAAAATCTCAAATTTTAAATATTAAAATACGTCTTGAGCGATTTTCATTAAAGGAAAACTTAAACGTTACGAGACTAATAATTCTTCAATCACTTGTTATAATTGTCGTCAAAAAGGTCATCCTTACTAGAAGTGTCCAAAACCGATGTTGATAAAATGTAAAAAGTGCAATAGAATAGGCCACAACAATTATTATTATTGTGAATTAGAACCTTTTGTATCAAATTTTAAGTCTAAATCAGGAGACAATGCGGGCGAGAATGACGGTAACGCCAAATATTATAAATCGGTTATACTTTCAAAGTTTGATTTTGGCAGTCAGTGAACTTTATTCAGAGAATCGGACGCTGAATAGTTAAATTTGAACAAGATCTTTGATAACATTCCGTTAGTTCGAGGTTTCAGACAATCTACGGTTTCACCAATATTTATATCCAATGCTTTCATACGGATCGATTATATTGAATCGAAAATCGATATATTAGTAGAAGGCGTGCAAACCTCATTAATCGTAGGTCAAAACAGAACTACCTTTTATTACCGTTCTCAAAGATTAGTACGAGTTGATATTTTATAAGAGTCCTAATTTTGATACACAAGACTATCCTATGAAGACGCTTCGAACTTCTATGTTAGAAGCCCGGGTACAATAAACTGGTAAAATATTTTACGGGTAATTTGTACATGGGTACATTAACGGTTATATTGTTTTGACCCCTGATAAATAATTTAGGCTACTACATGGTATTTACAATATTCGCGAAGGAAAGGGTCAGGTCGTAGTGACAAACTTTTCACCTCATAAATTAACACTGAATCCAAATACCCTAATCATATATGTCAGGTGAATCTTATCTGTTTATGTCTCTTAAGCCCCTAATTAACCCCAGATGGACACTATTCGTAGTGTCCATCCTTAAAAGTTAAAAGTATGCTCTTTCAATTGGAACGCACCAGCAACGTTTCAAAGAATGTTAAATAAATTATTGGTCATAGGCGATTTGAATATGCGCTAGCCTATTTGGATGATATCTTGATTCCCTCAAAAAGTATAGAAGAGATGTTTGACCGCTTAGAGGATATTTTGAAACTTTTTTGGACATAATGGTTTAACTTTAAAATTAGCTAAATGTAGTTTTTTTTATGACAGTGTTAATTATTTGGGTACAAAATTTCTTCAGAAGGTGTACCCGGTGTAGTAGTTTTGGCCGTCAAAGAGTTTCCTACTCCCAGTAACGTCCATGAGATTCGCCAATTTCTCGACTTAACTGGCTATTTTAGGAAGTATATTAAGGGATATGGATAAATAGCTAGGTGGTGGATACAAATATCGGAATACTCGTTTGAAATTACTGTCCGGGTGTTCAGATGTAATATGATGATGAGTCATCTTTAGTCGTTTATACGGTTCAAAAAGATAGAAATATCTAGGATATTTAAAATTCTTAGGCCAAACGATGATCCGGAATATAAAGATATGTCAAAATTATGTTATTAAATATCATACTGTTTAGGTTGATTATTTATTGCCTACTCGTCCCCAAAAATGCCAGATGGCTAATTTGCAGAGCAAATCATGATGAAATAGGCCATTTGTGGTTACTCTAAGACTCTTGAGAGAATTCAACAATCTTATTGGTTTCTAAAGCTCCAAAAAAAAAATCGAAGCTTGTTTAGAGTGTGCATATAACAAAGACAACGCATCTAAACAGAAAGCAGGTTACATTCATCCAATAGAGAAGGTCCCAGTTCCGTTTCACACTTCATATCGACCACCTCGGACATTTTGTAAGGAGTAGGAATGGAAATACATACTCATATTCTTGCGGTAGTAGATAGGTTTACCAAACATGTTGTTGGTAAAGCAGTAAAAGATTTAAAAACTAAAAGTACTATTGAGTATTAGAGAAGATATTTTAATTTCGGTAACCAAGCTAGAATTATATCTGATCGCGGTACTAGCTTTACGTCAGCAGCCTTTTTGTGCGTCTTTTGGTATAAAACACGTATTAAATACAATCGCATGTCCCAGGGCTAATGGACAAGCAGAAAGATTTAATCAAACAATTGTATATTCGCTAGCAGCTCAAAATTCGTTAGGCCAAGAGAACGACTGGGGTCTGGGACATATGTTTGATTAAAATACAATGGGGTATTAATAACACTGTTAATGCTACCACCCAAAAATCCGCTACAGAAGCAATGTTTGGGGTTAAGCTTCATGATGTTTTATCAAATAAACTTAATAATAATAGTACTTTGAGTAACCTAGAGGAAATTAGAGAACAGATCGCTGAAAATATAGAAAAAGATAAAAATAATCAAAAATGAAGACATGACAAAAATCGGATTTAGAAAAAGTAATGACTTACTTTCACAACAACAAACAACATTCATTGCTGCTGATAGGATTCGTGCATAGATACACATTAAAACAGAGTTACACGAGTCAGATGAAACTAGTTCCGAAAGTGATAGCAAGTCCGATTAAGTAGGTATAATGTGACGCCAGGAGGCGACACATGAGTAGGATGGCCGAATGTTATAATTTTGTATTCTGCTTGAAATTGACGTTTACGGCAGTAGTTTCATACACCATCGCCTTAACAGACAAAACTTCCCCTTAACTGACAAACTTCACTATAACGGAAGTTATATATTGTTTCTAATAATTGTCATTATGATTTAATCGAAAGTTTAAAATTAAGTAAATTGATAAATAATTGTTAATAATTTATTATAATGTGATAAAACTTGTTATGTAATTTATAATACTGTATTTACAATATTGCTTTATCGAAAGTTTAAATTCCTCTACCATAAGATGTCGCTGTCTAATTTAACAACTTATTAAGAAAGAATTTATTGTATTTAACCTTTGATTGGTGTTAATATTAACGACATAATTACTTTCATGAATAATTAAAACTATTGTATTAGTTCATAATTTATACTTTTACATTAACTGTAGTAAATAGTTGTCATGTTGAATTTAAGTCAGAGTATAAAAACTCAGCCATTTTGCAAGGGAGATCATTCTCCTGCTGTAAGCTATTGAAGAGGCTGAATTGCTGTACCATTTAACAAGTGTTATTGTAATATTTTAAAAGTATAATACAAGAATAAAAGTACTATAACTATATGGAGTGTTTTCATTTTACACTTTAATTCATATAATTATCACTTTCCAGATATTACTTGTGAACAATTACATGTGTCATGGGCCTAATTGGCTTTGGAGTCATTTGCATTACAATGGGGTCCGGAGCTCTCACGAGGTTTCTACTCAAATTAAAGTCTAGTTTATAAGGGAGCTGTAACTTTGTGAGGTTTTTATAGCTTAAAATGAACCACTTCACCGCGACTTCGTTTGGATACAATACAAAGACAATATTTAACAGCCTCCGTGGTCTAATGGTTAGAGCATTGGCTCTCGACTCGGAGGTCGTGGGTTCGATTCCCGCATTGGAACAACAATAAATGATGTTTCCAAGTTTAGTTAGGACAATGCAAGCTGATCACCTGATTGTCTGACAAGAAAGATGATCCATGCGTCGGATGGGCATGTAAAAAGTCGGACCTGCGCCTGATCTCTCGCCGGTCGTGTCGATTATCCGTCCCACTGAATTATGAGAGTAAAGGAAGAGAGAGTGCTCTTGTGTACTGCGCACACACTTGGCCACTATAAAATTACTTCTCTGCGTAACTGGCCTGGTTTCAATGAAATCGGCCACCATCACCGAGATCGGTGTGGGGAGTTCATTATTATTATTAATCCGCTCGAGGTGTCCTTTTTTTTGAGACGCTGAAGCAGCTACACACACCACACACACACACACACACACACACTATAAGGGATAAGACAGAGGCCACAGAGCAAATCTATAGCCTACTTTTCCTACGTGATTGCTGGCAAACTACGTCTTATCGACTTCTCTCTACGTAGAGAGTAGAGACTAACTTTTCATCCGTTAATGGATGATTTATACAGTATTCTCCGAGCGAAGTAGGTAACCACTCTTGAAATACTGTACTTAGTGCCTGGGACAGTTGGTTTTTAAATGTCGCATGGTTGCCCAAGCACATACGGCATTCTCACAACATAGTCAGCCTAGTCCAGAGGAATAACTGGTCAATACGTTTAGGGCCAACCATGTGCGGGTTTTTTCACGATATTTTCCTTCACCGTTAGAGCGTCCGTATAATGTACTTGAGATCTGAAAAAGTCTCATTGGTACACGCCACAACCTGGGAATCCAACCTGCACTCTCTCGAGTGCGAATTTGATAGTAGGACCTACACTCGAGAGAGTGTAGGTCCTACTAGGCCACGGAGCTCTCAAGTAGTAGAGACTATCAGCTAGTTATTATAGGCTGCCAGCCGTCCTGTTTTCCCAGGACATGTCCTAGTTCTTGCAGTGCCCTGGGGTGTCCTGAATTATTTTAGAGCAGCGTCCTGGGTTTCAAAGCGCCCTAATAAGGTCATGCTTCAGATTTTAACATGCACGCGCAATTTACACATTTTTTTCTAATTTAATGTTATTCTTAAATACTTTTATAACAAAATATGTTTTTTAACTTTTGAACTGTCCTGGTTTTTCTATCTTCATATCGTAGTTTAGAAAAAGGGTTTGCGTTTTTTGTCAACCCTAAGCTAGTAGGTACCGCATTATTTTCGTTAATTTATAATGACTATGACAAAAGTTTATAAAGTCTATGCTAATAGACAGTAGCATGTAATATGTGGTGGAAGTAGGTACCTAGTACCCGTGTAGGATATTATGCTCGTTGCATGTAACACATGAGCTGTCATCGTAACGCCACTATCTATAACTGTAGGCCACTTCTGTTTGTCTTGCGCAAGCCAACAGTAGCGACTTTGAAATTAGCTTATCCTGTATCTTCTGGAATTTTCTAGTCAACTTGAACAAGAACCGTATCTAATATAGATAAGTGATTTGCAAAACTTAAACTTAATATCACAGTGGGAAACGTCAATAGATACTTATTACATACTGTATACTTATTTATTACATCAGATACCCATTGATGTTGATACTAATAGCCTAAGCCCTAAGGATTAAGAGATGCCAACCCATGTCCTTGAAATTAAAGTTTAAATTGCCTTAAAGTCATTCACAATCATCAAATATTACAGGTAGGCTTTTGTCAAAATAAACCCTTGTTAAAGTTTTTAAAGATTTTATAGAAACACACTTGAAACAAATGTGTTTTAAACAACGTGTAGTTAACATTCATTAGCATGTTTTTGTAATACATTGACAAGTGCAATGTGCAAACTGCAACGCCAGTCCCAGAATTAGCTTCGAACGCGCATACGAAATTACGAATGTGATTGCTAAATTAACGAACTTAATTAATTATGAACTACACGATATATATACCTACTAAATACTAATATTAGGTATAAAGAGAAAATGTTTGTTTATTGTTTGTAGGTTTGCTTGCATCGAATAGGCTCCGAACTACTTGACTGATTTTGATTAAATTTAATAATGATGAAAACAGATAAAGAGTAGACCACGGAAAAGGACAAATTATATTTTAATTGCGGCAAAATGCACGGTTTGCGTGGGATTTTTGCGCACGTTTTGCGCGTAGATATGAAGTTGCGGGAAACATCTAGTAGTAAATAATTGCCCTAAAATAGCCTATAATATCCTAAACCTTAGCGCTACTTGGGTAGAACAAACAGTAAGAGTCAATAACAGTTAACAGATTTTAAGGGAGTTTATGGTCGGTAGGTACTAATAATCATTTTAGTTTATGGTTAGTACTAATAACTATTCTAGTTGATTTACAATCTTAACTTAATATTAAAAATTTATAATTTTGGTTTCATTGACATTTTTAGATCCGGAAATAATTTGGAAAATATTTATGGTTTTAAAATGTATATACCTACCTATAATAAAAATGTAAACAATGTAGAGAAAGATGAATTCCTAGATTAATTCTCACATTTGCAGATAGTTATTTTTTTGGACTTTTACTCACAATCTCTAGCATCAAAAACTTTTCGTAAAAAAAAAAGTTTTTTCAAAATCGCCAGGACGCAGCACGCACTATTTCACGTACCTGATAGTGTTGCACAGTGCCATGTTGTTCCGCTACTGACACTCACACATGACGGCCGGCGCGCTAGCACGACCGATACGGACTGCTAGTAGTTAGTACTGACTGCTGTGCCCACTGCCTGGTGCTGACCGGTGCCCCTTCACGAAATCGGGAGGACGACCTTCGAGGGACGCAGTTTCCCTCCGACGCCAATTCATTAGATGAGGAACTCGATTGTTATATTGAATTACGTGTTATTAATAATAATGGACTTTGTATAATGCAGATTTCGATTATTGTACAAATTAATTGGACATATAAATTATAGATATCATAATATTTTAAAAGTAAATCTAATTGAAGGTTTTCCGTTCCGAAAACGTTTCCTTTGGAAATTCGACGCGCAGTGACATACTCGGTTAATATAATATAATAATTTAGGTTCGCTCCACATACTGACGGACACTTTAAGGTAATGTTAATGTAATAACTCGCACAGAAGAAAATCCCAAAAATGGCAAAGTGGAGCATACACTTCCTTCTACAGATTGTGCAAGTTGTTAACCCGAAAGGTTTGCGACAGTCGCAACGGATAGCCGAAATGTATGTCGACTGTCGAGCGAATGTACTACAGCTGGGCCAATTCCCGTTTCCGCTCTATGGTTAGCAAAATATACTTTAATATTATATCTGAAGGTCGATTCTGCTACAGGCTACTTATATCGTGCAATAATACAGATTACAGTCACCGACCAGTCCCGAATATGCAACTGCAAAATGTTATTCTCATTAACGTTTTGACGTTGGTTTGGCGTTTTGATTGGTTCAAACTCCAAAAAAGTTTGAATTATATAATATTCATTTATCTATACTATATACATATTATATAGTATACAAACAAACATTTCCTCTTTATTATATTTTATAGTATATAATATAATAAAGAGGAAAAGTTTGTTTGTATGTTCTTTGTAGTTTGTTCGCATTGAATGGGCTCCGAAACTACTGGACCGATTTTAATAAAATTTGGCACAGATGTAGAGTACCTATACCACGGGGATTGACATAAACTACTTGTTATCGCGGAAAAATGTACGGTTACGGCAACATCTACTTATTCAATAAAAGTGAAATGAAAGTTAATTACGAGAATTGGAGTTCTGATGTCAAGTCAAAATTCTCTAACCTTTTCAATAATTACGTCTAATTCAATAAATTATTGTATGAAATAGCAATTCCGATTTGATATTTTCATTAAGGTAGAAATATAGAGCTTTATTAAATACTAGCGAACCGCCCCGGCTTCGCACGGGTATAATACTGATACTAATACTACAGAATGTCTTTAAACCTCTAACAAAACGGGCGAAATTTAGTCAAAACAAACAGAAACAAATTAATATAGGTACCTACTAAAACTCAATGAAATAAGTAGGTGGGTATACTTTTATCGTATGAAATACCTATACTCTTCAGGACTAACAATACAACTAACACTAAATAAATAGGTATTCAAGTATCTATCCATCATAGTTACAACGAACACAAAACAAAAAAAATTACCCAATAATTCGCGCATAATCGCATTCGGCCTAACTCACTCGCTGCGCTGCGAAAACACGCGCTGTTATTTTGCGATAACTTCTAAGTTATTCATTTAAAGTATATAGTGTAAGGTTAAAATATGATGGGTATAGCATGAAATGCTTAAGAATATAAACTAATTTAAAATGAGCCGCGCTGGTACCTTACTCATAGATGTAAACTCCCTTCCCGCACGCGCACCCCCGCCTTGGTGATGAAATCTAGTCCAAAAAAACTCAAGATTTCTAAATACAAAAATGGTTGTTGTGCCTCACTCGACATAGATAGGTATAGTGTGTCGCGGACTTTTTTGTAGATATTTATAAGATCTAAAATTAATTAGAACAATTTATGGTTCTATCTTTTACAGTTTAGGCAGCGTACGCAAAATAAGTAACTTTTCTGGTTGATTTTTTACACCTTGTGTCCGAAAAACCCAAATATCTTACGGAACCCTATTTTTTTACTCGTGGATAATGTAGCTTTCGAATGGTAAAAGAATTTTTGAAATCGGTCCAGTACTTTTTGAGCCTATTCATTACAAACAAACAAACAAACATACAAACAAAGTTTTCCTCTTTATAATATTAGTGTAGATAAATACTAAACATTAAACAAGTTCTTTTGAATATTATTATTCATACCTAGTATATAAAATCCCACCAAAAACATTTTCATGTAAAGTGATACCAAGACGATACCATATAACTCGCACTGTCAAAAAGCTATTAGATCTCATGTGAAACCAAGCTTCTGACTCTACCAAACTTCTAACTCTACATGCTTTAACTCTACAAGCCGAACTCCACAAACTCTACACCTTAGTCAAAATATGTGGCCTGGCCATTTCGATACATTCGCTTAGGCGTAAGGTGAAAAAATTACGGACTGTTTTTCTGTTATACTATTCTTGTACGAACGAAATGGCCAAGCCACATAATTTGACTAAAGTATTGAGTTTGTGGAGTTAAGCTTGTAGAGTTAAGGCATGTAGAGTTAGAAGTTTGGTAGAGTCAGAAGCTTGGTTTCACATGAGAACTAATAGCTTTTTGACAGTGCGAGTTATATATTACCAGAACCATGATACCGTCAGGGAAGATTTTTAAACCTGACCTGATAGCCGCACTAGATTTAAGGACATTTTGTCTAGTGTAAGCGTAAGTGCAGTTGCAACACGATATATACTATGACTACCAATGCGATTTTATCAATAATAATTGAATTGCCAATTAATTAAGTTCGTGATACTATTATATTATAGAACATTATTTTTTATTCATTGTGGTTACATAATATTATTTTTGCAATTTTGAAGAGGCCATGCTTTTGTTGCCGACTGGGTTTGATGAAGTAATTGAAAACTGAAAAGTGAAATAATTCTTAATTTTTAATAATTATTATTGTAATAGAAATAGTATGTAATCAGTTAAGTTTAAATAAAAATTATACTACTTTATCGTTATTTTATTTGCACATCACTAAAATTGTATCGATAATTCATCCGTTCTACGCGAACATAGGGTCGAAAAGATCTGTTGTTTTTTTACGATTCTAATTATCCGTTTTCAAATGAGCCTCTTAAGGTATGTTGACCTCATTGAAAATATGTCAGTACATTAAAATAAAGTAAAATGATTACCTCCAGCAAAAAAGTGCATATAAACTTATGCAAGTCGAACAAATCTATTCGATCCTATGACGCTGCTTGGGCCTTGGACTCGTTAATACAAACAGGGCTAGGATGCCTGATACAGTTCCAACTGAAAGTCAACGAAATAGGCTGACGAAGTGAAGTCGTTAACCCTGAGAGACACTAGTATCCTTCAAAGTTGGCCGTAATAGAAAATTAAGTATACTCATACACTCTCCAAGATCCCTACCATTACCGTCATTGTTCACCTCTGTCTCCGGTCTCCGGAACTGAACAATGGGCCAGGGTCGGAGGCCGTGGCCCGCAGATCTGGTGTCAGGTCAAGGCGCAAGGAGAAGCGACCCTCGCAGGCCAAGTGTACTCTCAGACGAGATGCGTGAGCTCAGACGCAATTGTCCGGTGTTTTCGTATGATATGGCAGACGAACGACATTATAAGGGCAGACGGATCGTTTGATAGATCAGATATAACCGCTAATGGGCTATTATCGCACTGTTTCTGCTACATCCTTCTCGGTAGCGGGAGGAATAGTCATAGAGGACAGCGGATTTCTTCTAATTAATGTGGTTGCAGGCTGCGGCTACCAATAGTATCACTCGGACACGGGACATCTAAATGCTCAAAAACGTCTCACGTAATTTATGGAGGGGCGCTCAGGCTGTATTGTTGGGTTATGGTATATGCAAGCAACTTTTAATTATTCATTGACCTTTGGATTTGGACCAGATGTAGTGTGCGTGTGGTTTGAGGGACCTAGCTGAATATCCCCAAAATAAGTATAGCAAGTTTTAGTAGAAGACTAAAAAAAATTGTAGAACAAATCTGGGAATTTGTAAAAAGATAGTTTAAAAGATATAGCCCTCAGAGTGTGGTCCCTCAGTTCACACACCGCTATTTTTCAGATCTCGAAAAGTATGTGGAAAATTATGGTTTTTTCACTACAGAATTTTAGTAGAACTTTTGTAAAAGTTTTTACAAATTTATCAAATACATAGCATTAGAAATAAAAAAGCTACAACCACCTAAGTGTGGTCCCTCAGTTCACACAAAAATGACATACTCATTTCGCGATATATTACTGACTTTTTTAATTATTTTTCTACGTAGAGTTTTAGTAGAAAATTTGTAGAATTCGTAGACAAAATTTCAGCAAAATCTATCGGCGCATTTGGAAGATATATATCATTATGTTGGGTCCCTCAGTTCACACACTTGTGTTTAAGAAAAACTCAAATAATTAATAAACGAGAAAACTAACAGAAAGTCTACTATACTTAAATTTTAGTAGAAGTTTTTTTCTCTTGGATTAGCACATAAAAGATTTAATTTCTTGCTTCCTAGCTGAGATAATGTCAATTTTTTGATTGTATGAAAATGCAGAGTAGGTTACCACACAAGAGGTAAAATGAGGACAAGTCCTAATATTATTGTGTATGTTATACCTTATTAAATTTACGTTTTGCTCGCGGTTTCGCACCTTTTCACTATTTTAGGGGTTCATAGTACTACAAACAACCCATATACTTACCAATTATTAACTATGTACCTATTTGTGGTTTCGCTCTGCCCGCCCTTTTCTCTATCCGTTCTTGCTAACTCCTTATATGTAATTACATATGTATTATATGAATAAAAAACTGGCCAAGTGCGAGTCAGGCTCGCGCACAAACGGTTCCGTACAAAACGGCAAAAAAAATCACGTTTGTTGTATCGGAGCCCTCGTTAAATATTTATTTTGTTATGTTTTTAGTATTTGTTGTTATAGCGGCAACAGAAATACATAATTTGTAAAAATTTCAATTGTCTAGCTATCGCGGTTCCTGAGATACAGCCTGTTGACAGACAGACGGACGGACAGAGAGCGAAGTCTATATAGTCTAGTCTAAATAATATTTTGGATCCCTTTGGGTACGGAACCCTCATTGATGAAATTTCTTATTTTTATTATACCTACCTATTTTCTATAAAAAAAATATAGAAATCTTAGGTCTTCAAATTAATGTCAAGCTTTTATGAAAAGGAAAAAGTTAATTTGTGGGATGTACGGTGTACATTATTCTTAAGTGTGTGTGCTTTTTTTGTGTGCATTTTTTTTTATGGACGCCAACACACGATAGCATTCCACTTTTAAAATACAGTTCACGAGTGGTCTTAGTATTTTTTACCACTTCGTAGATGTCCAACAACGAAAGCATGACGCAACGAATGTATATTCAAGCGCGACAAATATAATATTATGTATATTATATCAAGCGGTCGCCCATATCGTGTCGAGGCGAAACTCGGAAGGGTCCAATTTTTAACCATTTGCATTGGGTAAACCTAAAAACATTTTCAGTATTGTATCAGAAGTATATTGCTGTAAGTAGAGACTTAGAGAGTTATTCTCCGAAGTAGTTTTTTCTCCAAGAACACTATTCCACGCGGGCGAAGCCGCGAGCAAAAGCTAATATAACAAAAATATTAGGTGCAGTCATAATATTACATTGAGTAATCTTTGGTGCTGGGGGCGAGACGATGACGAGACGAGGACGAGGGCTCCGATACAACAAACGTGATTTTTTTTGTCGTTTTGTACGGAACCATTTGTGCGCGAGCCTGACTTGCACTTGGCCAGTTTTTTATTCATATAATACATATGTAATTACATATAAGGAGTTAGCAAGAACGGACAGAGAAAAGGGCGGGCAGAGCGAAACCACAAATAGGTACATAGTTAATAATTGGTAAGTATATGGGTTGTTTGTAGTACTATGAATCCCTAAAATAGTGAAAAGGTGCGAAACCGCGAGCAAAACGTAAAATTAATAAGGTATAACATACACAATAATATTAGGACTTGTCCTCATTTTGCCTCTTGTGTGGTAACCTACTCTGCATTTTCATACAATCAAAAAATTGACATTATCTCAGCTAGGAAGCAAGAAATTAAATCTTTTATGTGCTAATCCAAGAGAAAAAAACTTCTACTAAAATTTAAGTATAGTAGACTTTCTGTTAGTTTTCTCGTTTATTAGTTATTTGAGTTTTTCTTAAACACAAGTGTGTGAACTGAGGGACCCAACATAATGGTATATATCTTCCAAATGCGCCGATAGATTTTGCTGAAATTTTGTCTACAAATTCTACAAATTTTCTACTAAAACTCTACGTAGAAAAATAATTAAAAAAGTCAGTAATATATCGCGAAATGAGTATGTCATTTTTGTGTGAACTGAGGGACCACACTTCGGTGGTTGTAGCTTTTTTATTTCTAATGCTATGTATTTGATAAATTTGTAAAAACTTTTACAAAAGTTCTACTAAAATTCTGTAGTGAAAAAACCATAATTTTCCACATACTTTTCGAGATCTGGAAAATAGCGGTGTGTGAACTGAGGGACCACACTCTAAGGGCTATATCTTTTAAACTATCTTTTTACAAATTCCCAGATTTGTTCTACAATTTTTTTTAGACTTCTACTAAAACTTGCTATACTTATTTTGGGGATATTCAGCTAGGTCCCTCAAACCACACGCACACCCAGATGTACACTGTGGGTTGTGCTATGTAATGTATACATAATATTATGATGTCGGTATGTATGTAGGTCGTCGCCGCGGTTCGTGTGATGTGTCGGGGTCGGTGGTATTTACTGTTCGACAGTAACAGTAACGACACTAAACACTCGTAATCTCTGTGCTAAGTGTTAACCTTACATAAGCGATTAGCAACAGTCGCCGCGCGCCGTGCCGGCCGAGTGCGAACTGGGTCTCTAACGCATGTGTCCCGTATTTACCTTACCTCATTATTTATTGCTCTATGTCATGTAAAGTCCGCTATGTGCCTTAAATTTTCGGTATTTTTAAAGGTGACGTTTTCATGCCGTATTTTCAAAATTGTTAATTATTATTATTTTAACTCGGTTATTTAGTTTCCACACATCGCTAAAGCTAAGTAAACTACGCCAATGCGGGTCATTGACTTCTTTCCCGGGTTAAGTCTCTACATTAAGTTATAGAAAACTAGAAATAATTATGGTATATATGTTATAATATCTAATAGCTAACTACTTAAAAAATTAAAACTAGAAAAACTTAAAAAGCTACAATAAAAAGAAATTTCCCAGGTCGTCCCCACCAGGCAGAGTACCTAGAAGGCTCAAAGAGTTTCCCTGCTGAATTGCGATACTTATTCTCTGGGCCAGATAGGTGCCGGCTCTGGGGTCTCGGGTGGCCTCAATTAGTTTTTTGGAAATCTCTCTGAAAAGTTTATGCGCACCCGGACCCCATGAACCTAGGGTTTCAACCCCAAACGGTTCAAATATGAGATCCCCACTCAGGTTCTCATATTTGCGCCGCTTGAGGTTCTCCGCCTGATTGGCGGCCGCACCTGCAGAACTCGAGGTGCCCTGGACATGGGACGGAGCAAGTGTATCGACGCAAGTAGCGTCCCATGCAAGAGCCCGTCCCACTCTCCAAGGGACCAGGGTCATACCGTCTGGTCTCTTGCCATCGTCGCGCGCCAAGCCAGAGGGTTCCAATAATAATAGAAATAATTTAATTTTATGGAGCCGTATATTTGGTTCTACTTCATAGGTAAGCTCTAGCCTGTAAGGGTAAGTATTTGGATGAGGGTCTTCAAAAGGTAAGTGTAGTTATAGGGACCCGACGCGACGCCACTGCTAGGGTCCCTCTGGTACGGAACCCTAAAATTTGGCGTGCAAATTTCAATCAAGATTCGCGGCATATCCTTCCAGTGAAAGTCGGAGTCGAAAGCCTGGCGGCGTTGATTCTTATTAAGATATTCTATAATTTAATCTAAGGCTATGAGCTATAAAACGCTAAAAGCTTTTTTTTATATAAAGGCTTAAACTAGGCTGAGGAACGAATATCGACCGACCGATATTGCAGAGCGTCAGAACTATCCAGTAAGGCTTACTTTACCACGTGAGAGCCATGATGTATATGTGTACGTCTTTCTGTGGCATCGTAAACTCCCAAACGGATAAACCAATTTTTTTTGTTTGAAAGATGACTTATTCGTGAGTTTCATACGTACTTTAATTGGTTAAAGGCTACTTTAGTTGAACAACTATTTTGTTGTGTTTCATTGATAAATTCTGAACACAGAATAAGCGTCGTTGGCAATTTGGACATGTGTATGAATCACGATTCACTGTCTTCTTAGCGCGAACAGACTTTATATAGGTTTAAGAAACTCTGAACCTAAAATATCCTAAAAATAATATCCAATTAACACGTTCGCTGCGAGGCTGATTTTTTATACCTAGCATACCATGCGATACCAGGTATTTTCGATCTTGTAGTAAGTTTTTATCATATGCGAACTAGGTTTTGATGGCCCGGTGAAACCCGTTCATAGAAATATGATCCCAGGATCATCAATGTTAGGATTCAATGAATGAAATTTCGCGTGTATAAAGTTCATTAGTGGACCTATTTGAAACTACCTTCGCCCGGGAATTGGACAGAAACTTGATACTTTTTTTAAGAAGAGAGATACCAGGTTTACCAGACCTGTTAAAGCACTGTAAAGATAAAGTAATAGGGATGGGACAATAAAACAAATGCATCAAATCGACAAATTATAATATAATAATAATTAATAGTCGAAAAACCTAAAAAAAAAACAAGCTTATTGCATTGTCATTGGCTCTTAATACGTTTGCAAAGTTTCAAATTAATTAGACTTCTGGAAATAGTTAAAAATCGTGTTTAAAGATTCCGTTACAAACATAAATATAACAATAATTAACAATAGAGGAAAAATAGTAGATATTAAAGGGCCAAGATCTTATTTGATAAAAAATGAAAATGACAGAGTAGTGCAAAGAAATTCTAAGCATATTAATTTAAGTAAAAATAAGTTTGTACTAAAACCAGTAAATCATTCATTTAATTACTCTGATTGTAATGCGAGTAACTCAACTGATGATACTATTAATAATCATGTTAATAATGAGTTAACATCACCAAGTAGGGTGACCATGACTTCGTCGGGTGAGGTAAACGTGACCTCCCCTATGAAGACTCGCTCAGGTCGTTATGTAAAAAGGCCTTCTGCATTCAATGATTATGTTATGTATTAGCTTGTATGGGGGGATGTTAGATATTAAGATAGTCTATGCCAACCGGAAGTCGTTGGCTAGAGCAATGTCAAGAAACAATAAAAGGTTAGCTTTTGGAAGATCTTGTTTTATTAATTATAACTAAAGTGATTACCCATGTATACAACACATACATACATACAGCCTAAGCTTATAAAAGCGTGTTAAAAAGAAAATAAAAAGAATTATAAAAATTACTTAAAGTGTTTTTCATTAAAATCAATCGACAACAAACAACGCACTGGACAGCTCTAACCACGGCGCACGCGCCCCTCCGCCGCTCAGTGCGGCTACCAGGCCTCAAATCAAGGCCTGGTATTCGCATTGAGCTTATTCAATTTTAATTCAGTGCGAACTATGTTTTAAAAACCTGGTGCATTTTTTAATCGTTAACCGTCATAAGCTTTAAATATGGGTGTTAGATATATAACTATCTCACTCGTACGAGTAGTAGTTCCCGAGTTACAGCGCCCGCACTGAGCGAAAGGGCACGATTTTAGAGCCCGCACAGACGGAAAGCAATCAACCAGGCAAATAATGCCTTGCTTCGCAGCGAACGTGTTAATGTATTATGTAGTCGGAGAGTTTTTGGTCGATACTAACTACAATAATAGGCATATTACCTAAGTTGCATAATGTTCTAAAAGCAAACCGTGCCACTATATATTAATATTCAGAAAAAAATAAACAATATCGTAAATAAAAGTAGGTAAATTATTTCTTTCTAATCGGTTACATAACCAAAAGGGAATATTTAAAAGTTTTTAGGCCATCCAAATATTCAAATTGGTTGAATAATAACATAAATGGCCGGTATCATCTTCTGGTTATTTAATACTATCTAATATCTATAGTATTTATTTACTTACATCATAAAAAATAACCGAATATCTCGAATTTTTATCAAATATAGTCCCAAGACGGCTTTAGCATGTCACTCGGGCAGTGGGCATCCCTGATCATATCAAAGAGTTTGTTGGTGTTACCCAGGTGTTACCATTGTGTCAACACTCAACCACCTGCGCCATCTTGTTTTGTCAATCCTGACTGCACATGACCTGTAAGGCTACAGCGATGGGAAAGTGACACCATTCCCATCGCTGCAAGTCACGTGCAGACAGGATTCTCGATGTGACTTGGTGAGCCAACTCCAGTTTAGATGCTGTACCTATTGGCCACCCACCAAGCTTCTAGAAACTTCTAAGTAAAAAAACTTGTCTAATAGTAAGTAGCCAATTTGAAAATGTGATTAAAATTGTAATCAGATTTTCAAATTTATATAGACTAACTGCTTTTACCTCTGAATATGGTCAAAAGTAAAATAAATTTATAGTAGGATGAAACCCATTGGAAAAGGAAGAGAATATAACAAAAATAAAAGGAAAAATAATTTACGGGCGATTTGAATTCGGGATGTGAAGGGGGTGAGTTTTTAAGGGTAGAAAATGGTTTATCTCGATTTCCGGCAAAACTACAAGTCCTGTGGAAAAAAGGTAAATAGCAAAGTTGTAGGTAATAATAAGTTCTATAACTTTTGTGTTTACACTCTTTTCACATAACCTCAACTTAGCTTTGCCTTAACTTAACTACAACTTTGCCATTTGACTTTTTTCCATAGGACTTGTAGTTTTGCCGGAAATCGACATAAACCGTTTTATACCCTTAAAAACTAACCCCCTTCAATTCCCGACCTCAAATCGCCCGTAAATTATTTTTCCTTTTATTTTTATTATACTTCCTTTTCCAATGGGTTTCATCCTATTATAAATTTATTTTGTTACAAAACCTATTTACATCTACTCAGTGACGGATTAAGACTACTTGATGCCCTAAGCAATCCACGCCTGTGGGCCCCCGTATGTCAACTTGAATCGATCTTTAAAAAGTACCGCCTAAAAACATTAGTTTTTAGGGTTCCGTAATCTATACTAATATTATAAAGCTGAAAAGTTTGTTTGTTTGTTTGAACGCGCTAATCTCAGGAACTGCTGGTTCGAATTGAAAAATTCTTTTTGTGTTGGATAGTCCATTTATCGAGGAAGGCTTTAATCTATATAGCATCACGCTGCGACCAAAAGAAGCGAAGACTCAGTGGAAAATGTGGAAAAAACGGGAAAAATTATTCATATTTGACGGCTTCCGTTCTTTGTTTGAACGCGCTGATCTCAGGAACTGCTTCATCGAATTGAAAAATTATTTTTATGTTGGAGATTCAATTTATCGAGGAAGGTTTTAAGCTATATAATATCACGCTGCGACCAACAGGAGCGAAGAATAAGTGATAAATGTGGAAAAAAACGGGGAAAGTTATTCATCTTTGAGGGCTTCCGTTGTTTGTTTGAAAGCGCTGATCTCAGAAACTGATAGATCGAATTGAAAAATTATTTTTGTGTTGGATAGTCGATTTGTCGAGGAAGGCTTTAAGCTATATAACATTACGCTGCGACTAATAGAAGTAAAGCATCAACGAAAAATGTTGCAAAAACGGGGAAAATTATTCATATTTGAGGGCTTCCGTTGAGTACGCTGCGTAAACGGTTCAAGTTACCCAAAAAATATGTATAAAAGAATTATTCCCCTTTAAATGATCAAATAAATGTCCATGGCAGTATATGTCTATTTTTTAAGATTGACTCACTATAACCTTTTTTGTGGTTATAAAATTTGGTCATAATTAATGCATTATTGCGCCATCAGTTGACGCGGACGAAGTCGCGGGCAACAGCTATACATAATAAATTGATGAAATTTGGTCCCGTGGTAAGTTCTCGAAGAACTTGTGTTACGAGTACCAGACAACGGTAGTTAATTGTATTACGTATACATAGAAGCCGGCTGGTACAATTACCTACTCACGGGCGTAGCCGGGTTTTAGTTTCGGGGAGGGTTCAAGAAAATTAAACGACTAAAAGTACATTACTGTCGGGGGGGACGGGGGTGTTTCAAGAAAATAAAACTAAAAGTACATTAAATACTAGTATTTAACCTATTAGAAGCCATGGGCTCATTAGAATAATGGGCCCTCATTTTTCTTTCGTTTTTACCTCTTTCAGCTTTCATTCTCTGAATCTGAATTTCACCGTTATTTAAACGGTGAAATTCAGAAAAATACCATACAATCAACCAGCTAAAACAGAACATGGGTACTAAATAATTTAATATATTTTTCATGTGACACGCGAGCGAGCGAAGCGAGCGAGCAAAATTTTTTCCTATTTACTAGATTCAATGTGTTCCAACTTTAATCCCTAAATAAAATACTGTAAAACTAGGATGATTTTGTAATTTCAATTACAGTAAAATTTGCGTAATTTTTAATGTTTTAAAATATATGACAAAATTAAGTTTGGTTAGTCATATACTTATTTCACACTTTTTTCGTCGTATATAATTACAAAATTTTGTGATCAGTGACGTGCCCAAAATATTGTGTCAAAATATTGTGCTATAGGTTTGAAGATTCGATGGCACGCGTCCTAATGTTCACGATTTCTGTTTTAGGCTATTGATTTTATTGTTTTTTTTTTTTTTTCTAAAGTACAACAGTGTTTCAGGGTTTGTTTAAAAAGATTGAAAGGAGTAAAAAACATTTACTCGCATTCTCAGTTTGAACGCAAATTAAGGGTTAATGGGGCGGCAAAATATGTTAAATGTCCTGGGGCGCAAAATTTCTAACTACGCCTATGTATATGGGTCAGATCTCTGTCATATATATACCAGTAGGGGGGGCACTAGCGGGCAGCGAATAGGCAAGCGGGAGCGGGGTTATGACTAGGGGATCGAAGATCGATCATATTTTAAAAAACCGGGTTTTTCGGTCCCAGCCATCTTCAAAACCGGGTACCCGGGTTTTTTCGGGTATTTCGGGTTTTTTGTTGATTTTGTAGAATTTTGTTAGGAATGTCCTAAAATTAACTTTTATCAGCTGCTTTCTGTTGTAACAACGTAATACTGGTAAAATGTGATCCCACCATAAACATTTTCATGTAAAGTAATTAATAATTTCACAAACTTTACACCTTAGTCAAAATACGTTGCCTGACGAAATGGCCAAGCCACATAATTTGACTAAAGTGTAGAGTTTGCAAAGTAAGGCTTGTAGAGTTAAGGCGTGTAGAAACAGAAGCGCTTTGCCGGCCTTTTAGGAGGGAATACGCTGCCTTCTTGAAGGTGTGCAGGTCGTAATGGTGCGGAAATACTGTTGGCGACAGTTGGTGATGAGGATGATAAATATTTTGTCCCTTCGAACGATAGCGAAAAGTTGCAGCAGGTATAAGTCCGAAAAATTCCTCGGAGCACTCCCCGTAATATAACCGATATATGATGCAGAGCGATGCTCATCTCTACGTAGCTCTAAGGAGTAAAGCTGCCATAGTTTGAAATACTATGGCAGTCGACAATTCGAGCGGCCCTTCGTTGGATACGATCCAGAGGGTGAATCTGGTACTTTGGCGCTCCTGCCCAGAGATGAGAACAATATTCTATGTGAGGCCGAACCTGCGCCTTATAGAGTTGTAGGCGTTGGACCGGACTGAAATACTGCTTTGACCTGTTCAGAACACCAACCTTCTTGGAGGCTAACTTGGCCTTGCCCTCCAGATGAAATCGGAACTAGACCTCGCTCGATATGCTAACAACAAGTATTCCGATGTTGGAGGAGACAGTTATGGGTATGCTTTCAAAACGAGGACATACGACCATCGGTAACTTATTAGCGATGAACGCGCAAACTTGTGTCTTAGAGGTGTTGAATTGGACTAAGTTAAGTCTACCCCATTCAGCAAATGTACTACATACAACATGAAAACATTATAACTATTGTTCTAAAATTCTACATTGACAATCACAAGCCACTATAACGCTCGGTTTGTGACTGTAACTGTTATAAACTGTTGTAGAATTTCATAATTTTCATAATGAAAAAAAGCTCGTAAAAACCGAAAACCGGTTTTCAATATTTTGAAAACCGGGTTTTGTTGTAGGCCCGAAAACCCGGGAAAACCCGGGTTTTCGGTTTCGGGTAAAACCGGTCTCGATGCCCTAGTTATGACTCTATTTTTTTTTTGTGCTTCTTCTGGTGCCCCCCCAGACGTGATGCTCTAGGCAATTGCTTAATTTGATTAAGGGTTAATCCGTCACTGCATCTACTACAAGAAAAGTTTGAAATGGAATTCCGAGAGTCACTGATTTTGACGCTCGAATTGAAACAACATCCCTAAATAACTAGCTGATGCCCGCAACTTCGTTTGCGCAGAACTAACGGAAGCGGAACCCTATTTTTAAACGGAACCCTAAAATAAAAGTAGCCTATATTAGACCTTATAACATCAGCTATCTGCTAGTGAAAGTCCCGTGAAAATCGGTCCAGCCGTTTCAGAGATTAGCCGGAACAAACAGACAGACAGACCGACAGACAGACAGACGTACAGACAAAAAAATTTAAAAATTGTATTTTATTGTAAGTACCGAATATACTTTCAGATGCATTAAGTGAAAAGCTGTTAGTTTGAAGTTACAAACAGACACTTCAATTTTATTTATCTGTATAGGTGTATAGATGTATAGATGTATAGATAATACGGGCTATCAAAAGCCCGTAAATTTAAAATGGGAATTATTTAGAAAATAAGTTTTATTTCATACATTTTTGTGAATTTTTACTTTGGAAGTCGGTTTAATTTTTTGTTTAAAAATAATAATTTTACCCTTTTTAGTGATATATTTTGTACAGTTATTATTAGTAGCTAGGTAGTAATAGTTACTACATCTTAAGAACGTCTAAAATAAACGATCGAATGTATAATTGAATACGCGCCAAGCTTCCATTAGCTATTGTTCATAAGATGATGATGATTACTGTAAGTTACAAAGTGGCATAGGTATGCTTGCAGTTCTCGCATATCTTTAAAGACTGAGGATTTCTATTCAGTGCTTTTGGATCAAGGGTATAACCTTGGTACGGCATCTTATTTTTTGGGAGCATATGTATGCTTGTATTACTCCAGTAAAAGTCAAAATTATTACTATATGTGTCGATATAAATTTTGAGGAAATCCCTCGATTCCTCACGAATCGCGTCATCAGGTTTCCACTTTAGTGACTAAAGGACTAATTTCGAATTAAACCCTTTACAACAACAAAATAATTTTGCAAATAGGTCCATAAACGACAGAATAATATCTCAGATATAAGATCTCCGTGTTAGTGTAAAATACTATGAGAAGTACCTTATATCATCATAATGTGATGTATGGTGTGATAGTGGTGGTGATGATGATGATTACTCTAATTGACATGGTGGCACGCCGCGCCGTGGACGCCGTAATCCCCAAACATGTATCTATAAGGAGTCAGGAGTTCTGTTCTGTACTTTCGGATCCAGGGTATACCTTGGAGCAAAATCTTACTTTTACGTATACGGCCCCAGGAACATAATATTTGTAAATATCTCCGATATTTGTGAGTTTAAGTTCATACTTACCATAATGGATGATTTTGTATAATATACATACATAACTAAAAACATATATATAATCACGCCTTTTTCCCGTAGGGGTAGGCAGGACCGCCTCTTTCCCGTAGGGGTAGGCAGAGACCAATTCTTTCACTTGCTACGATCTTTACATACTTCTTTCGCTTCGTCCACTTTCATTCTTATCATCCATTCCTCCTCTTACATTCAACGTAGCCAAGCGTCTCTCCATGGTCCGCTTTTCGCCTCCGCGAGAAACGAGACGTGATGGGTGGCGAACCACATCGCCGCCATTTTGGATAATTAAATTATTTTTGATTATGCATTGCGTTTCCACGGATTGGTGGAGAGGGTAGGAATAGGGAAAGGGAAGGATAGGTGGTATGGAAAGAAAGATTGGTAAGTTAGAGTGGGAAATAGGGAATGTAGGATATTACCGCCCAGGAGGGCAAGGGATAGGACAGTAATAGCTAGGAAA
Source organism: Glaucopsyche alexis (assembly GCA_905404095.1). Taxonomy (NCBI): domain Eukaryota; kingdom Metazoa; phylum Arthropoda; class Insecta; order Lepidoptera; family Lycaenidae; genus Glaucopsyche; species Glaucopsyche alexis. The sequence goes on from FR990053.1 coordinate 901,763, forward strand.
GCCGGGGTCGCATTACGCATACCCGTATACTATACCACAACTACCGGACAGGTAAGTTGGGAAGAGTATCCCATGACATATTGTATAATATTATGATGTAAGTAAACTCATGTTGTATGTTTTATTAACCAATTTCGCAAAAAAATGGTTATTTTTAAATGTAGGTATTTAATTAGTAAACTACACATAAAATAATATATTTTTTTACATCAACCAACTACCAAGTAGTAAAGCCTGTAATGGCTCAATATTTCTGAATATATTACAATGAAACTAAATATTTCAGATGCAGTCCGATCCCCTATTATCGTTGAACATACAAAAAAATATACTATATATACAGCCGAACGCATAATATAACTGCCTCCTTTTTTTTTGGAAGTCGATTAAAAATAAAATTTAATGTATCTACTTCTGCATGCTTGTGAGTAACAAAGAATTAGTTATTTAACTTCGAGATCATCGATCAATCGAAGTTAACAAAATCCTTGCACTACTACCTACCCATAATAATATCTAGAAGAAAAAAACAAGGGCGCAGTTATAGAAGCTAGCACAGGGCGCAGAAAAGGCTATTTACGGCACTGCTGACAATCTATTTGGCAAATCTTATTTGTAGTTTTAGACGTAGAATATTATTGTAGCATAATTTTGATTACCAATTTGTTAGCAATACAAAACAAGAATCATCTCTGGGTCGGGGTTTGGCCGGGTAGGTATCTATGTAGAAGAGCGACGTTGTTTCTGTATTTATTCCTTATACCTAGTAAGGTAACCGAAACACAAATAATTAAGTACCTACCTAAGTACATAATTATAGCCCAACGTATAACGCCTCCTTTTTTTGGAAGTCAGTTTATTAACCATTGTGCACAAGTGTGGGCAAGTGGTACAACTTCAAAAAGCGTGCTAATCATGCAGCTTTAAATTAAAATGCTCCATGGTGCTTTTTGTATTATCTCCAAAACTCCCTAGGAAGTTCCTGAAAAGAGTCTACCACTTTACTGAATCGAACTGACTCATTGACTGCATGACTGACTCATTGATTTATTCGGACTTAATGACTATAGACTTTGGACTTACTGAACAGTAAAAAAATGGTGTTATTTTTTATGTAATGGACCAGAAAATGAGCAGACGAACCGCCTGATGGTAAACGATTACTGCCTCTCATGAACACTCGCAACTACTTGCGTTCCTGGTCCATAAAATTAAAATGTCCAACCCAACCCCATGGAGCCTCCGATAACCTCACTCACTCGGCGAAACACAACGCAAGCGTTTTTTCTCGCCGGTTTTCTGTGAGGTTATGGTATTTATCTGGTTAAGCCGGGTCATTCATGCCGAAGCGTGGCTCTCCTACAGTTATGAAAAAATCTATTTCCCGCCTTTTTAACTTGACATTGGCAATAGTTTTAAGCCGTATCTCCAACAAATAAAAAAAAACTGTCAAATGTCACTTGACAGCTGGAAATTGGAATTTGTCATGAATTTGTCCAAATTTGTCTACGACTAGCTAACGACTAGTCTACGAAATACGAATTTGAAAAGTTCGTTACGGAAAAAAACAAAGAGTTAAAACAACCAGTTTTAAATTTTAATATTAATAAAATAAAGCTACATATAAAATAATCTGTGAATTAAAGTGTGTGTTAGAATCTTGGGTTTAAAAGTGTTATTTGCACTCTCCGTTTACTTTAAATCTTTCTGTTACAACGTCTAAACTAAAATCAAATTAATCATGTCCGAGTTCTGCACTCCGGTAAAGCCAAAACCTAAATTAGAAGATTCTGAAAAAATATCTATCCCTCCATCGCCATTCCTACATCGATTGGGATATGGTACAGGTAAAAATCCAGTTTGATGTCACTCGTTTGCCCAATTACTCCATAATGTGGAATATTTACTTCAAGATAAACATACACTGTACCTAGTAAAACTTATGGTTATCTTTGACTTTTAAGGGGTATCTGTAATGCAGCTAGTGCGGTCACCCAAAGCCGGACAAATGCGCTCTCCCTGGGCGTTGAAAATGTTAAACAAACGCGTCAAACCAAACAAAGTATACACTGACCGTCTCCAAGCTGAGGCTGAGCTGCTGCAGCGCATGTCTCATCCTAATATCGTCGGCTTCCGAGCATTCGGCAAGACCAAGATCCTGTACCTGGGGATGGAAGCCTGTGACTTGTCTTTAGGAGACATGATTGAGAAAAAAATGGAAGAAGATTGTGAGCCCTTTACTGTTAAACAGATGTTAAAGGTACATTTTATTGTTTTTTTTAAATTAAATGGATCAGGAAACAAATAGTCCACTTTCAGTGCTGGTCATAAAAATTACCAATCTGTCTTAGGCCTCCGGTAACCTCACTCACTTGACGTAACACAATGCAACCATTCTTTCACACAGATTTTCTCTGAGGCCATGATATTTATTTGGTCCAGCCGGCCCATTTGTGGTGAAGCACGGCTCTTCTACTCTTGTGTGATGTTACATTGCCTATCTAGATTTTATTAAAGTATCTCAATAAAATATGGACTGCCAAACTCTGGTCTGTTCTTAAAATTAATGAGTTAAGTAAATCACAGAAACTGTTGATATCTAATCCTAATACAAAGTTGTAACTTTGTTATTAACATGGTAGCTAACATTATTTTTGCTTGTTATCATTATTTTTTGTGCAAATATAATAAAGATTTTGAATTTTTCAGGTTGCTATGGACATTGGCAGAGCACTAGATTACTTACACACAAAAATGCAGATTCTTCATGGAGATATGAAGTCCTATAATGTGTTGGTGAATGGAAATTTCCAGATATGTAAACTCTGTGACTTTGGTGTGACCCTGCCACTGGATGAAAATGGAATATTTGATAAGGAAAAAGCAAAAAAGAAAAATGTCCTGTACTATGGTAAGTATCTTTCTAATTCACACAAATTATTTTGGGTGCATGTTTGTTGCCCAATAAGTCTAAAAGTTTGATTTTAATAAAGCTAAAAAAAGATACTATGGAAAACCTGGCATCAGTTACCATTGGTTTCCGTCAGGTTATTTACATCTGAAAAAAACTCAGTACTCTAAATTCCATGAATATCCTCCATATTTAATTTTAAGGATTTAGGAGTACTTTTATTTTGATCATAATATATACAAAAATATACACACAACATATATACAATACAAAGACAGTATTAAACGAGGTTGATGTGTCCTCAATATTTAAGAATTTAAGTGTTTATAATTTTCTACATTACAGGTACTGAAGCATGGAGTGCTCCGGAAGTAATCAACGGTGGAGTAATCTCTAACAAGACTGACATATGGCCACTTGGCCTGACCATCTGGGAGATGATGGCGCTGATGCCTCCCCACTCACAGCCCGACGACACCTTAGACGAGACCATGGACAGCGAGGCTGACGAGAGCATGCTCCAGGACCACATCTTTGATAGATACGGTGAGAATCTTATAGTGAGATATTCAGATTATTTGTGGTACCTTGGCTACTAACTAAATTTGACATATCAAAATCACTCGTATCTTATTATGCGACGAAAGAAAATAATATATCCATACTCATATTGTAAATGGGAAAGTGTATGTCTGTCTGTTTGTCCGTCTTTCACTGCAAACTACTGAACCAATTTAAATTAAATTTGGTACACAAATAATCTAGAGCCTGTGAAAGGACATAGGCTACTTTTTATCGCGGACAAATGTGCGGTTCCTGCGAGATTAACTTTTGCGCGCACGAAGTCGCGAGCAACATGTAGGAGGTAATAAGTCGCACTCGCCCGTTCCAGGCACCCGTCCCGACGTGCCGGCCGCCATACCGGAGCAGCAGTACGCGGGCCCGCTGGCGTTGTTCTGGTGCTGCACGGAGACGGCACCCGCCGCGCGCCCCACAGCCGAGCACCTCGCCGCGGCCGCCACCGACATGTACACTGTGTTCTCGTAACGCGGCACTTGATACGTAATATAACGAGTTCAAAAACTGATTAACGACCCAATACTGAAACAATTAAATGTCACTCAACTCGCATGCTCTCTGTCATTCCGCCGAGCGGGGACAGTATAGGCATGCTATTTAGGGAGCACCTAATTTGGGAGTTTTTGGGTATAACAATGAATGCAATTAAAACAAAAGTAATGACAAATGCAGTAAAAAGAAATATAGAAATAAGTCAAAACGCTGTGGAGTATGTAGATGAATATATATATATTTAGGACAATTGATATCTATAAAAAGATTATGATATCTATAAGAGATAGGGTCATACTAAATGTGACAGTACATGTTAAGTACAGGTACAGGGATACTAAAAAGCTTGACATATAGGGGTTCAAAAAGTCGAAATTTTGCGTGACGTAATATGTGGATGGCCCCTAGTTACAATAACTATAGTTGATTGCAGATGTATGTATTCGTAAGAAATAGGATAAAAACTACAATTTTAAGTAAAAGTACACTGATAGGGCGGCATTTCCTTCAGTTCCCAGGTCGGCGTTTCCTTCAGTTCCCAGGGCGGCATTAATATTAAATCCGGCCCTGCCAACATTCAAAAGAAATTGAAAGGAGAATAAGTAATACGTGGAAATGGTACTGGTCATTGAAAGAAATTGTTAAAAATAAGGAAGTACCAATGCCAGTAAAATGCAAACTCTACAATACATGCATTTTATCATGTCTTACTTTTTATTTACAACCTTTATTCAGTACAAAGTATTTACATAAAGTTAAAACATTAACATTTTTAATTTATTATTTCCGCTTAATTTATAAATTTTTAGAACATTTTTTTTTAAGAATACTACGGTAGCGCGGTCTCTGTAACTGTGTGCCTCTTGGCAAAGGCCTCCCCCAACTGCTTCCACTCTCTACTTTGGCATGCCACTCTGGTCCACTGTTTGCCAGCCACTTGGACTATTTCGTCTTCCCATCTTCTCGGGGGTCTACCCTTTTTCCTTTTCTCCCCTCTTGGGTACCATGTTGTGACTGATTTTGTCCATTTGTCTGGCCCTCTCAAAACATGTCCAGCCCACTTCCATTTTAATTTTTTAGTTTTATATGTTACGTCAGTTAGCCCTGTCCTTTTTCTCAACTCCTTGTTTTCTATTTTGTCTATCCTTTTCTTTCCGATCATGCTCCTCTCCATAGCCCTCTGCCCAACTTCCAGCATGCTTGTATGAGCTTTTGTAAGTGCCCAAGTTTGGCAGCCATATGTTAGAATAGGTAATATGCATGTATTAAATAATTTTCTTTTGATACCCATATTTATGCTTTTATTTTTTACAATTTCTTTGAAGGACCAGAATCTTTTCCAAGCATTGCCAATTCTTTTGTTTATTTCTTTGGTTGTTGAGTCATGTGGTGAGATAATTTGTCCTAGATATACGTATTCTGAAACATATTCGATTTTATTATTATCTATAGTAATGATGTTGGTTGTGTTTCCATTGGTCATAACTTTTGTTTTTAGGAGGTTCATTGTCAGTCCTACTTCTTTGCTTGCTGAGTTGAGTTCTTCGAGCATATGTTGCATTTGACTAGAAGACGCGGCAAAAATTATAATATCATCAGCAAATCTTAAATGTGTCAGCTTTTCGCCATTAATATTGAGGCCCAGGTGGTTCCAATCTAATTTTCGGAACACTTCCTCGAGTACAGCCGAGAACAATTTTGGTGACAGTGGATCTCCCTGCCTCACTCCTCTTTGTATTTTTATTTGTTCTCCTTCTTTCTCTAGTTTTATTCTTGCATTAGTTCCTGAGTATATGTTTTTGATAAGTCTAATATATTTGTGCTCTACGCCTTGATTTTTCAATGCTTCCCAGATCTTAGTGTGGTCAATGGAGTCGAAAGCCTTACAATAATCAACAAAGCAGAAGTAGTAGACAATGTTGTATTCCTTACATCTTTCTGATACCTGATTGACCACGTGGATGTGGTCTATCGTTGAAAACTTACTTCTAAATCCTGCCTGTTCTCTTGGCTGGTTTTCATCTAGGGTTCTAGTGATTCTTCCTAGTATAATTCTTGAAAACAGTTTATATATACTGGACATCAAACTAATGGGCCTGTAGTTACCGATATCGTCTCTATTACCTTTTTTGTGTAAGAGTGTTATAGTTGATCCTTTTCCATTGGTTTGGTATTTTTTCTGACATCATGATTTTGTTGAAAACTTCGGTTAATGCTGGTACGATAAGGTCTTTCATTTCATTCAATACTTCGTTGCGTATGCCATCTGGGCCGGGAGCTTTGTCCTTTTTCTGGATAGTTATAGCTTTCTCGACTTCACGTTGAATGATGCAGGGTACCTCACTTGTGTCTAGTAGATCGACGTCTTTATGTGGTGACTGTTTGGAGTAGAGGTACCTGTAGTACTCAGTAGCTATATGGATTATGTCCGGTCTTTTTGTTTTTGTACGACCCCTCGTATCTGTTAAGTTAGGTATCCATTCTTCTTTTTCTTGTAATAGTTTTATTGCCTTTTTAGTACCTCCTGTTTTTTCTATAAGGGTTTCTAGGGTTTGCAGTCTGTATTGTTGTCTATCTTTTCTCATATTTGTCCTCAGTAGTTTACTTAGTTCGGCTATTTCTTGTCTTAGTTGTGGTGTTTTAGGTGTGGCTTTTATTTTTAGTGCTCTCTTGTTTAGTATATCTATTGTTTCTTCCGATAGTATATTCTTACCTCTTTTAGATCTGATTTGACTCCTTTGGCAGCTATTTATCATATCTGTTAATTTATCGTAAGTATCTTGTAGGTGTTTATTTGTTTGATCCTCCATCAAATTTTTCAATTCATGTTGTAGTTGGTCTGCGGTTAGTGGCTTTTTGTTTTTGTCTGAATCTCTACTTTGACATTTAAAGTGATTTCTGTTAGATTTGGTTCGGGATGTTTTTAGTTTGGCTCTGACCATTCGATGATTTGTGTTGAAATTTAATCCTGATATGACGCCACAGTTTTCGAATAGTTTGTCTTTGTTAGTAAGTATATAATCGATTTCGTTTTTGTAGTCTCCATTAGGGGAAACCCAGGTCCATCGGTTCTTCTCTTTCTTTTTGAATTTTGTATTTATGTTCACTAATTGGTGCTCTAGAGCTAGGTTTACTAGTTTTTCACCATTTCTTGTTCTTTTTCCCTTGCAGTAAGGACCAAGAATGTGCTCTTCACCTTCTTTTCTCTTTCCTATTTGGGCATTGAAGTCTCCCATTAGGATTAGGTTCTTAGAGTTAAGTGTTTTCAGAAGTTCATTCAACTTAGCATAGAAGTCTTCGATTGTGTCTTTGGATGATTGTTCCGTTGGTGAGTAAATCTGAACTATAGTCCAAATATCATCATTTGGTGGTAGTGTTATTTTGAGGACGGCTATCCGTTCTGAAATTCCACATAATTCTACTATTTTTGTTTTCAGTTCCTTATGGATCATAAACCCAACACCATATTGTCCCTGTGTTTCTCCTTTATGGTACAATACGAAGTCTCCATAGTCTGCAATTTGATCTCCATAGCGCCTGACTTCACTTAAACCAATGATGCTCCACTTAATATTTTTTAATGCCATTTTTAGTTTCAGAAGACTTTCTTCCGTTCTTAGTGTTCGTGTATTTAACGTGGCGATATGAATCTCGTTTTTTCGGGTTTGATTTGTTTTTGGGGGGTTTTGGTCTAATTCCCCACGGGGACCAACCGGATTGGGGAATTTCGAGTTATTTTTAATTGTTTTGGTTTTGCATATTTTTAATTTCCGGCTACCGTACTTTAGTTGTTTTTTGTCTGCTTATCCTCAGCTCCTTGCTTCTGTTTCTCATTTTTTCGATGTCTTACTTATGGTTGCCAAACATGGCCAGTCACGAGCAAAAGTAATCAAAAGTTAAGTGAAGAACTACAAAAATAAGAAAAGCAACTAAGGTCATCGATATTCTTCAAACAATTAGGAAACTAAAATGGAAATGGACTGGTCATATTATGAGGTCTGGGTCCTCTAACCGAAATGGACCAGAGACGTCATGGAATGGTCTCCCAGAAATGGAAAAAGAATGAAAGATCGCCAGATCAAACGATGGGAGGATGATTTACCTAAAGAGTGGAGAAGGATAGCTCGGATCAGAGAAGAGTGGAAGAAACTAGGGAAGGCCTATGTTAAGGGACAACCTGACCAATAAAATAGTGATGTAATTGTGTTATTAAGTTTAGTAGTTAAGCAAAATAAAACTATATATATTAGAAGTAAATTAATGTTGAAATATGTGGTCAGTGAATAAAGGTTTTTATTATTATTATTATTATTATAATTTGGGAGTTTTGGGGGTGTAAAAAACTACTTTAGGTGTTTCATATTGTTTCATATATTTTAACACAAAACATCAATTTTGACAGTTTTCAATAGAAATGCGTAAAGTAGCGCACATAATATGAATTGCAAATCCAATTCATATTATGTTCACCTAAAGTGGCCTTTTTAGACTCCTAAGTCCCTGTATTCTTCTTTTTAAGGAGACTTCACTGTTCATCTACTCGTGGAGGTATAGGAAGGTGTGGAGCGAAATTGTAACACTGATTACCGTGACTGTATATTCGACTAAAGTTACAGTAATTGTTCTCACTTGCGAGCTAAGAGTGTAGTAGTCCTAATACAAAAGATAACACTATTTATATAATAACACTGTTATTACATTTTAGAGATTAAATATTCATGTACAAAGGAGACTGAAACCATTTCATACATTCTTGGGCCAAGAATGTAATAAGATAAAAATATATACCATATAGATAGATTTAGATTAAAATTGTGTAACTTTTGGCAATCTGAAAATTAATTTATAAGCTGTTTAGTGAAAGTGAGGTTATGTTTCAAAGCCAGTGAAAAAAGCTTTATAGGTGGAGAATGCGTGAAAAGTCAAATTAATAGGCTATTTAATATCTATCTTTGTTGTTTCTAAGTAATCATAAATAATGATTCATAATATGATGACTTATTAACAATAAATATTATAAAACAGGAATATAATATTTATAAGAAACAGAAAACAAAACAATTTTAATGTTATATATTATATAGTTTATTCGTCTTCTATAAAGATTAAAATGTCGTGAACATATTATCCAAGTGGAGCAATATGATCTTAATACCTCGTCCAGCTAAGGTACCATAATATTATGACACACCTAACATGAGCATTGAGCACTAATCAGGCTCCCAACAGTTCTTCTGCTTACTATGCAATTACCAAAGAGGCCTACATAAGAATAGCCGCATTTCCTCTACGGCAGCCGTATACTAAAATATTTTTAGTGACTCTGATTCTGTAATAATTAAAGCAAAGTTGAAAATAAAACTATTTAGGAATGCACTCAAAATGCATTAGAAATTATAGCAAACACGATACGAGTTAATCAAAAGTCAAAACATCAACGGCCTATGACAAAATTGACATCATAGATATCAATATCTCAATATCTTGTGCACAAAAAAATAACTGTAATACTGAAATCGATGAAATACATAGACGATATCACTAAACCTCAAATATCATTCTTATTTTTCTCGGCTCCCAGATTGAGAATTGCGCTGATTTTTTATATTCTAGGACAAAAAAAAAATACGAATTTTTTGTCCATTATATCATTCCATTACATTTTGGCTCACGACGTTCAGTTTCCTTTGGGAATTGTGCCGGGCAAGAGACCTAGTCGTTTAGACAGAAACAGCGGTAATCTGCTGTTATTGTTCTCAATGGATCCTCAGTTTTGGAATCGTTATAGTATAAAATTTAATGTCACCGTAAAATTGTAAAATACTGATAGACCTCCGACGCGAATATGCTGCCTATAATTTCAATCATTATTTTACGTTAGATTATAAATATATAGTTTTTAATCTTTCGTCATATTTTTACAATCTCGTTAGTTATTTTACAATCTAACGGTTTTTACAATTTTACGGTGACAAACATAATTTTACTCGCTGAAGCTTCCAACAATAATTTTGATTGCTCCCACACATGATTGCGAATTCGATCGCATTTGCGAGGTCGTATACTAGAGCCCGTATACGAGATCGCAAATATTTGCGATGCGATGCGAATTCGCAATTATGCGTGGAAACCGTAAAAGATAGCTATTTTTACGATACTGTGCCATGAACGTTTCCTATAGGTATAAGTATATTATTAGGATATTTAGACATTCGTTGATAAAACTGTAGTAACTATTGTCGCTAGTGTCATAACTTTGCGATTTCAAAGTTAAAACTTGTTAATTTTCTTTTTCAATTCCAAATAGGGTAAACAAATGATAACAAAAATTAACAACTAGTATATTTTAATAACATAAATAAAAACAACAAGTCCTTAACCTACTACAACCACCTCACTTTATACAATACACTATTACATTGTATTGCACATAACATTAAAACTTATATAAATATCAAATACGAGCTACTTAAAAGTACATATTGTATAGTCGCACTGTATTATGTACTGGCGAAAGCTTTTTGCTCGAATATTTGGTAAAACTAAACTTCAAGGCTAAAAACTAAAATACGAAGTAAAAGTAGTAAGATAATTTCTCAGAAAAAACGAGATTCTAATACAAGTAAGTATTATGAGATAAGTATATTATAGTAATTGACTAGGTTTAATATAATTATGTGTACTTATGTGTGCGCGTACATTTTTATAAAAATATACTTAAGAGTCGGAGATGTTATAGTCACTAGGATATATTGGTTATTATGACGAAATAGTAAATGATTTTAGGCAATTTAGAACCAAATTATAAAATAACGACGACTTCGTGCACGTAAAAGGAAATCCCACAGGAAACGTACATTTTGTCGCGATAAAAAGCCATCTTATCCTGTAAAATGAACCATGACGGTTCATTCTTTATCAGTGCCAAATTTCATTAAAAACTTTGCTATGGTTTCGAAGCCTATTCAATACAAATAAACATACAAACCATCAAATCGCTCCGCGTTATAATATAAGCATAGATGTAAAAATTTATTACAGCAAAAAAAAATTCTTATACATCGTTCAAAGAAGTGTTTTCTAATTTGACGACTTTAGTTTTTACTTGATGACAAATAATAATTTTAATTTTATAAAGTGGCTCTGAATTTACCTAATAAATATAATAAATATATTGTCGAGGTTGTCTGTACATCTTGTGAGGTCAGTATAAGGCGTGCCGAGTATATAAAATATTTTTATATTTTCTATTACATAAACTATTGATACATTATGTTGTTTTATTTAATATCTTTAAGCATTATAAAACTCTAGTTAAGAGATTGTAGGTAGTTTTTATTTTTTAATTATCTTTTAGTGGCAAAATGTTTATTTTTCAGATCTTAAGTGTAATACTCAATATTGCAAGTGTATAAAGTATGTTCTGCATGTGATAATGTGAAAAGCGTGATTATGTTAAAAAAGCTATTTTATTTCTTAACTTTAGGAACTTTTAATACTTTTACTTTTAAATTTTAAAAGCCAGTACTATTGCCGTGTGTACTGTCTTGTCACATTTTTTGAGATTCACGCCAATATTATTAAAATAAAATACAATGGAGAATGTTACTATGTTAATACTTTTGAAAATAATAATTTTCCCATCTTTTTCCTAAAAGATGGCTCCGTGCGAGTTTCTTACGCCGGTTCTTCACGCCGGGCTAGATCCCGAACCGGTGGTAGACATCATGTAGACCGACGTTAAAAACACTTGAAACAGTAAAGCTATAGTGCATACAGATACACTACAGTCTTTGTTTTATTCAAAAATTAAAGTAAAAAATTAAGTAGTTATTATTCAAAGTTCTGAAAATTTTCGATTCCCGCTAACAGTAGCGTGACGTCACACTACACCTCGGCCATACAGCCCGGAGTTCGCGCCTGTAATATGCCCGGCGTCGTAAGTTACCGTCTCGGCCAGTTTAAAGTTCTTTGAATTGTCGTATCGAAATAATTATTTAACGAGTATTTTATATTTTCTATGGAGAAGACGGAAAGCTTTCATTTAAAATTAGTTATCATTCTCCATTATAATGAACAAGTAAATTAAACACAAATTGAAGTCCATGTTAAGATTCTTCCTAAGATTCCATTTAGTAAACAAGTATAATACATTACATAAAGTAAATAAATTCAGTGGATGTCAGGTCAACTGACTAGTATTTGATACAGTCATAAAGTGGTTTTAAAAATATAAATCTTATCGGGCACTGGACTTTCGTTCCCGGTATTAGGATAACGTATTATACACTATACAGCGTGTGGTTTATATTTACAGAGGCTCCGGAGTTTTAGGGTAAACGATTAGGTTTATAGGAATAAGGAAGGTTGCTAGCGGCAGGAGGGGTCAATCGTTAGCGGCAGCTAGGCAACTGGGAAGTTGGGAGGGTTGCTAGAGGGTTAGGGGGCACCTAGGAAATTAGGGGTATTACTAGCGCAGGATCAGCGGGATTAGAAGGGTTTGGGGGGGTCTCTAGCGGCGCGCCGCGGGGGGTCAGGCGCGCGACAGCTGCTGCAGGTAGGCCGCCACCGCGCCGTGCCGCGCCGCCGTCGCCACCTGAAATATTACAAAAACAATTCATTTTTTTTCCCTCATTTACTTTTACTCTGTTTAGATCCAATTTAATCTAAACTCCTGCACTATTCTCCAACAGATGGCGTTGATAGGATTTTTTTATGTTTATTTATGTTGATAGGATAATACGAGGAAACGGTTTGTCCACGGAAAGTACTCTGTGTGCGAGTTTTTGTCACTGCTTGGCGCTCGTTAACTACAATTTGTATGGCATCGCAACAACGCCCCTAGTGGCAAACGATGGTAACTAATTCGATGCCATACAAATTGTAGTTAACTTCTTCATACGTACGAGTATATAGTATAGTATACGAGTAGTGATAAAACTCACACTCAGCACACTTAGAGGACATTGTCGCTACCTGTGCGGGCGTGAGTCCAGCGGCGTTCTTCACGTTGGGTCCCGTGAGCCGCGCGAGTTGCCGCACGCACTCCATCTGACCGAACATCGCCGCGCCGTGCAGAGCCGTCTGCCCGTTCTGTCAAAAGAAAAAATGGTTGTTAGAAAGATTCATCTCTTTTTATTTCAGCGTATTTATTATTTCAAGGGAGGTTCAATTTTGTCAGTGGAAGCCGGGAATTTACAGCTTCTAACTTAACCGTACCGCGACAACAGATGGCGCTACAACGTGTTAGAAACAAGGTAGAGGCGTTTTATATTTTGTAATAAATAAAATAATAATTAATGTCGCCGGCCTGTGGTCGAAATTATATGAATTATAAAATAATTTTTAAATCTGATCTTTATAAGGGGCTTTTGCCTCTTAGATGTTAAAAATACTACGGCTAAGCCAGAAGGATGATTGTGGCAGTCTACCTATATATGTTTGTTCCATCATTCCATCCATCAGTACCTAAATTACTGATCCGATTTCCACGAATGAGGTGTCAATAGATTCGTAACGATGGCCCAGGTGACATATAATTTACGTAGTCGGATTTTTAAACGTTTGATTTTTATTTTTATTTATTTCTTATAAAATAATATTAGCTTTCTGTATATCTTCCTCCACATAGACTTTGCCAAACTGTGCCAAATACCATACTCCTGTGTTCGCGCAGTTATCGTAAAATGACTGAATGTTTGCTTTTAAGATATTAAATTCGAGAAAATTAGTTAATTTATTGCACACTAAATAAGTGACATTTAAATTGGAAGCAGTGTGTTTCGTTGCTCCTGTTTAGTTTTAGATTCGATCTGACCACGGCACACGACATACGTACCGGCAACACGCCGAGACTGGGCTTGTGGGGCAGCAGCTCGGCCACCACCGCGGCGTGGCCCTTGTGCGCCGCCTTGAACAGCGGCGTCGCGCCGTCCTGCAACGGCACAGGCATCAGTTACTCACTACTCCGGGCCTTACTCACATGGAGGGGAACAGAATGGAGGTGTTGTAAAGTAGACTTAAGTTAGTATGAAACTAAGCGTGATATTTTGCGGGGTGAGGGCAGGGTTCGAGGATATATATCAATGGATATATATCATGATATATATCCGATATATATCAAAGGACTTTTTATGATATATATCAATACAAAATTGTTGTTTTTTAATTTTATACTATTAAGTTATTTTTGGCGTTTGTTACTGTATTTCTACTTCCTAAATGTACCTATATGGCGTTGGAGTAGAATTAAAACATATTCCCTACTAATATGTTCTTATCCATAAATAGCAATTCTTCAACACTTCTGTCGGCATTAAGAGCCGTATTCGGAGACGCGCCGCGCGTAGATTAGGTTTTTAGCGCTACTCTCACAACGATCGAGCCTCGCGCCACAGTATAAAGAACAGTAAACCATCTACATACAAACGTGCCGCGTTTCGGTTTAAACCCGCAATTGTGCACGCATGCACACACCTCGTTAAATAATTTTTAAGAACACCAGCCAGCGGGCTTAGCATAGCGATCCGAAGAAATAAATTTAAGGAAGAAATATTCTATCCAAATAGTGAGTTGCAAAATAGTTCTTAATCCATGGCGACAAGGTTGTCAATAGAAATCAACACTTCTAAACAGACATATGTATTTTTAAAATGGCTGTCGGGAAATCTTCTGTGAGAAAAGAAGAGAAAATTCGGGAAGAAAAGAAAGATTGTTTCTCAACGACAATGCATCGACCTTGCTGCCTTACCATAAGACCTATTTTGCTACAAATGGTATTAATGTTTCTTCAATCTTTCATTTTGTCAACTCTTCGGTGTTTCCACGATGCGCATGCTAAGCCTGCTGCTCCTTAGCAGAACCGGTAAACCTTCAGGTACCATCGACGAAGTGTCCCAACACCATAAATTATTTGACCCCACCAATAGTCGTCACCAATACCCCAAAGACTTCGAGAGTCAAATTTCAAAATGGCCCCAAAAATCTCAAATGTGGGACCATTTAACTGGAGACACTTTTTTGTATAGTGTTTTCTCCATACGTCATATTTCAAAAAGGTCCCAAAAATCTCAAAAGTGGGACCATTTAACTGGAGACACTTTTTTGTATATAGTGTTTTCACCATACGTCATATTTCAAAATGGCCCCAAAAATCTCAAAAGTGGTTCGCGGAAATTTTACGAACGACACATGCTTAGTGCACAACGCCGCACAGTGGTCCCGATTGAATAAAATATGGACATTGATGCTACAGGCACAAAAATTTTACTGAAAGTTAAGACTAGGATAACTAATACGACAAAAAAATATTATTATCCTACCATGACTGTTTCTTAGTAAAAAAAATAATAACTTTTTTTTTGTATGGAAGAAATAACATTTCTATTAATTTCTCGAAATTCTTAAAAGTTGTCGAGATGAGGATCACATATGTTAGAAAACAAGTGATTCTGAGTATTTCTTGTGAAGATACTTTCTACTTATCTCTGCGTACTTTTGAGTTATTGCGGTTTGAAAAATCGATTTTTTTAAAGTTAAATGTCCTTACTTTTAAATTACATAGTTACTGAAATGCTTAGAGTATTTGAAAATTTTAAGCTTAATAATAGTTTTTGATATAAGTTTGAAGAAATACAAACTCAACGTAGCGTAGGTACCTTCATTTATGAGTAGTATTTTAGTCCTCTAGAAACAAAACTCACAATATTTGGGTCAACGTTTTCTTGAGAAATCTCTGTTTCCTGAGAAAATAATTCACTGTCAAGGATCAATGCGCTGGCCTCTGGGAGTAATTGTTTTTGTGATTGAACAAATTTTGGTTTAATATGAGTGATGTAGGGATCTGAGCTAATTAGAAAGTTGTGGATTATGTCAAAATTAGTTAAAACTCCACCGATTTTTCTTGTGTGGGCCAGTCTAACGTTCCGGAAGTCTTTAATTCGCGCTTCAGATGCTTCTTCGGAAAGCATGCCTATGGGAATAAATGAGAAACTTTCACAAATATCTGCACCATGAAGCAAGGGTATAAGGACACTTGAAGGCATGTAATACCATGTGTATAAGTTAGTATAAAGTATTGCTGTTTCTCTGCAATATTCTCTAAAAAGGCTAGTATTAATGAGTTGCCCAGATGAAATAGTTTGTAAAATAACTGCAAACCTTTTGATTAAATCAGGGTGAATACCAGTTTCAAGATAGCAAAAAAAAAAAGAGGACCCAAGAAGAATTTCGGGAAAGAATTGGTTTTTTAATCGATAAAGTTAAACAGGGATTTGGCACCACCGACGACTGTAATACAGCACGAAGGTTTATCACAAATTTTGAACTATCTGCTGAAATAACTGGTATTCACCGTGATTTAATCAAAAGGTTTGCAGTTATTTTACAAACAATTTCATCTGGACAACTCATTAATACTAGCCATTTTGGAGAAAAAAGAAGAAGGAGAAAATTGCAGAGAAACAGCAATACTTTGTATTAACTTATACACATGGTATTACATGCCTTCAAGTGTCCATAAACTCTTGCTTCATGGTGCAGATATTTGTGAAAGTTTCTCATTTATTCCCATAGGCATATTTTCCGAAGAAACATCTGAAGCGCGAAATATAGATTTCTGGAACGTTAGACTGGCCCACACAAGAAAAATCGGTGGAGTTCAAACAAATTTTGACATAATCCACAACTTTCTTATTAGCTCAGATCCCTACATCACTCATATTAAACCAAAATTTGTTCAATCACAACAACAATTACTCCCAGAGGCTAGCGCATTGATCCTTGACAATGAATTACTTTCTCAGGAAACATAGATTTCTCAAGAAAACGTTGACCCAAATATTATGTGAGTTTTGTTTCTAGTGGACTAAAATACTACTCATAAATGAAGGTACCCCGCTACGTTGAGTTTGTATTTCTTCAAACTTATCTCA
Source organism: Glaucopsyche alexis (assembly GCA_905404095.1). NCBI lineage: Eukaryota > Metazoa > Arthropoda > Insecta > Lepidoptera > Lycaenidae > Glaucopsyche > Glaucopsyche alexis. Next base: position 918,677 of record FR990053.1, read on the forward strand.
AAAACTATTATTAAGTTTAAAATTTTCAAATACTCTAAGCATTTCAGTAACTATGTAATTCAAAAGTATGGACATTTAACTTTAAAAAAATCGATTTTTCAAACCGCAATAACTCAAAAGTACGCAGAGATAAGTAGAAAGTATCTTCACATGAAATACTCAGAATCACTTGTTTTCTAACATATGTGATCCCCATCTCGACAACTTTTAAGAATTTCGAGAAATTAACAGAAATGTTATTTCTTCCATACAAAAATAAAGTAATTATTTTTTTTTACTAAGAAACAGTCATGGTAGGATAATAATATTTTTTTGTCGTATTAGTTATCCTAGTCTTAACTTTCAGTAAAATTTTCGTGCCTGTAGCATGAATGTCCATATTTTATTAAATCGGGACCACTGTGCGCCGCGCCGCCCGCTTATCAAAGGCCCTTACGAATTTTCCTGTCCTGTTCTGTCCTGTTGACCTGTCGCGCTTAAACTCGCGACAGGTCCTGATTGAAACTCATCCCAGAAGTCCAAAAACAATTTTCGAAAGGTTTCGTGAGAAGGCTATTGGAGGCTAAAATTTAAGGGGGGAGAGGGGGTCTTGAGGTTTGTCAGTCATGTCAGAAAAATTTAAGTTTTTGTTTGTGTTTACTCTATTATTCTTTACAAAGAATGTAATTGACAAAGTACAGAAACGATTTTACTTTATTACTGAGTATATAAGAAGCATTATATAACTTTCGTATTTATAGAATACTAGCTTTTACCCGCGACTTCGTCCGCGTGGAACAGTTACTTTGGGATATCGCTAAAATTTACCTGTGACTTCATTTACGTAGAAGGAGAAGCGCTTCTACCTCACGACTGCCCGCCGCGCGCCCTACATTATTATTGCGCGCATGATTATTTTATTACTGCGATATCTTCTAAAATACTCATTGAAATCAAATGATGTAAACGGCAAATTTCTTCTAAATTAAATGCTTGTAATGAATAACGTATTTATTTGGATAAGGATTAATATCATCTTTATGAAAACACTCTCACAAATAATTCTTAACTTTAGAACAAATTTGGTTAGCATAAAAAGGTTATTGTGAGCCAACCTTAAAAGATAGACATATGTAACAGTCGCAGACTTTTTTTAAGAACTTTGTTTCCCCAATTATGTCATATATAATTTTAGCGAAACTTTAACCTTTTCCGCAGCGTACGCAGCGAAAGCTCTCAAAAGAAAAAAAACCCGATTTTGAAACATTCTTGATTGGTGCTCCGCTCGTATTGAGCTTAGCATGAAGCCTTATAATAAAGCCTTCATCGATAAATGGACTATCCAACACAAAAATGATTTTTCAATTCGAACCAGTAGTTCCTGGGATAAGCGCGTTCAAACAAACAAACTCTTCAGTTTTATAATATTAGTATAGATAACTGTTTATTAAATTATAATTTTTTAGGCTATGTCTTAATTTTAAACAGAAGCGTTATCAGAGCCAGGTGAGGCTATGATGTGTTGAAAAAGCCGGCCCTTTTATATTCAGAAGATTCGAGACTGATAGATTTTATGTAACAATTTCGGATTTTTTTAGGATGATTTTAAGTACGTAAATAAATAAAACATTAAAAACATTTCAGTTTTTGAAGAAAATACCTTTTTAGCGGCGCTGTGCACTTTTCTTGGGATGGTAAAAACTGTTAAAATCGCGCGACAGGTCACGTGTCCTAATCGAAAATGCGTAAGATTCAACTTGCAATTGTTTGCTGTCTTGGTTTACCCGAGCATGAAACTATTCTAGTGCGTATTGACTTTTGACCCCAAGCTTCCCATCACATTGACCTTTGACCATAACATTTGACCTTGACCTTTGACCCCAATGATCCCTATCACATTAACCTTTACACTGACCTTTACCTCCAATCGCCCCCCCCCCCCCCCACCAACGAAACCCCCCTCCATCGTCCCGTCCCCTCCCCTCCAAGCAAAAATCCCCTCGAGCCATAACTATGCCTTCCTAACCCCTCTATTGAGGTATCATTAGAATCGGGAAAACGAGCCCTACATTTTAGCTTCAACAGACTCCAAATTCCTGATATACCCCAAAAATCTGAAGTGTTAAATTTTTAATCTTACTTCTTATCTTACTAATATTATAAATGTGAAAGTTTGTGAGGATGTATGGATGGATGTTTGTTCCTCTTTCACGCAAAAACTACCGAACGGATTTCGATGAAATTTGGTATGGTCGTAGTTTAGGCTCTTGATTAAAACATAGGCTACTTTTTATCCCGGAAAAAACAGTATTCCCGTGGGATTCCTGATATTACGCGGGCGGAGCCGCGGGAAACAGCTAGTGTAATATACATTTTCATGTAATGTTTGTGTAGGATAGCGCAATAAATGAATTTTGTACATACATACATACATATAATCACGCCTTTTTCCCGTAAAGGGGTAGGCAGAGACCACTTTTTGCCACTTGCTACGATCCTTACATACTCGTTTCGCTTCGTTCACTTTCATTCTTACCATCCATTCCTCCTCTTACATTCAACGTAGCAAAGCGGCTCTCCATGGTCCGCTTTTCACCTCCGCGAGAAACGAGACGTGATGGGTGGTGAACCACATCGCCGCCATTTTGGATAATTCAATTATTTTTATGGTTATCCATTGCGTTTCCACGGATTGGAGGGTAGGATAGGGAAAGGGAAGGATAGGTGGTGTGGAAAGGAAGATTGGTAAGTTAGAGTGGGAAATAGGAAATGTAGGATATTACCGCCGAGGAGGGCAAGGGATAGGACAGTAATAGCTAGGGAAGCCGGGGTCGCGTACCCGTATACTATACCACAACTACCGGACAGGTAAGTTGGGATGAGTATCCCATGACATAATATGATACATGATATTTTGATATTTATAATAAATATCGGATATTTTCGAACCCTGGGTGAGGGGGTGCCTGACTCCGCCCACTCGTCTACCGGTCAATAGCAAAACTACGTATTACATTCGTTATCGGCCTGACTTAGTAGTTTTGCTCTTACACTAGATGGCACTCAACGCCAGATTACATCTTAACATCTGGATGAATAACTAAATATTGCTATACGTATAATATACATTATAATATACAGGCTGCTAAGTGACCTTGAACGTTAAGGCGTTTATCGAAAGCAAAATGCTGCTCGTATGTTGATAGCTGACGCCGACGTCGACATTGGTTAGCAGTCGAAAAGGTCGACGTGGCGATTGTCGAATACGAAATACTACTCATCTATTTGTAGACTGATACAATAGGTCTTTCTGATCTAGTCTTTAGAGACGTCGCGCGTCGCTTTGCGAACCTCCAACCTCCTGTCTAACGGGGCTCCGGGAGAGAATGGGAACCTCCCCGGCTTAGCTAGTCCCGGCGCCGAGGAGGACGCAGTTTGCCGGAGGAAGTTCGGTCCCTATAAGAGGGAGACCGGCCGGTCGTGGGGAGTGTCCTGTGCTAAACAGATCTGGGAAACTCCCCTCCATAGCGGTTAGGGGCCATGCACATTACGTCACGCAAAATTTCGACTTTTTGAATCCCCACCCCCCCTATGTCACGCTTTTTAGTATCCCTGTATTTAACATGTACTGTCACATTTAGTATGACCCCCCTCCCCCATGCGCTGTGACGTAATATGTGGATGGACTCTTAAGGGCAATCCGCAGGTGGTTTTAGTAGAGGGTATGTGGGACTCTCAATACGGCATTGAGGGTCCCACATACCCTCGGGCCACCCGGCCCGGGGGAGGTATAAAGCCATAAGTATATCTGCTGTACCTGTCGCACGGCGTCGACGGCAGCCCCGGCGGCGAGCAGCGCGCGTGCGGCGGCGGCGTGCCCGCACTGCGCGGCGATCCACAGCGGCGTGGCGCGGTCGGCGCGCGCGCGGTCCGGACGCGCGCCCGCGCGGAGCAGCGCAGTGCAGACAGACGCATGCCCGTTTTGCGCCGCTATGAAGAGGGGCGTGGCGCGGTCCTGAAATCATAGATAATAATGTTATTCATTTTACTTAAACTTACGCCTGGTATAATATGTCACCGTAAAATTGTAAAAACCGTTAGATTGTAATACAACTAGTGAAATTGTGAAATGTTGATAGACTTCGGACACGGATATGCTGCCTATAATTTAACACATTATTTTTCGTTAGATTATAAATATTTCGACATATTTTTACAATCTCGTTAGTTATTTTACGATCTAACGGTTTTTACAATTTTACAGTGACATAATATATTCACATGAACTACTTGGAAAAGAAAAGGCAGTGTATAGGAGTGTAAAAGTAAAAAGCTGAGATGTGAACATTGGAAAAACAACATACCTTCATGCAGGAGTTGACATCGGCTCCCCTCTCGATCAGCTCGTCCACGACCGGCAGGTGGCCGCACTGACACGCCACGAACAGCGGGGTGCCGCCGTCCTGGACATAGCACTAGGTTAGCGCTGGGACTATATTGTCCGGAATCCGTAAGGTTGGGAAAATTCAGAGCACTGAAAATAGAACTGTGCGATAATACAATAGAGCTGAAAATCGAAGTGTCGAGTGTCGAGCTGTCACATATGACATTGACAATTGACTCGACACTTGTGTGTTCGATTTTCAGCTCTATTGTATTACCCCAGAGTTCTATTTTCAGTGCACTGAATTTTCCCAACCTCACGGATTCCGGACAATATAGTCCCAGCCTTTAAAGCAACTACCCTCAAAGTCTGCTTTTATTTAGAATCAAATGATCACTTCTTTGAATAAAAATGAATATTATGTAGAATTTATATATGTAATAAAATATTGTGCTAATGACACTAAAATATCGACTGTATAGGTATTAGGTACTTAATTTTTAATTAATAGGTACTTTTTAAATAAAGGACTTCCATTCTGTGAATTCATAGCCTCATAGAAAGGGATGGGAAAGGGACGCTTGCGTTCTGTTTCGCCGAATGAGTTGCCATGTGATGGCCCATGTCGTTACTCCGTGTCGTGACACACCAGACGCGCGACCCGTCAGTACGTACCAAGCTGGGCGCGTCGATGGCGGCGCCGGCGCCGAGCAGCAGGCGCGCGATGTCCAGGAACCCGCCCTGCGCCGCGAAGAACAGCGCGCTCGTTCCTGTCTGTCCACACGCGCGTCAGTATCATCATTAACCTAAATATTTCCTGCTTTCGGAGCTCTTGCCAGACAGCAGCGCTATAGACACGCTTTTGTCATACAAATCTTGAGATTCGGTTGCTCTCAAAGGCGATTTTTCGAAAATTCTTTCTTAGCGGATGGCTACGTCATGTGATCATGTGACCACCAACCCCATAATGACAGGTACCACTATATGCGTGCAATCCATTGGTCTATATTAAAGAACGTCTTAGACATATACACACCTGCGATATTCTTTCATACTGCTTATGATCTCAAAAGTTTTCTAGACATTTTAGTTTCTCAACTGATAGCAAATCAATATATTTTTTTATGAAATGTACCAGGAAACGAGCAGACGGATCGCCTGATGGTAAGCGATTGCCGCCGCTCATGGAGACTAGCAACACCAGATGAGCTACAACTTCTCTGGTGTTGCGACTTGCGTTCCCAGTCCTTGAAATCCCCAACCCCCCTTGGGTCTCCCCCATTGCACATACCGTCCTGCAGCATGCGGGATCAGCGCCCTGCGCCAACAGTTCCTGCACGCACTCCGTGTGACCCATGGCCGCCGACAGGATCAGGGGCGTCGTGCCGTCCTGAAACACAACGGTAAGGTTCCTGAGTCATAATCTCATCGAAGGCGTCTGGAGACGAGAGAGGATTCGTGCGTTTGATCCGTAAGTTGTGAATACGAAAAGGGTTACCATGAAAAAATAACTAGGTATAGAATTTAATGACGAAGATGTTTCTGGCCATAACGGTGATGTCAAGATCTGTATTAACTGTTTAATAGCATGGGCAATAGGCAATGCAAAACCGAAAAATCTTATTACGGACCAAACGGTACCTACCTCACCTCTCATCTAAAAAATCTGCCATCACAACAGACTGTTCGAGGAACTTCTCTGTTTCGACATTATTTAATAATGTTTGATTTCGTGTAATGCTTATTAAACAAGAATGCAATGCAGATCGTCCCACTTCACGTACAGAACCGTGTGCATTGTGCTGTGTGCATTAATTGTCCACGCTCCGATTGCGGCGCACGGGACTCGGGACCGATAGACCGTGGATGTTGGACTTGTGGACCGATTCATTACTGAGATGGAACCTGATGATTCATTTAGACTACAGTAGGGTAGGCTAATAATTGGACCGACTAACTATTTCAGATTAGATCCAAGTTCCCCTTTGCCATTTTTAGGGTTCCGTAATACTTAAGGAATTAGTTTCCTTATAGTTTCGCTCTGTCCGTCTGTCTGTCTGTCTGTCCGCGCCTCTAGCTCCTGTAATTATGAATATAAATTGATTAAATTTGGTGCAGTTATAGATTGTGTATAGATCACGGTTTCGGGATCATAAAAAATAATAATTTTATATTTTAGGGGTGGCTCTCAATACATGTGAACATGCATCACTCTACCCCATCGTGTGGGATATCGTAGAATAGGTCTTCGAGTAATCGACCTCCAAAGTAGTTTGTAAGTTGGTCCCCCCCTAGCATTTTTAAACTATAGGAGATAGAAACTTGCAAATTTCCATGCTGATAGATCATGCTAACCTCTTTAGGAAAATTATTGTGAACCAAATCGGACAGTAACTTTTGGAGTAATTAAAAAAAAAAGCATATTACGCATTTATAGTTACGAAACCCTCCTTAGACATGTCCTGACATGGGCTTGGTTAGGTTTTTCTATTTTACCTGAATACGGCGAACCCAAACGGTAATGAATTTGGCAGTCTATGTATGTATGTACGTTCCACCGTCGCGTCGCGCCTAAGCTACTGATCCGATTTTTAATAATGAGGTGTCAATAGATTCGTAATAGCTCGAGTAGCTGAGGCTATATTATAATTTGCGTAGTCGGGTTTAACTTTTTGATTGTCTCTATTTTAATTTAAACTCTGCAGTTTATAAATTCTAAACAGTCAGAATTTAGTAAATAAACAGTGAAATATAAAATATGTCGTAAACGCAAGGAGCGCTTCTTGAGTATTTCGTTTATAGAAACAATATAGTACCTATCTACTAGTCTTAGTAACTAGATGAAACGTATTGACTTTTACGAACATACCATATACCTATAGGAGCCAATTAAGAAAGTGCTTGCATGCGGAAGCCATAACTTATGGCATATGATTTATTACCGCTGGCAGGCGACGGGGTTCGAATATTAAAGGTAAATATGTCAGGGCCGAGGAATCTTAATTGTTTCCCGAATAGTTTGTACTGTGTGTTAACACTATCGATGCCCGATATTGTGGTTCACACAAGCTGACACAGTTGTATCGACCACGTGAGTCGTGGATTGTGACTTGGAAGGGTCAGAGGCAAAAAGAAGCCAAAAAGTTTTGATGCCGACACTTAAATGCAACTTTACTTTTGTGTCCTTTCTCAGTTATTTGGGATACGCGTCCCGCGCGCGCTGAGTGCTGACTCGTAGTACGGAGGCACCGCGGCACAGTGTTCTATTTGACTCAAAAAATTTCCCTATGCTGTTTATTGCATAAATCGATGAAGATATGCATTTTAAATGCAAGAGTAAAACACCCGCGTGTCTATTTCAAATACTTTTTTTTATAAAAAATAATTTATGTTTCGTGACCTCGACGTAAAAAAGAGACTTAATAAATTCTGTAAGCGTGTCTGATCAATATATATTTTTTTGATTAATATGGTTTAATGAAGGACCTTTTGGCGCATATTTTCCATGTTTTATTTTTTGAAGATCACTTCTGGTTACCGAGTTATTAATTTTTATTCAGTTTTTTGTTTTTATTTTTTTTCTCCCAAAAAACTCAAAAGTGCGACTTGTGACTGACACTGAAAGATTGACCTTTAATGCGTCTATCATTGATAAAAAAATCAATTAGCACTATGGAAGCGTTTACGAGTAATCGAATTTCAAAATATTGTGTTAGGGGTGTCATTCAACTTGACCTTTCATTTTTGCTCAAATTAATGAAATTTTTTCTTTAACTACAAAATTGTATATGATTTACAATTATGACTACGGTAATAAATCTTTAGACATATTTTTTACAATCTCTTGAGTTATTTTACAATTTTACGGTGACATAATATACAAACCTTTGAAAATATTGACTTTTGATATACTATTTCTTCTGAGAAATTACTCATATTTAAGAGTACTATACGTTTATACAATAAAAAAAAAAGTCCGATCGCCTACTTTTTGACCTTAGTGATAACCCTAAAATGTACCATTTGACCTTTATTCTAACTTCCAAACGCTTCCATAGTGCAACTTGATTTTTTTATCAGTGATAGACGCATTAAAGGTCAATCTTTCAGTGTCAGTCACAAGTCGCACTTTTGAGTTATTTGGGAGAAAAAAATAAAAACAAAAAACTGAATAAAAATTAATAACTCGGTAACCAGAAGTGATCTTCAAAAAATAAAACATGGAAAATATGCGCCTAAAGGTCCTTCATTAAACCATATTAATCAAAAAAATATATATTGATCAGACACGCTTACAGAATTTATTAAGTCTTTTTTTTACGTCGAGGTCACGAAACATAAATTATTTTTTATAAAAAAAAAGTATTTGAAATAGACACGTGGGTGTTTTACTCTTGCATTTAAAATGCATTTCTTCAACGATTTATGCAATAAACAGCATAGGGAAATTTTTTGAGTCAAATAGAACACTGTGCGCGGCGAATCCCCCGCTTTTAGCACTATTTTCACCTCTAAATTAAATTTATAAATATTGGTGATAGAGTTCCGGGAGTTGGGTTAGTACTTTCTTTTAGGAAATTTCCTCCTCTTCAAGGATTTTTTTTTTTCAAAATTCGGATATATCTTCAATAGTTTCCGAGATATTTTCAAAAAACCATACCCCCTTTTTGTTTTTTACTAAATTGTTTATAACTGTTGCAATTTTTTCGGGCCCCTCTTAAAATTTTTCCAAATGTTTCTAGAGGTCATTCCGAAACGAATGAGCCCTGGATCTTCATTTTCGGTGCCCTTGACCAGAAATTCACTAAAATAGATATTGTGAATCAGACTAATAGTATAATGCAGAAACCACGTAGAGCTGCTGGTCATAAATCATAGTTGGCACGATTATGCCACAAAGTGACACTATGGCGAATTTGAATCAGACTAATAAAAGTAAATAAATAAAAATATATGAGGTATAAATTCAAAGTCTGTTTTATGAACATAATGTCTAAAATGACGATGAATAACTATAAAGAGGTATTAACTTAAACCTCCACGCTTCTATCTCAGATTACTAAATAGTAGACCGCACGTAACTTCTACGTTAAAAGCGAACACGGGAATAAAAAAAAACTGCTCGCACTATTGTGCCGAACAATAAAAGCTGATAAAAGAGAACTTCAGTCGACAATCGGAGCTACGATATATTATATTTAATGTTTCGCCAGAGTACAAAACACCAGCATAACCGATTTGGTTATCACATAGGAAAACTGTAAGAATTGACTTGGCGAGTAAGCTAAGTAATCTGGCGAACGCATGACGAGAGCGTTACGAAAAGTGTGATCGGACGAAGCGAACGGAAGTTGTGAGGGGGATATAAGTAGTGAAGGTGGAAAGAGAGAGATTTACGTTTCGTACATTACTATAGGAGCAAGAGAGAGCAGAAAGAAAATGTGCGCGCGTACATTTTCTTTCTTTTTTTCTCTCATAGCATATCAGTCAGTAGTTCGTTTGCGAGTTTTACTTCAGAGTTCAGTCGTGTGGTCTAAAGCACACTCGTTTTTTGTCGGTAGTTTATTCAATAGCGCTTATAATATCGAATAGATAAGCTACCGACAAAAAACAACAGAACCCGGACATAAAGCTGTTAAGTAGTCCCACTTTTGATCAATTATGGTCAAATATTGTAGGTTGTGAGTTGTGACAAAAGGGACTGGACAGGAAAGTTGAAACTAAAAGGTTTATAGTTGTAGCTAGTTGCGGTCGGACGAGAGTCTCGTTAACCTACAAAATTAAATTGGTCAAACATTACTTCATCCGAAATGTTCATCTACCCACTGGCCACTATCACTTAACTGATTATAAATAAAACCTGCCTCAGTTTTGCAACTGACTACTACTTATTTACTTTTACTTCGTTTATAGTACTCTTATTAGTACCTAAAGGTTAACCAGTTTGTGCATTAAATAAAAAAAAAACTTTGATAAATTGAGTTACCTAATACTTAGTACTTACCCAGAACTTATTTCATGAATTATGGCCAATAATAATAGAAACCTAACATCTGGTTAACGTTTTAGTGTATCTCCCAACTCACCCTGTCCCTGGAGTCTATGTGGACCTTCCCCGTGTCCAGCAGCTGCCGCAGCCTTTACCCTTCACAGTTCTCACACTCTTTCTCCCAACTCACCCTGTCCCTGGAGTCTATGTGGACCTTCCCCGTGTCCAGCAGCTGCCGCAGCCGGTCGCAGTCGCCACGCAGCGCCGCCAGGTGGAACTGCACGTCCGTGCGGGACTCCTTCTGCAATACAGACCAATGTTTTACAACTTTGACGGCCTCTGTGGGTCAGTGGTTAGCGCGAGGTCGCGGGTTCGAATCCCGCTAAGGGAACAAAAAGTTTCCAATGTTCCTGGGTCATTGATGAGTATTTAAATAAGTTAATAATATAATAAAAATCTTAAATATATGTATAGTATAAAAGTATTAAATATACCTACTTCCCGTTGTTGTCTGGTCCCCGTAACACAAGTTCTTTGGATACTTACCACGGGGCCAGATTGACGTGGTGTCAAGCGTCCATAGATATTATTAATATTGTTAATAAAGCTAAATTGTAACTATTTTATCAAAAATATCAAACCACCAAACAGCCAAACCAGATTAGCCGTGTTCAACCTTCACATTTTCAACCCCTTGTTTTCCGTAACAGAGTTGACTAGAGTTGAAAAACTAAGGGTTGTAAATCTACCAAATTATATTAAGCACGCAGAGAGAGATTTTGACGATCTGCTTAGGATTAAGAAGGTATGATCCAAAATTCTTATGTATTCCTAAATACATAATACCTCGAAATCTCGAATTGAATACCAATGAAAACATTTATTTGGAGAATTACTAAACTAGATGTTACATTACATGTTTATAGATTTCTGTGTGCATTGATCATGGTTGAGTTTTGTTGAAGCACTACGGTGATACGGTCTACGAAATTACAAAATGCAGTCGGAAGGATTACAGAATAAGTAGCAACGGAGTTTCTGTTACGAAACTGTAGGAGTTGCGCTCATGAACATAAACTAAACAGGAGTGAACTGTAAAGTGCCTACAGTTAAGATACAATAATATATGTAATGAATTTATAATCAAATATACACTAATAACATTATATTGGATCATTGTTTATGGATATAAAAATTGTAAGATTTGAACCACTGCACCGTGCCCGTGCTACGAGAGTAACGCGAGTTGTCTTGCGAGCGCGAGCGGTTAAAATAACTGTTCAAGAAACACGCGATGCGGTTTACACATTATAAGTATACTTTTTATGTTACTTTAATTAGTTTACATTACGAACTACTTTATTAAACTTAGGGGAGCAGTCTCTACGGAAATAAGCGAGGTTGGTAAGATTAAGGTCAACATTTTATTAAACCTTGAACCTTTACACTTGGAGAAAATGTATTTAAATGTGTCGTACGTCAGTACAATATAATCCGTTTCCTTCGTGTATGTAACATGTAGGCAATATTCTTCTAAGAATACAAGTTTAGCAAACGGATTGTCCTACAAACTTATTGTATTTTGGCATCTAGAAGTAGTCCATACGTGATGGTACTGAGATTACGGACGAACACACTGACACGCATTTCGTGAGAAGAAGCGCAGACAAAATATAAGTATGTACACAGTTATGTACATATCAATTAGTTTGTTCCGTCCCGCACTCCCCGTGCACTCAATTGCGAGGAAGGCCGCAAAATTAATACATAATATTATATCTAACAACTTCCCGCGGTAATCTCAAAATATTATAAACAAAATTAAAATTAAGTAACCCCCAACATTATAAAGCGAGCTGTAGCCTAAGCAGGTAGTAAGAGTAACTACATATAAGTCTGCTGTCTCCAAGAAAAAAATGTATGACTTAGTAAAAAAAATATAGAACTCCGGATCTAGACAGAAAATAACCTTAATTGCTGACTGCAGAGTGCTGACACTACGTCGGTTCTACACTCTACACTTAGCTCCAAATCCCAACTTTACCAACCAACCGACGCGACGGCGAATAGAAGTTTAATGCTAAGCTAAGAATTTAGATATAGATGGATGGCTTGTAGCAAATTTAGAGCAAGTATTTGAGGCAAACCTTGTCCTGTGAATATGACCTATAACCCTCCTATTATACGAGTACGATAAAAACACTTTTTGGGAAACTACCACGAAGTAAATAAGTACTACACCTACTAATGAAACGATCACCCACATTGCGAGTTGCGACAACTTTTACGATCTAAAACGAAAACCGATTGAGTTCCTACACAGCAGACAGAAACGAACACGAACAAGTGTTTTTTACTTCAGGGAAATAATTAAAAATCGATTTTGAAAGAAATATCACAGGTTGAAACATAAAATGTGTGTGACATTTGCAAGCATGCAAGTTAAGTTGTCGAATATTGAATTTAATGCCCTCACTTCCAAGTTCCAACGTTGATAGAATTAAAAATACTCAAGACAGACCACAATGGAAACCGTCAGAGGAGGCCTAAGAACAGGCACACTGTATTATTTACAGATATATTTTTGGTAATATTGTAAATTAGTATAAAATACTGTAAATGTGTATGACTTATCTAATCACAGAATAAAGGGCTTCATTATATTATGATTAGTATATCTACCTAGCACCTACATTACTTACGCTCCAGGTAGTGCAGTGCAACTTATTCTATACAATATACATAAAATATTATCGCACCGTATCGACTATCGACTCTCTCGGTACAGTAGTAACTTTTATTGCTAGTGCTAACTGCTGAATAACGATCTAAAATTAAAATCGAAACATGTAATAACATCGTGTGATCTGATAGCTGTGACGAGTTCGCTTTCTAAAATATCCCATCAGATTTCTACGATGACTTTTTGGTTTTCAAATCCCATGAGTACGTAGTTCTTTAGCCAAGTGGCTTCTATAAACCTTACATTTTTACACGGGAAGTAGATTATACTATAACTTGTGTAAAGATGTAAAAAAGGTCAAAAATGTGTGAGACGAGCAGAACGTGTTGTATGACCACCATATGAATAAAGAGAAATGGTTTATTTCTAAGGGCGAAAGGACTTGACAGATTTACATAGATGATAGGACAGCTCATCATTTTGTCCCTTACAATCTGTTAGTATTTCTATTATTGGGTAGACAAAACGCATTTCTACTGAGATCATGCTAAGCGTGGTGATGGACACAACATTGAAAGCTCACGATCGAAACCCATAAACAAATTATAGAAACGTCTACCAAGTACCAGTTGCGATGTTGTTTGATGGAACAAAAATATATCAAAGCGTTCTAGAAGCAAAGATTTACGGACATCAGAGGCGATAAACCCCGCTGAGGAAGTGCATCGACGACGGACGAAACACGAGTAAAAAGCGAACTATAAACATCGGTATTTTTATCGCGTCAGATAGTGAGATGTGATAGTGATCGTTTAATAAAAGTTTAATCCGATAGCCCCGGCTAATAACGGCAGAGATCCCGTCAGGATCAACAAGCACACTTGACACTACCATGTTGTTCACAGGCCTCAACCTAGGAGCTCACTCCTAGGTTCACTTAGATTAGGATACTTGCAATCTTAAAGACCTAAGTTCACCTACATTACGACGCTTGCAATCTTAGGACTTCTGCAAGAAATATTTCTAATCTCGAGAAAGATTTCTTATTGCTATTTGATTGTAGTTGCAATGTACTAGGGATTATTCTTGAATCTATATTCTTTATCGGACAAGTATGAGGTATACGGCAAGACTCTTGAAGTCTTAAAAACTCATGACGAGATTGAAGGGAGATTTTCTAGGGTGGTAATCTCAAAAGGGTTGACAATTTGGAATGTCTACGTAACGAAGTTATGCAAATAAAATATTTTTTCACAATTTTTTAATACGTGTCGGATTAGTGTAGCTATTTGGGAGTTTCGTCCCTGCTTATATAAAATTACACCGAAATGTGGGGAGTTATTATAATAAAAATTTTAGGAAAAGTTTGTTCGTTTGTTTGCATTGATTAGGCTCTAAAACTACTGGAACAAGTTTTGGTGAAATAAGGCACAGATGTAGAGTAGACCACGGGGGAAGACATAGGCTACTTTTTATCGCGGAAAAATGTACGATTTCTGCAAAATTAACTTATGCGCGCACGAAGTCGCGGGTAGCATCTAGTCTCTAAATAAAATACTATAAAGTTATAGAAACAACTATGTGGTAACCGGTAAGCGATAACTACATGGTCGCGTTTTCGACGGTAACCTCAATTTCCCGGCTCACCGCGCTAACAGAATTAGTATGTGAAACACGACGTCTCCATTAGCTGCAGCTGGTGGCTGGTGTTTCTCCGCCGCCTCATAACACGACACAATTAACGACCCGTGACTAAACTAGACAATGACTTCGTTTTAGACGCTTAGAAACATTGGCACGAACCCAGTTTTGGTAAGAATTTTAATAACAATTGACGTTTGGGATGTTATGGTGATTTACACGCCAGACAAGCAGCGTGGCAAGTAAGCCAAACATTTTTTTATCCGGTTATCCAGTGATCCCGAAGTCCACCCACCCCCGTTAATCCCTGCTTGCTAAGCTGCATGTCTAGCGTGTGTACACTGTACCTTTATTTGACAATTTGGGATGATCAAATTTGGATAATAATTTAGAAATAGAGAGTTGTTTACATCCGGCCTTCAATGTCAGTTTTTGTGGCCTCAAAACTAGAACCAGAGTAACGGACGGTCAACGACGTGCTTCGCTAGGGCTGTAACACTGTCGTAACTCGTAATACATAAATGAACACAAGCAAACTGTTATATACAAAAGAACAGATCACCCATATAAATGCAATATACCTGCAGAAAGTACAGAGCAAGCTGGCAAGCAAAGAAAGAAAAGAGAAAAGCAAAAAAGCAGAAAGTGCAAGGACCGCAAGCTAGCAAAAAAATTCTAAAAGTTGAAGACATATCCAATTTAACCTAAGCGTAAACAAAGAGAAAAGTTGATCACAAAACTACCAATTTAAAAAGGGTAGTAAATTGGTTTGTCACTTATTAACCGTGCAATAAAGAAATACAATATTGCACATTAATTAGGTCGAATTATATATTTTTATTTACGTTTAGATTAAATTGAATGTTAACAGTTCAATCTAAACGTTAGCAAAAAAGTTAAATATGGCATTGTATTTCTATAATGCACGTTATATAAGTGACATTTAAAATGGTTATTATATTGTTCTCTTTAATTTCGTTTAGATAATAGATTATATTGTAAGTTGGAACTGAACGGAGTAACAAGTACCGAGTACCAAGTTACCAACCCTAGCAGTTACGCCCGCGGCGAGGCGCGGTGTGGCGCTTTGTTCTGTTATTGTTTCCTCTGCAGTTACGTAACCGGTTCTATATAATGGACGAAGAAAATATGTAATTACTCCAGTTCCTAGGGCCATTATGTACTAGAAACTATTTTTGCGAAAATCATCACTGACAGACTTTTCCTTTTCGACTTTCTAGTTTCAAAGACATTCTAGTCCTTAACAATTATTTAGCAGCTGCCTATACCAATTAGTCACATCTTAGAAGCTTTGAAGTTTGCCGATAATACAGTACCTACTACCCACAAAGGTGAATATCCAATCAGTATTCATTATTCACCGACCTGGATGACATGACACAGACCTCCCGCATCACTGAGTTAGGATCACTAAAGGTCAGTAAAGACTCAGTATTCAGTACTCACAGTAGGTACCTAATTAGAATCCGCTATCAAATCTAGTATCAAAATTAGTTTGTTCACTAATGAACAAACTAGCTATAAAATCAAGTTAGTTTCTAAAAACTAACTCTGGTTTGATAGCTTACACTCTGACAACTCTAAAGGTCTGTTTCAAATCAATAAGTGTCGGATAGTTTATTCGGAAGTTTTGTCGCTGCTTACTTTATAATGAGCGACAAAGACAAAACAACAATATAGGCTATCTGACGCTTATCGGTACATTGTGAAACACGCCCTAAGTCTATTTATTTTGGACAAATCAACTTTGACACTGGCAACTTTAGATGCTTTGCAAATAGAAGAGGAGTCATAAAAGTAATGATTGATGAAACAGTACCTTACTAGTTACTATAATACTAAAGCGTGACTTGCGAGTTATCAGGTTGTCAAAAGCTGATGAAACTATAATAAAATATTTAATTAAAATTCCACAAACTCACAACCAGTAACTAATTAGCAACCATAGTTTTCTCAGGTATTTTATCGTAGCCAAAAGTAAACAGTGATGAAAGGGGATTACGGCATAAAGTACACCGAATAGTGATGTGTCAGATGCGCGTTGCGACCCAGAAGGAGTCATCAATATACAAACTTTCACCGGGTCGTGCAATTATGCTCCTCACTCGCCAGTCCCCATAAGCAAAAGTAAACATCGCCATAATTATTTTTTGATTGCATGATTCTAATGATGGAATGTTTTGGAAAGCAAAGGTGACTTGGAGTTATTATAATGATGGATTGTCAGAGATTCCTCTTATTTTCTATTATATCAGTGAAATACATTTAATTGTCTTAAATCTAAAATATATTTGGAAAACGCATTTACAACTTCAGATGTTATAGGATCTAATCGTTGTAAAATATATCCCACAGATTTATAAATACAAGGTCTATCTAAATTGCGACCATATCATTAATTATATTAATCTTTATACAGACGGTTTAAGATTAAAAAAACTCAGGTTTTAACTAAGCTAAGCCGGATTGGTACCAGGCATCAGCAATTGTTCGTGTTAATGAGACGGTGTTTATTGCGGGTTGATTAGAATCAGCCATTACAACACGGAAGTGCTATTGGCTAACGGTAAAAAGAGCGCGTCCAACAGTCCGCCATGATAATTGCATAAGCCATTGTCTGACCTCTGATATAATTAGCGCTACGTGCTCACTATGGGGCAGTGAAAGTTGCCTGGAAACAATGCACGGGATAATTATAATTGTATTAAATATATTTGCTTTCTGATTTTACATATCTTTAAGCAGGTGCATTCTTGATTATTAATTTGGATTATGTAGTATTCTAATAAGTAATAATTATAACCCCCGACGCAAAAAAATATGAAAAGTAAATAAAATCAACTCTTTGAAACGTCGGAGGACCGCTATGAAGAAGATAGAAAAAGATAACATAACACTAGCGTATAAAGATTTTTGTTTATTTACTTTTTAGTTTTTTTGGATCCCAGGCTTCTTTAATTTTTAAAAATAGATTTTCAATAAAAGCTTCTACAAACTAATGCAACCAACTTATTATATAAATTATGAACCATATTTTTATAAACCAATATACCGATGCGAAAGACCGAAAACATAACGCGTCTATTAAGTATTACGTATACAGTAATTATTATCTTCATAAGGAAAACACGAATTACAACATTAAATAATTAAATATTGATAATAATCCGTAATTGGTGCATTAATTAAAGCTATTATATTAACTACTATTATTAAATATTATTGCAAAATAGAAGTAAAGGACCACTTCCTATAAAACCGTTACTTCTTACTAGAGATGTGATAAACGGCTTAAAATTAAAAGTTAACTTATCCGTTATTAAATATTCAATAGCAGCTATTTTTAACTGCTTAGTTGCTTAGTTGCTTATTTGATTATCTACTTATTGCCACTTATAAGTTATAATATTTTTTGCGCTTATGTTACGTTTTTCGATCGCTTAAACTGATTTAAATTAACTTTCCTTCGTACTTTGCAGGCTTAGGACTGTCTGAAATCTGAATAATTATTAATATAATAATATGAACTCATAAAAATGTTTTTACATGTTGATAATATGCATTAATCTTAAATGTTGCTTATCATTAGTAATAGTTGATTTATAGGATAACAAACATCGCCACTTTTTCCACCTCATTTCTTTCAAAGTAGTTCCATAAATTACTGTTCCAATTCACGTCGTTTATTCGTCATCTTACGACAAAAACTAAATAAACTTAATACTAAAACACTACACGAAAAGTTTATATTACGTCCATATGGACCATTATTATATTTATTATTTACATTAAAACTTCACGGTAAGCCACCAAAGCACCACTATTACGATTAAAATACGAATTATTGCGTAACGTAATATAACGTGTTTTCGTCAACCCGCAAAGCGCAACTAACAAAAAGTGAATAAACACGAAAAAGCTTAATAGTTATAAGTACAAAAAATAACCCGTTTAAATAAGTGATGAGCTACATTAAAGAATTTTCACTCTTATTGCGCTGTCATAAGAACTATTTTTCTTTGCTCATACCACACTTATGGCTTTATGACTATAAACGATATGAACGATAATTATAAGTGATAAACGCTTAAATTTTTAAACGACTTTACAACTTATTTATAAAAGCACGCTATTTTAAACGCTTTACGTTATAACGGCCATCTCTACTTCTTACTGGTCACTGGTCAGTTAACATAATAGATTTTAATGTTTATAAAGAAGAAAGCAATAATAACTGTTTAGCCTGGTTTTTGACGTAAATTATTATGCTTGATTCTCACACATTCTACATTTATCAAAATATATATACTTCCTCTAACTCTGTTTTGACATGAAATAACATCCAACCACTTCCTGGCGACGTGCCAGAAATGGATCAAACGTAAATTTGAATTAAAGGAGCAAACGGTTCTCATTTTTTTAATGCATTTAACCGTTAGAAAAAAAATTTAAACATGTAAAGAACATGAGATATTTTATTATATTGTTTTCAATATTTATTAGAGATACCTATTGGCTATTATGTAGAAGGATGATGTAGGAATCGACTGTGTCTAATACTATTGTGAACACAATATGTCGTACAGGTTTCGCTTAGTTTATGTCCGCCCTGACCCTATTAGAACTTGCCAGAACCACATACGAATGTAGAACAACATCATGATATTATCAAAATAAAACTTGTGTCATGTTTTATGTTTCTGCGAACTATTCGTTGGAAATTATAGTTACACTTCTAATAAAGGCGAGGACATTCATTTAGAATTTATGATTACTATGTATAAAAATTAATAAAGTGGATGAATGTCTTCATAAACGTAATTAAATAATAATTATTTGAAATGTATTGTGTATTGCATGAGTAACTGAGATCAATAGATGCAGAGTTGTAATTTAAAATACAATATGAATTTAATGAGAGACTAATAACTAACAGAGAACAGAGATCAATAGTGCGTGGTAAACTGCATTGTGGTGAGTCAATAGGAAATGCGTAGGAGACCTATTACTTCAAATTGCATTTGTTTCGCATACGTAAACTTTTCGTCAAACACAAAAGATTCCCATTTGCTGAAATTACCAGCCAAAGTAAACCGTTTCAAGCTCTTAAAATATTTCAAGTATTAAACACCAGAAAAACAGACAAGAAAAAACTTCACATACTGTTTCTAGTTTTTTTTCTTATCTGATGATCAGCGAGCGTAGAAAATCAATTATAACAATGGAATTTCATAAAAAGCCCTAGCAACAGTATTTCCCAACGGCGGAGGTCAATGTCCTTCCTTATGTCAACATAAGGGCAATTAACCAACTAACTGTTTGAAAACTCCAATGTGCAACTGAAGTAATCTACCCCAGACCTCCAAATTTTTTAACAGTAAACACGCAATTTGTCAGTAGTGACCACAACCTAGTGACCCACAGAAAATAATTTTGGACGCATACTTCATAACGTATAAACGTACATAAACAAGTTAACAATATTGCATAATATAGTAATACTAGCGACCCGCCCCGGCTTCGCACGGCTACAATACTGATACTAATACTGAGGGTACCTTACTCATAAATCTAAACTCCCTCATACCTTACTCATGGATCTATCTTCCCGCACGCGCACCCGCCTTGGTGACGCCCACTTCGCAACGTGCCGTGCAGCAGAAATCGTAATATTTTAATTTCGCCATAACTTCAAAACCAAACGTCCAATTTGAATCATTCAAAGACCAAATATTATCTACATAAACTGTACTTAGTGATGAAATAATTAATTTTGATAAGGAATAATAGCATGAGTAAAATAAACGCGTTTAAATGTAGTCCAAAAAAAATTCAAGATTTCTAAATAAAAAAAATGGTTGTTGTGCCTCACTCGACATAGTTAGGTATAGTGTGTCGCGGACTTTTTTGTAGATATTTATAAGATCTACAATTAATTAGAACATTTTATGGTTCTATCTTTTATAGTTTAGGCAGCGTACGCAAAATAAGTAACTTTTCTGGTTGATTTTTTACACCTTGTGTCCGAAAAACCCAAATATCTTACGGAACCCTATTTTTTTCCAAAATAAAATTTAGCCTATGTTACTCGTGGATAATGTAGCTTTCGAATGGTGAAAGAATTTTTGAAATCGGTCCAGTACTTTTTGAGCCTATTCATTACAAACAAACAAACATACAAACAAAGTTTTCCTCTTTATAATATTAGTGTAGATACATCCATATTACATAATATATAGACTGCCAAAATGAAGAGAGAGAATAGAAAATGAGCGAGTGTGTAAACCAAGGCCTGCGATGTCTCCTTGATTATAATTGATATTATTTGATTTGTTACATTGCATAACCCAACAATAAATAATAATTAGAAAGGCGTCAGTGTCAACAAATGACGTTTATTAAAAATGACCTTGTTACTGTTTTACATTCAGCTTATCAGTTAGACCACGATTTTGTTATTACTTTCCTTGGACGAATGCAGAATAACTCTCAGAACGAGGTCAACACATTTTAATGCAGATTTTATTACGCATTACCAGCTGAGACCGGGATTGTATACAGTCAGATAGGATGTATTTCAAAAAGATCTAATATGAAAATGTAGGATGACTTTTCAGGTATGTACCTATCATAAAAGAAGAACTGGGATCGTAGATAATATGTGCTTGAAATTGGAAAATAGCCTTAGGAAATAGGAACAGGAAGGATAATAGAATTCTTTAAGACCTACCTACATACTTTTAGAGTAATTTCAGTATTGAAATATTATACAGAATAACAAAACGCTTCTGTGTCGTTATTTAGCGAGAAAAACAACTGGTTTGAAGAACAAAAGACATTTTTTACGACTCCCATTTAGGAAACGAAAGGAATTGAATTACATTCGATATTCCACCTCTGTTTGACTTTGAAGCATTCAAAACAATTATGAATAATAATTGTGGAAAATACTTGTACCCACTTACCTACACCAATACAAGTTTATAAGCTCTGATATTGTTTTTCCTTCTTCTGAAGACTATAATGTCTCACAAAAAGTTATTTATCCATAGACTATGTTGGAACATGCAAATATATAGTTTTACTAGTAGTAGTAGATCAAAATAACGATGTAGAGGCAGTAGAGACGGAGTATCTGGTTATGTAGCATCAAATATAAACATGCAACAGCGCCCGTGATAATTTTACTATTGAACACGTGTTAGTGTTACATAACGTAAACAGTGTATCGCCTTGACTGATTGCTTTAGTCTTTTGGCGAGAAACCCCATCGTATCATATAAGTTTCCGCCAAGGTCTTTCAAGAATTATGATTTGCTGTCGTCATCAGAGCGGCTCGAACAAGGGCAAGTCGTTTATAGACAATAACAATCTTATTATAATAAATAAACACTTACATATTACGTAACGATAGGTATAGAACAGAACACAGTTTAAATAGAATAAAATCAAATCTAGCTTAATTAATAATCGTCTAAAACAAAATAAGGAACTAAGGAACCATTTTTGTCTTAAACCGCAGTGTTAGAAGAGGAACAAATTACTATTCTAACGATAATGATGTTTCATAAAAAACCTAATGCAAGTTCAATGTGCCGTACTTCCGTGAACCTCAGCGCAATAATTATAAGCGCAATAATAAAATATACACGCGAGAAGCGAGACCACCTTCGTTATTATTAAACAGGGTAATCATTTTAATAACTTCACTATCGATATCCTAATTAAAACATACAACTGATATGATAAATATTCTATTTAATGTTTGACTTGGCGTTCTCTTGCAGTATCCAGCAACATCACTCAAGATTCCTTTTGATAAAAAAATACTTCCAATCTTTTGATTAAGCACGCTGACGCAGAAGGGGACATTATGAACCACATAGGCAAAGGCACTTTTGCGATTCACATTTCGCAATCACTTCGCGTGACAAAAGGCAGGCCCCTCCTGATCGATAAAGCTTTCAAAACTTGAGATTCCTGCCGAGTATGCGCTTTATGCTTTGATGATTCATCTGTATTAGAAAAGAGGGTCTGTCTCAGTTGAATCGAAGGCCACTGCGAAAATATTTCATATACTTACTAGTCTCATGGAATTTTTCCTAGAAAAAGTTGAATAGCGTCCAAGTTATCCATATTTTATTATTATTCCTTTGCGAAATCTTCACAGCAATCTTCATTTAACAGAAAGTGCGGTACATAAATACCATTGCTAATTTTCTCTTCATGCTCGATTCACGAATATGGTGGCATGGAAGTAGTGCGATATGCGGAACCGTTTCTCCCGCGATATTCGATCCCACGACCTCGGATCCCGTAACGCGGTGAGAGTCTACCGAGTCCGGGTCAGAGGTTGATCTGGTGACGAGACATCAGCGCTAATGTTTGTTACTATTGAAGTAACTTCAATAATGTGGGGTTCTAAAGAATTTCTCAAAGACCAAGTCACCTTCTTAGAAAAAATGTAAGTCTTCAAAAGAATTTTCTCGAAGGAGATTAAGTGGATGTTCTCAGAAATCTTATGTAACTAATCAGAACTAGATAAAAACTGTGATTTTAATGAGAATGTAAAAAATGGTTATTGGCATGTCATACCGCCTCATGAGTATAAATCAGGGAATTGGTTATAAGTTATAACTTCCAATACGTAACTTATACCAATATATCTAAATTCTAAAGTTAATGACGTTTCCTAATTTTGAGAATTAATAACATAGTTTTTTGCGATGACTAGGTTTGGGGAAAAGTTCTTATAGTGTCACTTGTGAGATCATCAGCGGAGTAGATGGTAATGATATGATGGTAAAAATGGTTATTGGCATGTCATACCGCCTCATGAGTATAAATCAGGGAATTGGTTATAAGTTATAACTTCCAATACGTAACTTATACCAATATATCTAAATTCTAAAGTTAATGACGTTTCCTAATTTTGAGAATTAATAACATAGTTTTTTGCGATGACTAGGTTTGGGGAAAAGTTCTTATAGTGTCACTTGTGAGATCATCAGCGGAGTAGATGGTAATGTAAAGTTCGACATGGCAAAAACCTTGATTCATACGCATGTTATTTGACCAATGTCCAGTATGTAATGTAATTCTATTACAATTACGTCATGACATCACGATGTCGTCACATCTAAAGATATCTCTTAACTCGTCAAAGGTTGGAATATTTTGTACGAATGCAACTAGATTAAAGTATAAAATAGACGAAGGTTATTCAACTTAAACCTCGACGGTAACTAATATCTATTCTGTGCCTCGACACAATTTTCGTAGGAAACACTGGACTAAGATTTCAGAGTTCAAAATATACAGACAATGTAAGCATGTAGGTACAATGAAATATGTAAACTTATAGTCCAAAGTTCAATCTGCTGATTACGTGGGACCACCAAAGTTAAAGACGCATAGATTCCCAATACCAAAAGGATTTTTTACAGTAAAGTGTATAAAAATTGAGGGTTGCAATCAGCAGCCTAGCAGGCACATTGACTAACGAATCAGAAATAGTTATAGGCAACAGTTAGTTGCTGTTGTATGATCTAGATTGTGGCGTAACACGGCTTTTGGGTCAGAAAACACTTGAGCAAACAACCTGTCCCCATATTCATTATATCACATGAACGACATCGTTATGTAATCACAGTAAACGCTTCATGCATCCATATTCGAGAATTTAAGCTGAGTAAAAAAAGTTAACCAAATAGAGTAAATATTTTATATTTGAAAATCATATTTAAACATTATATTATATAGATTTTTAACTGGTTGTAACGTCAACGAGCGAAAATGGCCCTCACTCCTCAGTCATCAACGCTAATAATTGTGAAAAACAAACAATACTTGTCTATTACATAGTCTTGTGAATGAATTATGAAATGGTATTCTATTGTCAACCAGCTATGCTTGTGGATAATAGACGTAAGACATGAACACTTATTATGTACAAGTACAGTATGTACTCCCAAATCTACTAATAGATTGACATAAAATATGGAGTAATTTCGGTACTTAACCGACCAAACCAACTTGGTGCCATTTTCTTAAATGTCCTTCCCTTTTCTCTATATATCCTGTGCCTTTTAACAAAATCGGTTCAGTATTTTCGGAGCCTACTCGATACAAACAAACATACAAATCTTTACTCTTTATAACATTAATATTATAGATGTGTAGCCTCAAGTTTCAACAGGTTGCCCTCAATAACGCTTACTATTTCACAACCAAACCGCAACTTAAGGCAACGCAACTTATTTAACAACCTGGTTAACATTTCAAATTATTATTATTTATGTTCATAAGGCTAAGTGGAAATTATCAGTTTCGCCTGTATCGTGTTACCCTGCTTCGAACTGAAAATCCTTTATTTCCCTTTGATCTTAGATATTATGGTTCTACGTTTAATATGGCAAAGTGCATCTCGCGAATACATAAAGTAGTGATGATGAACTTTTCGACCTGACGTGAGACGGTAGCCGAGTAGTATCCGCGTCCCTATTGCCTCATGCCTGTACCAGCAAATACGGAGCGACGCGATTTCTCTCTAAATAAGTTGAGCACGTTGACTCGTCGCCTTTTATGAAATCCACGTCGTTTTCTGTCTTTTGTATCTCAGTATATTCCAAATTTGCGATTAGAGGAATGTATAGCGTGCAAAATACTCCTTAGTTCAGTCTGGATATTTGCCGAAATACTCATGGCACATCAGAATGGAGGCATCAGCTATAGTCAGTGGACTTAGCAGGAACAATTGACTACGTTTTCGTTACGTTATCGAAAGAGAATTGTATGAAAATATGACAGCACCATGCGATTGACATTCGATAAGATTACGAAAAGGAAGTTGTCAATTATTGTTCCTCCTCATGCTACAGCACTCCGCAACTCAGAATTCAAAATCTATTGTACCGGCTTTTGCATGTTTCGAAGGAGTCATTGTCCCAAGAAGTGTGTTCTAGTGCATTTATAGGATATTTAAATTGCATATTAATCATTAAATATTCTTCGCATTTAAAATTATGTGGGCCAATGTAATAAGGAAGCAGAATACGGATTTAAAAACTTGTTTTGGCAAATGGCGTAGGTAAAGGGGATACAAATCAATGAATAATTCTATATGATTTCGATCAACATAAAAGTCACAATACAATGTATTTGGACTTTTATGGTTTAATATTCAGGATTTTCGTTCTTATTTGCATGCAGCTTTCAAATTGAATTGATTTTGGATTCATTAGCGAGTCCTAACACTAATACTTTATGATGATCAAAAAAGCGAAGGTACTTAAAGTACAATACGAGAAAGCCTTCTAAATCATTTCAGACCTAATAAAAGAACTAGGTCTAATATGGGTTTCATGATTAGGAATGATCGCCATTAAATAACCAAGATTATGGTCAGGACATGTCTATTGTCTTAAATGTCCATCTCATCAACATGTAAACTTACAAGATTCTATCTTATCAATTTTTAAAGTTAAAGTCGACCTTCAAAGTGCTTTATAAGTTAGTCCCCTTTGCCATTTCTAAGCTATAAAGTATAAAAGATAGCTAGACCTGAGAGGCATAAGGTCGAATGTCGAGATCAATTTCCCAAGCAGAAACAATTTGCGGTATCGTTACGTGTACGTAAGTGTTCAATATTGTATGAAAACCATGAAAGCGCCACTAGCGGATGTAAAAGTAACAAAATTCTCATACAAAATTCCTCAAAATTCTCGTTTACGTTCACGTTCTTGCTTGGGGTACATCTCGACATTCGACCTTATGCGTCTCAGGTCTAGCTATCTTTTATAGCTTAGAAATGGCAAGGGGGACCAACTTATAAAGCACTTTGAAGGTCGACTTTAACTTTTAAATTGTTGACTTTGTAAAAAAAGTCATGTATGAAACATCGACTAATTTAAAAAGATCTATTCGACGATAGTCAATACCCTTAACCCTACACGATAGGGTAGAATCTCAGATCAAATAAAAAGTATAGATGGACTTCTACGAACAACATAGTGAAGCCGGTTTTTTATGCATTGTGTGCGTGAGCCGGTGTTGCCATACTAAATTTTCATTACCCTAGATATGTTGGCTAAACTTTCGAATAACATCCCACATTTGTACTATTAATTGGTTTATGGTAATTTTACCGCTTAAAGTTCTTTTATTGTCGCAGTAATTTCGCAAGTTTTCAAAATTATAAGATCCGTAGTTTTCGAGATAACAATATAATAAATTTTCGAAGATTGTATAGGAATTCGGCCATGTTAACGTTTCTGTGACATTTATGTTTCGTTTTCCATAGCTTTATGTCAAAAAACTTTGCAGAGCTCTATTTTACGTAAAAGTTGTAACACGGCCTCACAAAAACCTGGCGCGAAATAACGTTGTCACAACTCTCCCCAACTATGGAATTCTAAAAATAGGTTAGATTAGAAGATTTTTATTGCGTTTAAAACGTCTTTAAATATGAAAAAAAAAAAAACAGAAAGTGATAATTCTGTTTATTATTAATGTATAGATAAATTTAGATAAAGGATAGGTAAAGATGAAAAATTTCGATTTAGGTGTACCAATACATAATATTATGGTAATAGGGTAGTTAATATACGGTCACCGATAAGTTAGTGTACCACTTGCCTATTTTTTTTTTTGGTAGCATAATATGCTTGTGTTATTTCAGGAAAAATCTAAATCATTATATGTGTCCATATAAATTTTAAGGAGTTCCCTCGATTCCTCATGGATCCCCCATCATCAAGTTTCCACTTTAGTGACTAAAAGACCAATTTCGAATTTATACCCTTTACAGCAATAAAATAATTTTGCAAATAGGTCCATAAACGACAGAGTAATATTCAAAGATCTCCGTGTTGGTGTAAAATACTATAAGTACCTTTTATATCATCAAAATTTGATAATGTATGGTGTGATTGTGGTGGTGATGATGATGATTACTTTAATTGACATAGTGGCATATGCTTGCAGTTCTTTAAATAACGCCGAAATCCCCAAACATGTATCTATAAGGAGCCAGGAGTTCTGTTCTGCACTTTTGGATCCAGAGTATAACTTAGAGCAAAATCTTACTTTTTGGTAGCATATGCTTGGACAACTTCAGAAAAAGTCAAAATCACCATATATTTCCATAAAAATTTCGAGAAGTTCCCTCGATTCCTCATGGATCCCATCATCAGGTCACCACTTTTTTGAAAACCAGACCAACTTGGGATTATACCCTTTATATTAAAAAAAGAATTTTGAAAATCGGCCCACATACGGCGGAATTATCGTTCCCGATATTTTCCGTATACCGAATATAGGGGCATTTACCTTAAATTACTTCAAACTTCAAAACTTCCTAATTAAAAAATAAAAACACAGTCTGACTCTCTACTTCATAATTTTGTTAAGAATTTGCCTACAAATTACTTACCTTATTTTAGGCTATTGAGAATATGAAATCCTGGCAACACTCTCTCGATCCGCCATTATGAAATTGTCATTATTTGTTTCGAGTAACCTCAAAATTGTGATAAATTATCTTAATCAAACGACAGTTTTGTGTGTACTTACTTATGAAATGTTATTCCCTGACACTTTTTGTTCGCCTTCGTACAGTTTTTACACCACTCAATAGCGCAGGACGGCATTTTTGTGGCAAAATCACTGCACGACGACTCGTTCGATACTGATGAAAAGTAGCGTACTTTTTTTGCATGCGTGTGCGTGACCGCGTGTGTTTACACAAAGTAGCGTAGTTTTTGAGGCTTCAGTTGAAACAAGCGCCATGCGCCATCTAGTTTTTTATTTGATCTGAGGGTAGAATTAAAAATATTCTTCATCCCCACTGTATGTATGGAGAACCACCCATAGAAAAAAAAAGATGCTAAAACCGAAATAATCTATAACTATACCAAATTTCATCCATTAATATTCGTAATTACAGAAGCTAGAAGTGCGGACAGATAGACTGACAGACGGATGGGCAAAGTGAAACTATAAGGATTCCTTGAGTATTACGGAACCTTAAAAAAGAAGGTCCTTAATCCTTATGCCGACAATGTTTCTTGGCAGTGCCATCCTGTAAAAAATCTCCTGGTACAGAAACGGGTCACAGCTGGCGAATCTTAGGCATGCGATATTGATGCGTTGAGGGTGGGTTCCATTTATAGACCGACCGACCCGACCAGTCCAGTCGCAAGTCACTGAACTGAATCGCATTGTTCCACTCGCCGTTGTCCTTGTAATTTAATCGCCGTGTTCCTGTGCATTCCACGGAGGTGCATTACCAGAGGAGGCATCTGCATAAAAATGCACTTTGCTGAAGAATTCCTTCCTAGATCACCTAATTTTTGTTTGCATATTTGCCATTTGCCACAAGCCTGTTAGTTAAAATAGGGAAATATTTTTTTCATGACATTACTGCTTATATACTTACTTACTGAAAGTTGTGAGTGTATAAAAGTAAATGAAAGCAAGCCCGCCCGTTAAAGATTCAGAAGTTACTTTGGACGAATAACAGACCCACTTCCTGCTTATTTTTAATTGGGTCACCACGTCCAAGACGGAGACGTATGTCGTATATTATAGTTAACATCAAGATCGTTACGTTTAATTTCTACGACCTAGTATTTTACTGCCATTAGACTAAGGAGTAATTGCCAGTAACGATTATGGTATGGTGAATTCAAAGGAATCTGACAGTATCTGATATCCACGCGACCACGTCAGTTCACGCACGCCAAGCTACCGCGGATTATCTCTAATATCTTGGTGGGCTGAAGGCTAAGGTCACGAAGTAACTCGTTAGTAGACTGCGGCTATGCAGCCTGGACGTGTCACATTGAGGAAAGTCCTGTCACCCGTGATACAAATCATTTATAGCGATTAGTGACGATAGAGGACGTCAGGCGACAATGATTGCGGTTGAGATATACACCCATGGCAATTGCCTGGACTCTAGAGCATTCCCCATCAGCAAGCAATAATAACAAATTGCGTCTGTTAATGGACTCATTACTGTACAGTTAGTCTGTCACGGGCCAGGGCTAACGGTGGCGGTCTAGACGGAGCAGACGCCTGGAGCGAGTTTAGCTCGGCTAAATATAACTGACCTATATTAAGCTATCGATTTATTACGCGATTGAAGGCATTAATGATCGTGGTGGTAATAAGTATGGACTATGGATTGGGTACATTCAAAAATATAATTTTTTTAGGCTTCCATTTCATACTTCAATAGGAAAATATTTGTTGTCCGTCTGTCTGTTTTTAATTTATCTAAAACGAAAGAAATGTCTTACCTAGTACACTGTACAACTAAGCGATATAGCAGCAGAATAAAGTTTGTCAACACAAGGGCTATTTCTTATCTTATAAAGTGGGCTTTTAAAGTCTCCGACAAAGACGGGAACATTGAATAGCTACTCTGTTACAAAATCTCTTAATTATCAAATATATAAAATTTAACTTAAAATGAATATGTGACATTTTCAGTATAAATAAAACTATAATTTAAATTGGTAGTAGTATCTTTCTGTTTACAAAAATATTAAATTTTTGGCTCTGAATAGAGTATAATAATTTGTTTCAATGTATTTATGAACAAGGGTGAAAAGTATAGCTAGTGGTGTAAACTGTATCCAAGTTAATAATAAAAAACATTATTCTATAACAAGCATTATTGTAAGCAAGTTAAGTGCAAAGTTTGTTTCTTCAGTCTCATTTTTATCTAAAAACTAATAATAATCTTGGAGAGCATCCAAGGAACAAGTGTCTAGAATGTTTCACATATGTAAATGTTACACAAAATTTATTAAAATATGTTTATATTGTTATTTTGTATAGTAACATGAAAATTTGTACATATAATGTAAAATGGAGTTATTACCGAACAGCCCAATACCAAAGAATATATATTACTAACATACCAATACTATAATATGAGAATCATCATCATCAGTCAGTTGTAGTCAAAGATGCTCTTGGACTATAATTAAATTAAAATACATACAACATAATAAATAATTGAAGCTGTCTCTTGCACTATAAGGAAAATACAAGTAGTGCAGTTTCTACAGAAATTGGGAAATACATGATCAAGCAATGAAATTGCTGATGCCGCATGATAATGGTGGTCTCGACTCCATGGAACTGTGAATTTATTGTTCTTTAATCTTACATTGATCAAAGTCTGCAGTCATATGTTTAATTGTAATAATTGACTTCAGTATTCTTTATGCGTTGGACATAGATCTGATTAATTTTAATTGAGTTTGATCTATGTTCCAATAATTTTTATATTAAATGGTCTTTCTTGGAACTCCCATTTTAGAATATTATCTCATCCCGTTTCTTGTTGTTTACATAGGAGCAGTAAATAGGAACGCTGGAGATTTTGATTTCATTGGCTAGCCGCACACATGCAATATTATTGACGGAATAAATTTGTCAATACTAGTCAACACATACAAAAAAAACGTCAATATGGCCCGCAAACAAGGAATATTATTGTCAATATGAGCATTATTGCCAATAATATGGTGTGTGTGCAGCTAGCCATTTGAGTTAAAATCCTAAATGATCAAGATTTTTCTGCTTCTAATAATTTATAAGCAATGGCAAGTGCTTGATTTATAATGAAAATACTTTTATTATAACACTAGCGGCCCAACCCGGCTTGTTTTATAAATATGAATTTTCCTCATGAATCACACATCACCAAAATAATAAATAACCACGGAACAAGGACATAAATTTGAAGATTATTTCAATAATTTATTGGGAAGTATTAAGAATATTTGAAATATTTATTGTGTCCTACATTGCAGGCTCACAAAATTATACATTTTAAAAATCACATCATTTGAACATCCTAATATAATTTTCTTGAATAAAAAAAAATTATAATTATGTAATTAATATACAATTTAAAAAAATATACAAAACACGGTCGATCTCAAGGTCGTTGTAAAAATAGCATAAATTAAAATAAAACGATTAGGTACTGTATGTTGTTTACGACACTTCACACAAAAATTTGTACACAATTACTTTTGATTTTAATTGGCAGTTGCATTGCAGGCGTGCAGGTAAGCTGAAAAATACACACGTGATTCAAATCAAATATTTACTACAATCGAGGTAGCTGTAAAACCCTGTAATACGGTCATAAAATACATTTTAATATTAAAATACAAATAATATCCACATACCTTTAGAGACATATCTGCTTTCAATCGATTTCTTCAAAATATTACAAGTTTAACATCGATAAAAGAATATTTAACAGCACTGTAAACATTTTTATTCAAACATATTTGTCCTGTTATTACGTAATTAATCAGTTAACACTTATTATTGTCCAATTTACCCTGTGTTAATAAATTGTCCTAATAAACCGAGATCGTCTATTTTATGTCCACAAAACGCCACTAAACACGCGCACTTGTACGACCGCTCATAGAACGAATTAATTTTTTCCGAAGAAAAAGAAATTCGCGCGCGCAGCACAACACGATTTGACAGATGTCAGTGTTGCCAGTACAATCAAGCAATGTGCCTGCTGCCAAAAAATAGATTACAATAATAATATTTATAAAAGTTGTAATAAGTACATGCATAAAATATAAAGTCGGAAAATACTTATTTAACAAAATATGACAATATATAATTACATTTTACAATCACCACAACATTGACAACAACCTAAGACACCCTGAGGAACTAGTTCAGATCATTACCTTAATAGTTTGATGAAAGAATAATAGATGGCGCTAAACAGTCATCTTTGGTATAAAATTTGGGAGAAGACTTATTTTAATATTATTATAATGAGGCTTTTAAACGCACTAAACAATAAAATGATAAATGTGTAGCGCAAAAGTTCTAATTTTAAACACAGCTTTTATGAAAGAGTAATGATTAATATAACACGCATAAACCTACTTACTTTCTAATTAGGGGACAGAATGCTTTTAAAACATTTATTTGCAGAATACTTTTAACACATATTTTATTTTATTCAATCAATTTGTTTCAGGAGATGTTCTTTAACGGCCCTGAGTGCAGTTCGCGCGTCGTACATGAGGGAGTGGTCGGTGATAAGATGCATTCGGTAAGCACTTGCCAGGTCGACCCCAAAATCACAGTGGCGACATCTGTACAGCTTGCAGCCGCGGTGACGTGTTTTGATCACGTGCTTGCGGAGGTTCTCCTGTAAAAACAGAGTGAATTTGTCAGTAGTTTATGTATTCATTAGCGCTATTGGTTCAATAACTAGTTTCTGAACAAAAAATACAGTATATACTATGTTTAACTTCTTGAACTGTCCGTTTATCGATGACACTGCTACTTATAGATGTCGCTGACACAGAAAGGAATAAAAAACTTTAAACCGAAAACGATATTATTTATCTGGTTAAAATAGTTTTAAGCTTTATTTAACTTCCAAAGGAACAAATGTTTTCATAAAACATTGCTAAATTATAGCAAAACAAAAAACTTCCTCTAATTTGCAAAAGATTCATCATGTGACCACTAGATGTATCTTTTGGGATTCTGCGCCAGATAAAGTTAGTTTATCTAGAGTTTATGTACTGTTACTCACCAAACTGGCACAACTGAATTCACAGTAAGGACAACCGTATGGTTTTGAACCTTCGTGACAGACCATGTGTCTTTTGAGATGGCTCGCTTGATCCGTTTTAAACGTACACAATAAACATTTATGCTTTTTGCGTTCACCGTGTGTTGCACTGTGTCTGAAAATAATAAAAGTTTACCGATCAGTTGACGACCATTTATTATTGTAATAAAAACCTATGTGATTAACTTTGAGTATTTACAAATAATTTATTAATAAAAAGTGTACAATAATATTATGTGCTATATGTTGTCCGCGATGAACCCTGGGGAACCGTACATATTGTGGCGACCAAAAATAGTTTTTTTGTCTTCTCCGTGGTATTTTGATTTTTAGTACAGATAGCATACTATCTGTACTAAAAATCAAAATCATCACGTCCAGAACTTTCGAA
Organism: Glaucopsyche alexis; assembly: GCA_905404095.1. Classification (NCBI taxonomy): domain Eukaryota; kingdom Metazoa; phylum Arthropoda; class Insecta; order Lepidoptera; family Lycaenidae; genus Glaucopsyche; species Glaucopsyche alexis. The sequence goes on from FR990053.1 coordinate 952,411, forward strand.
GTCTATTCAATGCAAACAAACAAATAAATATTTCATCTTTATAATATCAAATAGCATATGTACTGTTTTAATACATGGTATTTAAATTAAATGTAGATTTAAATTTTAATATAGGTACGTCAGATCAAATAAAATACTTTTTATTTGGTCTGAGATAGGTACCATCATATTATTATAGTAAATTTTATATTTAATAGGTGTTATGAGCGCCATCTGTTGGTGAAATATCAAAGTACATTATTATCTTTAGCCCACCCTATAACAAAAATAGTTAGACATTAGTGTCAACAGATGGCACTATACTCCATATAATTGTCTCAAATTCTAGTCTTAACAAAAACAAATAAAGAGGGACTGACAGAAGACTAAATATGAATAGTTCATGCTTTGAGTACATGTCTCCAATGTAGACTTCATTTGTTTCAGACCCTCTCTCGATCAAATACAGATATTTGAACGCGAACGAGTTATATTTCCTTTGTCTGTTAACAGATGTCGCTGCCTACATACATAATAATATAATAACTTTACGTCGCGTTGTTGCTCGATAAGGTGGTTTAGAACCACAGAACAATATTACTCGCGGAGTTTAGAACTGACTCCGTAACTCGATTCCTGAACTAGGTAGGTATTTTTTATAATGTTCCCATGCGTAACTATGGAATCCGAGTCGCACGTGGTTTTTGTAAGATAAAGGCAAATTGATTACACTAAAGAGCTAGAATAACTGGCATACCTGGCAAGCTGTGCATACGATGTGGCCACCAGTGTTGCCAGAGCCTACTCAGCCCAGGTTGCCATTTTTAGGGTCAAATGTTGCCATCTCAAACTAAAGGTTGCCATTACAAAAAAAACTTTAAGATGAAAGTTTAATAAAACACTATTTTTTGAAATTTCAAACTGTCATAACTTTTGAATGAATCAACCGATTTTCACGCGATTGGCGGCAATCGATGCAGTTTTTCATGTCCTTTGAAAGAATCGATAACAAAAAAAATTTAGATGAAAAATTTCGGAGCAATTCCGAAAAAAAACTTTTTTTTGTTTTATTTCCTTCACGATATATCTCGAACGAGTCAACCGATTTTGACTAAATTAGCGGTGATCGACGTGGTTTTTCAAGGTTAAGAGCTAATTAGTTTTTGGGGGTTGGTCGATAAAGCCGTTTAAAAGTTATTCGAAAAAAAAAAACACTTTAAAAAAAATCACAGCTTTTTCGAGATTTCGTGAAATCTATTTCTCTGAATCAGTCCAGATAGTATTCAAAATCTAAATTTGGCCCTTTCAAATAGCGCCGGGCGCAATAAAATCGGTGAAAATGTTCAAAAGTTATATGAGGTTTACATACTTACAGTGTACACACACGCACACACACACGCACGCACACACACACATAAATTCATACATACAGACACAGTGACACCCTCGCGGGGGTAGTCAGGGAAGCTTCCTGTTACCTCAGAATGTCGCGATATGATGAGAATTCGATTTTTACAAAACGGGGTAAAACCAACGTTGTCACTTGACGAAACTCAATACTCCACAAGGCACTACCGTCACTTCGAAGCCGGAGATCCTCGCTGAAGTCGAAAGGTTCTATGGGGAATTATACACCCAAAAAACAAGCCCACCCTAAACCCATCATGCAGATGACCCACGGGCCAGACTCACGCGCCACCTTACAGATGAGCTTCCTGATGTCGACATGGGTGAGATTAGAATAGCTCTCAGTCAGCTTAATAATAACAAAGCACCGGGAGATGACGGAATAACCACAGAGCTGCTCAAGGCAGGAGGAACACCCGTCTTGACTGAGCTTGTCAAGCTCTTCAATTCCGTCATCCACACTGGCACTACCCCGGAAGCATGGAGCAGGAGCATAGCGGTTTTGTTTTTCAAAAAAGGCGATAACACGCGACTAGAAAACTACCGCCCCATTTCACTCCTGAGCCACGTGTATAAGCTGTTTTCGAGGGTTATATCGAATCGTCTTGCCCAGAAGTTTGACGACTTTCAGTCACCGGAACAGGCCGGGTTTCGCAAAGGCTACAGCACTATGGACCACATACACACACTAAGGCAAATTATACAGAAGACCGAGGAGTATAATCAGCCTCTCTGCCTAGCGTATGTGGACTATGAAAAAGCCTTCGATACCGTCGAGACCTGGGCTGTGCTGGAATCCATGCAGAGATGTCTCGTCGACTGCCGATATGTCGAGGTGTTGAGATATCTGTAGAAGGCCGCAACAATGACCGTCCAAGTACAAGAACAGAGTACAAAACCAATCCAACTGCGTCGAGGAGTAAGACAGGGAGATATTATCTCTCCAAAACTGTTTAATAACGCGTTGGAGGACGTTTTCAAGACGCTCGATTGGAACGGACGGGGACTGAACATAAACGGCCAGTACATCTCACACCTGAGATTCGCAGATGACATAGTCATTATTTCAGACTCTCTGCAGGACCTGGAAGATATGCTGAACAGCCTAAGCGATTCTTCAAGACGGGTGGGTCTCGGTATGAACCTGAACAAAACTAAAATCATGTATAATGAACACGTTCTCCCGAGACCTGTCGTCGTAAATGGCGCTAGTCTCGAAGTTGTGCAAGAATACGTATATCTTGGCCAAACCATTCAACTCGGGCGGCACAACTTTGAGAAGGAGGTGAGTAGAAGAATACGCTTGGGCTGGGCTGGATTCGGGAAGCTCCGGGACATCTTTGAATCGTCAATCCCACAATCCCTTAAGACCAGGGTCTTTGATCAATGTGTTCTACCGGTAATGACATACGGAGCCGAAACGTGGACACTCACCGTAGGCTTGGTTCATAAGTTTAAGGTTGCTCAGCGTGCGATGGAAATAGTAATGTTAAGGGTATCTCTGGTGGATAAAATACGTAACGACGTTATTCGCCAGAGAACTAAAGTCACCGACATTGCTCAACGAATTAGCACGCTGAAGTGGAAGTGGGCCGGCCATGTCTGCAGACGGACAGACAATCGATGGAGCAGACAAGTATTAGAGTGGAGACCACGCTTAGGCAAACGTAGTGTAGGACGTCCTGCGGCACGATGGACCGACGATTTGAAGAAGGTGGCTGGCAGCGGATGGATGAGGGCTGCCCAAGATCGGGATGGCTGGCGCTCATTGGGGGAGGCCTACGTTCAGCAGTGGACGGCAATAGGCTGATGATGATGATGTAAAACCAATAACTTCCCGATTTTTTAAATTCTTAGATTTTCTTAGCGGCAAGTTAAAAAATGTGTAAGTTTAAAATCAATATTAAAAACATGAAAAAAATAAGAACTTATACGGGTACAATTTGTTTATATACTAATTATGAATTGTTTTCATTTGGGAAAAAAAATGTGTTTAAGATTTTGATTTTGCTCACTTCGATGTGTTCAGTTCTGCGAAAGTTATTCGATATTTTTTTACTGATGATCGCGCGACATGTCAAAAAGTTGCCAAATAGTTGCCATTTGAGCCTGGTTGCCATTTGGTTGCCACGAAGGGTCAAATGTTGCCAAAATGGCAACCAAAGTTGCCAAATGGCAACGCTGGTGGCCACATAGCCGCAGCCGTCGTGTGCGCACCGCCGCCCCCCCTCCGGCCCCCTCGTCCCCGCGCCCTCACACCGCGCCGAGTGCTGGGATAGCGCGAGCCTGTAATGTACAACATTGGGTTGGTGACGTAGGGGACAAACGAGCAGCTCGCCTGATGGTAAGCGACTATCGTCAGTCGAACACCCCGCAAAGGGGGAGTCGTAAGACCCAGTCCCAAAAAGGAATAGGAAGGACCATTTTCTTCAAGGTTTCATGGTCGAATTGGTCTGGACTCTGGACATATCGTTGGCGAAATGTTTAGCCTTCTCGCCTATTTAAAGATCACTATAAATTATTTTAAAAGGAATTGCATAATTTACTTTTAGCTGTTCATCATTATTCAATATTCATTACATTAGGTACCTACCAGTGGCGAAGGCTGCTTCCCCTTCATAGGGAAGCCGAAGCACAGCCGAAGCCTGTATAATAGGTAGGGATTTCTATGAAGGTTTGCAAAAGGTAAGTGACAAGGGAAGCCGATAGTAATGGAGTTATAGGAACCCTTCGCCACTGGTACCTACCTACAGCAAAATAATCGCACCTTTGATTTATCATTACAACGCAACCTGCAAGTTTGCAACGTTTATTTTCAATAACTTTTTACGTCGTGACTATTTAAACTGCTATTTATTATGTACTAAATTGCATTAGGCAGTTTATAGCAACTAAATAAGTCTTGAATAAAAGGTGTATAGAAGTAATGGCCCTTCGAATAACCTTTGACCCCAACATGACATGGGCCATCTGCCTGCAAAAAATGACTTACCTTGCATGGCACGCATATGCATAATATGTTCACACCCCGTCACATTCTTCTGCCTGCAGATTCCTAGGACGGGTGTAATTGCTCCTTTATTTATTGCCCGCTAGATTTACTAGATAAGCTAAAAATACTCGTGTAACGTTCTTTACAAACATGTGTTATTTTACGCTATTAAAGTGGTTTGTTAAGGCGAAAATATACGTAGATGACGTCACAGATTCGGGCGTGGCCTAACACTTCCCGCCGCGCCACCCGCATACACCCCGCAGCGCTCGCGATCTCCGCGCGCGGCCGCGCCGCGACTCAAATTATAAACTGAGGAACGGCCCTTTTATACGACTTTAGGATTGATTTAAATGCAACTTGAAAATATTAATTTATTTCTGGTCTGGGAGCAAAGAAAAAACGTAGAATGTATTAGCCGCTTCTCCTTCTTCTGTAGAAGCCGGTCGAGGTTATTCCCGAAATCTGGAAATTATTTGGTAGGCAATGCGGCTTCCAACCCATCATATTTGATTTCATTTTCCACCTCTACGCCCACCAAAATGCAATACTTAGTGCTATTGACAGAATCACTAAAATATCCGCTAGGTGTTTTTTCGCTTTCCTAAAAAAGAAGTTTCATATCGACGCTTGAAAGGTAAAAATGCCTAAGCGACAAAAATACCGAAAATGAGTTTAAATATCAATGAGTTTGTATTTTTTTTGCGTCGATTGGTCTAATCGTCGTCTTCCTACGACGATTTTTTTGTCGCTTAGATATTATAGTGAAATTTATACAAAATCATGAATGTTATGTTCACTAAGCGACAACAAAAAGCGATTTATAAAAAAAAATCACTTGGATATTTTGAAGAATTTTAAAAATCAACTTAGTCTATTTTTATGTTTTTACTTTTTTTGTTTGCACTAAAATATTTTTACTTGTTTAAAAAATTCTTTTCGTGGACACTTTGTACATTTTCTTCATACAAATTATTTGTGAATTGTCGTTACAGTGCATTTAATTTGATACCATTATTTTACGAAAGTGCAACTTGTAGAATTTTACCCACAGTGAAATAAAACAATATTGGCGTAAAGATAGTTTTAACACAATAACTATTCGTGCTATGTAGATATTTTTATTTCAAACTTTTGTTTTTAAGTATGTCGGTTAGATTTTTTTTTTGGTTCCCTATTTTTTCGCATAAAATCATATGTCATAATTTTACTTGGCATAATTTCATTTGACCTAATAGTAGTTTCGCATAGTATTCATTTGGCATAATTTTCTTAGCTTAATTTTTTTTCGCATAATTACTAATAGCATAATAATTGTTAGGCATACTTAATAAAAGGCATACATTTTTTACGCATTATATTAATTAAGAATAATTATATTTTATGCTTAGTATTAAAAAGCATAAATATAAATATGCTTTTAATTACCTTATCCGTGTTTTATTATGTCCTTCCATTTTATGCATATTTGTACCTTGTGACAGAATTACTTGAATTTATTATGACAAAAAATATGCCTAACGAGTTTATGCCAAAAAGCAATTATACCAAAGTATTATTATGACAAGAAAAATTATGCCTTACGAGTTATGCCTCATTAAATTAGGACAAAAAATATTAGTCTAAATTATATTTATGCCTAATGATGTAGTATGCCAAGAAACCATTAAGTATGCCAAAGTTATAGTATGCGTAACAAAATTATGCCAAGAGAGGTATGCCAAATGAAATTATGACAGTTAAAATTATGCGAAAAAAGGGGATACCTTTTTTTTCTTTGAAATGTTCAAGAATGACGAAAAAAAAATGTAATTTTTTCCTGTACCCAAAATATTATCTTACGTCGCTAAGATACAATACGAAATCAAAAATGTCGCATGAGTATCAATAAATAGTGTGTGGGAACATAAATGAACGCAAACATTGCTAAATATATTTCTATATTTATGCGCCTAATGTTTCGCTAGTTAGTCCTGTCGGTAGTAGTAAATATCAATATACTAGGTTATGGGAGTAAACTTTGCGCACATACTTGGACATAGTAAAATAGCTCCTAAAGCTGGTCTATTTTCAATTAAACTGGCAACAGTCACTGAAATCGGCGTGGTTTCATTATTATTCCTTTTTTAAGGTTCCGTAGTTCATGTCTCGAAATCCTTATAGTTTTGTCATGTCCTTCCGTTCGACCGACCGTCCGTCTGTCCATCCAAACGGTGGTGCTTGAAATATAAAACTTTGAATGGGTAAGTTTATTTATCACGTCAACACAATGCTAAAATAAATGAAGATAATTTTTGGGTACACCTACACGAAAGGGGGAGATATAATTAGGTACATAGATATTTTAAGAACATTAAGAGGTTTCTGAGATTATATTTTAATGTACGTACATTCCGTTTGCGCGATATTCCACTTTTAAAAAATACGGCGTCCCCCTCTAAAAGCCAAACGGCTGGCTCTAAAAATGTGGAAAATTCATGATGGTAATCCATGTAATAAACTTTGAACGAAAACTATAACGGTCCAAAAAACTTCATAAGTTCAGGAGTTATAGAGACTTAAATTGAATCAGTTTAGATGAAGATATCTGATACAGAGCCTACAGATTGTCCTTGTCCATAAAACATCCTAATCTTATAGAGAAGATTAGGATAATTTAGATGATATTTCTGCTACTGTCAATGCTTTCAGCGCAGTCTATCAAAACAATAACACTGCGCTGAAGGCACTGACAGCAGCAGAAAGAAGAAGGGGCATTTTTGTATGGATCCCGTCCCCACTACTGTAGCACTATAAGACCTATATCAAATGAAAGGACTTAAAAAGCGTGTATTTTTTTTTTGTATGACGAAAAATCTCTAAACCATGGGAGAAAAAAGTTTTAACCCAAAGGTGAAAAAAAGTTAAAAAATCATTCTGTATTATTACACCATTTCATAGTGTTGCTAATAAGGAACAACTTTTGGGAAGTAATGATATACAGCAAGCTTCAGAAAAGTGTTATATTTTGATAAATTGCCTCTGTTTATAATATTTTGATAAATTTTGATAAATGTATGGAATGATAATAAAATGATAAAAATAAGCTCTTTCCTCAATTTTGTCGCACATAATTACATTATGGAAATTGTTTCTTACTTGCGATACTATTGAAAGGATGTATTTTTTTCATAATTTATGGGTTCCAATCCTGTCTAGGAAAATTGAGTTATTAAAAATTTTCATGTTTCAAGAGTTTAAGTTTTCATCAAGTCGGACTCGATATTCCGTAGGGCTAAATTGCTATTGCTAATTTTTTTTGACTTCCTTTACAACGCCCAGAAGTATAATTTACCATGTACTATATCTTTTTTTTCTGTGCCTAATCGTTTGAAAATTATTTTTGCTGTTTAATTATATGTATTTTAATATTTTATCTGAATTATTTGATTTTACATAAACCACTTTTCCAGGCCAGGATTCAAACCCGCAAATTAGGAAAAAAATACATTTTGTATTATTGCGCCATTCGATAGCGTTGCAAGTAAGAAACAATTTCCAGAAGTAATTATGTGCGAAAAAATTGAGGAAAGCTTATTTTTAGTATTTTATTATCATTCCATACATTTCATCAAAGTATGAGGCAGTTTATCAAAATATAACACTTTTCTAAAGTTTAGTGTATACCATTACTTTCCAAAAATTGTTCCATAGTAGCAACACTATGAAACGGTGCAATAATACAGAATGATTTTTTTAACTTTTTTAACCTTTAACCCTCATTAACTTTTTTCTCCCATGGTTTAGAGGATTTTCGTCAAACAATAAAATGACACTTTTTTTAAGCCCTTTCATTTGATATATTATGTCTTATAGTGCTACAAGGATGGGGACTTTTTGCCCCTTCTTCTTTCATCTAAATAAGTTATGGCTTGTGTTCAAACGCTAAACATGCTAGGACGAAACAACAGCATCAGTCTGGTATGGGTTCTAGGCAACGGCAACATCTCCGGCAACAAAACCGCGGATGAGCTGGGTAGGCTTTGGGCCAATTGTGTCATGCCCAGAATCGGTATTTGGAATATCTCCCAGCACTACCAAGAGAGAACTCAAGGAATGGGGCCGCAGCTTAAGTATAAAGCAATGGGCTGCAATCCTAGGCCTTGAGTTTTTATATTTCTATACTTTTTATTATTTTAAGATCAAAATTAGCTCGTTTTAGTAACTGCAATAAATTTTTATAAACAAGAAGAAGGAATATATTGTCAGTTAGGAGCAAAAAATTACAATGTCATTGAATAATAATTTTACTAAGATAACTTTAGCCGTAGAAAATTCATAATGGAAGCAACATTTATGTAACTTATCTTGTTTTATTTTATAAACTCTAAGGCCATTTAGATGAATACTCCTATAATTTTTTTTGTTTGGAATTAGTTATTTCTACCTGTTACTACAGAAAATGTATCTATAGCTTAGCTATTTTTACAATTTGCTGAGAACCTTTAAAATAAAATTTAGGCAATTTTACTTGCTATTACATAACTTTCGTTGATAGCTTAGATAATTTTACCTATTTTTCGAATTAGGACTTTTTTACCTAAGCGACATAAACTGCCTGTAATTCGAAAGCTATATGATTCGTTTTAATATCAAAAATTGCTATAAAAATAAGATACACGTTGTATTTTATTGATATATAGATGTATGTTAAAACCATCTAAATCCGACTATTTTGTGATTTTTAATGATTTTTTTTTCTAAAAATTTTTACTTTAAATCACTCTTCTATAAAGTTTACTAAATTTATGCGTCATATATGTCTTTTTTAATTATTATTTCTTTAATTATTATTTTTTATCAATTATTATTATTTAAACTGGAAATATCATAATATGTATTATATTATAAAATAGGAATTTGCTTTCCTACGCTATCGAATTGGATTTTGTCTGTAATGGTAGTTGTATGTGTGTTAAATAAACAAATAAATAAATGTCGCTTAGGCATTTTTACCTCATATACTATATAGCTCAAAGCGTTGATATACTAAATAGACAATTAAAAAAGAAATAATATAATATATCTATGGACGCGTCACACCACGTCAATCTGATCCCGTGGTAAGTTCTCGAAGAACTTGTGTTACGGGTACCAGATAACGGAAGTATATTTAATACTTTTATACTATTGGTACACATAATTAAGATTTTTATTATATTATACACATATTTAATACACATCCATGATCCAGGAACACAGAAAACTTTTTTTTCCGTCGGCGGGATTTGAACCCGCGACCCCCGGCTTGAGCAACGACACGCTCAACCAACTGAGCCACAGAGGTCGTCATAGAAATATAACTATACACTTTCTGTGAAATTTACAAGTACATATACATTAAAATATTATACTATAATATACACTATATAATATTATATTAATATATTATTAAAATTTCAAGTAAGAAGTTGAATGAACAAAAAAGTACATTCAACGATCGAACATTTTCATTCTATCGCAGGCAGAGTGCTCGCTAATGTTTTCATAATTTATTTTTTACGGCATGTTGTTCCCTATTATTTCAAGAGTAAAATATACGATTGCGAAATAGCGGCACCGCGGAGAGTGACACAACCTCCTCGTACGAAAGTCAGCGGCTCACTGTCCCGCGCGCCCGCGCACGCACCGCTTACAAATATTTTCACAAAATAATAGTTATTTACGTATATTTTGAAAACAAAACGGTATTTCGAAAAACCCAACGATGAAATGTTAGATAAATATATTCTTCACATTTTCGTAAAAGAACCATCTTTATAGCCGTAGTAGGTAGTAAGTAGATAGAAAAAGAAATCTGAAAACAGGGCTACTTAATTTTAATTTATTTAATATTAATCTTCGTCGTATTAAAAAAATTAACGATGATATTAAAGATGAAGGATTGAAGTGTGAAATGTATATTTTTTTGAATTTTTTTATTCCCATTTTTCGGAGTAGTTAGGACTCAAACTGAGCGATTTAGGGGCTATTTGCCCCTTAAACGGTGACAGAGAGTTTTGAATTCGTAATTCGTCTGTCGGCAGAATAGTAAGTTCGGCAAGCGGCTTGACACTTGAGTAGCTCTTATCTTAAGTAGTTGTTGAGTATACGGCCGTTAAAGTCTCAGTTATATCAGACGGTATAGCTTCTCATCATCATCATCATCTTCATCATTGTTTTATCTATAATATTTATATTAATACATGAAGCAAAATCTTTCCGTACAGTTTTACGAGAATTGTGCAACTGGAGGAGATGTTAGGATATGATATTTGGCCTGTAAATTATTTATAGTTCATGTGTGCGGAAACTATTTTAGAGGCTATAGAACTTAAAAAACACCCTAATTTTAACCGATAAGATAGCTGGGTGCTGCCATCTAGTTGGGATCCAGTGATAAATAAAATAAAATTTAAGTCAAAAACACCGCGGCTTCAAGATACTGTCAATATGTTTTGCGTTGATCGGAATACAAATAATAATAATTGAAGAATCTTCGGGTAGTTGAACAACTTCAACAAATAGGACAACTGACACCTCAGTCCTCCCGTGACCACGGCTGCTGGAAAGTAGCCGAAACGTCGGGAAAAAAAAGTGCACCGCGACAAAATCCGTAAGTGTTTAAAACAACTGTTATTTTAAAGTTGCTAATTACACACACTCCCGTGCGCTTGATAGATTTAGTTGAGAATACAATTTCGTAACATATTGACGTTTGACAATCTGTCACTGGTTTTGAGTATATAACCACTTTGGTCACTGGTCACAACTTTGATATTTATTTCTAATTTATTATATCTAAGAGGTAAAAGAACCTTTATGTATAAAATAAACAGTTCATTATATAAAAATCCGATAAACTTTCTTTCACAGTAAATTAACGATTTCATTTCATTGTTTCGATGCGAAAACAAAGACAAAAGAGATTAACATTTATCTAGACTCAGTCTAGATTCTAGAAGCTATTACACTGGAAGCCCAAAGCCCAACTTCCCCACTCCATCAGTGGGATCAGTGGGCATTACAGTCGGCGTGCATTAATGCAAACGCTGGCCATAACGCGTTAGTTATCGCGCAAGTTGCGCCGTCAACGACCGTCGATGGCGCAACTTGACGCCACAACTCCGCCGCAACGCCGCAAGGATATGCCACGTAATGTCATTCAGTGTAATGCACCGAGTGAGACCACACAAGTCTCTTCCTTAGAATCGTATTAACTTTTGATGAGAATCACTTAAAGGTCAGCTAACACCGCACCGCCTGGCAAACTTACCTTGCGCCCTAGCCGATGGCCATTACTCTGCTGATTTTCGCCGAGCTGATTGCTGATTGTGTGGCTTTTGTCACCCGTGTAAATACCGCATAACCCGAAGCATTAGCGTCAGTTTCCGACGACCTCTGTGGCTTAGTGGTACAGCGCGTTGGTGCTCAAGCCGGAGGTCGCGGGTTCGAATCCCGCCGAAGAAACAAAAAGTTTTTCTGTGTTCCTGGGTCTTGGATGTGTATTAAACATGTGTATAATATGTATAATAAAAATCTTAAATATATGTAGGTATAGTATAAAAGCATTAAATATACTTTCCGTTGTCTGGTACCCGTAACACAAGTTCTTCGGATACTTACCACGGGGCCAGACTGACGCGGTGTGAAGCGTCCATAGATATTATTATTATAGTTCATAGAGCGAGCTATGCGGCGCTACATTTTTAGGATAGCGAATCTAAATTGAACTTAATTTACTACATAAGAAGAAACACGTGTCATTGCAAAAGCTACGCTGCTCGGTCCAGCTCGAAATTAGAACTCTTACAGAGAAAAAAGTTCAATTTTGAATCGCTATTTTAAAACTAGCTGTTTCCCGCGGCTCCACCCGCGTAAATATAGTATCGGGTATCCCGCGGGAATACTGTACTTTTCCGGGATACAAAGTAGCCTATGTTTTAATCCAGAGCCTAAACTACTACCATACCAAACTTCATCGAAATCCTTTCGGTAGTTTTTGCGTGAAAGAGGAACAAACATCCATCCATACATCTTCACAAACTTTCACATTAATTGTAATATTAGTAAGATGCAACGCTGCGTCTCCTTTCGATGAGAACGTTTCGCTAATGCTTCGGTACGCTAGAGTAACAATAACTGAGCGTTACTGGTCTTTTAAACCCCCAAAACGCGCTTGGGTCAGGTACCCCAAAACAGTAATAACACAACGCTACAAGAGTCAAAGAGTTCAAGACGCATAGAGTAAAGCGACGCTACAAGACGCACAGAGTATATACCGCTACTGAATACTAGTAGTAGTTAATGAAATTATATTGGGATATAATTAATCGAGCGAACAAAAAATAAGTTGGCGGCTGCACGTGAGCATACTGTATTACTGAATTTGGCAGCGAATTAATATGTTGTCGACTAAATTACTAAACTGGCGAAAACACTCGGGTGACAAAAAATTCAAAAGTCGGCAGATAAAAAGAGGCGAAATTTAATCCAAATTAGCACCGTCATTTATAAGTTGGTGACTTAATTTCCGAGTTGGTGACCATTATACCATATAAGCAGCTATAAAACCAGATTTGGTTGATAAATTAATGGCTGCTAAAAATTCAATTTGCAGGCTACGGAAAATCCTATTTTTGAATACTGTTGGAGTATGTTTTTCTTTGTCATGGGTGTCATTTTGTAGGTTTCTGGGGGTGCAGAATAATATGAAAATAAAATCTGTTTCGTAATTCCACAATGGCGTAAATTTTTGTTATTAAAATTAACAAGGTTTTCCTTTTCCAGGTTTCTGGGGGTTCTGATTACAAAATTGTCTTCCAATTTCATTTTCCAAAATGGAGAATATTCAATCTTCTGAAAATGAATATGAATACTAAATTAAAAGATCTTGGGGATGCTAATTAGGATTGATGATTATTATTACAGTATGTTATGTAGTATGTTTCAATAGGATGCACCGTTTCCGAGATAGAATCAATTTTATAAAAAAAGAAGTAATGCTGTACATTGAGATACGACGGATGTATAAATCTATAGAAATGTTGGAAAATTCAGGATTATCAAATTTTTTTTTCTCCCATCATAAAGAAAATATGATGTTGCAGGGTTTCTAAGGGGGACGAAATTTTCATTATTTTTTCAATAAGATGCACCGTTTCCGAGATAGAATCAATTTTATAAAAAAAGAAGTAAATGCTATACACTGAGATACGACGGATGTTTATAGCTATAGAAATGTTGGAAAATTCAGGATTTTCGGATTTTTTTTCTCCCATCATGAAGAAAATATGATGTTGCGGGGTTCCTAAGGGGGACGAAATTTTCATTATTTTTTCAATAAGATGCATCGTTTCCGAGATAGAATCAACTTTATAAAAACATAGTAAATGCTCTACATTGAGATACTAGGAATGTATAAAGTATAGAAATGTTGGAAAATTCAGGATTTTCAAATTTCTTTTTCTCCCATCATGAAGAAAATATGAGGTTGTGGGGTTACTAAAGAAATTTAAAATGGATGACTTTTTTGTAATCAGCACCCCCAGAAACCAATAAAAGTACACCCATATTATTTTTATAAAATTAAGTACCTATGTCCGCCATATTGGAATTTCAAAATGAATGTCATTTTCGTATCCAGCACTCCCAAAAACCTGGTAAACGACACCCATATCAATTTTACGAAAAATAATATCCGCCATTTTTAAATTTCAAAATTAATATACACTATAATCCCTAATAAAAACCAAGAAAAATTAAAAATTGGGAATTTTGTACGCTCCTTTATGTTTTTTTTGTGTGCGCTCGTTTCGCTGCTTGTATGTTTTTTGAGTTACCTACATCAGGGAAAATATATGTGCCTATTCTTAAATTAAATGTGTACTCACAAATTGTCGCCAAGATGGTTATTTATTCGCTAAAACATAATCTGTCTGCCAGTTTGGAAAATTCAGTGGTATTATTTAGTCACCAGATTAGTAATTTTTTTGTTCCTTACATTCTTTCGCCAACTTGGTAATTTAGTATTCAATATTGGGTATTTTCACATCCAAAATTTAATTGTTTTGTCGCAAGTTTAAATACATGCCAATTATATTTATAATCCCGCGAAAAAATATCCACAACATGCAAGCAAATGCTCACGTAAAGCATCAAGCGCCTTCACCCATGGATATTTTTTTATTATTTCACGGGATATTGCAATTATTGCTAGATATCAGTGACGTGGGGTTCCTATAAGTCCATTCCTATCGGCTTCACTTACCGCTTACCTTTTGAAGACCCTCATCCAAATACCTACCTATTATATAGTCTAGGCCCAAGGGCTTCCCTATGAAGGAGAATCAGCCTTCGCCAATGCTAGATATAATATTAATTAAATTGAATGTTATGGATTTCCGCAAAGTAACGCCTGATTCTATTATCTAGTTAGTATTAAGAAGTGAAGGAATCATTTCTGTGCCCGTAACACATACCAAAATGAAACACATTACAAACAATATCCGCTAAATAGTAACACCTAATGACGATAAAACATTATGGCAATTGATACGCGTTTGACAATTGACATACAAATTGTATCAAACGCGACACCACGTGTGTCCGGTGTCGCGTGTTAACCTGTCAGCGGCGCCTCGCCTCAAAGCGGTCGTATTGGCCACTTGCGAGCGAGTTGTGTGACAGTGACGCCGCGGCTTCCGCTGGTTAAGACTGGAAGGAATGCGATGCAGCGGCTATTTTTGTTCAGCTTTCTCATGTGGTTAAATTGGTCTCCACGTATATGATTAAGCGATATAATATATCCCGTATTTGTTGCAGAATATTATTGAGTGGAAAATAATGAAAAGGTCACTGAAAGTTCTTTTTTATAGGGCATAATATATACAAATATTTTTATACCTTATCGCATTAACCCATTAAACCCATTGATCGCCTTACGATACCCAGAATTCTACGTAATGTCGGTCACTCGTGTCCCCCAACGGCAAAAAGTATATCTCAGAATCTGAATTGGCAAATAAACACAGTTTCTTAATTTTTAGGTTGACAGACACAAGGGTTGAGTTGCAGATAATGTGTTTGGCTTCAGTCCGCTTTTGTACATATTTTGTGCATTAAGTAGATATAGAATATAACAATAGATTTAAAATAAAAGTTCTTACGCTAAATACTGAAACGGTAGTTAAATTAAGTGACGCTCGAGTCACATGCTATCCTTGTCATTTCGGCTGGCAGAGACAGCGACAGTCTGTTAATACGTTACAGTATTCGGCCGTTACTCACCCATTAATAAATCTCCGACAGCACCTCTGACATCTAAACTCCTGACCGTCCTCAATCCCTGCTATATTCTCAAACGGCAGTTTTTGTGCGCTGTGTTCTGACCGGGAATGGTTAGCCAGGCTGGACTGTCTCGTAAAATTAGCCCCACATATAGAACACGCGAACGGCCTCTCAAAAGTGTGCTGCCTTAAATGATCGCGGAGAGAGGACTTCTTGAATATCCGACTACAGAAAGGGCATTTATACTTCTTGATTATATTCTTTGATTCGTTTCCACTCTCGATGCATATCGGATCGGAGTGTAAGGTCTCGTGGAAGAAGCATTCGGCTTGGGAGTCGGTGGTGTAAGAACATTGGTTGCAGCTCCAGAGAATACCGGCTTTAGCAGGCACAGGCTTGTTGTTGCAGGCACCGTTTCGGATGTGTCGGGATACTTCCTGAGATAAAATAAAGGATTCGCCGCATTGTGGACATCTGAAAAGTTTTGAAGCCTAGAATAAATTTTAAGGTTGAGGTTATTTTCTTTATTATTTGCCAAAAACAATCCAAAATTATAAGATAGGATCTGATTATGAACATAATTATAATATTGAGCTGATTGCAGATATAAAAAACAAGAAAAAACAAAAAAAAAATATTTGCCTAAGCATAGATACCATAGTATAATTATTATTACTGTTTTGATACAATTTAGTAATTTTGTAAACAATACGACATTATTGATAGTAGACAACTAGACACAATAGTACAACATTTAAATGTTATTAATATTATTATGTCGAATAAAACTTTCGACAACAGAGTATAGTATATCTACTTATCTTGCTCTTTTCAGAAAAAAAGTAAGTAAATAGGGACTAGACTATCGTGGCTGACAAAGTAAAAATGTTGACTTACTTCTTTTTTATATGCGGATGCACTTTACGGATGTGATCTTTTAGTTCTAGGACTGTGGGCAGCATCACAGTTTCCGTGCAGTACGGACACTTTTTCCGCAAGTCCGTGGCTGGTAGCCCCAGCTTATGTAGTCTTTGTTTTTGAGCAGATATTCTATGCTCAGAGCTGTGTCTGTGGATCTTCGCTTCATTGGCACTATTGAAAGACTTCGAGCAGACGATACACAGGTAGGCTTTCTGCTTGTGCTTAGACTTTAAATGTGCGGCTAAGGTTAGCGATGATTTGAACTTTTGGTGACAATGCGTACACTGATTTAATTGCTGATAGTCATCAGTCGCGGTATATAACATTCTATGGTTGGTTCTAAGGCAGTGTTGCTTCACAGCTATGTTATATCTGAATTCTTCGTCGCAAGTTTCACATTGGAATATCGTCTTCTTGCGAATGATAATCGGCATTGATCTATTCACAGCAGCGACTACGTCTACGTGTTCAGAACTAGTCAGGTGATTAAGCATCAGGTCTGGCAAATCACATTCGAATTTACAAAATGAACACCAGTATCTTCCTTCCATAGCTGAAACTATCTGCGTGTGCTCATCGGAATAGAAATGCTGAATAAAATTGGAGAGCCAGTTGGTGTAAAACTTACAAGGGCTGCATTGGAAAGGGGACTGGTGGACAATGGCGTCCATATTGTCGAGGATGAGCTGTTGGTAGACGTCACTTTTAGTATCGCTGACCTTGCGAAAATGATAGTGGGATATCAAATGTTTACCCATCAGGTGTGTACGTACTCTGGAATTACACCCCGAACATTGGACATAAATAGGATTCCTTTTTCTTTTCTTTTTCTTCATTTTAATTTTCAACTTTGGTGTACTTTGGTTACTAGACTTTATCTCAGGTGTTTTCTTTGGCGGTTGCAAGTAAATATTTTCATTTAGATAACGAGAAGGGCGCGATACTCTTTTATTAATGGAGTCACTGATCGGTCGTATATGTCCCGAGAACTCCAAGTCATGCTCAGGCAAAACCTTACGCCTGTGTAAATTAGATTTTAAGTGCTTCTCGTATATAGCCCTTGACCCTAGTCGTCTGTTGCAGGGTCCGCACCAATACTGTACTGTGCCTCTATTTTGTATTGTGGTTTGCATGATTTGAGTTTTTTCGTTAGCTCCGGGCAGCCATTTTCCTTTTGTATGGCCTGGTGGAGGAGCATCATAATCTTCATCTCGCTCTGGCACATAAGGTGTACAAGGCGGTTTCCATTTACCACCAATATGTTCCTGCTCTTCTCTCACGTCCCATTCCTCATTCTCTGGCGAATATGGGCGCCATTTTCCTCCGGTATATGTTGGCGGAGGCTTCCACTTCGATCCATGGTCGTCATCTTCATCGTCTTCCAAATCCTCTAAATCATCAGAGTCGTCATCTGGTTTAAAATCGTTAAATGGACCTATATTGTAAGACGAAGATTGTATATCTTTCTTTACAGCGCCACTTATGCTAGCAACTGCTTTGATAAGTTTAGTTTGATTATCTTCGTTGCCTCCAATTTTCAGGCTATGACCACCGATCCAATCTTCACCTCTTAAGTTACCTTCGAGAGGGCTTATGCGAGGCACATCTCGTGAGGTGGTTGCAACTTGCAAAGAACTTGAATTTTCTATAACAGATTTAGTTATCGACATAGGAGTTAGACGGGACAAAGAAGACTTCTTGACGCTACTCTGTAGTTCCAATGATTGGAAGAAAAAATCAGCACCCAGGCCATAGGTGGGCTCCAAAGCGTCAATCGGTAGGACCGATTTAGCTGGGATTTTTCCCTTGCCACATCTCTGTTTTCTATGCCGCACATAGTTTTCCAGCCCAACAATTGTAGTATTGCATTTGATACACAGATGGCTGTCGTCGTCTTCTTCATCGTCATCATGTGGGGACAGCATCTGGAAGTAATAATAATTATCGTTATCAAAATTGATAGGCTAGGCGTGTTTCGCGACATCGCATGTCTGGTGCTTGTAACAATTCGCGTGGCTCGCGGATATTAACGGTGACGTCCCCGACTTGTCACAGTTAAATACGTTTGAACTGCGGATTATTAAAGGCTTTGAATGCCGGCGGTTTCGTGATGAGCGATAATGTATGCAAGCATCATTACTACTGGGCGCCTAGACAAATTACCTTCGTTAAAATTCGGAAAGATCTGTCGTATCGACTTCTCTTTTGAGATCACGACATTTTGTCCCTAGACAAACGCACACTGTTGTTCGAATCGCAACAACGAATTGCTCAAACGTTAGTTGTTTATGATTTCAAGAATTTAGCCGTCAGTTGTGAAGTTGTCAAATGTCATATATATTTTTTTTAATTATTGATGGCGTTACGGCATAAAACTATTTGTCAGTGTCAAGTTAAAAAGGCAGACAACTAGATTTAATGTAGGTACCTATATGATTTCAACACCGTATTATTTTCAAGTCTAATGTCTAGTCAAAGTTCAAAATACAAATTTTGATACAAATAGTCAGTGCAAGTCAGTCGATTCAGTAAAACGGTACCTAGAAGTTTTATTGAAAGTTCCTAGAGTGTTTTTTATAAAATGGAATCAAATTTCAAGTGTAGATATTTACAATAAGAATAAAGTAGGTACTTATTTAACAAGGCCGATTATTACGGTTGTAAGGCTGGAACATGAAGCATAGATACCAGGAGTCCGAACAGTATAGGCTTTTTAATAATAATTATGTACACAATAATAGGACCAGATCTTAGTTCTCTTTTCTGCCGCTAGGCGTGCGAGACCGACGAGTACCAAGTGTTGCCAATACTATTATACCGAGTGTTGCCAATACTATTATTTATTACAATTATTTTTAAATTACCGTTAGGCAATTACCGTGTTCTACGGTATCTATTTTTCGAGAACAGTTTCTAAGAATTTCCTAAAACTTTTATATAATAAGATTTCAATCTTTCCAGAGCTGTCAATAGCAATTTTAAACTTCCCGCGTAATTTCAAACGAGTGCATGTCGAACCGTCGCGCGCTCTACCGGCAAAAATCTGTCCCAGTAATTGAGACCATTATTTTAACATTACGTTCGGACTCCTTGTTAACTATACTTCGTGGGCTGGAACTTCAATATGCACCGAAATCCGAAACACCGGGAAAAATTCAGAGGATTATAAATTAGACACACAATTGGATAACTGTTTATCTATTGTATGACTCCAGAGTTCTATTTTGAATAATTATATTATATAATACATTATTTAATTAATTATCTTCTAGTTTTCATTGATAATACAGATTTTATACAGATTTCTTGCCAAATGGTCATAGGACACACATTATAAACAGATTTTAAGAGATTACACTAAAGGCCATACTCACGGTGCGTCCAGCAAATCCAGCACTGGTACTATTATGAATTTTAATATTATCCGGTGTTCAGCATAAAATATGTGTACAGTCTGACAAGGATCTTTTGGCACGTGGACAAAATCAGAACTAACATCGCCGTCTTGTAAAATGTCACTTTTAGTATTAAATTGTATTGTTTTGTAGTTGCGACACTTACCTTTTGGCACGTGGATAAAATCAGTAATAACATCGCCGTCTTGTAAAATTTCACTTTTAGTAATAAGTATTGTTCTTATTTGCGACACTCACGCCCCCATCCAAGTGCCAAAAGATCCTTGTCCGACTGTAATGGCGTATCTATTGTCTTGCGAATGATACCATCTAATAAAAAAGAAGGAAAAGGTTTTAATGTAAACTGCATTTTTATTTAGTATTAAATGACTATTTCTAACTTTTTTAATTAGAATATGATATAGTTATAAACATTTGTTAAAATAATAATAAAGTACACTCGTTTTATCTAAGATTTTTCAAGTTACTTTTTAAAAATACCAACATTTTTCTGGTTGGCAACATGCAAGAACGAGACACACGGCCTCCCTTATGGCTATCTCGCTCGGCTCGGATTTGCCTCTATGATACGTGCATTGTGAAATACACTCTATTACCAAGGCAATACAGTTCTTTTTAGCAATTACAAAATACGGAGTCTTCTATCCTTAGGACTATATCCATGTCCTGGTAAAAAAAAAAAACTGGCCAGAAGAAGAAGAAGATGAAGTACAATTATTTTTGTTTGTTATCAAAATAACAATTTACCTAACTTAGGCCTTTACATCCGATGATGGATGATTTATACAGTATTCTCCGAGCGAAGTAACCACTCTTGAAATACTGTAGTGCCTGGGACAGTTGTTTTTTAAATATCGTATGATTTCCCAAGCGCATACGGCATTCTCACAACATAGCCACCCTAGTCCAGAGGAATGACTAGTCAATACGTCTGGGGCCAACTATGTGCGGGTTTCCTCACGATGTTTTCCTTCACCGGTAGAGTTGTCACATACCTTTTGCAAACCTTCATAGAAATCCCTACCTATGATACAGGTTCCGGCTTCCCTTTGAAGAAGCAGCCTTCGCCACTGATAGTGAGAAGTGATATAAATCATAATGTAATTATTAATGTATCAAAACCGCTGTAAATAATAATAATTATTAGCTGTGTTGATTTTTAAATTGTATAATGTTATTATTGGTTATGTGACTTGAGATAAAACTAATTATTTAAAGAAATATCTGCATTATGTAATTCCTTTGCAAGAAATAAAAGTATTTTTACATTTTAAGTTTATTTTCTTACTAAAACCATGTAAAACTTACTTTAAAAAGTAAAATAAAATGTAGATACTCTTGTATTGTTATTATTTAATCAATCCTAATACGGACACTTGATACGGCACGAATTATTTAGTCACAAATATACTATAGAGATTAAATATTAAGTATTTAATTGGTTAACACTACTTGACTGTTTATAATAGGTGTATAATAGCATAGATATATAATATTAAATTTGTAATAATTAATCAAAGTATAATAGCAAATATTTCAAAACTTTTATGAGGTGTTTGTGTCCTTCTAACCCATTTATAAGGCGAAGGTGTTGAGCATCGATGACAATAAAATATCATTACATTGAAAAACTTATAAATTTTAATTACTAAATACAAATCTTTATTTCTAAGGAAGTTTCAGAGAAACTTGCTTAATTATGAACTCCATTTGGTACCTAAATTATAGTAGTAATTTAGGTACCTACTATACACCTAAAGATTGCTTTCAGCTGATATAGTAGCGTGTAAAGATTACAAACTGCAAGTAAGCTACAAATTAAGAAATTTATATTTTAACAAAGTGTTGAATTATACTTGAATACAATGAATTACATATTAGGTATTGACAATAATTGTGATTTATTGAATACTTTAGATTGAATTCTTTTGACTTTTTGCAATATAGACTACTAGCAGAAGGTGTTTTATAGACCGTTTAGGCAACTTTAGGCAAATCATTATTATTTACAAATAACAGCTGATCAATAAAAATCCGCCATATTGTTCGTTGAGGCGATAAAGGTAGCTATCTGGGTATCTTTATCGTTAGGTCGATAAAGATAAAGATCACGATCTGCTAAATGTCACTTACGGCCGCTTGTCTAGGCATTGTATGGAGAAACGCGTTAGAGCAATTCGTTATATGGGTGCATCGTTAGCGTATTCGTTCAAAGTGGCTGTTTGGCTACCAATTTTTTTAACGATACGACTGAATATGTCATTTAACGCACGCTTATGTCAATCCCATACATTTTTTATTCACGAAGTTCGCCGTCGATATTATTTAATGCATCTTGTCTAGCCCTCCTGAACTTTGCTGGTAGTCTGATATTTGCCGGCTGTCCGTTAGCGAACTTAGAAGAATGTGATTGCTGTTTGCGCTGAAAACTGGGTTAAACGTAATATACGGCTTACTGCAATGCTTTAGTAGTTAGAACTATAATTCACTGGCACTAAACGTTTTGCGATTATAAATGGGTTTTGTTTTACGGCCTACACATTAGACTTATAAATTAATGCTTAACTTTTCAGTATTTGAAATATTTGCCTGTACATCATGTGAACATTTTTGACGACGATGGCCTTTGTGACGACAGCTTTTATATGTTAACTTACTGTAGAGTGTAGGTATATTGCCCTTTAATGGTAGATGGGTGGACAAGGAGTGATGATAGCGAACGGAGAGCGGTTGCGGAAGGTATTGTGTAAGGACAGGCACTCCACAGTAAATAATCCGCCGTTCACCTGTCCAATCAAATGCCTGCGCGCCCATTAAACGTAAAATATTAGTTACCATTTGTACTGACTTTGCCAATTTTATGTATCTGTCTTATCGCGAAATTAATCATCTAGTGATGTACTCTTTAGCTGTTCACTAAATTGTATTCGTAATATATATTGAATTGAAATCAATAATAATCGTTTATAAAATATTTTGTACTGATATATTTTAATTCCTGGCTGTAGAAGCATTTCTAACGACGAGGAAATAGAAACTTATAAAAAAATTGCGAGTCTACTGAAACGAACAAATGTTTTTTTATCCTCTCAATTCTTTAAATCTGCCATATAAATATAATTCATCGTTGTTATGATTTTAGAAAACTAAACAGATTAGTTGCATCATTTCAACCAGTTTAGCTATCATTGCAGCTGGTAAAAAAAAAGATTTTTATAGAGTGACTAAATCAACTTTTAAATAACTCTTTATCGAGTACACCCCACGATGACAATGCGACTTGGTGACCTGACTTGGTGACGGTGCCGGCTGACACCTTTACACGATGGTGACAAGGTGACGAGTGACGGCTGACAAACGAGCGTGTGTCATTAGCATCATTATTGTGTCATTACGCGGTTCGGGGAAACGATTTGTGTGTCGACTGTCACGTCTGTCCGCGCTTACTCTGCTGGCTTTGTCATATTGTACCTGAAGAACTTGACGGCAAGATAGCTAGAGGAGATAGCGCTACTTGCTACATATAGAAACATTTTTGTACGTTTGCTAATTGCCATCAAGGCATAGTTCATATTATAATCTGTTCACATCCAATTTAGTCTCAACATAAACAAAGAGACAATATCGTATTATTATAGTGCGCACTATTATAGTGATTGCACTATTGATATATTCCAATATTATTACCAACAAATTAGAATATCACTTATTCACCGCACAATAAAGAAATGCAATGTACCTACACATTAATTTAATCTGAACAGAAACTCTTTTATTTTACTATGTAATGGATAATAATATACAGATAAAATTCATTATAAACAGATGCGTTTTTACTTTTAACGCTAAGATTACAATAAACACCGATAAAAGCTAGGTTCAACGAACAAGTACGTTAGCCACTATCATAAGAATGTGTAATTTTTAGCGAAATGTCACATGTACTTAACATTAATGGTGATTAAGTGTCGCTACATCTTCCATCTGCCGTTAATTCCTACAGCACTGATCATTTATCACGACTCATGCATCATGCTGGACATTACTCAGCAGTACGGACTACGGACTAAGGAGACACTAGGCCCGAACACCTTTACATAATCTGTCCCTATGCGAAAACAAATGACACTAGTATTTTAGGGTTAAAATGCTCAGTTTTTCGTGACTTTTGATTGTACAAGGTTGCAATTCAATTTTATTTTTGATTCACCTTTTTACTAAGTAAAAGAAAATTCTTTTGAGCGTTGGAAATCTATACTTGGATCTTTACAATCAAAGATGATATCCATCAAGTGGGCGCCATCAGCCCTAATACATAATACACATTTGGATTTGTGACCGTTTTATCGCATTTTACATGACTTTCCGTAAAATCTCCGGGCGTATTGCACTTCACTTAATTCTGACGTCCTAAATGATTCAGTCAAGCGAAATAGCATTTAGGAAGTTAGGATTCTAATTAACATTCTAAATCGGAAGAAGTGTGGCTTTTGACTGACTAAATTCAAATTAGCTTTTTTTGGGATCCCAATTAGGTCGTCTGAAATCTGAATTAAGTGAGGTGGAATATGCGCCTATACTGACCCATATACAGAGGCGTATTTAGAATTTTTGGACCCCAGGACAATTAACATATTTTGCCGCCCAATTCACTGTATCTATAAGATGATTTTTTGAAGTTATTTTAGAAAAAAAGTCTACACGAAAAAAGCCTAAAACAGAACTTTGATACTCATTTGTACACCCCCCCCCCCCATTAAAAGTAATGTTTTAGTCGTTTAATTTTCTTGAACCCCACCCGAAACGAAAACCTGGCTACGCCCATGCCCCCGGGCCCCGACGCACAGTGTTCTATTTGACTCAAAAATTTTCCCTATGCTGTTTATTGCATATATCGATGAAGAAATTCATTTTAAATGCAAGAGTAAAACACCCGCGTGTCTTTTTCAAATACTTTTTTTTATAAAAAATAATTTATGTTTCGTGACCTCGACGTAAAAAAAACACTTAATAAATTCTGTAAGCGTGTCTGATCAATATATATATTTTTGATTAATATAGTATGATGAAGGACCTTTAGGCGCATATTTTCCATGTTTTATTTTTTGAAGATCACTTCTGGCTACCTAGTTATTAATTTTTATTCAGATTTTGGTTTTTATTTTTTTCTCCCAAAAAACTCAAAAGTGCGACTTGTGACTGGCACTGAAAGATTTACCTTTAATGCGTCTATCATTGATAAAAAAATCAAGTTGCACTATGGAAGCGTTTACGAGTAATCGAATTTCAAAATATTGTGTAAGGGTGTCACTCAACTTGACCTTTCATTTTTGTTCAAATTAATGCAATTTTGTCTTTAACTACAAAATAGTATATGATTTACAATTATTATGGTTATAGTAATGAATCTTTCGACATATTTTTACAATCTCGCGAGTTATTTTACAATTTTACGGTGACATATACAAAAGTGCGACGGAAACAGAGAGGTGTTATAAGTTTGACCGTGTCATCGTAGCTCCCAAACGGCCGAACCGATTTTGATCTGTTTTTTTTGTCTGAAAGCTAGCATAATCTAGTGTTCTTACTTCTTAGCTGTAAATTGTAATTTATCAACTCGCTCACTATTTTCGAGGGTTACTTGATTTTTTTTGTTTGTTATAATATTCTGATTTCTGCAGTTCTCTAGTTCAAAAAAGATACAAGTAGGACCCCATTTGTAATTTTAAAAACACCCTCCGATAGAGTGATTAATTTTGTACCATTTCGTAGTTCCTACAGTACTATAAAATATGTAAAATTTGTGAGGATGGATGGATGTTTGTTACTCTTTCAGGCAAAAACTACTGAACGGATTTCGATGAATTTTGGTATTGTAGTAGTATAAGCTCTGGATTAAATATACATCTTTTTATCCAGAAAAAGTAAAGTCTCCTCGTGGGATACTATGGGCGGAGCCGCGAGCAACAGATAATAATATACGCGATTTTGAACGTTGGTGTCATGGGATACTCATCCCAACTTACCTGTCCGGTAGTTGTGGTATAGTATACGGGTATGCGACCCCGGCTTCCCTAGCTATTACTGTCCTATCCCTTGCCCTCCTGGGCGGTAATATCCTACATTTCCTATTTCCCACTCTAACTTACCAATATTCCTTTCCACACCACCTATCCTTCCCTCTCCCTATTCCTACCCTCTCCACCAATCCGTGGAAACGCAATGGATAATCGTATTATCGTATATCCAAAATGGCGGCGATGTGGTTCACCACCCATCACGTCTCGTTTCTCGCGGATGTGAAAAGCGGACCATTGAGAGCCGCTTCGCTACGTTGAATGTAATAAGTGGTTTACACTCTCGCGCGAGTGGCGAGGCGAGGCCCTCAGTGAGTCGCGAGGCGAATGTGTAAACGGGCATTCGTTCCTCGCCTCGCCATTCACCTCGCCACTCACGACGCTCGCGTCCGGAGCGGTTTTTTGCGCACGAGTCAAAGGACCTCGCGACGAATACGAGCGGGTGTTCACATTCTCGCGTTCGCTTCAGTCTGTTGCTAGTTCTCATGCGCGACAGTTGTTTCTCTCGCACGCGAAATAATGCGTTTCTTAGACATTTTTCAAAAAGAAAAAGAATAATATATATATATATATATATATATATATATATAGGCTACTTGACTCAAATATTTAATTTCATACATTAAGGGAGTATTTCATTAAGTAGGTACTTGGCTTAGGAAAACGTATTCTAACGATATCATAAATTAAAAACTTAAGATTGATAAATAAAGTTGATATTATATAAAATAAGTATTTTTGTTTTTTAATTTCTATGATAAAAACACCGAAGTTACTTCCGGAAAGGATGTCACGATACAAACACACTAAGCAAATATTATACCTTTAAACGAGCAATTCTTGTATGTATAGTCTTATGTTTGGGAAAATGCGTATTTTTGAGTTTTCATGCGTTTTTCTTTCCACGCAGAATATGTTCGCTAATTTCGTCCTGCCGGCCACTGTCCGTTTGGTTCAGCGGGTTAAGAGGCGGATGGCAAGAAACGAGTGTTACGGGTTCGAACCCCGCTCGGTGACTTACTTTTATATAAATTTACTTTATATAATTTTTTAATTTTCATTGTTTTTAGACAAGTTTAAAAAAAATTGTTAATGCTTGAGATCAAATACCTGATCTACACAGAAATCGATTGTAAATAATAATAATCTATCAACCAATATGTCGAATTGTGTTTTCGGCTGTTTTTAAAAAGTGTACTTATTTTTAAAAAAATTGTAGGTTTTGACGACCTCTGTGTATCAGTGGTTCAACATGTTGGTGCTATAGTCGGGATCGCGGGTTCGAATCCCGCCGAAGGAACAAAAAGTTTTTCCGTGTTCCTGGGTCATGGATGTGAATTAATATTAATTCATATTATGTGTATAACATAATAAAAATCTTAAATATGTGTATAATAAAGTACCCGTAGCACAAGTTCTTCGAGAACTTACCACGGGACCAGATTGACGTGGTCTAAAGCGTCTAAGATAATATATTATTATTATTTTAGGTTTCAAAATAATGTAATATATTTTTTTTGTGTAATAAAACAATTATGAAACGTTTAGGACTTAAATAAAAACAAGGTCAAGTCGCATAATATATGGAACCCAAAGCATAATTATATTAACCATAAAACTCAACAAAGTTAGACTTGTTGCCGCTAAAACTTCGACGTCCTCCATTGTCAATGGCATACAGACAACTGAACGCACCACGAGAGTGTAAGCACCCACTCGTAGGCGCGTCGCGCGAGGTGAGAAACGAGGCGAAGGGCGAAGTGAGTTGCGAGGCGAGAGTGTAAATCTTATATAAGAGGAAGAATGAATGGTAAGAATGAAAGTGAACGAAGCGAAACGAGTATGTAAGGATCGTAGCAAGTGGAAAGAAGTGGTTTCTGCCTACCCCTTTACGGGAAAAAGGCGTGATTATATGTATGTATGTATGTATGTGATTGACCTCTAATACCTAATTCTTTTATGTCTGAAAGGTCTAGTCCCGAATTGAACAATAGATACTAAAAGGTCAAACATTCGGATCTATTTGTTCCATGCCGTACTGTAAAAACTGAGGCGCGGGGCGCGGGGGGTGGCTGGATCGATGGAGACGTCATTATTAGGACGACAGCCTTTGACGCGCAGCCACGTGACTGCCGCAAGCCGCAACACCTACACATACTATTGTTTCAGATTTGATATTTTAAAGACTGGGCAGCTGTTTCTGAAAGGCTTATCAACGCTAGAATTACCTAATCAGTGGTCAAATTGTCAAGAGTAAACTGAATTACAAAAGGCTTGATCAATCGTTTGATTTAAACTTTTTTTAACAAAACTACGAGTAATCAAAACCATGGTCAAAGCACATGTCAAATGCTGTTTACGGTTTTTAGAAAGCTTTAATAGCGGCAACAAGTGCCTTTTTGGTCAACTTTTTTCAACAGTCTCCGAAAATTATGATTGAGGTATCAATCGATTCGGAATAGCATCTAGATGATTTTTGAAAAAAATTAAGTCCCGCTTGCAAAAATTGCAAAAGTTATTAACAATTAACTAAAAACAAAAAAGGGACTTTAGTTTTTTGCAAATTTCTCAGAAACTATTTTTTTTTTTCAAATTTGAAAAGAGATTCAAAAAGAGGAGGATATTTCCTTAAAAAAGTTTTGACTGGCGGAATTGTAGGACAAATATTTATATTTTTCCCAGAGGGTTGAAAATGCGCCCGAAAACGGGTACTCCGGCTTTCGCAAGCCACGCTCCCTTCGGACCTTTATTGATATTTATTCATTTAAACTTATTAAATATGAAAATTAAAAATTGAAAAAATTCAGCCGCCTATATATCAATGTAAGTACAATAATCCGTGGTCAAAAAAAAAATCGCGATTTTCAATAAGTCATCCATTAATCAATTAACAATTTTTTGTAGGATGAACAGTAACATTGCAAGTGCGATATTTGTTAAACTATTAATCTGAGATTTTTTTTTCTTTCGTGGAGCTATTTCTCAAAGGTCTTAGAATAAATTCCCGTTGGAAAAATTAAAAAAATGTTAATTTTCGTTTTTTTATAAACAATTTACTAAGATGAAAAATTATAAATATAAGAAAGAAAAAATCTCAGATTAATAGTTTAACAAATATCGCACTTGCAATGTTAATGTTCACGCTACAAAAAATTGTTAATTAATTAATGAATAACTTATTGAAAAATCGAGATATTTTTTTTTGACCACGGATTATTGTACATTGATCTGTCCTGTAGGCGTCTGAATTTTTTCAATTTTTAATTTTCATATTTAATAAGTTTAAATGAATAAATAATAAATATCAATAAAGGTCCGAAGTAGGGGATCGAAGACAGGTCATATTTAAAAAAACCGGGTTTTTCGGTCCTGGGTACCCGGGTTTTTTCGGGTATTTCCGGTTTTTTGTTGATTTTGTAGAATTTTCTTAGGAATGTCCTAAAATTGACTTTTTAAGCTGCTTTCTGTTGTTACAACGTAATACTGGTAAAATGTGATCCCACCATAAATATTTTCATGTAAAGTAATTAAGTTATTAATTACTTATCCTATTACAAACTCTACACCTTAGTCAAAATACGTTTGTGTAGAGTTTGTAAAGTTAGGCTTGTCGAGTTAAAGCGTGTAGAAACAGAAGTGCCTTGCCGGCCTTTTAGAAAGGATACGCTGCCTTCTTGAAGGTGTGCAGGTCCTAATGGTCCGGAAATACTGTTGGCGACAGTTCATTCCAGAGTTTTACAGTGCGCGGCAGAAAGCTTCGGGTAAAGTGCACGGTGGATATCAAGCTGATGAGGATGATAAATATTTTGTCCCTTGGAACGGTGGCGAAAAGTTGCAGCAGGTGTAAGTCCGAACAATTCCTCGGAGCACTCCCCGTAATATAACCGATATAGGATGCAGAGCGATGCTCATCTCTACGTAGCTCTAAGGAGTAAAACCTGTTTGAAATACTATGGCAGTCGACAATTCAAGCGGCCCTTCGTTGGATAGGATCCAGAAGAAGAAGCTGGTACTTTAGCTCTCCTGCCCAGTGATGAGAACAATATTCCATGTGAGGCCGAACCTGCGCCTTATAGAGTTGTAGGCGTGGGACCGGACTGAAATACTGCTTTGACCTGTTCAGAACACCAAGCTTCTTGGAGGCTAACTTGGCCTTGCCCTCCAGATGATATCGGAACTAGACCTCGCTCGATATGCTAACACCAAGTATTCCAATTTCCAATGTTGGAGGAGACAGTTTCAAAACGAGGACATACGACCATCGGTAATTTAGTAGCGATGAACGTGCAAGCATGTATCTTAAAGGTGTTAAATTGGACTAAGTTAAGTCTACCCCATTCAGAGATCTTCTCCAATGAAATCTTAATTTGAGAGACAAGTTCGTTTCAACTCTCAATGACGTTTTGCCGAGAGATGTTCGGGCGACCTGTGTATAAGGCATCACCCGTACTGTCGTCATCACATATTATCATTAATATGCAGTATGAACAAGGCAGGCGATAGCACACCAAAGCTGTCTACCAAGATGCCAGGATTGTGCCATAAGAGCAGGTGAGCCGAAAAAGATGCGTTAAGACCGGTGCCAACTCTGGAGCACACATTTTCAACACAATGGGACCGATTCTGTTAGGCCCACTCGACTTTTGGGTATTATGGGAACGGAGAGCAATTCGCGCTGAGCGCTGATGGAACCGAATATTATATTATACCAAGTTATGAAGGTCCGAAAAATCGACGAATCGCTTCGAGAAAAGGTAGTCACTAGTCTGGTAGTGCCCTTGCTCTTCGCTTACTCGTCCTGGCGGGGCGGGGGCGCTACCGTGCCCCCAAATGTACCACATACATCATGAAAACATTATAACTATTATTCTAAAATTCTACATTGACAATCACATGCCACTATAACGTTCGGTTTGTGACTGTAACTGTTATAAAGTATTGTAGAATTTCATAATGAAAAAAAGCTCGAAAAAAACCGAAAACCGGTTTTCAATATTTTGAAAACCGGGTTTTGTTGTAGGCCCGAAAACCCGGGAAAACCCGGGTTTTCGGTTTCGGGTAAAACCGGTCTCGATGCCCTAGTCCGAAGGGAGCGTGGCTTGCGAAAGCCGGAGTACCCGTTTTCGGGCGCATGTTCAACCTTCTGGGAAAAATATAAATATTTATCCTACAATTCCGGGAGTTGGAACTTTTTTTAGGAAATATCCTCCTTTTATTGAATCTCTTTTCAAATTTGAAAAAAAATTGTTAGTTTTTGAGAAATTTGCAAAAAACTAAACCCCCTTTTTTGTGTTTAGTTAATTGTTAATAGCATTTGCAATTTTTGCAAGCGGAACTTCATTTTTTTTAAAAATCATCTAGATGCCATTCCGAATCGAATGATACCTCAATCATAATTTTCGGAGACTGTTGAAAAGAGTTGACCAAAATGGCACTTGTTGCCTAGTCTATAATTCAACAAGTCTTTTTAACTCAATAACGTGTCCATCCACTATTTGATTAGCCTTTCAGAAACCGGGTGTAAGGGCAGCGGTATATGTATATATGTATCACAATCGCCTTACACCCCGTCCGGAGTTCAGACTGCTCGCGAAGTAGGCCGAGGAAGTGCTCCGAAGTACGAAAAGGCGAAACGAAGTGCGTGCCCACACTGTCTTATTCGGCCAACCTCGGCCTACTTCGCGAGTAGTCTGGTCGAGGTGTTACAAGTGTCGGATAGCCACGATTAGCTTATCCGGAAGTTTTGTCGCTGCTTACTTTTTACTGAGCGACAGAGACGAAGCTTCCGGATAAACTATTTACTTACCTATTAGACGATTGCGAAACAGGCTCTATCATCATTGAATTATTTATTAACTAAATGTTTCGAGCGACTTCGTGTACGCAAAAGAAAATTCGTACATTTGCAATGCAAACAAACAATAAAAAAATAAAAAAAACCGAAAGCAAAAAAAGGTACCTTAGCAACGCACTTAAAGGACCGAAACAAGATCGAGAAAACAGACTACACTATGAAGTATGAGCTGAAAGCCTATGAAGAGAAAGTGAAATAATTGACAATTTACCGCGCCCATTTATTTTTGTACCGATTTATAATTTGCAATATTTAAGGGGGCTCTCACACATACAACAAACGTATTTTTTTAACGTTTAACGTTTAGTGGAACACTTCGTGCGTAAGTCCGACTCGCACTTGGCCGGTTTTTTCTATAAATTCTCCTGTCAACAAGATGCATGATTCTATCGTGTTGTAAGTTATGGAAAAAATGCAGTTACAGCCATATTAAAGCGGAAGGACATTAATTATCGCATTACGCAAAGCGACCACTCATTACCACTAGGCGCTGGGATATGCCTAGGTTATATAAATAACGCAACTAATTATCGTAACATTTGATAGAATGATTTATACAAATGACTTTTATCTGAGCACCTACGGGTGCATCCACACTCCACAGTGTTACGAGTTACGACTATGTGTTTCACAGTCTACACAGGTGTTACTTTTTGTTGAGTAACATTGTATGGCACGGTAAAATTCGGTCACTTGTTTTGGGAACTAGTCGTGTGTAGGGTTACCATCTGTCACGTGTCAGACCGGATTTTTAGGATAGAGACCGGACTCCGCCCGGAAAAGAAATCAGGTTTTTTTAACACTTGCAACCGGCTTTTCGATTTCAACCCCTGGAAGCAGTGAGCGAGCTGATGATGATAAGAACACTCGATCATGTCAGCTTTCAACCAAAAAACGAGTTGGCATTGTAGCTCTCAATCGGATGAACGTGTGAGTAGAGATGGCCGTTTAAACGTAAAGCGTTTAAAAAAGCGTGCATTTTTATAAATAAGTTGTAAAGTCGTTTAAAAATTTAAGCGTTTATCACTTATACTTATCGTTTATATCGTTTATAGTCATAAAGCCATAAGTGTGGTATGAGCAAAGAAAAATAGTTCTTATGACAGCGCAATAAGAGTGAAAATTCTTTAATGTAGCTCATCACTTATTTAAACGGCTTATTTTTTGTACTTATAACTATTAAGCTTTTTCGTGTTTATTCACTTTTTGTTAGTTGCGCTTTGCGGGTTGACGAAAACACGTTATATTACGTTACGCAATAATTCGTATTTTAATCGTAATAGTGGTGCATTGGTGGCTTACCGTGAAGTTTTAATGTAAATAATAAATATAATAATGGTCCATATGGACGTAATATAAACTTTTCGTGTAGTGTTTTAGTATTAAGTTTATTAAGTTTTTGTCGTAAGATGACGAATAAACGACGTGAATTGGAACAGTAATTTATGGAACTACTTTGAAAGAAATGAGGTGGAAAAAGTGGCGATGCTTGTTATCCTATAAATCAACTATTACTAATGATAAGCAACATTTAAGATTAATGCATATTATCAACATGTAAAAACATTTTTATGAGTTCATATTATTATATTAATAATTATTCAGATTTCAGACAGTCCTAAACCTGCAAAGTACCAAGGAAAGTTAATTTAAATCAGTTTAAGCAATCGAAAAACGTAACATAAGCGCAAAAAACATTATAACTTATAAGTGGCAATAGGTAGATAAGCAAATAAGCTACTAAGCAACTAAGCAGTTAAAAAAAGTTGCTTTTGAATATTTAATAACGGATAAGTTAACTTTTAATTTTAAGCCGTTTATCACATCTCTACGTGTGAGAGCTACAATGCCACCGATGCACACCGAAACACACAGACATACAAACTCAAATACAAACCTCTCTGTTTCCGAAACTACTGGACCGATTTTGATGAAATCGTGCCATGCACAGAGTCACAGACGTAGAGTAGACCACATTAAAGGACGTAGGCTAATTCATCGTGGGAAAACGGTTCCAGTGGGATTTCTTTGCGCGTCCGAATTCGCGGGCAGCATCTAGTAATGGATGCAATTCACGTCTCAAAGTAACGACAGTGTGGATGCACTTTAAGGCTAGAAGCCGGCGCAAGGTGCACACCGCACTCGCGGGACTTTTTCGCCATAAATCCGAGCGCCCCGCCTAAATCTAATGGAAATTATAATTGATTCCCTCCCATACTACCTGTTCACGTAATTTGTTGTTCCAGCGACTAGCTGCTAGCTGCTAGCATGCTGCTGGCCATGATCGATGTACCACTTACCGGCCCATTTGTAATCACAAATTCTAATTATTAATCCGAACTTTTAATTACGTTCAAGATGTTGCAAAAGTAAGTGTATTTCTACAGAAATAACCTGGATTGTATGCTCTAAGTTCTTAACCGTAAATTGTACACACTACAGTTTTACGGTGACAAAAGCCCAGTGTATATTTTATCCTAAAATACAAAATATCACAGTATTTACACCATCTCCTGCAGATATACGTAATACGACATGTGCCGTTGTAAATTGTAATCCAGATGAAATCTATTTCCTACTAATATTATAAATGTGAGTTTGTGAGGATGGATGGATGGATGGATGTTTGTTACTCTTTCACGGAAAAACTACTGAACGGATTTTGATGAAATTTGGTATCTTAGGGACCGTCCATTAATCACGTGATGTTTTTAACAACTTTTTAGACCCCTCCCCTCCCCCTGGTGATACTTGGTGAGGTTTTATAATACCCCCCCCTCCCCCACCTAAGATCACGTGTATTTTTTTTTACATAGTAAGCAGGTGATGTTTAAGAAAAATTTTAACTTAAAAAACAATTTAATCGAATAATTTAAGCAATTTAAAACTATACGAGTCATTTGTCTTGTAACTATTTAAACAACACTACGAATCTACAACCGATAATAATTTTGGTATGCATAGACTAGATTCGAAAATTAATACACGTGATGTCTCCTTATACCCCCTCCTCCCCTTGGTGATACTTGGTGACTTTTTTTCGGACCCCCCCTCCCCCTTTAGGCATCACGTGATTAATGGACGATCCCTTAGTAGTTTGAATTAAAACATAGGCTACTTTTTATCCCGAAAAAATACGGTGTTCCCGAGGGACACTGTATATACGCGGTCGAAGCCGCGGGCAACAGCTAGTCTAACCTAATTTTACCTTTGTTCACCTGTGGGCAATTGTTCCATCCATCCTACTATCCTACTAATATTATAAATCATAAATGTGAAAGTCTGTGAAGATTTATGGATGAATGTATGTATGGATGGATGTTTGTTCCTTTTTCACGCAAAAACTACTAAACGGATTTTGATGAAATTTGTTGTTTGGCCCTGGATTAAAAAAACATAGGCTATTTTTTATCCCGAAAAAGTACAGTGCTCCCGAGGGATACTGTATTTACGCGAGCGCAGCCGCGGGCAACGACTAGTATTAAAATAAAATAAAAGTTAAAAACGTTTTAATTTCTTTAATTTCGCCTACATTGCTTGTGAATTGTGAGTAACTCAAGTTATGATCGGAGGCTCGGAGCTGCCTTTGCACAATCCGCACGATTGCAATGTGAAAGTTCTCCTCTCCGACGTGTAATTTTTTACTTGCATGGAGTCCGTACGTAGACACAAATTGGCCACCAAGCTAAGCCTCTATCCGTCATTGGTTTACGGCGCGTCATTACTCCGCGTCAGCGCGCAACCAATGGCGGCGCGCACCCCGTCGCGCGCATAATGCGCGCGCGCGCTCCCATATCTCACACGTCAGCCCTCAAAGGGCCACTCCACAAACGTATCTCGTATTCGTCATCGTTAGCCGGTCCAATAAATAATATAGACCGCTTATTTATAAACGTTTTTTGTATGACACGGATTTGTGGGTGATGCGGTCCGAGCGACGTTGTGGACTGCCCGCGGGTTGTGCGCTCACCTCCCTGGGAATAAGGGTTACTATCGCTTGTGTTGGGTTTTTTGTGGCAATACTTTTCATGGCGGACTTAATGACAAGATGGCATTTAATAGTTACCCTTTCCATGAGTTATCGTAGAGGCGATTACTTCCCGGGGTCTTAATCTGTTACTCAGGTGTCCTCGGCCGGTGCTGTCTCAATTCTGTCCTGAGTACTTTAGTTTATATTTTTTTCTGTGCTGAGGACTCGTTTTTTGTTCGAGGAATTTCAATATGTGCTTGTAAACAGACATTTCAAGACACCGTCTATATTTTTATGACTTCGTTATATTTGTTACCAATTACCATGATTATATTATGTAGCTATTGTTTTGTCGATATCAAAGAAGTAAATGTACAATACAAATTCATACCCATAACATAGGTTATTGATGACAATAATTGACAACTGAAATCAATGTTTCAGTTAAAACTTAACTAACAACTTACATTACAGTCGAATGACTACATCCCACAAAAATTTAAACCAACAGTATTTACTTAGTTTTAGGAATATCGAAAACCATTAATGTTTTTGATATAACTTATAAAATACTGTAATTTGATATTATATAATTTAATTACACTAGCGACCCACCCCAGTTTCACACGGGTGCAGTGTAGTAAGTAGTAGCACTGTATATAAAAAGTAAAAACCTTCCTCTTGAAACGCTCTATCTATTGCTGAAAACTCCATTCAAATCCCTTGATTAGTTCAAAAGATATAATCGAAAAGGACAGGAAGTAACTTCATTTTGTACTATGTAAAAACAGATAGGTAATATTAAAATTAATATGTAGATAGTAGTTACATATAAAATTTACATTTATTACATTAGGCAAGCTGTACTTATTTATATACTATCTATTAAACTTAAACGGGACAGGTGTCACAATAAAAAGCCTTTGAAACCTTAAAAAGGGTATTTGTATAATTGTTACGTACAAATATTAACATAAAACAATAAAATATGTCGAATAAGGGCTATGAATAGCTAAATATTACTTGCGATAAAGAGGATATGTACGAAAAGTTATTGAAATTGAGTATTATTGTGGTGCGTGTTTAAAATTCACAAATAGTGATGGGCAGCGGATAAATACTCAGTGGATAAATACTCAGGTATTTTTCCGAAATGGAAAAATACTCATATTTTTCCATTTTTACCGGATATT
The DNA here is from genome assembly GCA_905404095.1 of Glaucopsyche alexis. Taxonomy (NCBI): domain Eukaryota; kingdom Metazoa; phylum Arthropoda; class Insecta; order Lepidoptera; family Lycaenidae; genus Glaucopsyche; species Glaucopsyche alexis. The sequence continues at coordinate 989,527 of FR990053.1, forward strand.
TACTCAAAATGTAGGAAATTTATATTTTTGTGAATCGGATGGTTATTTCTTATAATATAATAGCTTGTACAGATATAATATTATTATTAAGATAAATATTAATAAGTATAACTAATTTTAGTCTGGAATTCTGGATTATTTCCGTGACTTTTTTGCCAAAGTTTATACTCTACGACAAAATGCTAATAATATGATTAGATACATTAAGTTCACGGAGTTACTACAGTCAGTGATTTTTTTCTGCACATTACCTACAGACCACTTCATTCTTAATTATTTCTTGACGTAAAAAATTGCTCAAATATATTATGCTCTTATAAAGCTTTAATGCACGCCGCTGTTTTTCCTAGGTTTTATGACTGTTAAAGTATGTAATACCTGCCTTTCAAACCCCGATAACACAGATATCACATTTGTTATAATGTAATAATAGAGTAATATGGTAGAAAAAACTTTTTGCATTTTCGGCTCTTATTGCATGTTTTGTCCCGTTTTTCCGCTAATATTTCTTCAGCCCACATGCCCATGTTTGCGGCATAAACCAAATGTTTCAATCAATTTTATCATGAAACAAAGAAAAACTTATAGCTACTGTGAACTACTTTGCATCACGGGCATAGCCAGGTTTTAGTTTCGGGGGGGTTCAAGAAAATAAAAGGACTAAAAAAAGTACGTTAAATAAGGGCCAGGGCCGTCTTTAAGAGGCCCCTTTTTTCTCTTTTACCTGTTTAAGCTTTAAACCTTAAAATACTGTGTAATTTGGAAAAATACAAATATCAATATCCTAAAACTGAACGTCGGTACTAAATTTTATAATATGTTTTAAGCCAAACACGAGTGAGTGGAGCGAGCGAGCAAGCAATTTTTTTTCCCCACTTTACAGGTCAAAATCTGTTCAAACGTTAAATTAAAACACTGAATAACGGTGAACTTCGGAAAAATACCATAAAATCAACCGGCTAAAACAGAATGTCGGTGCTAAATAATTTATGTTCTTTATGTTAAACGCGAGCGAGCGAAGCGAGCGAGCAATTATTTTTTCCTATTTAATAGGTTAAATATGTTCAAACTTATATGTTAAAAAACTTATAGTAAAAATATAATTAATTATATGTTATTATATTAGGTTTTTCATATAACTGAACATTTCGAGGGGAGGTTTGAACCCACCCCCATGCTTTGTATCTTCAGATGGACGAATGGATTTATTATATCAAGACCAGAATCATTCTTTGTAGAGTTTAAGACAGAATGAATACCTCCGGTATGAAATAATAAGAGTTATGAGAGTATACGAGAAAGATAAATTTGTTGTTGTTATTAGTGACAACAGACGACGCTAGAAATATCCTAAATAATATACTTTTCGGTTAGTCAAGGAAGTTGTTAAACCACATGTTATGTTTATACCTGTGTATCACACATTTTTAATTTGATGGCTCACGATATACTAAAATGTGAATAATTTAATTAATCTCTGTGTGCACAAGGTGGGACAGTTATCTTACATCACGGAGTTTGAAAAATACAAAAGTCACTCTTAAGCTAGAGAAGAAGACACGGTCATGTTTAATGACATAAAAGCAGCTTTGCTTTGCTTAATATTATTTGATGATATTTTTTGGTATCACGCAGACCAATGCATAATATCTGTACTTGAGCCAATAACAGAACCTATATTTCAACTAGAGTCCAACAAATGCAATGTTCACACAGTATTTATGATCTTAAATGCTATGAAATCCAAAATGAGTTTCACTTTGCCTAGTATTACGATTCTTGGAAATGAAGCCAATAATCAAATTCTCTCAGCGGTAGCGAAAAGGATGAAGGACTGCGTAAAGTTCACCGCTAAAATGTTACCGATAATCGTATGTCCTCTTTGTGAAAGCATACCCACAACTGTCTCCTCCAACATTGAAATACTTGGTGTTAACACATCGAGCGAGGTCCAATTCCGATATCATCTGGAGGGTAAGGCCCACGTAGCCTCCAAGGAGCTTGGTGTTCTTAACAGGTCAAAGCAGTATTTCAAGCCAGTCCAACGCCTATAACTCTATAAGGCGCAGGTTCGGCCTCACATGGAATACTGTTCACATCTCTGGGCAGGGGCGCCAAAGTACCAGCTTTGAGCTTCTCCCTCTGGATCGTATCCAACGAAAGGCCGGTCGAATTGTCGACTGCCATAGTATTTCAAACAGACTGTCATCCTTAGAGCTACGAGCTAGAGCATCGCTCTGCATCCTCTATCGGTTTAACGTGAGTGATCCGAGGAATTGTTCGGACTTATACCTGCTGCAACTTTTTGCCACCGTTCCAAGCGACAAAATATTTATCATCCTCATCACCTTGATGAGTGGCAGTCCTCCACCGTGCGCTTTACTCAAAGCTTTCTGCCGCGCACTGTAAAACTCTGGAATGAACTGTCGCTAGCAGTATTTTGCGGACCATTACGACCTGCAAACCTTCAAGAAGGGAGCGTATCTAAAGCGGTCCTAAAAGGACGGCAACTTGCAACTCCTCTAATGTTGCGGGTGCATAATTGGTAAAATTAAGGAAAGTGCAGAAAGCGACGAAGATGATAAAGACATTTACATTTTATCGCCATCTCTAGTACAGATAGATACTGATGAATCGAGCAATGATATCACTTTTGTTAATTATTATTAGTTAGTAAAGATTGATGCATCAGCAATCTTTATTATAAAAAAAAAAACAATAGTGATAGTAGTTATTTTCAGAATTTGACTAAAGCAACGATCGACTTCAATATTAGATATTTAATTATGATGGTGATTACAGTTTTTTTAATTAATTTTATGAAATTAAGTACCACGAACGAGTAGACCGCATACCTGTTGGTAAGCGATTACCACCATCCATGGACACTCACACAGAAGAGTTAGAAGAGTTAGGTTGAGAAATTCTCAACAAGCACAAGCGTAATTAGACTCCGATTTACCGTGCGACTGTGGTACTTTTTGTTTGGTCAAGCTGGCACATTCGTGTTGATGCATGTCTCTTCCACGTGATTTATTTCGTAAATATTGCATATTTGATTGTTTTAAACTTTATAATATTATCATTTTCTATTCAAAAGATTGATTGTAGATATGTGTGTTTGTTGTAATTTCAATTTTTTTTAGTAATAGTATAATTTTCTTAATGTTACAATCATAATGTAAGTAACAAATTGTGTGTACATACATATATTCTATTATTAATAAATGTTGTTTATTACTAGATATTACAGGTTTATTACTAAATATTCATAAATAATGTGACAAAGCATGTTATTAATCAATATTTTAGGATTTTTATTTATTTCAGTCCCTTTGGTAGTAAAAGTACAAAATCTATGTTGACTGTCGTATCTAAATCTGTAAAAAGTATTTTTCCGTATTTTTCCACTGTTTTGGAAAAATACTTGAGTAAAAACGGAAATTTATGAGTATTTTTCCATATTGAGTATTTATCCGGAAAGAATCCCAACACTATTCACAAAGCATATCGGGAATTAAAACGTCGGATCTGAAGGCAGGCGTATCAATAAATATCAATACGCGACGCAGCGCGCGGCGGCGGCGGCAAAGAATATATATTACTAACGTAAAGACCCGTCACTCCACCGATTTACACGACTCGCCGTTCGCAGCTGTGTGTGCGTGTCTGGGCGAATGCGGGGGCGGGTGGGGAGTAACTTTTTCCCAGCCTGGACTATGGCTCACGGGGCTGGCAGTTTCGCCGACGCGACAGTGTAATTTCATAAGAAAGACTTGGCTGACGCGATGTTCATAAAAATATATTTTGTTTTTTGTTTCACTAGTGATGTAGTCATGCAATAGTTTGATTTTATCGATATTTTTAACGAAATATGCTTGGGTTGGATAAAGTTTGTAGGAGGTTAACCTCGAACGTATATCAAATTTTTATTAAAACCCGTTCAATAGTTATTGCGATAAAGAGAAACAAACGTGTGGTGTGCCATTTGCCCGTTTAAGATTCATCCGTCCATCCATTCATCCATCCATACATCCTCACAAACTTTCATATTTATAATAGTAGTAAAATATTAGTAAGGATTTCCGCATAAAGTTTAGATTAAATATTACATGTAGTACTTAATCGCATTTAAATCTGTCGATACCTATCGATATTGTGCGACGATCTTTAGTTGTGTTACAACACTTATTGAGTGGTAATAAAAATTTAAAATTGCATTGATGTAATTCAAATAGTCTTTATACTACTTAAGAATTAAGTACAAATTAAACCCAATTGCTAAGGACATAAGGTATATTTTTCCAATTTATGGGCCCAATGGCTGAGTACATTTTTGATTAAAAAAATATGGCAATAAGACGTTTGCATGGAGACTATTTTGAATTTTCGTTGTAAATATCAGTATTGTTCAAAAGTTCAAATCGCACGCACCATGTACCTAAAATATTAGAAATTTCCTGATCGGTATTAAAATGAGTGGGCTTAATAATTGTAGTTGTATATGGTCGCCGGCCGTATTAACCAAGAAAAAAATTATGACAAAAGTTCCTTCCGCTTAACCTACCTCGATAATTAATACTTATTTTTTCTAAACTAACCCTTGTTTTTGTCACACGCAGTAGGTACAATAAATAACTGAGACGTGGATTAAAGTAGGTAGGTATGATTTCCCTTTCCATATTAAGTATCTAGCTATTGCCTGCGGCTTCGCCCGCGTAAAAATATTATATTTACGTAGACGTAAAAAAATATTTTAAATTAATTCGATGTCAACCCTAGGCTTAAGTCAACATAACTGACATTTGTCGGTGCTCGAACTGTCATTTGTAGAGAGTGTCGCCCCTGTGGCGGCGGTGCGGCGGCCGGGCGCACGCAAACCCACTATCAACCATCCTTTGACCACTCTATCTAAGAGCAGATATACACTGTAAAGGGGTTATGTTTTTGAGGAATGAGGAATTACAACTTTTTGTTGTAATAATAAATATCTGCTTGTTAATAGGTATGTACTAGGTAATAAGAAATTGAGTTGGAACTTAATTTACAGATGAATAAACCTCGATGAAAACAGAGGGGTGTTATAAGTTTGAAGTGACTATGTAATATGTATGTGGTTGTTGCTCCCAAATGGGTGAACCGATTTTGATCAAGCTATTTTGTTTGAAAGCTGACATGATCGAGAGTGTTCTTAGCTACAATTCATCATCATCAGCTTGACAATTTGATTCGGTTTCTTTAAATTTTAATTTTGTTTTATCTCTATGTAGAGACTAAAAAAAATATTTATTTCTCAAATGATCACTATAAAATACTCGTAATTATATACACTCCTCCATCCCCCATTTAGTGAGAATTATTTTCATGCCCTTCAGGTCATAAAGTCATGCCACTAAGACCTATCCTTGGAATTAGAATACATGTATTATGTTTTTGTCGATCCTGACAATTACTTTTGTGATGACTGTAGGTATTTCGTCAACGGTTATCGTACACAATATTTCCTGGCTTATTCTGTACTTTTCGACAAGCCAATAAAAAAAAAATGTTACATGTTCTCTATTTTCTTAAAACTAGGACCTCAAAGTCCTCTTCTACAGCATATCTAAGGTCAGTTCACACATCGACGATACGCCACGAATACGAAACGAGAATGTTCAACGGCCAATTCACACAACATCAACTATAATAATAAAGAAATCGCAGTAAGGAACCTTAGACTTGGAACGACTTTGTCTAGATTTCACTACTTTTTAGAGATAAACGAGCAGCTCTATCGAGACTTGGCTAGTTTTTTACAGAATGTTTTTGGTGGGATTTAACTTCTTTTTGTAGAAACGTTGATATTGATTTATTTTACTAGATTTAAGTGTAATTTGTTTATTTAATTTGTGTAATGTTCGAGTAGAATAAAGTTAATCGCTCGACTATTTCTTCTTGTAAACTTGTAAGTATAAGTATAAAAGCCAGTCTAGTCTTATCCAGAGTTTTCCTTTAATTTTATTTATATGCGTATCAAAAGCAGAAGGGGAGGCATTCGTCCAGCAGTGGGACGCTACGGGCTAGATTTAATTAGAAGATGTGTCCCACTTCGCTAGGTTTTTGCAATAACAGTCGATTTTTTTATGTTTAAATTTCTGCGTTCTGGTCTTATCCAGAGCTCCTCAAATAGAAAATGCGGCGAAATGGTTCCAGTAAAGAATCGTACGGCAGTGTTTGCTTCGCGTTCGACTTGGCGGGGGCACTGCCGTGCCCCCAGATCGACGTTCTGGTCTTATCCATAGGTTCTCAAATAGGGGCCTGAAAATGCGGCGAAATGGTTCCAGTAAAGAATGGTACGGCAGTGTTTGCTTCGCGCTCGACTTGGTGGGGGCACTGCCGTGCCCCCAGATCGACGTTCTGGTCTTATCCAGAGGTTTTCAAATAGGGGCCTGAAAATGCGGCGAAATGGTTCCAGTAAAGAATGGTACGGCAGTGTTTGCTTCGCGCTCGACTTGGCGGGGGCATTGCCGTGCCCCCAGATCGACGTTCTGGTCTTATCCAGAGGTTCTCAAATAGGGACCTGAAAATGCGGCGAAATGGTTCCACTAAAGAATGGTACGGCAGTGTTTGCTTCGCGCTCGACTTGGCGGGGGCACTTCCGTGCCCCCAGATCGACGTTCTGGTCTTATCCAGAGGTTCTCAAATAGGGGCGTGAAAATGCGGCGAAATGGTTCCAGTAAAGAATGGTACGGCAGTGTTTGCTTCGCGCTCGACTTGGCGGGGGCACTGCCGTGCCCCCAGATCGACGTTCTGGTCTTATCTAGAGGTTCTCAAATAGGGGCCTGAAAATGCGGCAAAATGGTTCTAGTAAAGAATGGTACGGCAGTGTTTGCTTCGCACTCGACTTGGCGGGGGCACTGCCGTGCCCCCAAATCGACGTTCTGGTCTTATCTAGAGGTTCTCAAATAGGGGCCTGAAAATGCGGCGAAATGGTTCCAATAAAGAATGGTACGGCAGTGTTTGCTTCGCGCTCGACTTGGTGGGGGCACTGCCGTGCCCCCAGATCGACGTTCTGGTCTTATCCAGAGGTTTTCAAATAGGGGCCTGAAAATGCGGCGAAATGGTTCCAGTAAAGAATGGTACGGCAGTGTTTGCTTCGCGCTCGACTTGGCGGGGGCATTGCCGTGCCCCCAGATCGACGTTCTGGTCTTATCCAGAGGTTCTCAAATAGGGACCTGAAAATGCGGCGAAATGGTTCCACTAAAGAATGGTACGGCAGTGTTTGCTTCGCGCTCGACTTGGCGGGGGCACTGCCGTGCCCCCAGATCGACGTTCTGGTCTTATCCAGAGGTTCTCAAATAGGGGCGTGAAAATGCGGCGAAATGGTTCCAGTAAAGAATGGTACGGCAGTGTTTGCTTCGCGCTCGACTTGGCGGGGGCACTGCCGTGCCCCCAGATCGACGTTCTGGTCTTATCTAGAGGTTCTCAAATAGGGGCCTGAAAATGCGGCAAAATGGTTCTAGTAAAGAATGGTACGGCAGTGTTTGCTTCGCACTCGACTTGGCGGGGGCACTGCCGTGCCCCCAAATCGACGTTCTGGTTTTATCTAGAGGTTCTCAAATAGGGGCCTGAAAATGCGGCGAAATGGTTCCAATAAAGAATGGTACGGCAGTGTTTGCTTCGCGCTCGACTTGGTGGGGGCACTGCCGTGCCCCCAGATCGACGTTCTGGTCTTATCTAGAGGTTCTCAAATAGGGGCCTGAAAATGCGGCGAAATGGTTCCAGTAAAGAATGGTACGGCAGTGTTTGCTTCGCGCTCGACTTGGCAGGGGCACTGCCGTGCCCCCAGATCGATTATCCTAGTTTTTATAGTTTTCCCTTTATGTGGCCATTAAACCCCAACTCTGTACCAAATTTCAGCTCTCTGAGTTTATGGGAAGTACTAGTTCTATTTTGATGATCATGAGTGAGTGAGTGAGTGAGTGAGTGAGTGAGTGAGTGAGTGAGTGTCGAAAATGCGAAACTTTGCTTTCGCTTAACTTCGGAACTAAATGACCTACAGACTTGAAATTTTGGATTTTAAGTACGTGATTATAGCTTATTGGATGACGAACATTTCTGCGTTCTGGTCTTATCCAGAGGTTCTCAAATAGGGGCCTGAAAATGCGGCGAAATGGTTCCAGTAAAGGATGGTACGGCAGTGTTTGCTTCGCGCTCGACTTGGCGGGAGCACTGCCGTGCCCCCAGATAAAGAATATAATTCAATTTTGAATAGCTATCTTAAAAAATGCAGCGCCACGTCGCGTATCGTTTCGTTTCAGTGTGAATTCTCCCTTTTTTTTTTTTTTTTTTTTTTTTTTTTTTTTTTTTTTTTTTTTTTTTTTTTTTTTGTTTCCGGAGGGGAAAATGCATGACGCATACCACCCAGGCGCAGGGGGCACCCGAGTGGTGATGTGGGACTCCCGTATAGGCTAATGGGACCCACGGTATACCCACTAAAAACCACCCCCCACCTTCCTCCTCGCCGCCTTGTGACGGGGCCACGGGAACGATACACACATCCGCGACCCCGCCGGCGGCAGCCGCCCACAAGCGGCTCCATCCAAGGCCCGAAGGCCCCAGGCGCACCAGATGGTAAGGTGCGCCTCCCTCCTCGGCCTCCACCAGTACTGTAGCAGACTCCCCCCGAGTCTGCTACTAGGAGGCCACGGATACCAGCCTCCACAACCGGTACCCGGTGGCAGATCTGGGCTATGGTTCTGCCACCGACCACACCTCGGACGCAGAGGATAGGGCAAGCGGCGCACCGTAATACCAACTTGCCTCTTCCTCTGCGGCCCCACCAATGCCGTTAACCTTACGGAACGGCCCCGCCAGCTCGCAGGGGGGTAGGGAGAGTAGCACAACACCACCACGCCTCTCCCCCTGCGATCCCTCCACGGCCGCAGAAGATAGGGAGTACGGCGCACCGTAATACCGGCACTCCTCTTCTTCTGCGGTCCCACCTCCTAGCGCGTCCGCAGCGGACTCCTCCAGCCCGCTGGGAGCGCCCACCTCGGGCCAGCCGGCGGCAAACAAGCCGGCCCTGGTTGCCTCTTCGCTTCACCGTGGGTGTCCAGTCCACGGTTACTAAGCCCCACCGCCACGTCAAGGCGTGCAACCATCGGGGGGAGTGTGAATTCTCCCTAAGCCAATATCATAGAATCAGCTGTAGGTAAATAACAAGAAGGCAGCCCGCGCGCACCTGACACGGGAATTTGTCACTCGACACTCGAATAAATATGTAATAAATGCGCCGATATATCTCCGGCAGTGTCCTGACACTCCTGACACCGGCCGACACCGCCGGACACTCCGAGGGCCGGACACCGGTGTCCGACAGTTACACCATTGTACGACGCGTTGCGCGAATAACGACGCATCTACCGCTAGATGTCGCGATAATCGCGAACACAACAATCAAACAATTTTTCATGTGCAACAGCTTTCACTTAAACAATTAAACAATATATTGCTCAATTAATAAACAACTATATTCTTGGCATGATAAATGCATGTAGCTGTTAATGAATTCATGCAAGCAATATAATCGAAGAAGTTGTTCTCTATGTACATAATATATTGTATATGTCACCGTAAAATTGTAAAACCGTTAGATTGTAATATTACTAGAGATATTATAATATGCTGACAGATTGTCAAATACAAATTTCTCCATACAATTGTACGCATTATTTTTCGTTATATTGTAATATTTACCGTGCCGATTGGTTATTAACGGTATGTGCCCCGCGCCGCTATATTTGTTTGCTTTTTCATAATAATAATTCTAACGAAAAATAATGCGTACAATTGTATAGAGTAATTTGTCATTGACAATCTGTCAGCATATTATAATATCTCTAGTAATATTACAATCTAATGGTTTTTACAATTTTACGGTGACATATATATACTGATTACTTTATAGTGTATAGTTATGTAACACTCCATTATAAGATTGAGGTATACGATCTTAAAATATTTTTTTAATCATGGAGTTGGATGACTTTATAATCATTTTTTTACATATCAACAATCACGCAATCTACAATGTAGGTACAGCAGGTCTAAAAATTCCACGTTTCAGGTCCAGTGTTTCGTATTACCTTAATAACTTGTTTCATTTCATATGTCGTAAAATGTGGAATCATAATTTTTTACATTTTTTTATAGAAATTCGTAAAATGGCTTATGGCACACAAAAGAAGAATTGCTTGAGAGTTGTTATAAGTTGCCTACCGTAAGAGGCAAGAGCAACTTCTTCAATATATTCATAAGACTACATCTTGCAATTTGATCTTTTCATTTTTCAACGCAAACGTTTCTTTTCAATCCGTAACTTGAAGACCTTTCTTCTAGGTCTAGAGTGCAAATAGGTTTGTTTAGATCGTATAGACTCTAGGCTCTAGAGTCTCTAGACAATCCCCATTCGCCCTAGGTTCAGTGATAATATACCGACAAAAGACACCGGGAAGCCATTGCAATAATATTTGAAGGCATAAACAAAATAGCAAGTCAGATGGAATAACTGTTGCAGCCCGGGGCCCTGGGCAGCCGTGAGCCAGCACAGAGCACAGAGCAACACAAACACTGCGCTAAGTCAATCAAACAATAACTATTGAGTATTGAGAGTATCGCCGATAGCTACGGCGGACTCCGGCGTCGAAGGACCGTGGTGATGTGATGTCGATGGAATATGTATTGGATATATCGACTATCGATGTTGCAAAGGTCAAACGTATATTGAACTCGAGCGTGTTTGACTTTGAGTGTAATGCAATGTTGCGAAAGATAATAATAATCAATGATAACTGTCTATTGCTAACAGCACCAGAATCCCTAAATTACAAGTGTATTTAGCTTTACAAGATTTCAAAAGGAACGTAAGCTTTTGCTGCGCCAGAAGGAGGGTTATGTTTTTCGAGTATATGTATATTGTATTGTATGCATGTATATTTCTTAGCACGCTCTAGAGCCTAAACGGCTTGTCGCATTTGAGCTTGAGAGGTATCATTAGATTCGTCATAGTCGTGAGTGTCACTGGGTACATCAAAATGACACAGTTGGGTTTTTTGTTTTTTTTTTAAGTGTAAAAAAGGTTGAGGGTCATATTTGTCCGGATTCCTGAAATATCACACACCAGTATCACTGCCACAGAGTAATTTATATCTACTATCCACAGTTGGCTTTATTGTACAATATTGGCAAAGCTGCTGCTCGGCCAGTTTCTAAGCATTTTCGCGTCTCAAAATATTTAAAAACAAAGGACCACATCAACTGGAGACGTGGTTGAAATTCGTATTTAGGTACACGTAAGTATGTATTCTTCAACAGCGCTGAGCGATTTTGATCTTATGCCTGGTTGAGCGGCAACTTGTTCGATAGTACATTGTTTATTTAGGGAAAATAAACCTTTAGTCGATGCCGTCATCAGTCGGAATCATCGGGAGATGGTAACATCGATAATTTCAGAATATCAATCCGCTAGACGTTCAATTTCCTCGACGCTACTTATAATATTTAGTATATTGTATCGATATATTAAGTCCTCATCGCCCATCACTAGCTCAGGCCACAATAAATCAACACAGTGGCACAATAAAGTGGACGATTTCAATTAAACATAAATCTCTCGCGACAGCATGCTAATGGAGTTGAAACGCGCGCGCGACCACGAACGTATTATGACCACGTTCAGTCTAAATGTATAAATGTGACTTTCAAGAATCAATAAGGTACCCTGAAAGAACTAAGCCAAAAAAAGACGACAAAACTGTGCATTGTTTCGCGGAAAATTGCTAATTAATTTTTCCAGTAGATACTAAAGGATCACTTAGGCCTTTACATCCGTTAATGGATGATTTATACAGTATTCTCCGAGCGAAGTAACCACTCTTGAAATACTGTAGTGCCTGGGACAGTTGGTTTTTAAATGTCGCATGGTTGCCCAAGCACATACGGCATTCTCACAACATAGTCAGCCTAGTCCAGAGTAATGAACTGGTCAATACGTCTGGGGCCAACTATGTGCGGGTTTCTTCACGATGTTTTCCTTCACCGTTAGAGCGTCCGTATAATGTACTTGAGATCTGAAAAAGTCTCATTGGTACACGCCACAACCTGGGATTCGAACCTGCACTATCTCGAGTGCAAACCAAACGGTCTACCCACTACGCCACGGAGCTCTACTAAAGGATAATACTTGCTTAATTAGTAATATTGGTGGAACGGATTAGTAATACGAACTGGAATAAATAAATAATATAACAAGTAAACTGAACGTACCGGTAAAAATTTGACAGTCAAGTGACAAATTGAACACAGTGCAGTCAGTAGAGTCCAAGTAGAGTCCTTTTCATGAAAGAAGTCTCCTCGACGCAGCGCTGTAACCGCGCGACAAAATGTTGTCAGTTTTATTTATGGGTTTCAGAATACCTTGATTCTGCTGTTCTGCTTCACAAAACTCCTTGAGTATCATTTCTCTGGCAGCACTTTTTTGTTGTACCTCAGGCATTGTAATTTGCAATAACAATTTAACAAAAGTTCTTCTTTTGTGAAAATTACTCTATGGGAAAAGTCATTCGTAGTTTTTAGGATTTCTAGCGTAATATTTCTCGCCGTTTAAACCTTATCTAAGCGTCCATAATTATTTCAGCACCAAAATTAGTCAAAACCGTCCAGCCGTTCTCGAGTGAGTGAGAACTGAGACATTGGAATCGCAATCTATTTTAATGAATAAGAAGAAGAAATATGATAAATATGATGAAAGCAATCGATAAGAAACGGTATATGAGTCATAATTACTTAGTAAAATTTTAATCGCCAATTTAAGAAAGTAATTACACAATTTATCACAATGTATAAAAAATATCACTGAATGACTGAACCTGAAGCTAGGACTTAGTATTTAAAATAACTCGTTTTTAACATCATTTTATTAAAAAAAATAACAACAAAAGTAATAATTAACTAAAAAAAAGATTCTAGCAGAGCGTGGTTTCGATCCACGGACCTCTGGGTTATGGGCCCAGCACGCTTCCACTGCGCCACTCTGCTCTATGATGACATGATGAAATTACGGTATAGTAGTTGGACAACCGGTAATGTACTTGCGTGATAGTGAGTAATAATGTTTAAATTATTTAATTATATTCTTACAACCCTTTTTAAACTGAAAATTAAGTAACTAATTATCATTTAACCTAATTTAAAGTGTTTTTTTTTTCATTAAAGTACAAAACTCGTAGGCACTAATTGATAAATTTTGGTATATTACGTACTGATAAAAATTAATACACATTAAATATTATGGACAATTTTATTTAGATCGAACAAGTAAAAGATACAAAGCAGAACTAGAGCTTTTAAACCTAATTCCCTCAGCTGATTGGCGTGCAATAAAAAGTGTCGACACTTTTCTGACGCGCTTATTACCGGGAAAATTGACTTTCGAGGTGATTGGCAAGGGAATTAGCTGGATGCAGGCTGTTTGCTTTTTTAAAGGAAAATCGCGTGACGTTAATCCATCACTTTGGCGGGAGACGCCATTATTATAAAATCTTTGTTCCACCTTTATTCTATCAACGCTGGTGTTATGTATTTTATTTTTAAGTTATTAGATAAGTTTATACTCACACAATTTGAAATTTTATTATAATTTTGTTTCACTTTGCGTCATGATTCCCTACGCAGTTCGCATCATCATCCTTTTGAGGAATAGTTCACAATAGACGTTACTAGATGGCGCTACAAACCTCAGAAAATAATGTAGATTTCATGCATGAAGGTTTATCAGCTCCATGATTCCATATACCTAGATTTTAAATAAACCTAATTGTCTTAAAATATTAATCGAATTGCTGATTTGACTCTGAGCACTTATTACATTAGAAAATACAAAATTGTTTAAAAATAATAAACATAATATTACTTATTAGGTTATGAGGGAAAAATTAGAGAGTAAATCTTTTCGTTTCGCCATAAATACTTAGTCGCGTAAAAAGTAAAAAAACGGATTCGTTTTTTATTACTATCTACTAATTTACAAAGTTACTTATTTTGTGACATTTAATAGACCTTCTCTGAACAGGTAACACTTATTTTAAGTACATAATGTCATTATGTATTAAACATCGATCACGATGTCACCTTTACGTAATAATACGCAATATTTTGTTACGCTTTTAGAATTTGGATATTGTTACGACGGTGGCGCCCCTAGCGGGCCCAGCTGCGCCCTATTATCTGTTCATTATTTTCGCGTTATATTTTTTGCCATCTCATTACGGAGTCCTCTAATCCGTCGGGAGACGTAATGGAGGTGATCGTGTGTCTGTATTGAAATATGACATATTGTACCGCGGGGATTCGAATAAATCAAGAGAAACCGAATAATTATTATGCGGCAATGAGCACACAAATCATTTCGACCGCATACTAATGCTCACGTGAGATTAAAAACATCAATATCTGTCGATAGAGGTCACCTCCCATGTAATTACAAGTTACAAGGGAGGATCTCGTGTGCGGGGCCGTGTAGCCGGGATAAATAAAGGAATCGAATGAAGATTATTAATTGGTGCGCCTGCGATCCGCGCCGCCATGATACTTTTGTAACGGATTAACAGAAATCGAGATCTATCAAAGAAATGTAAAGTCCATATCGAATATTATCAATACCAACCATATAATACATTATGCGCATAAATTACCTATTGAAACTCTCAATAGAATAAAAAGAAGAGAATAAGGACTTGGGGGTCCTTATTTAATATGTTGGAAAAAGAAAAAAAAAACAGAAAGGAATATTTGAACTAGCCATTGGGCTAGATTTATTCGAGACATAATAAAACTCATAACCTCTAGCAGCTTAATGCCCCAAATCAGACAGACTGCAAGAAAATAATGAACTAGCTAAAAAAAACCTAAGGGTAGAGATATACGCACCGGAATCCGGAAGGCCGTAGAGAATTCTGATCATTGGAAATAGAAATCTATGCTAATGCAATAGAGTTGAAAATCGAACACATGAGTGTCGAGTTAAACGTCAATGTCATGTGTGACAGCTCGACACCTGACACTTCAATTTTCAATTCTATTCTATTAGCGCTGAGTTCTATTTTCAATGCTCAGAATACTCTACGGCTTTCCGGATTCCGGTGCATATAGTCCCAGCCTAAGGCTAGGAATTTAATATGATCCGGAATCCGGCGGTCCCGGGAAAATTTAGAGCGCTGAAAATAGAACTTTGCGGTCTGTGTTAGTTCAATAGAGTTGAAAAACATAGAGTCGAGTGTCGATCTGTCATATATGACATTGACATTTGACTCGCCACTTGTGTCTTCGATTTTCAACTCTATTGTGTTAGCGAAGAGTTCTATTTTCAGTGCTCTGAATTTTCATCGGCCCTACGGATTCCGGATTATATAGTTTCAGGTATCTTTACATAGTGAAATGATGTCGATCTCCTACCTATTCGTTTAGATCATACTACATACTACTAGACGGATTGAAATGTAGTTTTCAGTAAAATATATTTATATGTATGTATAATTCAGATTTCAGATCTAATTTCATCTTCACATAAGCGCCCATACAAAATTTAATTCGATAATGTTAAGTTTACGCCGCTGTCAATTGTTCCTGCTAGGCCCCCTAATCGGCGTACGGCTAAATAGCTCCTAGGCAGCATCACGAAATGCCGAAAAAACAATTGCAAATTGTCACTTACGTGCCGTCGTTACTTTTAATTTTACCCCCCATTCAGCCTGATACTCCTAATATACAATTTAAAAATGCTAACAAACAAACGTAGCTAATAGCGCCATGTAAAGCCAGATAACTTTTGCAAATGCACCTATAGGTGTACAACTTAAAATGTACCTTATCCTCATCGACGGAGGGGTCGGAACCCTCGCAGGAGTAACTTTGCACGAGTGGAACTGAAAACGTTCAGAAACTGCTTACACGAATTAGCGGGCGGGCGGCGGAGCGGGGGGCGGAGGGGGTGAAATTAGAAAACTCACCCCCGGCTCGGCACGTCATAAACTGACGATTTACGATAACGCCCGGATTAGCCTGTTTGTCTGTGCATCGCGGGTTCGCGGGCACGGACAGACGGGGCGGATCAAAATGTTGACATTGAAGGTTTTTGGATTGCTAAAAGAGCTTTAAAAAATATTTCTCCATGTAATTAAAATTTACTTATTAAGTTGAATATTAGATGAAATATGTTTATAAGGTTATAGGTAGAAGGCAAATAAGCTCCGAGATATTTTAATTACCTATCCAGATTCCAGAGATATTTTAAATTTTAACAAACAAAAACTAAACTGTCTAGTACCTACTTATCTAAATATCTAACCAGTATCAGCAGCCTGACTATTAAATAACGATCGAAAATAGGAAATCGGAATGCATAAACATACTTTATTCTCATAGAATTAAGGCTAGAAACGTAAATAAAAATATGATATTCGACCAAATGTATGTGTCATTATATTTCTTTATTGTACGGTGAACAAGTGACATTTAAATTTTTCTACGTTTTATTTACGTTTAGTTTAAATTCGATCAGAACGGAGTGTACTAACTACTGAGTAGGTAAACCGCTTTCCGCTCCGCCCGTCTCTGCCGCACCACGGCGCGGGGCGCTGTCAAGGGGTCGTCAGGATTGTTTCACATTTGCATCGCGACTCGCGAGGCGCGATCTTATGCCGATTGCTACGATATTTGGTTACAAACTTACAGATTTACCCAACAACATAAGACTATTGTGGTGGGGATGCTAGCGCATCTTTGTAATCTATACAAATATTATAAAGAAAAATCTGTTTGCTTCATATCCATCTAAATACTAATATTTTAAATCTGAAAGTTTGGATGGATGGATGAATGGATGTTTGTTACTCTTTCACGTAAAAACTACTAAACGGATTTCGATGTAATTTAGTGTGGTAGTAGTTTAGGTTCTGAATTATATATAATTAGCTACTTTTCGTCCCCAAAAAGTACAGTGTCCCCGTGAGATAATGGATTTACGCGAGCGGTGTCGCGGGCTTATTCTTCAACCCACTTACTAATAAACGCTGTATAAGCTTTGAATAGTTATACAGTGTTTTGTTCCCGTCACACAAGTGACATTTTTAATTCGATAGAAGAAGACAAAACACTGTGTAACTATTCAAAGCTTATACAGCGTTTATTAGTAAGGGGGTAGAGGTTTCTACTTCCTAGTCCCTCCCATCTACGTACCGAATTTCAATGGATTGACAGTTTGAAAGCTGCTACATATATTCTTTGCTGCTACAGTCTACATTCTTCAGTCACAAGTTTTGGTTACTGGAAGTACGTTATTGCGGTCGTTAAACACTAGGCGGACCACGCTTTATGAATTTTGAGGATTAGATGTAAGAAATTAAAAAATATTTAGTTTTATGTCGGATCTAAGTTTCAGGAGACCTATTGTAGAAATAATTTAATTTTCTTCTTCATATAATATATGAAAACGAATTGCAGTCTCGCTAAAACTCGAGAACGGCTGAAGCATTTGGTTTATTTTGATCTTTAAAAAATATGTGCAAGTTCAGGGAAAGTTTAATAACGATGAGAAATTTGTGAGAGAGAAAAATTGTGGAGAAAATACTAAAAACCACAAATCAATTTTCCCATAGTAACTGTCCCCACTTGTCAAACATTTTATGTTCCTTTATTCAATTTATTCCAGCAGGTCCAAAATGGCTATTAATAGCATTAAGTGAATCGAATTATGAACATTATCTTTTGATATTTAATGGAGTATTTCATAATACGATTTTCTTCATGTGGCCATTTTAGACCTGCTGTTCATAATTAAGACAGAACAACGTGTGACGGGTCAGCTAGTGTTTGATATTAACAAGAATGTCTTTAGACTTTCGTTCACTTTTTAGCTGACGCCAAAGGATTACGTATTTCAAACTTATATCAAGTATTAAATTCAGATATCCGACTTGAGGAATTCAAAAGCCCTGCAGCATTGGTCACCCTACCGCTAATTTCTTAAGGGCGCGCAACGTAAATAATTGTCGCGCTAAGAGAAAATCCTCGAAATGCCCGCGATTACCATAAAGACCTAAACAGGAAGAGGGCCTTCCTTCCGCGATATTTGTGAAAAAATTACACGCTTCCGGTCGACATTTTGTTTTTGACCCCCCGGGGGAGCAGGGGGTCGTTAATTGCCGCACAATAACCGCGAGTTAGTGGAAGCTAATTATCGTTAGCTTTCCGACCTTCGCAATGAATATTTTAAAAAGTTAACTCTTTAATGTTTTTTCTGGCCAATTGTTTGTCCCGCGATAATGGTAACTCATGGCTAGTTTAATCGTTAATGCACATTAAAAATAGCTACAATGTACAATGGTAAAAACTAAACATTATTATTATTACTACATATATTATTATTAAATAGTTGACAGTTGACACCCAAATCAGATTTTAAGGCGGTTACCAAAGTAAAAGACAGAGATACGAGAACAAACACACAATATCTTTTATATTTCAAACAAGCTAGTTTTGGGCAATGTTAGGCCGGTAATGACCTGATGGGAAGTGTAGTTCCCCTGTCGCTTCCGGGGTTAAATGACCCCCTTATCTCAAACCTGCTCATTTTCTCGTGCCTAATCTGTACGACATTTTTGGGAATATTTTGTAACTGGCATAAAGATATGAAATACGGTTAAGTTAACCAACCTCGAACTCATCGTGGTCTTTGTGATGCAGGTCTCAGCATCAACGATAAAATCTCACGTTCAAACGATACAAAAAGAAAATACCACATGAGAAAGTTGATCCGAGGGTGATTTATTTACTATGTGCTAGCTTTTGCCCACAGCTTCGTCCACGTTAATACAGTATCCCATGGGAATACTCTGCTTTTTTGCGATTAAAAGTAGCCTATGTGTTAATCCAGACCTCAAACTACAACCATCCAAAATTTCAATAAAATTCGTTTAGTAGTTTATGCGTGAAAGTGTAAGGATTTTAAGACTTGGAAGTTAGGCCTTAGCTTCACCTTACATTGAACTCAGCCATTGCTGTTTTTCTTATCGTTCTGCTTAAAATATGTCTTCCAAGTTCGAGGAACCAAAGCAACGGCACGTTAATATCTCACAACCATCGGTCACGACCAAAATCAGTGCAATAATTATCTGAAGACAAAAGAAAAGAGATCTCAAGGCGAGCTCATACCGACTCAACGAAAAGATTAACGAATATTGGAGGACAGTGCATGCAAATAGCACAAGATTGGACGGTTTATTGAAACACCATTATAAATTCAATTATCAGGAGGAACAATGGGAGTACATCATCGGGATCGAACCCCCAGTTGCCCCTAGTATCACGTACGCCAGACATCTGTTCCGCAATAAAAAGACGGGAGAAGTGGGAGAAACATACAATTTTATCGTGTCCATCGTAAAACTTTACAGGCATTCGGCTAATAAATCGCGTCAAATAAATAAGTGTTGAGTCGCTGGGCATATTGATTCGTCATGTGCCGCCTTGGCGCGGGGCGAGGGGCGCGGGCGGCGGCGGTGGTCATAAAGGTGCGTAATGGCCGACGTTGGAAGACAGCGCAGTGGCGCGCATCGATTAGCGAACGCCAGACGACGCACCGCCACGCCGTCACCACGCCGTCACCGACTCACCACGCCACCAGCCCCGCTACCCGCCACCACTGTCACCAACCCGATAATTACTACAGCCGATAAAACAATAAGGTGACAAAATATAAGTTGCCACATCTTCGCCGATAGATGGCGTTACATGTACCTTTATGGTAGCGAGCGGCTCAAAAGCAAATAGCAATAATGAAATAATTAATAGCATTAATTATTAATTACGCCGAGATCGCACAGAACAAAGAGTTAATTTATGACCGAGATACAGACGTCATAATGGCGCGTATACTTTTATATTCAAACGACAAGTAACAAGGGCATTTAGCATTATTGACATATTACAGTAAATTACATATCGACTCAGTTTCCAATTAAGATCTACCAATAGCGTGACAGCTCATTGTGTTTGATTCGTAATTACTGTCTTCAGGTGTGCTCGGTATATTACATAGATAATATCGTATAATATTGTCGTAAATTGACAAGTCAATTGCACTGAAACTACCTGAGAAATGCATTATCACATGTAACTTAGTATTTGATGAGTAGAATACCTACAAAAATAGTCGAAGCTTCATCAATTTCTATCACTATAACCTTTACTGCCAGCCCCTCCGCCAGCATATTGGCTGATTTTTTTCACTTACCGGCCTCGCAACAGTCGCAACGACCCGGCGAGGCCGGCGATGACTCCAAAGACACAAAGTCAGATACAATATGTCACCGGCCGGCCGGGCAGGTAAGTGCAAAAACAACCGTTGGCATGGTGGCCTGTTTCCTGTTCCTCATATTTCAAGAAGACCTGGATGCCCTAGAAATGGGGAGGGTAGTGATCTTTCATGTCGTATTTCATGTGAGTGTTATTTGTTAGAAATCATTTCTCGTGATTTTGACACAATCGAATGCGAATGGTAACGCAGGAATGAGGAAACTCAAAATTAAACATTGGAAGAAATCTCTAGAACGATTCGTCTCTCTGTAGCTGACTGCGAGAAACGAAAAAGGGAAATTTTAATTATTGTCACCCGCGGCGTCTGTTAACCGATTTATTCTTATTTGATGCGATCAAAATCCAAATCAATTGTGGGCTGAACCGGCGGACAAGAATTTATATTATGTTTTTGCCTTATATGACGATTGACGATGTCTTTGGTTCAAATATGGATTTTTTTTTTGCGAAACGACGTGACATTGCAAAAGTCCTATTGTAAAATAATCATAGACGTAGATTAATTTATTAAAGACGTGCCTCATCTATAATATAAACCTATTGGGGCAAAAACTGTCCCCACTTAAAAAAACCCACTTTTGGAGTTGTTTGGGGCCATTTTGACATTTGAGGTATGGCGAAATCAAGATGACTGACATTTGAGGTATGGTGAAAACAAGATGGCGAAACTTAACTGTATGAAGATTTGTTCTGTGAAATGTACGTCATAGCCTATCTTTAATTTTGAAATATTTGAAAAAAATATTCAGTTGAAAATCTGATCACCTACCAGCGGTACAACTTTCAGACGAGCTAATTAATAATTTTATGTGTTATTATAATGTCCTAATGTAGTATTAATTTATGAGAAAAAACTATGTATAATGTTTACTGTACCTAACTACCTACAAAAATAATTATATTTCTGAAGGCTATTAATTATGTATCGGAACGATATACCAATGGCGTGATTAAAACCGTTTAATTTCGAATCTGAATTAAATATGGCGTCCACTATGAAGGTAATAATAGTCTCATCCCTGTCGGGATTCGAACCCCGTCCGTCGTTGATTAAAATCTCACTACGTTCACAAAGACTCACATTGATATATTTATAAATCTTATGAACCGTCTGTCACGACCGGGCGGTCAAAATGGACCCTACGCACCAGACGGAGGGTCAATATTGCTCTACACGGCTCGGCAGCCTTCTACCACCTGTCAAGTGATATATTAGCTTTAAATAACATATCTTATTTATGCTGGGATCGAAAACAAAGTGTACAAAAAGGTTTATTATAAATCTAGAGGATGGTGGGTGGACGGGGGAATTTGTACCACTTGTACGCCACGACTTCAATGCCACATTGTGTCCATGGCAATGAGCGTACATAATAAGTTAAATTAGTAAATAACATGGGCAAGCAACATCAATCTCCAGTTGAATACAAACAAACCTGTTATTCTGGTTGTAAATAAAATGTTCCTGTGAAATATCGTATTGGTATTTAAGGCTCGGTCAAAGATAACCTGTCAATTTTCAGTACCTAAGTAGCTACGTAATGCGTTAGGAAATGTACCCAGTACCGACTACCGGTACTACAATATCACTGTCATATTTAGATATAAATGATTAATTTCAATTTTATAGTTAATATATTTTATAACATTAATTTTAAGCTAGGTCAATAATAGACAGCACCGCTAGCTCCAAATCCTACTTTGTGAAGATAGTTAAAAATGTATAGATGGATGGATGAATGGATGGAAGTTTGTTACTCTTTACTGGATTTTGATGAAATTTCGTATGGTTAATGGTAGTAGTTTAAGCTCTGGATTAACACATATATGCTACTTTTTATCCCGAAAAAGTGCAATGTTCCCGTGGGATGCTCTATTTACGCGGGCGGTTGGAAGCCGCGGGCAAATCTACTCAACTATAAATTGATAACCTTTATACGCTCTTATAAATAAGAATACAAATCGCTACAAGAGTGAAGGATTATTAAAATAAATGATTAAAATCAATCAGGATTATTCCTAACTATTTGTTGCAGTCTTCAAAGTCGCGCCACTTTGGAAAACATTTCGGGCGACATTCGAGAAAGTATCAAGAACGCATCGTCTGTTTGTGTATAGGTAATAATTTATCCCGAAGCTTACATGGGCATAAAATAAATCCGTCAGATGCCATTAAAAATATGCTCCAAAAACAGGTCGAAAATAGACGCTTAGATCATAACGTTGGCTAATTAATAATATATCACGGGGGCTTAGGGACGCCGGGGACAAATGTTTCCGGGCGGACATTTTTATTATTTTTATTTACAAAATAATAATTTATTAACGACCGCCTTCGGGGAGATTTAGCGAGCGTCATAGTCGAGGAGCTCCGGCTGAGTTATGTGCACTCCCGCCACTCCGACTGCCCCGGACCCGGACCGGATTATGATGTATATTCATTATTTTTTATGATCTAATCTCGATTTTGTACCTGGGCCGTGGAAATAACCAGCAACGCCCCGAGACCGAAATATTAATTATAAAGTATTTTTCATCATCGAGAAAATAAGGCTGACATGTTTCTGTGAAGTCTGAAATACGAAAAGAAACAACATGTATGTCCTGTCATACTATTTTTACCAAAATCAGTAGCTCTTATCATTAATAGTAGTTTAATTATATAATCAGAAATATTGATATTAGTACTTGATAAACTTAAAAAATCATATTAGTTTTGCATCTTAAACAAATACATTAATTATAGTATGTTATATGAATTCAAACGCACATATATCGAAGATATACACAAATATGTTTCTGTAGCCGTATATTTCATACACTTTTACCTAGGCGTGACGTCACAGATCACAGTTAATGCGACTTTTGTCACAGATTACTAAAATACAGTCACTACGTAACTTTTGCTTTTGTATGGAGCGTTTTCACGCGACTTGCGAAATTGTGTTACCAAAATATCGTGATGAGATTTTTAATATAGTTATAGTTTTGTTTTTTCTGAGAACTTTGAGTAAGTATTTAGAAAAAACAGTACATAAGAGTACTATAATAATTAATTAATGTAGTAAAAATATTATTATTAATGCAATGGACTTACTGCCTCAGTGCCTAATCTTGACTTTGGAATCTCGGACACGATTGAAAATTTTCACAACCATCTACAATTTCAATAGACCAACAAACCATAACATAATGAATATCAAAATTCAAACGTCTTTTCATTGATTGTGCAAGTTTTGTGCGAGTTATGCTAACTGCGTGTGCGTCATTATGGCCGCCACATAAATCTGTCTCAGCTAGACAGGCATAATCTTCCCTTTATGACGAGTGATGCATTGCACTTATTGTCCGCTTATGACATGAATTACATTTTTTTAATCTGCCCATTCTCTCAGAACCGTCCGTCGACTACTCTAAATCATTTCATAATTTACAACTTACGAGTAAGTCTTTGATTTAGTTACTTATTATAATTTTTAAGTATATTTTAGGTACCTAGTTTAATCAACTTATTAGTTAAAGTTAATATTCTCAATTTATGGATTTATTTACACGACAGATTAAATCACTTTTAATTCTTATATAATTATAATAATTAGAAATGTATTGTATTCAGCGAAAAGCACGTTTAATGTTACGACTTACGAGACAAAACATAACTTTATAGCAGTAACTTAACCTTGTCAGACACAAAAAGGTCAATCAAAGTATTAGCATAAAGAGGTTAGATATATGGAGGTTCGGGTAAATCGAATGCGAAACGTTGACAAGTTCTCAGTAAAGATGATCATCGGGTCGCCTGTGACCCGCCTGGTGTGCACGCACGCCATAAATCTGTCAAGTCCCCCGTACCCCGCGCCCCCGTCACCCCGCGTCGCGTACGGCTCACAAGACGTTACTGGTTTTCGGCTCTTAACAATGCCATTAGATAAGCCCGATAGCTGTCAATGTTAAATTATGTACGTACCTGGTTTATTGGTATCATAGTCATTTTTAATGTAAATTAATATCAAGGATATATTTTTCACCGTTCAAAGTGACGTTGGTATTTTGGTAGGACGAGTTGTGAGACCTAGTATTTTTATTTTATTTTTTAAAACCTACCGGGCGAGTAAATACTAAATAGTTAATCCCAAAAACCTACCTACAACTGCAACCTATTTAAAGTTACAACTATCGAATTTTCTCTAAAATAATTCAAGACAAACCATTGAAAAAAATTGTTACATATTGTACCTAGTTGAATATGCCCCATCACACCCTATTAGCAACTTTTCTTGTGAGAAAAGTTGAACGTAAAAGGTTGAAGTTGAAAGGTAAACAATGCGACGCCAATTAAACAATAATTTTATTAAACAATAACTACATACTTGTTGTATGTATTATAATAAAATGGCAATAAATTCAACAAATAAGCAGGCTCAAAATATATCGAAGTATGTCACACTCTAGGTCTAGACCTAACTAAAAATAACAATTTTTTTTTGAAAGGTAAGAACAAAATATTTAAATATAAAAAGATTAGACTACAAATTTAAAAATTATATTTAATTAGTAAAGACATTCAAACCCAACAAATATAAAATAATTTGCAATTTTCAAACTTGTGTTGTAGTCTTATCTACGCTCCTAACGCCATCTATGAACGCAAGGGACAAACGGCGCAATCAAAACATGCTTCGAGGTTATATAAAATAACACTGCTCCTAAACCTTGTTTTATCGGCAATTAGATATCAAAATAACAATAATACATCAATTTTATGTTCATTCGTTATTGTAATAGATACTGCAAAGGCTCCAAATTGACATAACAACAAAAAATAACGAACACAAGTTACACCAAAGTAAATTGATGTATCGCATGAATTTTGATAAAATAACGAACACAGCAAATCAATATGATATAATAATGAAATTGCAAAACTTACCTGCACTTATTTGAGAGTATAAATCACAAAATAACCAAAATTGAAGATGTATAAACATGTAACTCAGTTCACTTTGCGGCCGCTGCGAGATTGTCCGCTGCGAAGCTAGCCGAACTTGCCCGAACCCGCGCCGCGCCTCGCCCCGCGGCTAACGTTCGATGTCACCTGTCACTCATGACATGATGACATCGAACGTAGGTACTTCATACGACTGCAGTGCATGTAACTACAAGTGTTTGGCGCCAAAAATTCCTATTGGTTTTGTATTTTTTTTTAAATTATTATTACTTTTTTAGAAATAAGTAAATGCCAATGCCCATTATATCTAACACATGCCACTAGGTACAAGTTTTTAGTTGAGTACATACCTACCTACCTACACAATATTAAGTAGGTATGTCAATTTTTATTATTTTGCTAGTTAATGGATGGTCATTGGTCACTACTCACTAGCCCCCCTTGCTAATAAATGCTGTATAAGCTTTGATTAGATAAACAGTGTTTGTCACACAAGCAGAGCCGTGCCGCCCCTGTGTCAAAGAATATATATTACTACTGTGTGCAATGTGTGCGGCGCTCACAGGCGCCAAGACGATGAGGGCGCCGCGGGCCGCCACCGAAAAGTTAAAACATGAAGATTCGTAAAATTAAGAGGCGCTTCATGGGTTTCGCACACAGGCGCTACTGGTCGGCGCGGTCCTGCACACAAGTGACATTTTTAATTCGATAGTCGTTTAGAAAGAAGCTCCTGACAAAAATATAAATAATAATAAGTAATTTTAATTAATGACAATTTAATAAGTAATTTAATTAGTGACACTTTTTAACTTATTTTCATTTTTATTATAATTTAAAACTCAGTACAGTCAATCAGGGTAACTTTGATACATCATCGACATATTTTTAAACAAACTTTTACTATGTTAAGAATTAGTCAAAAGAGTTTAGTTAATCTGTGCTCTCAGGCTGGTTTTCATGCTATAAAGTTTTATAACGTCTTTAAAAATGACTAATTATATTAAAAACTGGCAATTTTGTCGTGTGTCAAAGTTACCACCCATAAGGCTGGGACCACAGTGTAATAAAGAGATACAGTGGTCCAACGCGTTTGAAGTCGCGCGAAATGCCGCTTTTGTGTAGGTATTCGTCATTGCTGCAGGGTTGTCACAATAATGTGTTTTATTATAATCTGTTCTACATTTTGTGTAGGTATTCGTAGTATGTGTATGTAGAGTACTAGGAATAAAACAAAAAAAAATATAGAAGTATTAATGAAGAGTTTTATTATAAAAAATACAAATGCGTATACAAAAGCTCAGGGTTAGCATGATATATATCAATTGATATAGGTATATCGTATATATATCATGATATATATCAATTGATATTTATGCTTGATATATTATATCAAAATTGATATTGATATTTAAAAATGTAAAAGAATGTTTTAAATGTAAAAAATCTTACATCAACACAGGTCTTATTTTCCGAGAGTTTCACAAGCCTAGGTCATCAAAAACTTGCTATTTGACACGACATTAACTAATCATAGCCGTCGACGCAGCTTGTAACGGCTTATGACACCCACGTGACCCCCTGTTTTTCGGAAGAAAATTCCTTGTTTGTTATTATACTATTGTTAACCATTTACACCATGTGTAAAATTAATTCGACTGATAAAATTAATACACTTTTTTTTCTTCTGGTTATAAACAAAAGTCATTTTATGGTTTTATGGTTTATTTAAATTGATTCTCAAAAGTATCTATCGTTGATTTTTAATTGATTTGAAAACTTTTAATATCAATAATAAATAAATGAGTTTAATTTTACTTCCCTATCTTCAAACTATCAGACATACAAATTATTTCGATTCAACTATTACGAAAAAACATATCAGAGTACCTATGAGATTTCAGATTTGTATGTAATTTTGAAAATATCAAAAAATCAAAAATATTGGATATATATCAAAGATATCTGATATTTTGATATTTATTATAAATATCGAATATTTACGAACCCTGCAAAAGCTACAAATGCGAAACTGAAAGGTATTTTCGACATTTGGATTTACTAGTTTTTAGATTGCGATTGTTGAATTTGACGATGTAGTTAGTAAATTCTCATACGTAGATACAATTTTACTAAAAATTCTGACGGGAAACAGGCGCATGGTTATGTATTAAAATTAATCTTCTTTAGCTGTTCATATAATTGACCATTGTAAATAAGTACCTACATACAACTCAAACGAAACACTGTCGCAAACCACTTAAAACAATCAAATTAAAAAGCGTCAACCCCGGCTGACGTGTCCCAAGCGAGTGTATGGCAGCTTGGGCTCGCTACCGCCCCTCTCTCACCCCGCACGCCCCGCACGATTGCTCTGTCTAGACGTGTCCGTTGGACGACTGTAGGTAATAGTTCTATAGGCTGTGCTGGGACTATATGCAACGGAATCCGGTAGGCCGTAGAGAATTCTGATCATTGGAAATAGAAATCTATGCTAATGCAATAGAGTTGAAAATCGAACACATGAGAGTCGAGTTAAACGTCAATGTCATATATGACAGCTCGACACCTGACACTTCAATTTTCAACTCTATTCTATTAGCGCAGAGTTCTATTTTCAATGCTCAGAATTCTCTACGGCCTACCGGATTCCGTTGCATATAGTCCCAGCCTTAATGGGTAACTTTGACACAAACTAACTTTTAATTAATTTACAGCTTCAGGGTGACAATAATTTATGTTTTTATCAAATATTGATGTAGTGGGGTCGTAGACAAGTCAAAAAAATAAAGTTATTACATTTAAATATATTTTTATATACCTTGATAGCAGCAAAGTTAACGATATTTTTAAAAAACGTTTTGCACTGATTTTTACCCATTATGTTGCGCGCGGTTAAAAACAAAAGTTTTTGGTATTATCTTCTTTTGACAGCTGCTTTTTTTTAGATTTCGTTTACGAAGTATGTTACGTACACGAATTGTTATTAAATTTTATGCGCCAATTGTTTCCCACATAAAACAATAGAAAAGAATTTTGTGAACAAACTGTCGAAGTTACTCTCGTCATTCAAAGTTAACCTGAATGAGCGTAACATTTTAATTATTGTTTTTTTTTTTTTTTTTTGATAGTATATTATTTTCTTCCTCATTTTATTACCTTATTATTATTATATTATGATCGTTTGGAGCAAAATAATTTATTAATTCATGTGTATTTAAATTAAATTAAAAATCTTCTCAATATATTGTAACTCACTAATTCTTGAATCTTTATTTTATTCTTCCGACATTTTACCCAAACAGTTTTATTGACATTTATTTTATTATTGCAGTGTGACTACTCTTCCTATATATTTTTCATTTCAATTTAATTTTAGTGATTGCAATGTTATTTTTTTTTTAATTTCAGTTATGTAATTAGTTTTATATTTTTTATTTATATTTATTAGATTAAAGGTTAATTCTTAGTTAAATTTAGTTGTAATTGTGTAGAATTTTTAAATAAGTAATTTATAAATATGTATTGTATAATTCCTATTCTGATTGTGTTTGTGATGTTATCTATCTAAAATGTTGTGCATATCTGTAAGTGATGTAAACACTAGCCCTTATTTATAAACATGTGCTAATTATTTTGTAAGTGTTTATATTGTTGATGTGCCTAAATAAATAAATATAATATAGTAGGAGATAAAACACTGTGTAACTATTCAAAGCTTATACAGCGTTTATTAGTAAGGGGGTAAAGGTATTAATTTTTATAGAGTAGTCCGGGGAACGAGCAGACTGATGATAAAGCGATTATCGCCTACCAAGGACAGAAACCTCACCAAAGTAGGTAGACAAGTGCTTTGCCAGCCGATAAAAAAAACTACACAATGTGGCGAGATTCGAGATTGGCCGTAATTTGATGTTTTGTGCCCTGATACCTAATCTTTTTGTGGTATATTGAGGGGTAAATAAATTATTGAAAAATAAAAAGCGCGTTGACAAGTTCGTGTAGTCAGTGGCGGCAGATTCAAATCGTGGCGGGCAGCGGGCTGGACAATGGCCATCCGGCCACGATTCGCTTAATTAAACATGATAAAAAAACATGGCGGAGCACATTCAACATCACTAAGTATTTTTGTTTGCTATTGTATCCTATATGGATTGCGATAGAGAAATTAAAATGGACGAAACACAGACCATTGCCAATTCTTAGAGAAAAAGTTAAGATCTGGATCAGTTCACACGAGGCCAACAAATCACTTTTTCAATTTATTTTAAGACAATAGTCGAACATGTTGGCACGACGTCGCTGTCGACATTTCTGTTTAGAAAAATAATAAATATTGTTCACTTGCACTAAGTATCGACATTTTGTTCTTTATTTTAATACATTTTTTGTTACTGATTTTCAATATTGCTATTTATTTTCAGATATGGCGGATGAAATATTGTGCACGAAGATCAAAAATTGACATAATGATTGTTAAATGCTAGTAGGTACGTGGACCATGGTCCGATTGTTGTCGCGGAATTGCATACCAACATGATTCTGGTTGTCTCTTTGGTAATGCCCACATTTACGGCCCAATATTGAAATGGTAATCAAATTAAGAGTCCTCCTTATCATGACTTAGGCTGTCGCTTTCTCTGCTAGCCGAAACGACAAGTCGTTTCAGTATTCCGAGTTATTCTTCTAAAATGTTACCCTTTTATTAAAATATAATTCCAAACAATAGGGTATTATCCTATGATGAAAATATACATCAGATTGTTGATATTTTATCGCTAAACATTAATTTAAACCAATTTAACCAACTATTTACACAAAAATATGTATGATTTTTATAAAATATCAAAAATAAAATTATGAATTTTACACGTTTGACCACGTGACTCAAAACGCACGAGATTGGAATGTGACGTCATATTCTTGTACTTCTTCTTCTTTTATTAATGTCTTCCCGATTTCCATAAAGAATATCCAGCATCGAATCATTAACGTCATGCATCAGCGAGTAATAGCCACTTTTTCTGCATTTCAGTGTTCTTTGGTAGGGTCACAAAGATTTTCCCCGGTGTTTTATTAGACGTATTAGTGCATTTTGGCACTACGCACCATTTATAAGGCATTTTTAATAGGCTTAAAACATTTTTTTAAAAACGTAAATAGTAGGTATTCTGGGATTTGGCATTTTCAGTGTAATTTGACACTTGACAGTTACAATGTTACAAGAATGTGACGTCATGACAACTCATTATAGCGTTTTCGCGCCTTTAATATTAATTTGAACTTTTAGGCTAATTTGCAAGGAAAAGAAAGAAATTCACAAAGAATGGTTCAAACTGCTAATGTATTTTGGTATTAGGAACAATTTCACATACTTTTCAAAAACTTGGAAAATACCCTATTATTAAATTGTAAAAAATAGACAGTTAAATATGAATAATTTACTAGATGTCTGTGTTTAAAATAATTGAAACGAATACGCATAAATAGTTCTGAAAACCGTTAGCAGATGGCGCTTCCTGTATCGAACCGTGAGGTGCACGCTAAAAAGTGATAAGAAAATTTATTCAGCATTTAACAATGTTAAATACACGAGGAGTTTCAGTTGGGACTTGGGGCAGGTGGATAGATCCCTAATAGGTACGTATTGTGTAATGTAATCTATACATGCAAACATTTTGTTGGCGTTTTGCATGCACACTTTTATTATGGTGAATGTTTTATGTTTTACATACACTTAGCGGAAACTTTCAAACATGTTTATGTTTAAAATCATAGGTAATATTATTTTGTCAAGAAAATCTAAATTGATCAGAATGTTGTTTTCACTATAACCAATATTATTAGGCTACGTTCCGACGAGCGTTTTTTTAACATACACACACACATACACACAGTAAGCCATTTTGACGTTCTATCATGTACTCGCGATTTATTGACGCGAATAAACTTTAATTTTGAGCTATGTCTAGTAATAGCTTATCTCCAACATGTTCATTACAATACAATGCCCTAAACATAGTTATAGAGCTACATAAATAACATAATATTGTAAAAGTTTACACGTGTTTTCGATAATTTAAGAAGAACCAGCCTTAGATTTGAGTTTATGCGGGAAGTTAGGAGTTGATAAATGGCAACACCGGGTTACGGGTGGAAAAATGTACCTCATTCTGCCGTAATCGGCCCGCAATCTAACTTGGCTCGTTGTCGCGCGGCGAGTGTTGCCTGTAACGACATCTCCCACTATTCCGGGGTAAATAAGGGGAGAAAGTTTTAATGAATTGCCATCAACTTTTGTCTCGATCATTTTCCTCCAAATTCTTACCTATTGAAATACTAATCAAATCGGATACTCTTCGACTCAACTATGCTTGTTGAATGCGGATGTTTGTTTTTGCCGCGGCATCTTAATGCTGCCATTAAGGTGATCTGCATCTGGAAACAATAAAAATATGTCTATAACGAGCTGGTTCGCGCAACTTCGTTTGCTTAGAACTAACTGAAACGGAAGTCGGAACCCTATTTTTTTAAACGGAACCCAAAGATAGAGGTAGCTTATGTTACTCCTTAAAGCGTCAGCTATATGCGAGTGAAAGTCTCGTGAAAATCGGTCCAGTCGTTTCACAGAGTAGCCGGAACAAACAGACGGATAGATCGACAGAAGGACAGAAAAAAAAAAAGATATTTTATTGAAATACCGTATATACTTTCATAAACGTTTAGTTAACAGCTATTAATTTAAAATTGCAAACACACATTTAAATTTTACTTATTTGTACATAATACAATGACTGCGATGGAGCTTTTTAATATTATATATCTATGGATGGAGCATCAAATGCGACTCTACGTGGATTGGATGTTTTACAGCAAAGGCAGAAGGATCCAGGAAAGAAATACGAGAAAGAAACGCGCGCTGGGAATTCCTGAGTCAGGAGTATAAGGTATAAGCTACAACATATACACAAAAACATGCTGTTGTATACATTTAGCCAAAAAAAATCCTCATACAAGGAAATAGTGCCGCCATCTACTAAAAATCTACCAAACTACATATTATGCGATCGAACTAAGGCGAGTAGTAGCTTCCGTAACCTTTTTTAGCAGGCCTTAATTTTAAAATTATTATGAAATACATATGTAATCTAATTGCAACAATTAGTATTTAATATTATATCTCTATCTTTTTTACTCCTTCGTCGTAAATTTTGCATTCTTTAACAGGCAACGCTGGTCATCTATGTTGTCAAATGTAAAACTCGAGCGCACTCAAAATGACAAAATTTTTAGCTTCGGTGTGCGGTAGGCTAATATTTTTCTTCGAAAACATCACACACCACCAGGTTTAACTTCTTATCGTGCCGTAATCATAATATAATGTTATTGCAACAACAGCAAATAACAGAGCTGGAGATATCACAGACTGAAGGACGACTGTCGACTATATCGGCAACAGTCAGATGAGTGACATTGACGGACATAGGGTAACGTTGCCAGTAGTCAGCCGGCCCCTCCAATAGCCTTTTCTGCCTTTTTACTTTATGTACATATGTTTGTTCCACCTTGGCGCCTGAATTGCTAATCCGATTTTAATAAATTAGGTATTAAAAGATTCGTAATAGTATCTCGGGTAACATAGGCTATATAATTTAAGTATTCGGATTTTAGTTTTTATAAAAAAGTTAGAGTTATAATTCAAACAAATAAGGGTCTTCTGCATCTTTACCTATAACATAAAGTTATTTTGGTTCCTCGATCTATTTTTGACCTTTGTTACAATAATACAATAATAACACCTTTGTTTGTGTGGATGTGTTAAGCTTACATAAATAGCAAATCGTCTTTAGTTCGGCGTGCTCGACTAAAAAGTGTAAAAATGTGATGGCGGCCACTTTTTTCTGAAGCCTTTTTAGTGCTTGTGAAAAAGGTAAATACTTAGATATTCCGTATTTTCTTTTTTTTTTTGTTGTAACATCGAAATCTTTATTACCTAGATAATTAATTTCTGGTTTAGTATAGCTAAAAATACTATTTTTAATACTAGATTTGAAGTGGCTGATTAATGGGTTTACTTTTTGTGGATGCCCAGCCAGCCTGACCGAGTGGCCTGGATTATATCCATAGTTTTATTTTTACTAGTAGCCGGCTGCCTTAAATACTAGTTATATTATATAGATTTTTATGTTCCAATAGACAGCCATGTGACAATTTGTAATAATTGATATTTTACAGTCAACTTAATTAGTTCTAAGTCAATATTTAATTTAAGTAATTATATTTATTTGAGGATGATTATAATATTGATATGAAATAGGATGGTGAGCACTGGCCTACAACAAGAAAGAGTTCTATATTTTTGAGACTGAGCATTTGAGAAAAGTGTAATTTTTTATGTTAGTTTTTTTTTTTGCGAAAGGAGAATAGTGTTTACCTATTTTATAAGAAACTTAAAAAAATATTGATTACGAAACACAATAGACATAAAATTTTTAAAAATTTGTGAAAAAAATACATGCGATTATATTTTCGAATACCTATATATATTCGTTGAGTGGTCTAAAAGGCCTGACTACTGGTGCCGTTACCCTATCTGCAGATTGACAGCTGACAGCTGATGGATGTGACGATATAATATTATATATCTCTTATCGCATGATACTTGCATGATACAGTCTTTCATGTCCGATTTCAGATGCCTTTGACCGTTGCAGTTTTTTGTGTGACACATTTATGTCTAGAAAAACGTTTTAAAAGACA
This sequence comes from Glaucopsyche alexis, assembly GCA_905404095.1. Classification (NCBI taxonomy): domain Eukaryota; kingdom Metazoa; phylum Arthropoda; class Insecta; order Lepidoptera; family Lycaenidae; genus Glaucopsyche; species Glaucopsyche alexis. The sequence continues at coordinate 1,023,647 of FR990053.1, forward strand.
TGTTTGATTTTGGGCCAGTTCTATGTACACTACATAGGTAAATAGGAAAAAATATGGGAATATCATAAAAATACGAAAAATATAATTTGAAGAAGGGTACATGCGTACAAAAATGATTATTTGAAGAGTTTTTTATTGCGAGAACACTATTTTTAGGGCGGCCATGACAGTTGTTTTGACTTGACTTTTGACGTAGTAGACAGTTTTAGTTTTTACGAAGAGACGACGTCTTGAATGCCATACGTCTTTCTTTGTCAAAAGTTATGTCATTGACAAAATGACATTATTTAGTTAATTTTGATCTGATCCGCCATGTTTTATTTTACTTTGTGTTGCTCTCCTTGACGAAGTTAATTTAAATGTACATGGAAACGATGTGAAATTAAACAAAATAAAGAATAGGAAACGGTTACTATATTATGTAGCTATATTTACATATACTGTACGTAGCACAGTGTGCAATCTCGATCAAAAATCGGACATCGTCTTTTTATCGGTTAACTCGAAAGAGTACTTAATTATAAATACCCGAGTAAAACACCCATGAAGCTCGCTTGCATAGTTTTAAAATTATCTCAAAGTGAAAATTCGTATCCCGCATTGATAAAAAAGTGAAAAAACGTTTTAATTAAAAATTCTTAAGGAATAGCCAAAAATATGTTATACATTATTTAAAGAACATACAAAAAGCTACATTTTGAACCTTTTTCAAGTCGGCTGTGACTTATGGGGGCCATAAAAACAAAGAAAATCGAATTTTAGTTTTTATTTTTTCCTGACTAATTTTCGCAAAAGTTGCACCTAAAATTTACATTAAAAGGAAGCTAGTAGTCACCACTACCACTGGTAAAATAATCAAATTCTAAAGAGGTGGAGAATCGTAGAAAAATGGTTTTGAAAAAATGCGGGATGCGCGGGATTCATCTTTAGAAAATTATATACTTTTTCGATACAGAAACTTCTTTTGGACTGTTCAGAACATGAATAAGAACAATAAAAATGGATAATATAGATAAAATGTCACATTTAAACCCTTTTTAGCGTGTAAAATAAAAACTGGTTATACAATTTTAGTAATTATTTTTTTCTGAGCAAGTTCCGCTGAAGTAGCAGATTTAACTAACATTTATATAAAGCTAATACACACCACTACTATGCTAAGTTCGTTAAATTGGAGCAAGTGAGCTAACAAGTTGCCGTAATATCTTAAAATACTACCATTGCCTTAGTATATTTTTAAAATGTTTGTTTTTGTATATAAAAATATAGATCGTTTCTTTACTAAAAATTGTAGCTTAGCTATTAAAAGCAGCAGAGATGAACATAAGCTAGTTATTCCTTACCAAAGAATTAACATCTTTAGCAGAAATGCGTACTGTATGGTAGTTCACATCTATAACAAACTACCTAACTATTTTAAAGGACTAACAACACAAAGATATAAAAGTGAACTAAACACCTGGCTCCTCATCAAAATGTATTATTCAATTAATGAATTCTTCTACGACAATAATATTGTAATTATAAACAATGTAATTTTTCCATTGACAATAATCATATCACTTTTGTATATTAAAAGTAATGTGACATTGTAATTATTCTGTTTTGAAATTTGATTTGGTAATTATATAAAGCGTATTATTTTCCTGACTTAAATGCATTGATTCTATTTTGTTTCTGATTATTATCCAATTTTTTGTATCCACTGTTTGTAATGTATTAATTATTGAATTGTAATCGTTATGTACTGACATTTGTTACTTATTTTTATTTTCTTGATAATTTTATAATAAAAGGTAATCACTTAAAATTCATGACTAATTAAAATAACTAACATTTACCTATTTGCACACTATGCATGTAGTAGAATATGTGGAAATGTAAAATGCCTTATTGTACCATTTTCCTAGTAAATAAATGCTAATAAATGTAAAAATCAAAACAGAATAATTACAATGTCACATTACTTTTAATATACAATATTTAGGTACAAGTGATATAATTATTATCAATGGAAAAATTACATTGTTTATAATTCAATATTTTTGTCGTCGAAGAATTCATTAATTGAATAATACATTTTGATGAGGAGCCAGGTGTTTAGTTCACTTTTATATCTTTGTGTTGTTAGTCCTTTAAAATAGTTAGATAGTTTGTTATAGATGCGAACTGCCATACAGTAATACATCTAGTAAGACTCCGAATTTTGTAATTGTTAAAAAGAACTGTATTACCTTGGTAATAGAGTGTATTTCACAATGCACGTCTCATAGAGGCAAATTCGAGCCGAGCGAGCTGTTCGTTAGTCTTGCTAAAACTCGAGAACGGCTTGACCGATTTGGCTAATTTTGATCTTAAAGTAATCATATCAGTTCAGGGAAGGTTTAAACGGTGAGAAATTTCAGTTCATAGTTAAGGCAGAACAACTTTGTCGGGACAGCTAGTTCTAGTATAAAAGTGTTTACATTAAAGCAACTGACGTTATTAAGAGTTATAACTTTTGTTATAAACTAGTCAGTAGCGACTCGCCTAGGATCGTAGTAAGTACTGAGAAAAAAAACGTGTGAAGTCGAGTAAGGCCTTTAATGATAATTTTATACAGTTTTTATAGATTTCTCAACAATGAAGAAATGCGACTAAAATGGCTCAATAGTGTTTAAGTAAGGCAGAGAATTACATAAAAAAATGTTACATATTACTGCAGCCGTCACTTCAAACCTTCATGATTTTACACTATTCAATTTCATAGACTTTTAAAAGCCTCAGCTGTATATCATTCATTTCACAATTTGTCTCACACAGCTTTGCAGTTTGTCCACACAGCAGAAAATATTATTGTCATCCTCCTAGAAAGAGACACACGGCCTCTCTTCCAACCTCTTGCTCGGCTCGTTTTTTTGCTCACAGTACTCGGTCCTGTTGTTATTCCTAGGTCCATGCATACAGTACGCATTTCTGCTAAAGATGTTAATTCTTTGGTAAGGAATAACTAGCTTATGTTCATCTCTGCTGCTTTTAATAGCTAAGCTACACTTTTTAGAGGCGATCTATATTTTTATATACAAAAACACACATTTTAAGAATATACTAAGGCAATGGTAGTATTTTAAGATATTACGGCAACTTGTTAGCTCACTTGCTCCAATTTAACGAACTTAGCATAGTAGTGGCGTGTATTAGCTTTATATAAATGTTAGTTAAATCTGCTACTTCAGCGGAACTTGCTCAGAAAAAAATAATTACTAAAATTGTATAACCAGTTTTTATTTTACACGCTAAAAAGGGTTTAAATGTGACATTTTATCTATATTATCCATTTTTATTGTTCTTATTCAAGTTCTGAACAGTCTAAAAGAAGTTTCTGTATCGAAAAAGTATATAATTTTCTAAAGATGAATCCCGCGCATCCCGCATTTTTTCAAAACCATTTTTCTACGATTCTCCACCTCTTTAGAATTTGATTATTTTACCAGTGGTAGTGGTGACTACTAGCTTCCTTTTAATGTAAATTCTAGGTGCAACTTTTGCGAAAATTAGTCAGGAAAAAATAAAAACTAAAATTCGATTTTCTTTGTTTTTATGGCCCCCATAAGTCACAGCCGACTTGAAAAAGGTTCAAAATGTAGCTTTTTGTATGTTCTTTAAATAATGTATAACATATTTTTGGCTATTCCTTAAGAATTTTTAATTAAAACGTTTTTTTCACTTTTATATCAATGCGGGATACGAATTTTCACTTCGAGATAATTTTAAAACTATGCAAGCGAGCTTCATGGGTGTTTTACTCGGGTATTTATACTTAAGTACTCTTTCGAATTAACTGATAAAAAGACGATGTCCGATTTTTGATCGAGATTGAACACTGTGCGTAGGGCTGGCCCAGGCCTCATACATTTCTTGAACATCGCTTTTGAATACATAGTTCAAAAACCCATATTGAACACATAGTAACATCTTATGGGAAATCGAATAATGTTCTGAGTACTTAAAAGTTAAAACTATGTTAATAACTAACTTTTACGTTTTAATAATTAATTGTCATTACTCATTTGCAATTGCTTTATATTCGCAAAATTATTTCTGCCACTATCAAGATTAACGTGAGTTTTTTCTTTCTCAGTCTTGACAGTGGCGAATTCTTGACAATTTATCGGTCAAATTATCGGCAATATACCTGTTAAAGAGAATAATATCGACAAGATCACATTACAGAACAACCAGAGAAACAACGGGCATAATTACTGTCCTTGTGGGACACCGCGTGCCGATCCCGCATCTGTTCCGCGAAATATTTACATACCCCATTGTGTTGCAGGTATTCATGTGCGTGATCAAAAGCCTATGTAAAGTCAGTAGCAGACATGAAGAAATTCCTGGTAAAGATGTATTAAGTACTTATATTATAGTATGAAAGTTACGAACCTATCTAGAATGTAAATGAGGTGCGCGGTCAGCATGACACCAAGGGCTCGGAGAAAATCGACGTGAAATAATGTTTTCGACGAAGCATGCCTACTGCATATTATATATTCTCACTTCCAGAACTTTAAAAGATTGAGAATTCACTGGTAAGTAGTAATGTGTCACGCTGGTGAACTTTCGGGTGTTCATAGTTAGGGTTGCCATTCTCTTACATATGACAACCTGGACAAGACGTGTGAAAACCCCGGATTTGGAGTACGGAACCCGGACATAGAACAGTTTTTACCCAACTACGGCGATGTCAAAAGGAAGGGAAGATTTATTACTACTGCAAATCAAAACAAAATGACGATTGACGCCTTCATAAATCTGCCTACAAAAACCCGGACAGCAAATGAAATCCGGCCCTGACGCTCTTCGGATGCCCTTTAAACTAGGACAAATCCCAGGAAACCCGGATGGATGGCAGCCCTATTTATAGGCGACCATCAGACAATCCTGCTCGTTTGCGAAAAATGATGGGCTCGATAAGTTGCAATGTCTCATTAGGTTCGATTATGGCAGGTGTGTTGTTCCTACATCTGTAGGGCCATTACCGTATAATGGCCACCGTACACCGTCGAGATTTAATCAGGCCGTGCACGTCGCTCCGATGACAGATACGAGTGCGTGCGGTAATGAGCAGGTGACCGTGGTGGTGTGTCACCCAACTCTGCGAAGTAATTAGCACTCGCTATTCAGTACTTTAAAAAAACGAGCAGACGGATCGCCTGATATGTTTCCATCACACGTGGACAGTGGACAATACTGGACACCTGGAGTTTCATAGTTTCGAGTACTTAGGCCTTTTAAACTCCCAAGTCCCATCTTATAATCTTAATCGGTATATTGCGAGTGTTAGACAATGCGAGTGTTTTTACACGCCAATTTTCTTTAAGGCACTAGCAGTAAGCAGGTGTTTCTCCAATCTCCGGTCGATCCGGACCTTTTTGATTAAAGCATGATTTTCCCAACTTAGGAAGAAAAACAACGAACGTGTAATTTCACTCCGCGTTTCTCTGAGACCGTGGCGTTGAAACCGGCCCATTCGTGCCAAAGCACTGTTGCCTGTCTGTAACTCTGTACGTGTACGTAACGTCAGGAAACGTTTGACTTTCAAATGAGCAACAACAACTGAAAGTAGTAATGTCTTGTCGATCGCGCGGAAAGTGTTATAAATCACTGATTTGACGATGTCTCGCGTGATCTGTGCTGTGTGCAGTTCGACAGTCGATTGATTGAGAGTTTATGTATCCGCTATTTAAATTATAAAACGTTATAATTTAAATAGCGGATACATAAACGTCTTTGGGCACATGATTTGCTGCTTATAGCCTTATATCAAGGGTCCATCCACATATTACGTCATAGCGCATGGGGGAGGTGGCGGATCATACTAAATGTGACAGTTCTTGTTAAGTACCCACAGGTATTATACAGGGATACTAAACAGCGTAACATTTGGCTGGGTTCAAGAAGTCGAATTTTTGCGTGACGTTAAATATGTGGATGGCCCCCAAGGAGTTAAGGCAGAATACAAAATCTAACACAACCGGCTAAACGCGAGTCGGTCTCGCGTATGAAGGGTTCGGTACAAAACGGCTAAAAATCACGCTTGAAGGCTGGGAGCCCCCCATAAATATTGATTTTATCTATTCTAATTTTTATAGTATTTATTAATGTTATAGGGGCAATAGCTAATATACTTCATCTGTGAAAATTTCATCTATCACGGTTCTTGAGATCCCGGGGAACAGACTGACAGACGGACGAACAGCGAAGTTTAATAATAGGGTCCCTCTTTGGATACGGAATCCTTAAAAAAGTTATCTAGTATCAATGAGTCGTACACGCTAGGAAGGTCATTGACCTCACACCGGGTCACAACTCACAGCTGATTTCAAATGTATATAAAGTTTTTCTAAAAAGTATTGAAATTATAATAACTTTGTCTCAGTTACAATCAAGAACAATCTCAGCGCAGTAGACTCATTTATACTATTTTTTTAATAGGGTATTATCCTATGATGAAAATATACATCAGATTGTTGATATTTTATCGCTAAACATTAATTTAAACCAATTTAACCAACTTTTTACACAAAAATATGTATGATTTTCATAAAATATCAAAAATAAAATTATGAATTTTTCACGTTTCACCACGTGACTAAAAACGCACGAGATTGGAATGTGACGTCATATTCTTGTACTTCTTCTTCTTTTATTAATGTCTTTCCGATTTCCATAAAGAAAAGCCAGCATCGAATCATTAACGTCATGCGTCAGCGAGTAATAGCCACTCTTTCCGCATTTCAGTGTTCTTTGGTATGGTCACAAATATTTTCCCCGGTGTTTTAATAGACGTATTAGTGCATTTTGGGACTACGCACTATTTATAAGGCATTTTTAATAGGCTTAAAACATTTATTTAAAAACGTAAATAGTAGGTATTCTGGGATTTGGCATTTTCAGTGTAATTTGACCTTTGACACTTGACAGTTACAATGTTACAAGAATGTGACGTCATGACAACTCATTATAGCGTTTTCGCGCCTATAATATTAATTTAAACTTTTAGGCTAATCTGCAAGGAAAAGAAAGAAATTCACAAAGAATGGTTCAAACTGCTAATGTATTTTGGTATTAGGAACAATTTGACATACTTACTTTTCAAAAACTTGGAAAATACCCTATTGTTAATTATTTTACTGCCTAAACTTCTTTACATAAGCAGGAAATCAATAATCATGTGCCCAAAGCTTCAGTAATTGATTTTGCAAATCCTATACAGTTAGGGTTACCATTTAGAAATTAGAAAGTCCTGACAAAAAGCCTGACAGTACGGACATTTTCAAAAAATGCCAACAACATAAAATCTCATTATTTACTTTGCACTTCTGCAGTTTGCCTTATAATAAATAGTTGTAGCCCATACGTACTCGTTTACTTATTACCAGAATAAGTTAACAAGGGCAATGCAAAATGTCGGTATATCGAGTCTATTATTCCTGTATGGCTATCGTTATATGTAGATTGATATCTCTGTTCCTTATTAATTCTACTCTATGTAAATTACATTTTCGAAATATCTCCGCAGAATAGTCAAGTTAAGTATAGAACAAAGTCAATTTTATTGTTGGACATTTGTTTTAAACAATTTTATCTATTTTATTTATTGAGACATAAGTAGGCATAATTACGATGAATTCCACGCGACGACGTCGGTAGTTGGCGTGTGTGGACGGTGGACAATGCGGGGACAAAAAGTGGACAAAAAGTGCACAAAAAATGTCTCCCGACGCGCTATCTACTCTCCGCGATCCTGTCTCAAATAATGGCACAGGGGAGCCGTGGAGACGACTACTTATTGAATTAATTGTTTTTGAACACATATGATATTAATATTATTATTATATTATCAAACAGTCGAAATACTACGGTACATAACGGTATTTTCTTGAGATGACATTTTTAATCATATTATGTTTTACTTTTGATAATGATAATTAATATTAGGGTCGAAAACTGAATCACCTCTTAAAATCAGCGGCCCCGAAAATTACCCTGTCTGTCACTGTCTCTGCTCAGCAGAATGACATGAACAGTATCTGATTTGAGTGCTGTAGTCACACGATCGGTAGTCGTTCGTTAATTATGTAGTTATTGTCAATAATTTTATTTATTTACTGCTTACTTTAACTTTAATACTGTTACGATATTATTTTAAAAGGAAACATAAATTTGAATCTACTTCTGCTTTCTTAATAGGTATATCGACAAAGTTTCTGTTCGACCAGTTTCTAAACATTTTCCTTGCACTAGGACGCCTCAAAATATTAAAACATAAAGGAACCGATCGCAACGACTTCAGACGTGGTTGAACTACGTATATGCTCGTGGGTTTATTGTGTGCTTGTGTACTGCGTGCGTAAGATTCAATGGCGCGCGATTTTCGTCTTATGCCTCGTCGAACGGCAACCTGTTCGATAGCGACTATTTAGGTACTTATCTAATATGAAATTTTCCGTTCCATGTTCCGAAACAAAACAATAAAAAAAATACAAGAGCCGTTTCTACGCCACCCCTGTCCCCAGGTCGGTCCAGTAGAGCACCCTGTGTCCACGTAAATCTACATCAACGCGCTGTCCCCTTCGTTTTGTTCCCATTCACTTAAGGCACGTCTCGTCCCCCCTTCGTCCCCTTTCGTCCTCCATCGTCCCCGCGGACCTACGTCACCGCGGCTACCTTATTAGGGACCTGATGACATGCGGAGTATGTTAGTGTTAAGTAGGTATTTCTAGTTTATTCTCGAGTATCTGTCACTAAAACAAAAAGAAGAATATTCAGTGGTTTGCAAACTTTAGATAATATTATTATAAGTTGAAAACTGTAACCCGTTACCCGACTACGCAAATTATAATGATGTAATTGGCAAACTGCTATATCTCTATTTTTACTGGACACAATTGCCTATTTTCTCTAGTCACAACGGGACCTGTCGAGTGTCAACGTCAGGTGCATATTGTTATTTTTAATTTGTTTTCGCATAAAATTCAATTTTATAAACGAAAAACTCCATTTCGCGTCACGCGGCTGGAAGCGTCGTGACAGGAGCGTGACAGCTCCATATCGCGTCTCTGTCAATCTCCGGTTTAGGATTGACGGCTGTCATGCGCGCCCGTCAATACGGAACAGATAATACGAGCGTTCTAAATTTATATCGAATTTGAAATTCACTAAATGCGCTGTCAGTTACACGTCACGCTTTTGTAATGCTAAAAACATGATCGAGAATTAATAAATAGAGCTGAAAATAAATTACATAATGCGAGTATAAGCTATGTTTTAATAGCTGACCCTCTGTGGCTTTGACGACCTCTGTGGCTCACTGGTTCAGCGCGTTGGTGCTCAAGCCGGGGGTCGCGGGTTCCCGCCGAAGAAACAAAAAAAATTTCCGTGTTCCTGGGTCATGGATGTGTATTAAATATGTGTATAATATAATAAAAACCTTAAATATATGTAGAGTATAAAAGTATTAAATATACTTCCCGTTTTCTGGTACCTGTAAAACAAGTTTTTCCGATACTTAGCACGGGGCCAGATTGACGTGGTGTGAAGCGTCCATAGATATTATTAAAAAAATAGCTGTAATATGTTTAAAAATATTTTTCGTCTATTCAGTGTTAGACAAAATGATACTAAACAGTATTAGAACCCCTTTTAGTAGATCTTAACATATAACGAAGACACAATTTAAATTTACAATAAGAAAGAGAGCGTATATCGGCCTGTGACGTCACTATGTGGAACCGGCAAACATAATATTTATGTATGGCGGTAGCAAATTGTGACGTCACAAATCGTTTTGGGAGAAAAAGAAGGGCACCATTTTTAAATTTGCAACATTTTTAATCAACCTTAATAACTTTATATTTTAGAACTATGAATCTCTAATTCTCTAATCTCTATGCAACAATTTGAAAATTTAATTTGTAAAAAATGTGAAATTCGACACTAGGCAACATCCCTAATCCCTGAGCTATTATCAATTTATGGAACAAGGACATAGATATCAAATCTTAGAATATTAAATATATACACTTCCTAATAATTAAGTATGTACTTGTTAAAAAGTTTAACTGACTGATTTTAACAAGTGCAAGACTGCCTTCCGTTGGTGAGCGTAACCTTAGTAAAAAACTTAATTAACTGTAAAGTATTATCTAGATTATTATCAAAAGTCGATGTAAATTTTCACGATAAAACGAATACATAGCTTTACTAATGGATTTCTACGGCATTTTAATAAATAATGCTACATTGTCGCTAACTACACACATTGTTAAATGAACTATTCGGTCGTTCCTTATTAGTAAAATAGTAGGTAATTAGTAATTACACTTGTGTGACAATAAAAACAAAACACAATATGGGCGGTTATAATGCTTCCAAATTAAATGACACTTGTTCACCAATCACCACGCAATAAAGAAATACAACAATGACTTTAGAATTTGATTTTTTTTTGTTTAGTTTACATTTAGATTACATTGAATCAGTACGGAGTATAGAAAAAGTTCTATATTTTCGAAATCGATCGACGATTGAAAATCGATTAACTTATGCCAGTTTAGTAACTGATTAATTTATGCCAGTTTAGTAACAGCAATTCACCGGTTTCCAGTGACAGCTAAATAACGGGATCCTCTTCTTTCGCATAATTTTATTTGTCATAATTTCATTTGGCATACCTCACTTGGCATAATTTTTATTACGCATAATATTACTTTGGCATAATGGTTTCTTGGTATACTACATCATTAGGCATAAATATCATTTAGACTAATATTGTTTGTCCTAATTTAATGAGGCATAACTCGTAAGGCATACTTTTTCTTGTCATAATAATACTTTAGCATAATTGGTTTTTGGCATAAACTCATTAGGCATATTTTTATTTTTATTTTTTTGTCATAATAAATTCAAGGCATTCTATCACAAGGCACAAATATGCATAGAATGGAACGACATTTTACGTGGTAGAGCCATGCTTCGGCACGAATGGGCCGGCTCAACCGGAGAAATACCACGGGCTCGCAGAAAACCGGCGTGAAACAGCGTTTGCGCTGTGTTTCGCCGAGTGAGTGAGTTTACCGGAGGCCCAATCCCCTACCCTATTCCCTTCCCTACCCTCCCCTATTACCCTATTCCCTCTTAAAAGGCCGGCAACGCACTTGCAGCTCTTCTGATGCTGCGAGTGTACATGGGCGACGGAAGTTGCTTTCCATCAGGTGACCCGTTTGCTCGTTTGCCCCCATATTTCATAAAAAAAAGTTAAGGTTAAGGTAATTAAACGCATATTTATGAAACATTAAAAGCAGGTATTACACTCATTATACCTAGTGTAACATGTGTAACAGTGGGTTAAGTTGCGGCGGGGTGGCCCTTGGGCCACCCGTAAGCCGCTAACATGTTTAAAATAATTAATACGAAAGGTTATTAATGCAAAAACAAAACTTACTTTATCCTTAAGTGCATTGGGCTCGTGGTTATGGCTCGTGTTTTTTGTCCGAGTTTAATTTCGTAATCAGTCGAAAATTACAATTATAATTGTTATTTCGTCTTAACTCCCACTCCCAGTAGAATTTATCATTCATAAGTATGTGAAAAAAATGCTACAAAGAAGTATGCGTAAATATAATAGTATGCTTAAATATCATTATGCGTAAATATATTTATGCTTTTTAATATTATGCATAAAAATATTATTCTTAATTAATATTATGCGTAAAAAATATATGCCTTACAATAAGTATGCCTAACAATTATTATGCTTTTAGTAATTATGCGAAAAAAAAATATGCTAAGAAAGTTATGACAAATTAATAATATTATACCCTAAATAACTAAACCTAATACCTATACCAACATCTACAACTACAACCTGCACCTACATATTCTGTCAGTTGTCACTTGTCACCCCCCAACCTACTCTCACCTACAATTTCGACACCAAAATTACACCTATTACCTAGTACCTACCTAAGCCTACATCTACGTATATACCAAGTACCAACCTACTCTTCATCCACCTACAATTTTAACACCAACAAAAACGGGAAAGTTCGAGTAGGCCTCGTGCACGTAGGGTTCCGTACCATTATACCAAATACCAATATTTTACATTTTTACTTAATATTTCGTTATTTTCATACGAATTTTTCGCCTTGTTCCGTTTTCACTACTTAACATCCTGACAAGTCGTGAAAAGGGACTTTAATTTTGATATTTTTTTTCCACCTTTTAACTACTATTTTCTACTAAGGTCCTTTTTACATTGAAATAATTCCTAACTTTTGAAACTATAATATATCGAAACTTTTGGTATTTTGAACCATGCTATCTTTTAACAATCATGTTAAGTTATTCTTTTTGTTGTATTATTTCTATTCAGCTCTATTCCTCAAATATTTCTCCTCTATTGTATTCATAGTGAGGATGACTCTTACGGCCTAGTCTGCTCATCCGGCAGCTAGTTTATACCTCAGATCAATTAATAAACCAAGATAGCGCATGGCGTTTGTTTGAACTGAAGCTTAAAAAACTACGCTACTTCATGTAAACAAATGCGCTCACGCACACACAAGCAAAAAAGTACGCTACTTTTCAGCAGTATCGAACGAGTCGTCGCGACGACTAATCCATACTGACAAAAAGTAAAGTACTTTTTTGCTTGTGTGTGCATGAGCGCGTGTGTAAACTAGTGAATGGAAGAACCGGTCTGATTTTGAGAACCGGGAATTTCGGGACTGGGCAATTTCGGAACCGGGATTTCCCGGGAAATTCGGGAATTTCGGGACTGGTGTAAAGGCATGAAATACAAGTATAATTACTGTCTAAAAAGTAATTCAAAATATAATAATAACATTTTATAGTACAATTACAAATTAAATAAGGTTTTAATGGCAACTCGACAAATCAGCCAACATGTCATCGCCATATTAATGACAATACTACTGGCGATAGTAAAGAGCCGTATGTCATTTTAGTTTATTAGCATTTATTGATGGTTTTTAAATATGTTATTTCGAGTTATTTGATTTTTGCAAAACATCAAATAGTCGGGGTGCTATAAGTGCTATAAGTGTACATGCTCGAACGTCTAGGTAACCTATTAGAAGTGACAAATTAGATAATTAAAAGACTAAATAACCAGACACATACTGACAATAGCTGACACACTATAGGAATAGTGTGTCAGCTTTTAGCAGTCGTCGTCCTGCGTGGTTAAAAAGTTGTAAAAATGACCATGACATGGATATGCTGAACGCGTCAGATTATAATTAGTGTTGTTCATGCGCAAATAAGTCTGATATGAAGTGTATATTAATCTGACGATTTGCGTGAAAGGTGGGAAGGGGTAAAAAAAAAGTTACTCGAGTGTCAGAAGTTTAATTCAGTGAATCCTACAGATGCTCCAATTTGAAATTAAAATTTTAAAATTAATATAATGCGTAACTATTTTTATAAGGACAATAAAGAGTATTTAAAGGACAATAGGTAAAATCCATCTAAACTGCTCACCAACCCCAAAAGCAACCAATATGCATATTAGTAGGTATACGAATATATACGTATATATTTATCAAAAAAAAAAAACAGACGCCATACAGACCTTGTAGGCCAAGTCCCAAGATGTTCTATTTAATCGTCAATACCATTAGCTCCAGTATTGGCTACTATGTCAGTCGATGTGTGGTGCTATCATACTACATATTAATATTAAATACGGCATAATATTATGGTTATTATTTCCTCGCACCGCTCACAGTTAACTTTTATGTACAGAATCTATTATCTAATATTATGAACTACTCATTCTATCCTTTTATATATTTTTCATTTTTGTCTTTAATTCGCTTTCGGAAATAATTAAAAATTATTTTTAGCTAATATTTACAATTACCGATGATAGTTTACTTAAGTACTTGTAAATTTCAATACAATTTGTTCGGTACCGAAAGTACCGAAATTCCCGGTTCGAAATTTTTGATTCCCGGTTCTCAGAGCGATTCAAAATTTCGGGAATTCCCGGGAATTTCGGGACCGGGATTTCCCGGTTCCATACCCTAGTGTAAACTTGAAGTAGCGTAGTTTTTTAGGCCTCACTAGTTTTTTATTTGATCTGAGGTTTATACTACTCAACTTTCTAAAGTACGGCTCAATACACAGATGGCGCTAGGTGGGCAAATTGTGTCGCTTGAAAAGTGTTCAAGTGGATTCGAGAATAGTTTAATTTTACAATTGGACTCGGTAGGAGGCGCTGCTGTCAGTACGTCAACAAATTCAATTCTAAGGCGATACGAAGTTTATCGGGACAGATACAGTAAATTTATATCTCGTATTAGCTACAGGTTTTATGCCGGCAAAAATCAAAATTTCAATTCTAACAAGATAGCCATATTAGAGATTGGCTAGCGAAAGCTGTCCCAAGAAAACGGCGGCAAATTTAAAAAAATCTACATGTAGCCACATAGACTATACACCGAATTAATGGTGTTGCACAGTCCTGTTGGCTAGCGAAAGCTGTCCATAGCAAATAGCAATAAAGTATCAACTCCGTTAATTCGGATTTCGGTGTATAATCAACTAGCTTTTCCCCGCGACTTCGTCCGCGTGGAATAGTTACTTTGGGATATCGCTAAAATTTACCCGCGACTTCATTTACGTAGAAGAAGCGCTTCCACCTCACGACTGCTCGCCCGCGCCGCGCGCCGTACTATAGCGCGCATGATTATTTTATTACTGCGATATCTTCTAAAATACTCATTGAAATCAAATGATGTAAACGGCAAATTTCTTCTAGATTAAATGCTTGTAATGAATAACGTATTTACTTGGATAAGGATTAATAAAATCTTTATGAAAACACCTTCACAAATAATGCTTACTTTTAGAACAAATTTGGTAAGTATAAAAAGGTTATAGTGAGCCAACCTTAAAAGATAGACATATACTGTCGCGGACTTTTTTTTAGAACTTTTAAAGGGGAACAATTCTGCCATACATCATTTTAGCGAAACTTTAACCGTTTCCGCAGCGTACGTAGCGAAAGCTCTCAAAAGGAAAAAAAGACCCCCGATTTTGTAACATTCTTGATTGGTGCGTGGTTCGTGGTGGTCGTATTGAGTTTAGCATGATGCTATATAGCCTAAAGCCTTCCTCGATAAGTGGACTATCCAACACAAAAAGAATTTTTCAATTCGTACCAGTAGTTCCTGAGATTAGCGCGTTCAAACAAACAAACAAACAAACTCTTCAGCTTTATAATATTAGTATAGATGTGGCCACATGTAGATTATAGGGTTCTGTAGCCAAATGGCAAAAAACAGAACCCTTATAGATTCTTCATGTCTGTCTGTCTGTCTGTCTGTCCGTCCGTAGGTATGTCACAGCAACTTTTTTCCGAAACTATAAGAACTATTATACTGTTGAAACTTGGTAAATATTCTGAGAACCGCATTAAAATTTTCACACAAAAATAGAAAAAAAAAACAATACATTTTAGGGGTTCCCCATACCTGTAGGTACTATTATTTATTCTGTGCCCATACTTAGAACTGAAACAAAAAATTTTTTTCATCAAACCCATACGTACCCATACCCATACCCATATCTATGGATAGGTCTTCAAAAATGATATTGAAGTTTCTAATATCATATCAATTCTAAACTGAATAGTTTGCGCGAGAGACACTTTCAAAGTGGTAAAATGGGTGGAGACACTGTAATACTAAAATAAGAGGAAGATAAAACAAAAAAAAAATATGATGTACATTACCATGCAAACTTCCACCGAAAATTGGTTCGAACGACATCTAGTAAGTAGTTTTTTTTTAATATGTCATAAATCGTAAACCGCAATATGTATACCTTTCATTCAATAAACTCAAAATATATTAAAAAAAACACATTTAATTTCATAAACATAAACCTTATGCATAAACCGGTAACCATTATTTTTATTACAAGTTTGTACAGAACCCTCGGTGCGCGAGTCCGACTCGCACTTGGCCGGTTTTTTTAAATTTGCTGCTGTTTTCTAGGGATAGCTTTCGCTAGCCACACCCTATGTTTCTAACATCTAATGATTAATTATGATCCATTATTACACAATTATTGCATTGCAGCGAATCGTGTTAATTGATTCATTTGGCCGTATATGGTACACCGCAACCTTGTTGCACGTACGTCGCGGCTCACTACACACACATCTGTCAATCACACGTCAAACCAATGATAAGAACGTAAGGGTGAGCGACTAGGAACTATTTTCATAAACCTTCATCATACAGTAGGTACAACTACATTCTCGGTTCTTAATGTCTTTATGGAAACTTTGTTTTCCATAAGTCGTCTTTCACTGCCATAGAAATACGATGATTGCCGAGGATCATTAAGAGTAGTTAATACTGTAAACTGACATTACTTTATCCTGTCAATGATGTGCGCGTAGCGTTCTCGAGTCTCGTGGGATGCATAGTCGCGTTGGTTCCATTGGGTTACTCATATTTGAGACATTTTAAAGCTGATGCAGTGACAATCCTTACGAGTTACGTCAGTTATGTACAATCAATGCGCCGATCAATAAATTATGACGAATAAAATTATGACGTGCACGCAGATTTTGTAATTTTATTGTTTAATGAAATAATGATTAACGGAAGTTAGGACGATTGACCTACCGTTTGTATAATGTCTAATGTCTATGCTAGGATTCTTTAGTAAATTGCAAGAAATCGCTTGAGGAATTTAAGTCACAAAGTGTTCCAAAGTCCAAACCTCTGAACCTCAATTCTCGTATTTAAAGTAGACTTCCATTTTACTTTGATTGGATTGAAAGTGAAGCGTCATGTTAGCATGAACGGATTTTATGCCATTTCGACCAATCAGAGCGCGATTCTCGTTGATTTAACGTTTATAAAAACACCGTTTGAGAGTTTTTGCATATCGGGACTTGATTGTAATTGTAATAATACAGGTTTTATTTCGCAGAATTGCCTCTCTGGTTTCCCGTTTCAGACAGAACTGGATTAAACTTACTATTAACCTATCTAATGGTTATTTTCCTAGTGCCAACCTCCACTGCCTAGAGACAAATAAAATGATGGTCTCCTTTTACTTATAATAAATGATGAGACAGAAAACCTTCTATGAAGTTGTACTAAGGCTAGGTAATGCTAGCCCGGGGCGGGCATGCGGCGCACGTACTCATTAGCATATTAATAATCGAATCCCGCTAAGACAGTCATCACCGGCTCAACGGCTATGGAAGTTGCTTGTTGTTAGAATTACCTATATTTCATCAAAATCGGTCAAGTAGTTTCGCTGGAGTTCTGTCATCTGTGAATTGTGATATACGACAATTTCATATTTAAGATTTGACTTTGTCATTAACAGATGATAGTAAAAAGTATTCTCATTTCTCCTGCGATAAGTTTAGGCTCAAAAACCGCCATTTTGTGGGGGGGGGGATGTCATTCTCTATGCGGTAGTTTCTTCTTCTAGGATGTGGTATTACCGGCGGATGTTGAGTAACGCCAGATTCTATTAGTTCTAATAAAATGCATTTAAGAGCAGGAAATTCAACTTTCAACAAAATCGGTGCAAATTCATAGATTTCTCATACAAACTTTCAACCCCTGTTTCACCCCTTTAGGGATGGAATTTTTATATTTATTTCTTGGTGTGCATTTACGTTATGAATTAAAACAACTGTACAATTTCTACCATTAGCAGTTACGGCTGTGCGTGCGTCTATATGTCAGTAGACAAACTGAAGAACAGTTTTGTAGGACTTTATTTTATATATTGTTTTTATTTGTATGAATAAATAAATAAATAAATAAATAAATAAATAATAAAGAAGAGCATTGGGTGTCTGTGAATGTAAAACATTTCGAATGTTGTAAAATTCAATAACCCTTTTTTCGCCAGTTTGTTCCTGAACCTTTCACGGTTAACTTGGTTACTAACCAACTAAGTAACAGCGCTGGGGCCAGTTCACACATACACAATATAATTATCTAATAATACCCACACCCATAAATAAACGCTAACAAATATATTAATAGCTTCCTTTACATCGCCGCAACACGAATTGGTTACATAATACCTGTAATATTGAATATTTCCCCTTGTGAATTAATCACATGCAAAAACATCTGCCGTAATGAGCTTTCCACCTCATTGTAAGTGTATTCTGAGAATCCAACGGATAATGAATTTGCATCCGCCATTAATTCAAATATCAGTTAAACGTAACTACGTACGTAGCTAGTTACTGGTTTTTAGAGTTACGCACCTAAAGGATAAAAATGGGACCCTATTACTGAGGTTTCGCTGTCAGTCTGTGTATGTCTGTCTCATGCTGTAGCTCATGAATTGTGATGATAATACATTTGAAATATTCACAGATGATATGTAACAAATACTAATAAAAACAGAATAAAAGGAATATTAAGTGGGGCTCTATGGAAGAACAGACGTGTTTGTTTGCTGCTGGAACCCTGCGTGCGCGAGACCAACTCGCACTTGGCTTGTTAAACTGGCGGTTTGTACGTAGGTCTGTCAGTTCAAGTTAGTTCCTGTGTCTATGACCACAGACCACAGAGTACTTTTTTATATGGTCTGTGACTTGTGTTGGGTCGAAGTTTAGCGAGGAAGGCTTGCATTTGTTATATTATGTCTAGTTAGTAGTTACATATAGTAGATATTTACTTTACAATATTAAAAATTAATTATACTCTACCAATATAGAGTAAGAGCTTTGACCTAGGCATAGAATACAGATTAATGACCTACCGTTACGGTGAATCTATCACCCAGATAAAAGAACCAGACAAGAGCGAGTCGGACTCGCGCACCGAGGGTTCCGCAGGAAGAAGGACCATTATGAATATGTACTCGTAGTTTGATATGGAGTCTCACAGTTTTTGTCGATCCTGAAAAAATCCACATGAGTGTTTGTGTTCGAGTAATGAAATTTTATATAGAGAATAGAGATGCTAATATTTTTCACATTTTTCATTTTAAATAAAAATTATGCGCCCCAAAAGTAAATGAAAATGTTTTAGAACGCTTACATCCAGCCCTTTCGTATGATAGCCCACTTAAACTACTAGCTTCAACTTGAAATTTCGACCCCCTCTAAGGCTTTAGACTATTTTTTATAATTTAATTACAAATGAGCAGTTTTCAGATTTTTCTCGTACAAATTTCGTAGTTCTAGGTCAACTATGAATTTTGATTACCCTGAGAGTGTCGAAATATGCGTTTGTTGCAGTATAAACAGCTGTAACATTTTTTACGACAACTTAGAAGTCTTTAACTAAGAAGAAGAAGAATTTTTCACAGCTACAAGGTAGATCTGAGTGTAAAGTTTTAATTTCAACTCGATACTTTCACGTGTTCCTGGAATAAAAGATCTGTAGTACCTTTTATCGTAATTAATGCTTTTCCTCCAAATTCTTTACACTATAGTCTATAATATGTTGCGTGACTTTGTAGTTTGTAATTAGTTTTCACTCATGATTTTGACTCATTTAATCTTACTTCTAGCCGTGTAGCGTGAAAGAGAAACAGACAAACAGATACATAGTCAGATTTCGATTGCACTACGGTGTGTCCACGATTGTGTGGAAAAGTCGTGGGCCGTTGAAGGGAACGTCAACATTTTCAAATTAGGATCGTTTGAATCGGTCTATGAAAGCTGTTTCACTGTACGTAAGTACCTATAGTACTATTAGGTGCTTAAATATGAAATTGGCGTTTTGAAATGAAATGAAATGAAATGATGTTTATTTGGTAAAAATATGGTTACAATAGGTGTTACAATATTTTATAGTAGACCGCATATTTTGTCGCATTAACGACGTCCAAATACTTATATTAACTAGTTCACAATTAGTTTATTATTACTTAAAGGTACATTTTAACCATAAACAATTTATTATTATCATCATTCATTAGTCAAAACGTAATTTTTATATTAGAAGAATGTCAAACTTCATATTTTTCTACATATTATATGTCAAGAAAATAAATGATCTAATAGAATGTCAAAGATAATAAATACCACTATACGACTATAAAGATATAAAACTTTATGATAAAATGTTTATACAATTTTTATTCAATAATTTCAATAATGTCAGGAACTTTAATATACTTATTCAAACAAATTTCAGATGAGAATTCTGCAAAATCATATTATGTCATACAAAAAATACTTAATTTTACAGCATAATATTAGTCATTTAAAAAGTCTTTAACATTATAGTAAGATTTCTCTATTAACATTTTTTTTAATTCTCTTATGGAGTGTTTTTTTGATAGTCATTTTATCTGTGCAGGTACCTTGTTATAAATTTTTACACACATTGCACGTACTTGTGCAATGTGTGTAAAAAATAATTATATTGCATTGTGTCGTACTGGACACTTTGATCTCAAATATATCTCCTTTGGTTAGGAAATAGGAATTTCAATATTAAATTTATACCGTCATTTACTCATGCTTTTGTGTTTCGAAAATCGTAATTCATTCGTTTTTTCCTCTTTTGGTTTTTTTTTTTTGCGTCACTCTGTTTACAAAATGGAAAACTTGAAATATCGTATTATTTTCGAGCACGAGTTCCACCGTGGCACCAGTGCTGCAGAAATGTCTCGAAGGATTACTGATAAGTGATATGTATAGCAGCGGTGTCGCAAAAGAAAACACAGTGCGTTTTTGGTTCCAACGTTTTCGTTCTAGAAATTTCGACCCGCAGAACAAGCCCCGTGGACGGCTGGATACCAAAGTCGATAATGAAGATTTGAAGGCTATTGTGGAAGCGGATCCATCGCAAACCACGATAAAACCACTTGTTGTTTTAATCCATTTGAAGCAAATTGAGAAGGTGAAAAAGCTTGAAAGGTTGGTACCTCACAGTGGCGAAGACTGCTTCTCCTTCATAGGAAAGCCGGAGCCTGTATAATAGGTAGGGATTTCTATGAAGGTTTGCAAAAGGTAAGTGACAAGGGAAGCCGATAGGAATGGAGTTATAGGAACCCTTCGCCACTGGTACCTCATGAATTGAGTGCATCAAACCGACAAACGCGCGTCGACTGCTGGGTTACATTACTCAACCGGCACAATAATGAAGGGATTTTAAATCGAATCATTACCTGTGATGAAAAGTGGATCCTGTACGATAATCGGAAACGCTCATCGCAATGGCTGAACCCTGGCGAATCTGCCAAAGCCTGCCCCAAGCGAAAATTGACTCAAAAAAGTTACTTGTGAGCGTTTGGTACTAGTCCACTAGTGCCGGTGTCATTCACTACAGCTTTCCTCAATCTGGCCAGACGATTACGAAGAATGTCTATTGCCAGCAACTGCAAATCATGATGTTTAAAAAGCTAGCTGCTAAACATCCGAGGTTGGTCATTCGCTCTAGGCCACTGCTGCTTCAGGACAACGCTAGACTACACACTGCATAAGTTGCATAACAGACGGCTAAAAAATTAGAGGAGCTTGAATTGGAATGTCTAAGACATCCACCGTACTCCCCGGACCTTGCTCCAACAGATTACCATTTTTTTCGAAATTTGGATAACTTCTTGCAAGGGAAAAAATTCAACTCCGATGGGGCAGTAAGCGCCTTCAAATATTTTATTGTTTTTTTTTTTATTCCCGTCCGAATGGTTTTTTAATAAAGCAATCAATGAATTGCCTATGAGATGGCAAAAGTGCAGAGATAGCAATGGTACGTGGGTAACACTGAAAATGTTTAGAACTGGCCAGTTAGAAACATTGCTAATGAAAACTTTTTTTTAATTTCAATTATAGAACTCTTTGGTAACCTAATGAGTAATGTAGTATATTGCATTCATTTGTCATTTGTTTTTGTGAATTGGCCCATTGAACCTAACGCGAGAAAATTTTCGGTCAATGATTTATTATGACTTTCGTTGTGGGCTTACTCAACAACAAAGCTATGCTAGGCTGCGATTAGCATTTGTTGATGAAGCCCCATCTCGTGCTACTATTTACAATTGGTTTAACGAGTTTAAGCGTGGACGTAGCAATCTCAATGATGATCCGCGTGAGGGACGTCCTTTGACAGCGACTACTGAAGATAACATCAGTGCTGTGCGACGTATGATAGAGGAAGATAAAAGAGAGACCTATCAGCAGATACGGGCAAGCCTAGGCATTGGTATGAGTCAAGTTCAAAAAATATTACACGAACATTTAGGCGTTAGGAAGCTTTGTACCAGATGGA
Source organism: Glaucopsyche alexis (assembly GCA_905404095.1). Classification (NCBI taxonomy): domain Eukaryota; kingdom Metazoa; phylum Arthropoda; class Insecta; order Lepidoptera; family Lycaenidae; genus Glaucopsyche; species Glaucopsyche alexis. The sequence goes on from FR990053.1 coordinate 1,045,939, forward strand.
TTCCCCATACTTTAACCGACGACCAGAAACACCTTCGCATGGACTGGTGTCGCCAAATGTAAGATAAGTTCAACGGCGGTGACTCAAATGCTGTATTTGACATCGTCACAGGTGATGAAAGCTGGATATATTGCTACGAACTCGAAACCAAAAGACAATCAGCAAATCAGTGGGTGTTTCCTGTTTGATGTTCCAGCCAGGATCTCTACGTTGAATATCTTGGGGATTCTTCTTATAAGTTACATGGAGATACAAATGATACAAATCATAGCATCACAATATGTTGATTTATTACTACACGTACAACAGATATAATTAATATATAACTCATATAACAGAGGAGCATACTAATACATGTCTATACTATACATAGCCTTTCGGCTAACTGAATAAACTATCACAGGCATCAAAGTGACAGTACGAAGTTTGGCGTTGACATAACACACTCTTAAATAATTGTCGTGTTATGTAACACCTCCCTTTTCAAGAAAAATACAACTTAATATTTTGAACTTTACAACTAGAAACTTACTACTATACGTAACTAATCAAATTTTTCATGCATATACATTTTAGGACGTTTTATATTTCTACCAGATCTGGTTACATAATCGGTATTCACTAGACTCTCCATAGGAACACAGCTTTCATCATTATCACAATTTTGAAAAAGACCGTTTCCGAAATTCACCGAACTCATGGGGTTAGCAATGTCCTGTATGGTAACCATACTGTCATTTTTGCCACTGCTTTCGCCATTACCAGAAGAAGAAGGAGGAGTATTTATGTTTTTTAAATCTCTTTTTCTAGGTCTAATGTGTCCTATATTCCTCCTATACACAGCACCGTTTAAATCTACAATATAATACGACCTACCACACGTCAATTTCTCTTTAATTATTCCCGGAGTCCAAACGGATTTAGGATCTTTTTTAAAATATATATGATCTCCTGGCTGAAATACATATGACTTTTGCTTAACATTCCTGTCAAAATAAAAAGACATTCTGTCTCTGCTATGTTTGTGACATTTCTCATATGTCGAAAATTTAACTACTCTAGGATATAACTTTTTATTTAGTATTGGTAAATTTACTCGTAAGTTTCTAGACATTCATAATGAAGCTGGACTGTGAAAATCTCCCTTAGCCGTATTACGATAATGTAACAATGACAAGTATGTATCAGAGCCATCCTCTTTGCATTTTCTCAAAATGTTTTTTATAATTTTTACCCCGCTTTCAGCTTGACCATTGGATTTTGGCCAATGTGGGCTGCTTGTTATGTGTTCAATGTCCCACTCCTCAAGAAAGGACTTGAATTTACTGGAGTTAAAAGGTGGACCATTGTCAGATACAAGAGATTTCGGTATTCCATGACGAGCAAAAAACGATTTAAGATTCTTAACAACAACGTCCACAGTGTAATTTTTATGCAAAGAAGCTAACTCAATGTACTTGGAATAGTAATCCATGCAGACAAGGAAATTTTCTCCATCAAAATATAGTAAATCAACACCTACCTGTTGCCATGGAAGATGGGACATCTCGTAGCACTGCAACGGCTCATTTGTTGTGTTTGGCTTGAACTTAGCACATACTAAGCATTGATCAACTAAATTTTTAATGTCAGCATTTATATTCGGCCAATAAACTGTTTCTCTAGCAATATTAAGTGTTTTATTTATACCTAAGTGACCACAGTGAATTTTATCTAATATTTGTTTTTGCAAAGATTTAGGAACAATAAGCCTATTTCCTTTAAATAGTAATTCATTCATTATATGTATTTCATTTTGAATATTCCAATATGGTTTTACCATAGATGCCATTTTGTCTTTGCTCTTAGGCCACCCGTTTTGAATATAAGACTTAAGCAAAGTTAATGATTCATCTTTATTACTTTCTGTTAATATTAAATTCAAATATGGCTTACTTACAGAGAGGTTAGAAAATATAGTATTTACATGGTACTGTAAATCCTGTTCATATGGGGGTATGTATTTTTCAGTAAGTGCTGCTCTAGACAAAGTATCTGCTATATACATAAATTTACCAGGTACATAAACCACATCTAAGTCATAGCCTTGCAAAGAAAGCATCATTCTCTGCAACCTAGCAGGTACTTCATGTAGGGGCTTCTTAAATAAATAAATCAACGGTTTGTGATCAGTTTGCACAGTTATTCTACTGCCATAAATATATTGGTGAAATTTATTACATCCAAATTGTATTGCAAACAATTCCTTCTCAATCTGAGCATAATTTTGTTGTGAGCTGGTCAGTGTTCTTGAGCTGTAAGCAACGGGTCGCTTATTTTGAAATATAGCGGCACCGACGGCATATCTTGAGGCATCTACCGACAAAGTCAAGTGTAAATTACAATCATAATTTGCTAACACGGGCGCTTTAGTTATAATTTCTTTTAATAAATCAAAGCATTTTTGACAATTCTCATCCCAAAGCCATAACACATCCTTTTTTAACAAATTTCTTAAAATATTAGTTTTGTCAGCTAAGTTTTCTATGAATGGTGCTAAAAAATTTATCATACCTAAAAATCTTCGCAAGTCTTTAATATTTTTTGGTATTGGCATCTCTTTTATAGCCTTAATTTTCTCTGGATCAATTTTTACACCATCTTTACTGAAAATATAGCCCAAATATGCGATTTCTTCTAAAAGAAACTTGCACTTGGCCCTATTTAATTTCAAATTGACTTGTCTAGCCCTATCCAGAAACAATTCTAATCTTTTATTGTGTATTTCAATTGTTTCACCGTATATTAAAATGTCATCACACCAAATTATTATTCCCTCAATGTCTCCGAATAAATCTATCATAGTTTTATAGAAAATTTCTGTTGCCGTGCTTATTCCGAAAGGTAATCTCAAAAATTTATATCTACCAAAGGGAGTTTGAAAAGTACAAAGGTCACTGCTCTCTTTAGTTAATTTTATATTATAAAATCCAGAAAATGCATCTAAATGTGAGAAATATGAGGCTCCGGACAATTTAGACCTTACTTCATCAATATTTTTAATGGGATAATGACATCTCAATAAGTTTTTATTTAAATTTCTAGGATCTAGGCAAACTCTTAATCCTCCATTCTTTTTCATGGTGATAACTAGGCTACTCACCCAGAGAGTTGGTTCATGGACTTTCTGGATGATCCCCAATTCCTCCATGAGTTCGAGCTCCTTCCGCAACGGCTCCACCAGAGCAAATGGTACCTTCCTGGGTGGATCTATGCACGGCACAGCATCTTTTCTTAACACAATACTGTGTTCATATGGTAAACAGCCTAGACCCTGAAACACATCATTATATTTGGTCACAATTTTGTCACAGGGTTCTTTATACATATTGTTTAGATTAAAGTTTTTTATAACTAAATTTAGCTTTATACAAGTGGGCAAACCAATTACAGTAGGACAGTTAAGGTTGGTTATAACAAAAGTAACACTTTCAGGTTCTTTTTTGTTTTCAAACATACACCATATGTTTGACACTGACATAATGGGAATTGGTTGTTTTCCCCCGTAATTGAATCTTCTTTATTTACGTGTATCACTCTGTCAAAGAGTGTCAAGGCGCTTGACAGGTTAAGCATAGATATTATATTTTTTACACATTTTTTTACTCTGTTTGTCAAACTTAAGATTTAATTCTTTAAACACTTTGTAAGACATCATATTTATATCTGCCCCAGTATCAATTATGCAGTCTACACATTTGTTATTTATTTTTAAATAATAATGCCAGGAATTAATGTCATTTTTACTCAAATTTGAACTGGTACTTTGTGACTTTATATTTTTAATATTGAACAACGCCCCAATAGTGAATCGGCCAATTTTCGAGGATCGGCCAACTAAGGTAAAGAAAGGAAGAAGTCAAGGAAAAAAGATGATTGCCCCATTCTTTGGTCGGAAAGGTTATTTCGCGTTAGTTGTGCTAGAAGATGGAAGGACAGTTACTGCAGACTGGTATGTCAATCGCTGTTTGCCTGTTGTCTTGGAAAAAATTCTACAGCAAAGCCCTCGAAGCAGGATCCTCCTTCACCACGACAAAGCTTCAGCGCACTCCTCAAAATAGACTGTTGAATATTTGACTACGGCAGGTGTCGAGATAATGAGTCATCCGCCATACAGTCCTGACCTGACGCCCTGCGACTTTTATTTATTCCCAAGAACTAAAGATAAAATTCGAGGTATTCGCTTTACGAACCCTGAAGATACAGTGAAAGCGTACGAAAATGCCATTGAAGAGACTCCTAAGGAAGAATGAGCCACTGCTTTTCTCAGTGGGAATCACTCGAATGCGACGATGTGTAGAGAGGAACGGAGATTACTTCGAAAAACAATAAAAGTATTGGCAACTTTCTACATTAAGCCGTTTTTCATTTTCTAAACATTTTCAGTGTTACCTAAGACGATTTTTTAAACATAATATAATCAAAGTATATAACTTTGATTATATTATGTTTAAAAAAATCGACTTTATGTTCCTCCTTTACAAAACGTATATAATATGTAATGACCTGATATTTTCTACTCTATGTTGTCGCTCTGCAACAAGTGGCGCGGGCAATGTGCGGGCGCTCTTTTCTCGTCATTTAACACACCTGTACCGCATGTCCACTGTCACAGCTCACACGGCATGGTGCAGGTTCGATAACGGATGATATAATGAGATTTTCTGTAGCACTCACAATTCTGACCCTCGAATTGTCAAGCAGTGTGCGTGAATTATAGCTAAGAACACTCTCGATCTTCTCGATCATGTCAGATTTCAAACAAACAAAAAATAGATCAAAATCGGTTCAACCGCTTGGGAGTTACGATGTCACGGACGGACATGTCCCACTTGTAACTGTTTCGTCGGGGTCAAAGAAATAGGCAATCGGACTAATTTTTTTTATTGCATAAATGAATAGTACTCTTAAATATGAGTAACTTCTCAGAAGAAACAGTATATGAAAAGTCAATATTTTCAAAGGTACAGCGATTTGTATAAAAAAATTCGCGAGCCTCCTAAAAACGCTCCATACTAAAGTCGACATACAAATGACGTCACTTGTAGGTAGGAATAGTATATGAAGTAGTATATGAAATATATGGCCGCCGGAATATATTTGTAAATATCTCGGATATTTGTGCGTTTAAGTTCATACTTACCATAATGAATGTTTTTGTATATAATGTGAGTAAACTAATGATGTAGGTTTTGTTTACCAATTTCGCAAAAAAAAAATTTTTTTTGGTACTTTTTAAATGTATTTTAAAAGTAAACTACACATAAAATAATATATTTTTTTACATTTATCAAGTAATTACTACTTGGTTAATGTAAAAAAATATATTTTTTATCTCCCTCCTCAATATTTCTGAATATATTAATGAAACCAAATATTTCAGATGTAGTCCGATCCCCTATTCGGGAGTACATAATTTAGCCGTTGATGTAGCATAGCCATTTTTGAACGTTCTTACAGTATTAATCAAGGTTATACTAAAATCACTATGCAAAATTTAATAAACAATTACCACGGTCAATGGACACAGTCACAAACTCCGGTATAGTCAGAAGCTGGTAGGCAGGCACTCAGGAGATAGGCTATCTCCAGCCTATCTGCCGCGGGCTATCGGTAGACTTATGTGACGAACCCAGATTATAGGCGTCGGGAAATTGTTTATGGACGGCGTTAAAAGCACTTTAACTTAGGGTTAGTGATTTATGGGTAAGTTCGCAGATATCGTTTAGTTGAAATCAATCATAGAAGAAGTATTTAAAACTTCTGACCCGTCTTTACGAAATTTCTGCAAACAGAGGTAGGTATATGAAATTTGGCACGGTTAAAATTATGTGGAGGAGGGTTTGCAGAAAATTTAATTATTTTTAATAATGCTTAGAAATACATAAAATTAATAAAAACAACGTTACAGTTTACACGCATTGCCTCAGATTAGTAAGTCTACCGAGCGTTTGTTTAATAACAGACAACAGTAGACAAGCAGTAGACCCTGTTGTTTTGACAATTTGTTTGATTTGACACAATTGCCAATCTTTCTTTCACATTCCAAGGCAACATTTAAATAATATTCATATCTACTTTGCTCTAGATGTATTTTTTAGCATTTTTCTTTTAGCTCAAATAGCAAAATTAATTTTCTTATCGACCGATAAAAATTAAAGATAATTAAACTCTTACTTTTAATTTGTACAAAACTATCCGCAGAGTGCAGATCCTCCAAATAATTGAATCCCGCAAGACGAATGTTCAACAAATGAACTGGTCATATTTTAGCACCGGGTGGGTATAAGCTGTAATCCAATTAGTGGATTATAATTACTGCTGGCCCAGTCGGGGCCCGTTTCTGGGCCCACTGGGGCCTTCGGTCCGCAGTCCGGGGCCTACCGGGGCCAATAATAGGGAGTGATCGATTCTGCGCGCGCGCATGATCGTATCGATCTTATGAATGTTTCTCATTTATAATCTGCTGTCTTTTCAAAGGTTTTATTCTCGTTTTTATTGCTTGTGTGTGGTATCTGTCTGTGCGTAGTATGTACACAACATAAATAATGTATTTATATGTGTATTTACATTATTTATATTGTGGTAGGTAGGTTTCAGGGGTACCCAGACCCACCATCAAGACATCACAACAAACACAACAGACTACAAACAAGCGCATTTTTTGCTGAATAAACCTGTGTACTACACTTTTTCCAAAATTCAGTTATTTTGATCTGCATACAAAAATACAAATCTTAGATGTACAAATAAATACATTGATTGAAGTGTCTGTTTGTAATTTTAAATTAAATGCTTTTTACTAAATGCATATGAAGGTATACACGGTATTGACAATAAAAGAAGAAATTTTTAAAAATTTTGTCATTCGGACGACCGGACTTTCACTGGCAGATAATATAAGGAGTAAGGAGCTGATGTTATAAGGAGTACCTTAAGCTACTTTTATCTTAGGGTTCCTTTAAAAATATATATTCCCTTTTTTACTGCAATCGTAAACATAAAATATCTATAACGAAAGAAAACTGCCTGTCAGTCAGACGTTAAAATAAACAAACTTAATGCATTTTGTGACTGAAATGTCCGGACTTTTTTGAACGGCCAGGCTTTTTGTCAGGACTTTTTGAAAACTTGTATGGGACTGTCCATTAATCACGTGATGTTTTTAACAACTTTTTAGACCCTCCCCTCCCCCTGGTGATACGTGGTGAGGTTTTATACTACCCCCCCTCCCCCACCTAAGATCACGTGTATTTTTTTTACATAGTAAGCAGGTCATGTTTGAAGAAAAATTAAACTTAAAAAACAATTTAATCGAATAATTTAAGCAATTAAAAACTATACGAGTCATTTGTCTTGTAAATATTTAAACAACACTACGAAACTACAATCGATAATAATTTCGGTATGCATAGACTAGATTCGAAAATTAATACATGTGATGTCTCCTTATACCCCCTCCCCCCCCTTGGTGATATTTGGTGATTTTTTTTCGGACCCCCCCTCCCCCTTTAGGCATCACGTGATTAATGGACGACCCCTATGTAACGACATGCACTATAACCACAGTGCACGTATTAAACCGTAACTGTACCAGAAGGTAATAAATAGGTATTGTGGTATAACGAGGCGCGTTTACACGGAAGCGTCACACGACACACCTCATCAATCTGCGCGTCTGTCGAGTGTAAACGCGCCGTAAATGTGGATACGGTATTGTGGGTATTTTATTTATTTACCTGGTACATAATATACACTTGTTAGGTAGTAGGTAGGTATATATTTTATTATACTTGCGTGCATAAAAACGACCCATAGCTTTCATGCTACTATTACGTAATCAATATGAACTATAAATATAATTTGAAAAATAACTAACAAGTCCAACATATTTTGTAGATTTTATTATATTATTTTAAACATATGTTGCAATATTCATGATTGTCAAATTCCTTTTTCTCCCATCATGAAGAAAATATGTGATTACGAGGTTACTAAGGGGGAGGAAAAGCGATGTTTTAGAAATGTATGAGGCGTGGGCCAGCACTATGTACACTATATGTAAATGTAGCTACATAATATAGTAACCATTTCCTATTCTTTATTTTATTTCATTTCACTTCGTTTCAATGTACATTTAAATTAACTTTGCCAAGGAGAGCAACACAACGTATAATAAAACACGGCGGATCAGATCAGAATTAACCAAAGTATATCATTTTGACAATGACATAATTTTTTGGCAAAGAAAGACGTCTCTACCTAAAATTGTCAACTAAAAGGCATGTCAAAGCAACTTCAAAAGGCATGTCAAAGCAACTGCCATGGTCGACCTAAAAATAAGGTTATCGCATTAAAAAAAATAATCATTTTTGTACGTATTTTCCCTTCTTCAAATTATTTTTTTAATATTTTTATGAAATTCCCATATTTTTTCCTAATATACCTATGTGGTGTACACGTGTACATAGAGCTGGCCCAAAATCAAACTCTTTTTCATTATTTTATTTCTTCAGTAGTATGCACGATAATGCACCGTTTCCGAGATAGAAGCGATTATAGAAAAATATATGGCAATGCCTATTTTGAGATACGAGCGATGTAAAAAGCTACAGAAATGTTGGATAATTCAGGATTTTCAAATTTCTTTTTCTCCTATCATAAAGAAAATATGTGGCTGCAGTGATAACAAATTTTTATTATTTTTTCAGTAGGAACCGCACCGTTTTTTGAGATAGAAGAATTGTACAGAAATACATCCGCCAGTTTGAAATCTACACGATCTCTATACCCATGTCATGGGATAGTACATCCCAACTTACCTGTCCGGTAGTTGTGGTATATAGTATACGGGTATGCGACCCCGGCTTCCCTAGCTATTACTGTCCTTTCCCTTCCCCTCCTGGGCGGTAATATCCTATATTTCCTATTTCCCACTCTAACTTACCAATCTTCCTTTCCACACCACCTATCCTTCCCTTTCCCTACTCCTATCCTCTCCACCAATCCGTGGGAACGCAATGGATAATCGTAAAAATAATTTAATTATCCAAAATGGCGGCGATGTGGTTCGCCACCCATCACGTCTCGTTCTCGCAGAGGCGAAAAGTGGCCCCTGGAGAGCCGCTTCGCTACGTTGAATGTAAGAGGAAGAATGGATGGTAAGAATGAAAGTGGACGAAGCGAAACAAGTGTGTAAGGATCGTAGCAAGTGGAAAGAAGTGGTATCTGCCTACCCCTACGGGAAGGAGGGGGTCGCTGCCTACCCCTTCGGGAAAAAGGCGTGATTATATCCTTACTAATATTATAAATGCGAAAGTGTGTCTGTCTGTCTGTCTGTCTGTCTGTCTGTCTGTCTGTCTGTCTGTTACCTCTTCACGCCCAAACCGCTGAACCGATTTTGATGAAATTTGGTATAGGGATACTTTGAGACCCGAGAAAGGACATAGGATACTTTTTATCCCGGAAAAATGTACGTTCCGCCGCGATAAACGAATTTTGGTGCAACGGAGTTGCGGGCGTCATCTAGTGTATGTATATTGTATACCCCCGAAGCCGAGAAAAATTAAAAATGGGAATATTGTACGCTCCTTCACGTTTTTTTTATGTGCGCACGTTTTGCTGCTTATTATGTTTTTTAATTATCTACATCAGAAAAAATATAAGTGCCTAATATTCTTAAATTAAATGTCACACAAATTATCGCCAAGATGGTTATAATACGAGTATGTTCGCTAAAATAATATCTGTCTGCCTGTTTGGAATATTCAGTGAACAAAACTGGTATTATTTAGTCATTTTTTGTTCCTTACATTCTTTCGCCAACTTGGTATGTACCTAATTTAGTAGGTATTCGGTATTTTTCACAACCAAAATTTTATTATTTTGTCGCAAGTTTAAATACATGTCTTATTTTTCTTCTGTTTCAAATGATTAATTATTATTACCTTATATCAGTTAGTCTAAAAGTCCTGACTTACGTTAAAATTCTACATATTTTGAATCATAGATATATAATATTAAAAGGTATGAATGTATTGTTTAGTCACCCGACAAAATTGTATATATTTTTAAATGCAGCAAAATAAAGTACCGTATCCACATCCGCGGCCTGGTAATTAATAGTGTGTGCAGATTGATGCGCGCGTGATTACCGTGCGACCGCGCCGCCGCGGACCTTGACACCGGGTCGACCAGTCGAGCGACTTGTTGGTACACCAGAAGACCGACTAGTTCATGAAACAGATGCAGAACGTTGCTGGGGTAGATAGAAGATGAGCAATATCATCAGTTCTGTCGAGAAATGTGCGTTTGATACTCTCAAAATATTAAATTCCTCTATATCTTATAAATTACTTATTAGCATTACAAAAAATAGCTTTCTGAACAGTGAACATCTTCCACCACATAAACTTTAACTGTGCTAAATTTCATATTCCTCCGTTTGCATAATTTTCGTAAAAATATGTAAGAAGTTTTCGTTTACCATATTGATATAAATGATGAGATATTGCAAATATCAATAATCAAAGCGTTACGCGTCACCGTCGTCATCGGTGTGTGTCGGTTTACGTCGGTGTGTGTCGGTTCACGTCGGTGCCGTGGTGGTGTCGGTACGTCACGTCCGCGTCAGTGTCACGTGGCCAACAAACCGCAACACCTATCTCACGACATAGATCTTATGGTATCTGCACATGATATGAAAAGTTATCCCCTAGTCCAGTTCTAAAAATACCTATAAAGTCTTTAAGGATTAAGGATCTTGTAGCTGTCTGTATATTCAAATTTCCAATATATTCAGAAAAATATCGCTTATTAAGTCCCAGATGTAATTCAACAATCGCAGCTCCGCTAGCGTACATTTCTGGATTAAAAGTAGCCTATGTATTAATCCAGAGCTCAAACTACTATACATACCAAATTTCTACAAAATCAGATCAGTAGTTTTTGCGCGAAAGAGCAACAAACATCCATCCAACCATTCATACATCCTCACAAACTTTCACATTTATAATAGAAGTTTCTAGAGGTCATTCCGAATCGAATCATAATCCGGATCATAATTTTCGGTGCCCTTGGACAGAAATTCACTAACAGGGATCTTGTAAATCAGACTATAGACATTAGAGTCAGTATATAATAGTATGAGCTATTCTCTGCCAGTGTATATGCGCCATTATCAGTAGTTTTTCAGCGCATTACAATGAACACGGTATCTCTCGATCTTAATCATTTCGAACACACGTTAGTGTAATGACGTGAATGTCCGTACTCCGTAGATCATATTGGGCCTCTGTTAGCTCATTAATATTAATTAAGTATTAGTTATGCAGTATGAAGCTGCATTTTTAATAAACAGTTCTATTTCTATTATCAGGAACTAATTATGGGTTGTGAATTGTAAAGCTGTTGTCTAGCAGCTGATTTGACGTCTGAAGTTTATTTTTTACGCTATTATACTTACTATGAAAGATTAGCTAAAAACGCAGCAGGTTTACGGGATATTTAAAACATTTAACGTAAATTGAAAATAGATGGCGCTAATACCAAAAGGTCGATTCTGCTAATTAAATGCTGTAATTATAATACAGTTGTGATTCAGACTCGATATTTTGAAACTGAAAAATTATATTCTCATAAACGTCGAACCAACGCACGTCAAACCCATTTTCTTAATCAAAACTCATCAGTTTACAATATCAAGACAAATCATTTATAATTCGATAAAAGTAAAATGAAAGTGTAAGTTAATTACGAGAATTCGTCTTTTTCTATGGTTATTTAAACGTTTTCCTTAATGCCTAGTTTTATGGTTTACTAATAGTTCGATACAGTATGTCGATAATCTTAATTAAATGCCTTTAATGAAGACACAGATAGTCCAGGCGGAGCTGGTGTGTGCCTGTGTGGTCTGACAGGTGGTGCAAAGGTCACGGAATTAGCCCGCAGTAAGTACTAGGACCTAGGTAGTGGGTACTATAATGTGCAGGTGGTCAAACCGCTGGCGCAAAAACACTGGTGGTGGTATTATCAGTAATGTGTAGTTTGTTGTAATTCCAATTGAAAAAAACGGAAAGCTCGTAAATCGTTTGCTGCTTGTTGAATTGCGATTACGTGTCCATATTAATTTTGAGCCCAGTAAGTTAGTAAATGAGTGCTATTGGACTTGGGAGCAATTGATATAAAGGTAGAATTAGAATTAGAATTTATTTATTTCCAAGAAATTGTTTACAAGGTCTTACGATTAGGTTTGGATCAAAATTTCTGCCTCTTGGGGCGTGGAAATATTGTCATTTTAAGCATGCTTCTTTATCAATTATTCTTATAACATAGTCAAACATTAATATTAAAAATATAGCTATAGATACTAAATTAAGTCCCTAACAGTCACAACAAAATTTTAGTTTATTACATAATTAAATAACCTATATAATTAACAATCATAATTATTAATAATATATAATATTCATAATGTCAAACATACAATTAAAACAATTTAATAAAACAAAACAATAAAATGAGAAAAATGTCAAAATACAATCTAAATGTCAAAATGCATTAATTTTAGTCCAATTTAATAATTTGATAATACAGAACAATAAAACTGAGTAAAATGTCAAAACATGAGAAAAATGTCGAACAATGTTAACTTATTAATACAAAACAATAAAAATGAGAAAAATGTCAAAATACAATCTAAATGTCAAAATAAATACATCATTTTTAGTCAAAAATATAAATATTTTACATGTCTATTAAAATATATATGTTGAATAAAAATAATAGTAAAAAATCTAAATGTCATGTGTCAAAATTTTAAATTTAATTTAAACTTATTTGTAATCATTATGTCATTAAAATATTCTTGAATCGTATAATAACATTTTTGTAATAGCCAATCAAACAATGCTTTCTTAAATTTATCATAATATGTATTATTATCATTCTTTATTTTGTCAGGAAGATTGTTGTTATATATTTTTACTGTCATGCAATATGCGTTTCTGCTGTTGATTGCCGATTTTTGTTTGGGTATGTTAATCTTATTTTTATTGCGATTATTTCTATTGCCTTCATTTTTATCTTTTTTTGCAAACAAAAAGTCATATTTCTTGACGAATAAACACACTTCAAATATATTATATAGACTAGCCAGGGGAAGAATTTTAAATTTTTTAAACAGTGGCTTACAGTGACTTAGATAGTTTACTCCGGCTATAGCTCGAATACATTTCTTTTGTGTAATAAACGCTCTGTTTACTTCTACCGAGTTTCCCCATAATACCAAACCGTATCTTTTTTTTTTTAATGAAATATGGGGGCAAACGAGCAAACGGGTCACCTGATGGAAAGCAACTTCCGTCGCCCATGGGCACTCTAATAGGGGAGGGTAGGGAAGGAAATAGGGTAGGGGATTGGGCCTCCGGTAAACTCACTCACTCGGCGAAACACAGCGCAAACGCTGTTTCACGCCGGTTTTCTGTGAGCCCGTGGTATTTCTCCGGTCGAGCCGGCCCATTCGTGCCGAAGCATGGCTCTACCACGTAAATCATTACATTAATGCCGCTTCTTTAGATACAATATTATGTATTCTTCGGAGCGCAAATACGAACCTATTAAGTTTGTTGCATATATTGTCAATATGTTGTTTCCAATTTAAGTTTTTAGTGAATCCTAAGAATGTTGTAGATGGTACGCATTTTATGGGAAATATCTTATTCTCTAAGTTCTTATCTTCATCAGCGATTGTTTTATAAAATTTAATTATTTTTGTTTTTTCTAAATTAACCGACAAGTTGTTATTATGGAACCATTTAGTAACAATTTTTATTTCGTTTTGTATTTCGTCATTAATTTTATTTTTTAGATCTTTTATAAGCAAGGTTGTGTCGTCTGCGAACATAAAGCAGTCGTGTTTTGTGACTTTCGGCAATTCGTTTATGTAAATTAAAAATAGGTTGGGTCCTAAAATACTCCCTTGTGGCACTCCGCAATTAGTGTTTTTATATTCAGATTTATAAGAAACCTCTTTCCCGTTTTTAATGTTACTTATTTCTACACACTGTTTTCTATTTGTTAGATATGATTTAATCCAATTGTATGCATTTCCTCTAATACCATATTTCTCCAATTTATCTAAAAGCTTTTTATGGTTAACAAAATCAAATGCCTTACTAAGATCCAGAAAAACTGCAGCTACAGATAAACCTTGGTCAATGGCTTGCGTTACATTTTTTACTAAAGAAAGCTTTATGTTTGTAAGGGTTGTTTTAAATGAAACGATAAAACCGGCAAAGTTCGAAGGGCTCCTTACAAAACGGCAAAAAAATCACGTTTGTTGTATGGGAGCCTCCTTAAATAATTATTTCATTTTGTTATTAGTCAAACTCAAACTATTTTTTTTATTTCCATATAGGTTATAATATAACACTTAAAGAATTGCCCTACATGATGCCTACCACCGGTTCGAAAACTAGCCCGGCGAGAAGAACCGGCGTACGAAACTTGCACGGGGCCACCTTTTAGCAAAAAGATGGGAAAATTGTTCTTTAAAAAAATGTTTACAATGTAGTAACTTAATCTAATATAACAAAAGTCAAGATGCTCAATAACATGGAAGCAGCCTTGCAGGGGTCCATATTATTCCCAAGGTGTGCATCATATTTTTCAGTATTTATTGTTATAGCGGAAACAGATAAACATCGTGTGTGAAATGTTCAACTGTCTAGTTATCACGGTTCACGAGATACAGCCTGGTGACAGACAGACGGACCGACAGCGAAGTCTCAGTAGGATCCCGTTTTTTACCCTCTAGGTAAAAAACGGAACCCTAAAAAGCGAACTGTTAAGCACATAATTGCTGTTGTCTCTTTTAGAGATTTATCTTCTAGTAATGACAGGATTTCCCACTGATAGCAAAAGGAGATTTATGAAACAGGGCCTAGCAGGAACATTAATTGACAGCGTCTTATTCGAATGTTTATATGGGCGCTGTTATGATTCTGAAAAATTTTCATACAATTCTCATTCGATACCGTTACGTTTACGCCGCTGTCAAATGTTCTTGCTGGCCCATAGAATACCTTACCGCTAATCATAAAAAGGCTTCTAAGTCCGAACACTTTAATAAGCCGTAATCTAGCGGGGTGAAGATAAAACTAGCGGTTTTATCTTCACCCCGCTAGATTACGGCAACCCGGCAACCTGAATCTGCATACCGGCATAAAGTAAGAAAACCCCCTCCCCCGGGCCACCCCGCACACCCGCACTCAGTGGCGAATGCAAACCAATAAATATATCTGTTGAGGGGGCTCGCGGGCCGCGCGTAAACATGGAAACATTACACTGCACGCCAAGAAAATGGTTACATTCAGACTTTGCCTAAATTCAATAAAGAATTAAGAGGATATAACCACTTGAGCAATAATGAGCTTAGCTCTGAGGCTCAATTCTGCTAATTAAAACCTACATTAATACAATAATATATAACAATCAAGTCACGATACGCTAAAACTGCCAAACGGTATTCTCGTAAACTTGAGCGCGTCAAACGCGTTCTGATTGGTCCAAACTTCTCAAAATCAGTTTATGATAACAAGTCGCCTCACACACAATGAAAGTAAAATGAAAGTCTACTTTAAATACGAGAACTGAGGTTCTGATCAAAACTTTGGGAAAAGGAGGATACGTAATAATTAAATTTATTATTTAGCAGATACAAAGACTATAAGTTATTATCGGCGTAGACGATCGCTTTATGCTTCACTAGGAAAAGAAGTTGCGCTAGAGCGATTTTCAACATAACATGTGATTTATGAATCAATACACTAAACGGAATAATTGATTAAGTACAAAAAAACCTATACAAAAGTCAAAACCAGTTTAAACATTTCTCCGAGTAAATTATGTAGTTTGTTATTTAACTTTAAAAACTATTTATTACTGATGCTTTTAAATACAACAATTCAAAAAGCCTTTTCCCAGAAGCAAAACAAATATTCTAGCATAACCACATCTTCTAAATATTATTTTGCGGCCCGGTTTTTCGTGCCGACAGTGTATCGGTAAGACAGGCCTCACTCAATATCGGATATTGTTCCCCACAATGAGTATTTACGTCATCGTTTGTATACAATGTGCTCTCTGTTATTGGAACAATTCTTTGCGAATTACTTCTGCGCCCAATGTGTTAATGAAATTCCTGACTTTTGGAAATGGTGCTGTTGGAGGAAATAATATTGTGTTAGATATTATTGTATTTTTACATACAAATTGACTGGATGCGGTGATAAGACCCAGACATCGGTTTGGAAAAAATTGCGAAGTAGAAATTAGGAATAGAATAGACGTCCCTACTTTTTAATTAAATATTGTAGTACCTACTGGATACAGTAGCATCACAGATTTGAGTTAAAGATGATGAACAGATAAACAGCATAATAGTTAGCTATCGATTTGAAGGCACTTATCTATGAGTATATATTACGGTATCTACGAGTATACAATACGGTGCATCCACGATTGTGTTGAAGGGGCCGTCAAAATTTTCAAATTTGGATCGATTAGGATTGTTCTAAGATGAAAGCTGTGTTTCTGTACAAGTTAAGTATATATTAGGTTGGGGAAAAAGTTTCTTCGCATTTTATATAAAAATTCAAAAGGTTTTTTTATAAAGTTTATTTACAAGTGACTAAAGTATATAGGTGCCATTTTGTTCGATAACTTTTTGCCATCTTGTTGGTAGGTACATGATCCCATTGCTATAAAATTTTTGGGGCTTCTGATGAAAAAACTGCGACAAGTGGTTTTGGCAGTCCTCTTGTGATGTCAACCTGACACTGCCTAAGGAATTCTGCAGCGACCGAAACAGGTGGAAATCTGAAGGTGCAAGGTCAGGACTATACGGCGGATGCATTAACACCTCCCAGCCAAACTCCCGTAATTTTTTCTGAGTGTCTAAAGATGTGTGAGGTCTAGCGTTATCATGGTGAAAAACCACACCCCTTCTGTTGATTAATTCCGGCCGCTTTCTCTCAACTTCTTGCTTTAATCTCATCAGTTGTTCGCAGTACAGTTCAGAATTGATGGTCCTGCCTGGCGGTAACAGCTCATAATGAATAATGCCCTTCCAATCTCACCACACACACAGCATCACCTTGTTGCCAGTTAACCCGGGTTTCGCCACAGTCTGTGAAGCCTGACCGGCCTTTGACCACGATCTTTTTCGCACACCAAATTTGCGCTACTCTCACAGATACTGCATTAGGTCCATAAACATCACAAATTTTTTTCGCGGCTTGTGTTGCATTTTTACCATTTTTGTAATAAAATTTTAAAATGTATCGAAATTCTTCATAAGAATCACTCATTTTAACAATAAGAAAAACAAATGAAAATCTCAAATTTACCTAATTTGAATTTGGAATTGTCTTCTGTAAAATTAAAACTTTTTAATGATACCAAAATCAGCCAGATACAATTGGTATAGCCCAAGATATTTTATGACAAGTTCATATATACTATAATGCGAAAAGACTTTTTCCCCAACCTATTATGTCACCGTAAAATTGTAAAAACAGTTAGATTGTAATATAACTAGTGAAATTGTAAAATGTTTATAGACTTCCAACGCGAATATTCTGCCTATAATTTAACATAATATTTTTCGTTAGATTATAAATATAAAATTTTAAATCTTTCGACATATTTTTTACAATCTCGTAAGTTATTTTCCAATCTAACGGTTTTTATAATTTTACGGTGACATAGGTATATTTTCTTCTGTGTGGTAGCAAGTAAATATGAGAAGATTAAAGTTGTAGTCCACTACACTAGCCTTACTGCCTTATCTTCCAATTGATTAATTTTATAAAATTGTTCGTGTTGGATAGAACAGGGCAGTGTTTTTAATATTATACAACTATGGAACAGGGGGTCTAAAAAGGCCATATTAGGTGTTTCATAATATGTTTCATATATTATGACAGTTAAACATCCCAGACGTATTGACCAGTTCATTCCTCTGGACTAGGCTGACTATGTTGTGAGAATGCCGTATGTGCTTGGGCAACCATACGACATTCAAAAACCGACTGTCCCAGGCACTACAGTATTTCAAGAGTGGTTACTTCGCTCGGAGAATACCTACTGTATAAATCATCCATTAACAGATGTAAAACTAAAGGCCTAAGTTTAAAACATCAATTTTGACAGATTTCAATAGAAATGCGTAAAATGGCGCACATAATATGAAGTGCATATGATTCATCTAATGTTCACCTAAAGTGGCCTTATTAGACCCCCAGATCCGAATTCTGAGTAATAGTTGCGAATTTGTACACATTATAGAGTTTTGCTAACAAAGATCAATAAATTATAAAACACGTACATTCGCGCACAAGCCGGTGTATCCGTTGTCAACCTTATTAATATGACCATAGGATTCACAAGCAGAGGCTTGTCCGCGACTGTACCACCAGAATCCAGATATGGCGATCAAAGACGACACTAGGAACATTACTATCATAAAATTATGTGTGTGAATCCGACATTACATTAGGAGCCGAGTTAGGACAGACAGACAGACAGACGTGTGGGATGGTGCTAAACAGCGCACATCACTGCTCCGTGAGGAGTGACCGGTGTGGGGTCAGGGGATGAGATTATAGCGGGATAATTATTGACCTTGTTACAATAAAATGTACTCTGAAATCACTTGTAATTCCATGTTAAAAGTGAACCGCTAACTAAGCATTTGCAAGTATTACCGTATGTAAAAGTTTACTTTTTATAAAAATCATTTAAATAAAATACTCAAAGCTTAATGGTATACTGTCAATAAAGAATTTTAAAAAACAAAATCATATGTTAGAATTGCCACAATTTTTTTCTTATTAAGTCGACTGTCTATTTCATCAATATTTTTAAGCGTCTATTTTAAGGCCCACTTGCGTAGGTCTGGGCTAAATTTAATCCTGGGATAAAATATCATGCTCTCTCTTTCATAAATACGAAGAACGAGAGAGATGACATGATATTATTTAACTTAGGGTTAACTTGAACCCAGATGACAGATCTGCGCAAGTGGCAATACTAGAACGAGTACTATTAGTAGTTTAACATTTAAGTAGGGGCTATTCCACACTAACACAAGCGCCCAGGCCATGGCCTTTTTGGCCCTTGGGTAAATACGCCGCTGCGAGGGCCGAGAACCTCACCTTCACAGTCAACTGCTGCACTGCGGCCCGTGGCTGAGTCTAGTCTAGACCAGAGCTTCCCAAACTTATTTCAGCTAACACCCACTTTGAAAATCAGTTACTTTGTAGCGCCCCCCCCCCCCCCCCCAATTTTTCACCTTAAAAACCTCAATAACATATTAGTCTCGCCTGGAGAGTATCTTTTATACAACATTGAACAATAATAATACTACTCACATCAGCGCCCCCCAATGTTTTCTGGGCCCTTTACCGCCCCCCTCTAGGCCTCCGGCGCCCACAAGACTGGTCTAGACTCTTAGACGTCACAGTGTTTCTCAATAACCTTACGTCTTATCCTAGCCTCTCCGTCTCATCGCTTGTACCACACTGCGAAGATGGCAGATTTACATAAAAAGTCGTTAATCGTAACTCGCTATCGCCGTGCATTACTCCCTCGCCCGCCCTCCGGCTATCTGCATTACCACGATAAACAACGCCTTATTGTCCGACACACTCACTTCTATAAAATAAAACAATGCTTCGTAATAAAGGTCATTGACCTTTAGGTAAAAATACCTCCAGGGTCCTCACTAACTGGAAACGTATTTAAGTTGACGCGTTGGTAGATCGCATTTCGCTATATAACATACATTTTTTATATTTTTTTAACCTTTACCGTATTCGTCTGATCTTTACCGTATCAGAGTCATGCTTCGGCACGAATTGGCAAACTCAAACAAAACGACGACACTGCCACGGCCTTACATAAATTAATGCTAGCGTTGTGTTTCACTCGTCTAACATAAAAAGCAAACAAATTGTCTATCTAGCAATATCCCGCGAAAAAATTAATAATTTATTAATATATTTCCTAGGATATTGCTAGACTCTAGACACAATAGTATTAATTAAAATGTATGGAATATGGATTTCCGCAAAGTAACAGTGACCAATGATCATACACGTAAAACGTGAATATTGCACACTATTTTTACACAAGAGTAACTCGATATTCGGGGGCGAGGCGACCTTGAGTCGGTGTGAATGAACGGCTTTACGGGCCATTCATGAGGCTGCGTAGATCGTAACTTTATAGTGGAGCCATACACGTTACACGTATTATAACAACCTCCGTGGTCTAGTGGTTCGTGCATTGGCTCTCGACTCGTGGGTCGTGGGTTCGATTCCCGCATTGGGACAACAAAAAAATTTTGTTTCTAAGTTTGGTTAGGACAATGCAGGCTGATCACCTTATTGTCTGTCGGACCTGCGCCTGATCTCTCGCCAGTCGTGTCGGTTACCCGTCCCACTGGGTTACGAGAGTAAAGGAAGAGAGAGTGCTCTTGTGTACTGCGCACACACTTAGGCACTATAAAATTACTCCTGCGTAACTGGCCTGGTTTCAATGAAACTGGCCACCGTCACCGAAATCGGTGTGGGGGAGTTATTATTATACTAACGACAAATGGCAAACATTAGCCAAAAAAATCTAGAAAAGCTGCATGCTGAAATGCGTCATCTGTTGAAAACCGATCGAAATAATTATGATGTTTAGATACAATTCCATAACAGCTGTGATAACAGGTTTTAATTTTAAAATAATTTAGAAATACATTATGTACTTATATATATAGAAAACAATATTTTTCATCCCATGGTATGGGAAGCCACCCCTAAAATATGAAGTTATTTTAATTTTTATGATGCGAAAAATAAAGTCTACATGAAATCTTTAATGAAAACCAAATTTTATTTTCTCTTTTCTAGCACGAGAGGTTGAACAGACGGACGGACAGACCGAAACCGGAACACTAATAATAATAATTGACACGTATCTTTATCAGTGGCCATGACTGTGTACACACTTACATAGATAAAGATAACTTTTCCAACTCACTCTACTCTCATTCTCTACATAGCATAAGAATCAATTCTAACGTACACCTTTGTGATAGACATTTAAGTCTCCTATTAAATACACAAATATCATCTTATTAATATTATTAATAAAAATTATTGTCGTAAATATTGAAATATAGCGCAATAAAATATTAATATACAACAAACACAATACAAATATACATCTCATAATGTTCCCCGCGGCTTAATAACAAGCGCGGGTCGTCGGTTCTATCTCACTTTATAAGATTGAAACCATCATTGTATTATGTATAACAATGATTTCGACTAATAGAGAAATTCTTAATCAATCTATAAAGACATAAAATCTATGGAATTGAAAGAATCGTGTTTGATTTAGAAATATTTATGTAATTGGTTATTCTTTAATAATCACAAGCTGATGTTGCCCGCGACTTCGTGCGTCTCGCGGGGACGGCAGTCGGTACATTTTGTCGTGAAAGCCTATGTCCTTCCCCTTAGGTAGGTATATTATAGGTACACTAGAAGCGTTATACTTGCAACTCCTCTGGTGTTGCTACTCGCGTTCCTGGTCCTTATAATCTCCAATCCTCCCCTTGGGCCTCCGATAACCTCACTCACTCGGCGAAACACAACGCAAGCGTTATTTCACGCCGGTTTTCTGTGAGGTCGTGGTATTTATCCGGTCGAGCCGGCCCTTTCGTGCCGACGCGTAGCTCTCCCACAGTAAACTCAATAATCACTTGTTACTCGTTATGCGAGTGAAGACTATTCATTAGTAGGAGGCGGCGATTACCTCCCCGTGTCCGGGACTCCGGGGTCCGGGGTCCGGGGTCCGCGATTCCCGGGAAGTTGTGACGCGGTCACCGGCGTTGTCACCGGTGTCACAACTTGTGTTGTTAGTGTTGTCGCGATCATATCGTTGTTGTAAACATATTCCACTAGTTGTTGGCTTTACTGGCATGTAAATCACGCTAGTTTGTTATAGAAAAAACTAACGTCGACGATTCTTTTCAATAATAAACATATCTAAGGTAAAAGGTCAAATCAATAAAAAGTTACCGAAGAAGAAGTAGGCATAGACTTTGCTGAAAGTTTTGAACTTTGGATTGTTCAAACTAACATAAATTCTGTAGAACTGTGCTCTGTAGCTAAAGCATATTATATTATCCGGATCTTAGATACACCAATCAAGAAGTGCCTTGATGCCTGTCAGTAGACTTAAATAAATGAAATAATTCTTATTTGTCATTTATTTTAGTTTGTATCAATTCAAAATCCTAACACACATTAAATAAATGTTAGGTAACTTTTTCAATGTCCGATTCTTACAAATCTAATAAGCTTCAGATTCGCATGCGCGCGCGCAGCACGGCGGACACGGCGGGCGCGGCGCAACACCATGTAATTTGCCGCCATAAACCTGATGACAGATGCATCATGCGCCCGCGAAAATTACCCATTTTATGGCGGCAAATTACACACTGGCAACACCGACGCACACAGACGTCACGCAGCTCACGTGAATTACGACTCTATCTTCCTGTGATGAGGTTTAAAATAGAAAATCGTGGACGGATGTAAAGTTTTCAAATTAATCACGTTTGAAGGACAGCTGAGTGATCGGTGATGGATAGCCGCTGTCAGATTTCGCACGGCTTGTTACATCTTTTGTATCATTTGTGTTATTTATTTTCACAAATTGGCAAGCCGTACGAGCTCGGAGCTACTAATTTCATGTTGTGGGGAATTGGTACGATTGTTTTATGGAGAAGAAATTGAGTAGACACTAAAATCTTTTTATATGTACAAATTACAATATTAATTGTAGGTTAAAAACGTTTTATAGACAGTGAGTTGTGACTTTCCTTCCCATGTAAGAACTCATGGGGGAGGAATGTTTAAATTGGTAAAAGAAAATGAAGCCATTGTGATTTTTGGTGACTTCTTTTCTCTAGCTACGAGTATAACTGTAAGTATTTTGGTCTCTTTGATTCTTATTTTTTAATTCTTACTCAAGTAATGACTACTGAGCTACGGAGCTAGCCTAGTGGGTAGACGGTTGGTTGGCATTCGAGAGAGTGCAGGCTCGAATCCCTGGTTGTGGCGTGTACCAATGAGACTTTTTCAGATCTCAAGTACATTATACAGACACTCTAACGGTGAAGGAAAACATTGTGAGGAAACCCGCACATTCCTCTGGACTTGGCAGTTGGCTGACTATGTTGTGAGAATTCCGTATGTGCTTGGGCAACCATACGACATTTAAAAAACCAACTGTCCAGGCACTATAGTATTTCAAGTGGTTACTTCGCTCGGAGAATACTGTATAAATCAACCATTAACGGATGAAAATGGCCTAAGTTTTTTTTACTCAAGTTGGCATACTTTTTTTATTTTTTGTATTCATAATTCATGATTCCGTTGCTGATGATGATGAGGATAATGGACGAATGTATGTGCCAAGATAAGAGCTAGCTTTGATGTGGCGGCGGCCCAGCTGATCAATAAAAATGCTATAAAAAGGAGAATTCCAATTTATTTCAATATTTACGAGTGAGGACCGCGGACATAAACTCATCAGTTTATGGAGCCCTGGTACTTTGGGTGCAACGACCACCGGTGATTTAGGTGATAAGATAATTAGGTGCACTTGAGTGGGTGAGTGTGAGTGTGGGTGAATGAAAGAACTGCACGTCAGTGTTGCCAGTAGCAGATAGTCAAATACAACATGAGACAGCTCAAAAAGTAACATTTTCACGAGAAAAGTAACATTTCTTAATTTTTTTATGGAAAACGATGCAATACTTTACTATGGCACTTTATTATACACTTTTAGGGAGTTTTTGAACTAAAATAAGTTTCCTGTCCCATTTGTTGAACTTCGAAAAAATCGTAATTACTACTCGTAATCGTACTGACCAAGAAAATAAAAAATCTGCACTGAGGGTGCTTCATTTTTTTACAACGTAACATAACAAAAAGCTAGGATGTTATTGGTTAAAATCTCGAATATTATTATTTTTAGGGTTCCGTACCTCGAATGGAAAGAAAGAAACCCTTAAAGGATCACTTTGTTGTGCGTCCGAATGTCTGTCAAGACCCTTTTTCTTAGGATCGCGTGGAGGTATCAAGCTGGAATATATATCAAATACTAAGGTCTACGGTCCCTTGGAGCTGTGAAAAAATCAAACTTCTAAGCTAACGCAATCTAAAGGCCCCCACAGACGAGAGGCCGATCGTTTCAGCTGGAACTGACGTCAGTTCGGCCTGAACGGATTCGAGCACACACACGGAAAAAATCGCATCCAATCCAATTTACGTCAGTTCGGCCTGATCTGATTCGTGCCCACACACAGAACAGTCGCATCAGTCCATTCTGGTTTGCCGCGCGCTACGGTCGTGTTTATCAATTTTGTATTTAAACACCGCGAAAACTCATACAACGCTTGTACAAGATACACGCCCGCACGGCAGCGGGTCGGGCAAGAACTGAAGCGATTTGTCCACACACGGTCAGGACAGGCCGCGCGTTCAGGCCGATCGGTCAGGCCAGAATTAATGTTGCCAACTTAGTTATTTTACAAAATTTTACTAAATTGAGTATTTTATTCCCTCCTTGGTAGAAATTTAGTTATTAGTAGTGTTTAAGTAGGAAAGAGCCAGACAGTAATGATATGCAAAATAGCTACTAAATACGTAATATTTCCTAGTATATTTTAATTTAATGGTAAAATTTATAATCAAATTCAATTAATGAAAAAAATTTAATATATTAAAACCTAAAATGCAGTGGTTTTTGGGGGGCTTCAGGAATTCCTAAGTTAAGTAGCCTCTTTAGTAGTTTTTTAGTAGTTTTAGTAGAAATCGATACGAGTTTAGTAGTTTCACAAAAAAAGAGCTGGCAACACTGGAACGAATCGCTTCAGTCCGTACGGCCGCCTGATGCGATCTCGAAATTGCACACACACGATACGATTTTGCATCCGTTCAGGCCGAACTGAAGGTAGACCGGACCATGTATGGGGCCCCTAAAGATACAGCCGTTAATGCCGAAAATTTTCGACACTCGCAAACTCAAAACCTACAGGGTACTTTCCGTGAACTCAGAATCTTGAAATTTGGCACGAAGTAACGTCTTATAGCACAGATAAAAGAAAAATTACGAAAACCGTAAATTTTTAGTAACATCATAATTATAATAAAAATAATTTTAATAATTTTAAACTTACATATACTACCCCTTTCCTCATGAATACGTAGAGGTATTAATTTGATATTCATAAATACTCAGGTCTATAATACCTTTAAGCTGTAACAAAATCACTATAGGTTTATACGGGACCCTCGGTGCGCGAGTCCGACTCGCACTTGGCCGGTTTTTATTTAGTTCGCGAATTTTCTGCAATATGGCGAGGTTTTTTATATTTTTGGTCAGGCTTTATATAACGTAAGAAGGTTATAGTACACGCCAAATGACCTCTAGACGAGGCATAAAACTATGAACACTCCATTGGATTTAGTCCGGACCGGATTTAGTTGCTATTTATTATAAATAAAGGATTTATTGAACTACTAATTCTTCATATTTTTTAGAGGAATTTTTAAGGTTATTTTTAGAGGTTTATATTTTTTTGATAATTTAATTAAATCAAGCAAATGAAATATTATATTGACAATCGATGTAAAAATTCAACCAGTAGAAAATTAAATTTTGGAAGTATATTTAAATGTTTAAGATCCGAATATTACGGAACATAAATATTAATTTATTGTGCAATTTATTTAAGTTCGGGGTGAAATATTTTTGAGATTTGGCGACACTGCACGAAAATCAAAATCGGAAAAACAGCGTACTCTGAACTCTGCGCCTACATAAATATAGAGCTGAAAATCGAACAACGAGTGTCGAGTTGTCATAACTATAATTATTATGATCCATAATCCGATAGGCCGAGGAAAATTTACAGCATTGAAAATGGAATTGTGGCCTGCGCTAATACAATAGAGCTGAAAATGTAACACAAGTGTCAAGTCATATATCTTAGACACTTCCATTTTCAACTCTATTGTATTAGCGTAGAGTTATATTTTCAATGCCCTGAATTTTCCCAGACTTTCCGGATTCGAGAACATAATAATATAGTCCCAGCCTAGAAAGTAACACAAAAGTAACATATTGAGTCGTGTAACATGGTGGTAACATGAGAGGGTCAAAAGTAACGTAAAATGTTACTTTTGTAACATTCTGGCAACGCTGCTGCACGTTTCGTGTTCGGGTGGATTTTGATGGTGTGACGAGTCCTTTTTAGGGTTCCGTAATAATCAACCCTTATAGTTTCGCTCTGTCCGTCTGTCTGTCTGTCCTCGCCTCTAGCTTCTGTAATTATTAATATAAATTGATGATATTTCCTATCTACACTAATATTATAAAGAGGAAAACTTTGTTTGTATGTTTGTTTGTTTGTTTGTTTGTTTGTTTGTTTGTTTGTTTGTTTGTAATGAATAGGCTCAAAAAGTACTGGACCGATTTCAAAAATTCTTTCACCATTCGAAAGCTACATTATCCACGAGTAACATAGGCTAAATTTTATTTTGGAAAAAAATAGGGTTCCGTAAGATATTTGGGTTTTTCGGACACAAGGTGTAAAAAATCAACCAGAAAAGTTACTTATTTTGCGTACGCTGCCTAAACTATAAAAGATAGAACCATAAAATGTTCTAATTAATTGTAGATCTTATAAATATCTACAAAAAAGTCCGCGACACACTATACCTATCTATGTCGAGTGAGGCACAACAACCATTTTTTTATTTAGAAATCTTGAATTTTTTTTGGACTACATTTAAACGCGTTTATTTTACTCATGTTATTAATCCTTATCAAAATAAATTATTTCATCACTAAGTACAGTTTATGTAGATAATATTTGGTCTTTGAATGATTAAAATTGGACGTTTGGTTTTGAAGTTATGGCGAAATTTAAATATTACGATTTCTGCTGCACGGCCCGTTGCGAAGTGGGCGTCACCAAGGCGGGGTGCGCGTGCGGGTTAATGTTTAGTTTAGTTAAATAGTTTAGTTATTTTATAAACATCAAATTGATAATATCTTAAAATATAATACATTATAATATCTATACATCTATACAGTTAAATACAATTTAAGTGTCTGTTTGTAACTTCAAATTAACAGATTTTTACATAATGAATCTGAAAGTATATTCGGTACTTACAATAAAATACATTTTTTTTTTAATTTTTGTCTGTCCGTCTGTCTGTCTGTCTGTCAGTCGGTCTGTCTGTCTGTTTGTTCCGACTAATCTCTGAAACGGCTGGAACGATTTTCACGGGACTTTCGCTAGCAGATAGCTGATGTTATAGGGTCTAACATAGGCTACTTTTATTTTAGGGTTCCGTTTAAAAAAATAGGATTCCGCTTTCGTTAGTCATAAATAAAGTCGCGGGTAAATTTCAGCGATATCCCAAAGTATTGTTCCACGCGGACGAAGTCGCGGGCAAAAGCTATAGTTAATAAAGACAGTCTCGGTTTTGGTATTTTAAACTAATAATAGTCTTACATTTTAGGGGTGGCTCTCCATACATGTGAAGTGTGGGTGAAATTTTTTCATTCTATATAAAATTTTTTTTCATTCTACCCCATCATCATACCCATCATTGAATAGGTATCTTCAAATAAAGGCAAGGTTTGCAACATGACTTTTTACAAAGTCAACCATGTGAGAGTAATCGGCCTCCAAAGTGGTTTGTAAGTTGGTTTTTGCGAAACTTTGAAACGTAAAGGGTTCATTCAGCCTTGCATTTCTAAACTATGACACTTAGAAATTTGCAATTTTCTATGCTGATAGTTCATGCTTAAAACTATTTAGGAAAATTATTTTTATCGAAATCGGACAGTAACTTTTGAAGTAATTTGAAAAAAAAACTGATTACGCGTTATAAGTTACGGAACCCTCCTTAGACATGTCCTGACATGCTCTTGGTTAGGTTATTTAATCCTTTTATGTCCAGATAGACATAAAAAATGTGAATAAAGGAAATTGCGCTTGTTTTATATGTGTCTAGCTAGCCTGTAGATTTTTCATAGTGACGAAATGAGAAAATCCTTTTATTTTTGCGAAGCTAAAACATAAAAATTATTAACAAGCCTTGGTTTATTATTTATCGGGGGTTCATTTTTCGTCGTTGAAAGTCGAGTACTTTAAGTTCAGATTTTTAGGAATAAGTAGGCAGGTAATTAATAGAAATGAAAGAAAATTGTACATAAAGGTAGAACCCTCTTTACATTTGTAAAAAAATATGTATTTAATAAAATAATAATTACGTAACAGGTATTAAAATGATCACAACAATTTGCAGAAATGGAACAGTTATAGGAACCTATTTCGTTAGTACTGTGTAGCACCCTCTGTAGGTAGATTTATCTACTTTAGTATTTCGGTAGTTAGGTGTACAACAGATAGTTAGTAGCGATTACTGCCGGCGATCCTGTGATTCGAACGATCACAGAACCGGTATACAGGACCTCGACCTTGCTGGTGTGATGTCGCCCGAGTCATGAGCAGTTGTTTGTTGCCAGTGCCACTATAATGTTTTTGGGAACCGGGATTCCCTTTGCCGGTCCATGCCAGAAGTTACACCAGGGACAACGACACTAAATAGCTACATAAAGCTAGGCAAGCACTGCTTCTCCTTTGCCATACGAAATATGCATACCTAATTGCATACCTACGAAGTACGAAGCAAAATGTACGGTTTATGGGAGAAAGATGTTTCAAATACGTCGTCATATAGTCTCCTAGAGCCGCTTTTGAAACTTCCTTTACTAGTTTTTTACCTAAGTAGGTACCTACTTCATTTCTGTACTAGATAGAAGTGGGTGGTTGAACCTGAGCTCTACATATTAGAAATTTCTTCAAGAAAAGACTTCGACAAATACGTTCAGTGGATGCTGATTGCTGAACGTATGTTAGACAAAAAATTAAAAATCCTTAGAAGAGTAGAAAGAGAAATTAGATATGACTGACTAACATGTATTGTAGGCAGACGCTCGCATTAAAAGGGTGAAATAGGGGTGAAAATTTGTATAGAAAATCTTTAAATCTGCACCGATTACGATGAAAATTGAGATTAATATCTACTCTTGAATACATTTTATTACATACCTAGCTGACGTTCCAGGGTTTATAAAATTTAGCTCCTGAGTGAGTAAAATAAGGGTTGAAAGTTTGTATGAAAATGTTAAAAATCTGTAGGTAGGTACCGATTTCCACGAAATTTAAAATACGAAGTAATAAATGCAAATGATTGAATACAATATTTATATTATTTTTATAATATATAAGTATTTTTTTATATAATAAGTATATAATAGGTATTTTTTTATTCGTCCTCTAAAGGTGTGAACTTGTGAAGTAGGAGTCCAATTTTTGTATAGTGAAATATCAACAGCTGGGCGGATTGCGTTGAATTTGGGAACACAGATAGTTATTACTTATTATGAAGTATCAAAAAATCCATTAAAAAAGGATTTTTAGAAATTCATCTCCCACGGGGGTGCAATTGGGTGTTCACGCAGACGAATCGATGTACGAACTACGATGAATATATTTAATACGTATTAGACGTTCGACATTAATTTTTTTTTGGATTTAAAGTTGTCTTTAGACTCCACATTGTCCAATAATTTAGTAGTATAAAGGGAAAGTTAGTAGTCGATGACAGATAATTATGATAATAAATTAAAATATTTTATAAATCAAAATGTTAAAACAAACTGTACTAATTTGAAATATTTTCTCTATGGCTGATTTTTCAATAAAATTTACCTAATTAATGTCAAACTATTAATAACTTTAACTATTTATTTATATTTACGATAAAAAAATTAAACAAATCGCGACAAAAGTCCTAAAATCCGGTACAAAACGTAGGCACAACAATAATCGCGAGGAAAGTGAGTTACGCGGGAAAAGGTGTTGCGGAGCGGTGGGCGGGGGGCGGGGGGCGGTCCGGCCCCGCCTCCGTGCGAGCGGGACAGAGATAGTGCACCCGACCTGCAGCTGCAAGGTCACAGTGACGGACGGTCGCCGTCTCTGTTTATTGCAATAATTGTAATATTTTTTTAATTATTAATAATAAACTGTTGAATTAAAAAAAAATTGTCATTGATAGCAAATATTTTAAAATTATTAAAAATACATACATCAAATATTACCAATAAACCATTAATTTTAATGTTGAAGGTAGGTGCTCAAATATAATTAAAAACGAGTTACATATTTTATAAACGTCAAGACATATTTTCTATATTTTTTTCTTTACTAAAAATTATTATTTAAAGCCCACGAAGTAGAATTCGTAAAACCATATAAATCGAATTCGCAAAGTATAAGTATATTGCAAATAATAATAAACTAGCATAATATACAATAAAACATACAAACACAGAACAAGTTGCATTGCAAAAAATATGTAAATTGTAAGTAGTGGGCCGAGCGGACGTTTGATTGAGTGCGCGTAGTTCTCGTTCCGTCCGCGCGGCGCTAGCGGCGCGGCGGGCGCGTCACTCCGGCCGCGGCGCGCGTCCCGACAGCACCGTGTCACGCCGCCCCCGCCGCTACTCGCGCGATCATAAACAAACCGCGATGTGCCAAACGTGCCCAGTGCCAGTGTTGTGACTCGTTACCTCGCCACACCTGTACAAACAGACAACTCAAACACCACGGA
This sequence comes from Glaucopsyche alexis, assembly GCA_905404095.1. NCBI lineage: Eukaryota > Metazoa > Arthropoda > Insecta > Lepidoptera > Lycaenidae > Glaucopsyche > Glaucopsyche alexis. The sequence goes on from FR990053.1 coordinate 1,076,805, forward strand.
TCACGTCCAGTGTACGTAAATACGACTCGGAAAACAAAGGATACACTCGCTTAGGTGCCGGTGACAGGTGGAATCGTGACATTCTTGTGCTTTGCTGTTATTCAAATTGGACTAATTGTACACATATCCAGGTAAGATTGTTTGAACGACTCCAACTTTACTGACAAAGTTGTAACCGTGACTAAAAAGTGTTTTACAATCGAACTAACAACTTTTTCGAAACTTTTATGATTCCGATTCTTACCGTTTATTATACTAAAGTATTCCAAAATTAATAAAATGTGGTTTGAAATAACTTTTGTTTTAACCCATAAAGTTATTTTTCATTTCGCAAAACTTTAGAAATTCGCAAAGTACCTAGAGTTCAGTTAGTGGTAGAGCGGCGACGGCCGGCGTCGGTGCTTTATTGAGTTCCGGAAGATGTAAAATAAACCGATTTTCGCCTATAAATAATTATATTCTACAGGTTATATTGATTTTTTTATTCGTCACATTAAGTTGGTACTTGTTGGAATAAATATAAACAATTTATATAGGCAGGTTAACTTTTAACATTCATGTTATTAATATAATATTACAAAACGTGACTGGAAAAATAAAAATAAATTAATAATAGTACTAATAATACATAATAGTATCATTTACAAATAAATAGTGTACCTATTTTTTTCATTTTAAATAATTTTACTATGACAAAATACGTAAATTAATCATAATAAAATAAAAGGAAATGCTTGTAAATAAATATTTTAGTTGATTGGAAAAGTGCATTTACCTCAGTGTAAAATGTTCACGTTTTATCGCATTTGCAACGAAATTGATTACTCCTGATCTATAAATAAGTACGCTAAATTAATTAATTACCTATAGGCTTTAAATAATTAGAATAGTAAACAGATTAATGATGCATAGAGCCGTAGTTATTAGTTGTAAATGACACGGATGATGTGACTGAGGCTTTTTTTTTCAAATCGGCCATCTTTAGTTGTAGTTGAATGCACACGGCGCGGCAGGGGCGGGGCGTGCGAGCGAGATAGCATGTAAACATTAACTTTTTTTGACGTTTCTCCAACACGGGGGTGACAATGTTGTCGATTTTTTTATACAGTTTTACAAATTGTTGCATATTTGAAATATGGTTGTATGTATTGTAGCTGAATATATTGTATTTTTTTTTCACGTTTTTACTATAAAAATACTTTTGTATCTATAGGTAAAGTTATTTTAATATCAACATTTTAAAAAAGTTGTATTATATTGCTTTTTATTTTATAATTGTTTTTAAATTATTATTAAAGAATATTATCTTACTTGTTTAAACATTTTTGTAAAAAATAAATTAGCATTATTTTAAGTAGGGTAAAAGAACTATTCTAGAATATTTCATAGGTGATACATGTACAGTATCGGTTGATACTGTACATGTATCCTTTTCGTTGCAACATGCAGGTACAACACATTAATATACCTAATATTAAGGTATTTAAATCCAAAGATACCTAATTATAGGCATGTAACAAATATTAATTAGGTACATACACACATTATTTACTTAGAGATTTTAATATTGTTTTATGTTTATATGAGTATTTTTAATATTTAATCATTACCCTTACTTTTGCTTCGCCGTAGTCGGGTAAATATAAAATTAACAGACATTACAGCACTATTAGTTGCACAATTAAAAAATATATATTTTTATTACTATTTGTATAATGGTTAGGTAATATTATATTCAGTTTTTTTTACTTTGCCGTTATCCTCGGTTGGTTTTGATGGTTGTTTTAAGTGTTTAAGTGGTCGTAAATCTCTCGTGTCGCGGTTTAAAACAACTACCATCACTTTTTTGGCCTCTAATACTCACAGACAGTCTACACATGTGTGAATTAAGTAATACAAATATGAAAGTTTTTATTTTTATGAATTTCTTCTTCAATCAAAGGATTAAAATCGCTTGACCAAGACAAAATTTTATTTGAAGATAAAAGTGGATTCAGAAGTTAACTTTTCACTGCTTCTGTACATACACAATAGCATGGAAATTCAGATAGCAAAAACACAAAAATTCTGACGGGATTTTGTAACTTGAAAACATTTTGCTAAAACCCTGAAATCTGTAATCACCTACCTGTTAACGTGTTGATCAATGTAATTTTTATATACATGTATGTAATTTTAAAAATAAGACATTTAATTGACATTAGAAACATACCAAAGTGCCATGTGACTTGTGAGCCTCACTCGTGTACCCAATAGTTTGCCATTTTGGCGTGGAAGGACAGACCTTGAAACACACATTTTTGCATGTATAATTACGCTGACATAGGTATATATAACAAATTATATATGCATGTTAAAGGTAATAAAGTTTTTAATAGGTACTTTATATTATATCATTTTAATATAAAAGTATTGCCGCAGACTTGGACAAGGAGCAAGTGTTCTCTATAGTATATAATGAAGAAACTCGTAAAATTTATCTTTACACGCATTTTAATTAATAATAAAGCCTAAATGGTAAAATATCTGAAATCGAGACCACATTGCACCTTTGTACAGTAGGTATGAAGACCGAAAAAGTAGGGTGTGCATTTTGCATTTAATCTGATGCAAATAATAGCAAATCATAATTTTGTTCGAATTTATTCGAATTTTATGGTCATCTAGGCAAAAAAAAAATGTTTTATGCAATTTCGCATTTTTTAACAGGTATAACAGGAAACAAGCATCTTTTACTACAAAGGTAAATAGGTAGACTAATAGCGACTTTAAGCAGATTCTTTTACTGTGTAAATTTTTACATAAAATCTATCAGTCTCGAATATTCATATAAAAGGGCCGACTTTTTCAACACATCATAGCTTGGCTCTGATAACGTTTTCTGTTTAAAGTAAAGACAGCCTAAAAATTTGTCATTTAATAAACAGTTATATTCTATAAATACAAAAGTTATTTAATGCTTCTTAAATACTCAGTAAAGAAGTAAAATCGTTTCTGCACTTAATCAATTACTTTCTGTGTAAAAAATAATATAATAAACACAAAAAAACTTAATTTTTTCTGACACGATGGTGTCACCATTAATGCCGGCAGAAGTGTTGCTATTGCTATTTATGGATTAGAACTTACTATTAGGGAATATATTTTAACTCTACTCCAACGCCATTTATGTACATGTGGGAAGTAGAAATACAGTAATAAACGCCAAAAATTACTAAGTAAATAATATAAAATTTTAAAAACCAATTTGTATTGATATACCTTTATTATAAAAAGTCATTTGATATATCATGATATGATATATATCCTCGAACCCTGATAACAGGAAACAAGCATCTTACTACAAAGGTAAATAGGTAGACCAATAGCCACTTTAGATCCTTTTATTGTGGAATTGCGTCAAAATTATCTAATTTACAATGGCTTATTTTACCTAACACTGACTAAAACGTCGCTAATATACTAAATTAAATTCCAAATATTAATTAAAGTCCACCTCCTGGGATCAAATTCTTTGTGTTATGATTTGTCGCTCGTCCAATATTTTACCTATTAAATATAAAAAGTCACCAACGTTAAACGTTTTGATGACTATATAAGCGGTTAATAAGCAATGTTTCCAATAATTTTGAACAGGTTTTGAAGGTTTTATAATGAGTCAGGGACCACCCGTCACGTCGACTGATATTGGTAAACATATACACGGTAGGTGGTGCCATATACTGCAGTTTACAGCATAACTCAAAGTTATTTAATTATTATAATTAAAAGGACTCAGACTAGATTAACTGTAACTTTGAATTATGAGTTAATTAATTTGACATCAAACGATCAGTTATTTTTATTTTAAATTAAAATTTGTCTTTATTCGTATATTTATTTTTATAATTTTTTCTAGGTATAACATCGTCCTTGATACCGTAACATTTTTATATTATACTAGCTGTCCCGACAAATGTTGTTCTGCCTTAACTATGATCCGTTTAAACCTTTCCTGAACTGATACGATTATTTTAAGATCAAAATTAGCCAAATCGGTTGAGCCGTTCTGGAGTTTTAGCGAGACTAACGAACAGCAATTTATTTTTATATATAAGAAGATTATGCATTTCTGATAGCTGATATAAGTGAACTTCTTGCTAAAAGTTTGAATTTACTACTAACATAGGTGTCAGAGTGCATTAACATCCATGTACAATACGAACATCTTGTTAATGTCTCTCGACAATCGTCGTTTCTCTAACTGTGAAACTAACAGATGATGTATCAAAAACAACTTTCCGAAAGACATTAGTAAAGTGGTTTTATTGTACGATTTAACTGTACTAAAGTATCTACACAAGCATTTTGCGTACATAATAAAGTTGGTATGTTTACTATACTATATAGTAGGTATACACCTACTACTTAAGTATGTCTATAATTTGCCAATACCTAATAATAACTTGTAACATCTCAGATATAGAACAGCTGATATCAGTGCCGTAAATAGGGCGGTGCCACCGGTGCCCGGCACAGGGCGTAGACTCTGGGGGCGCAAGAACGGCCAGACCAGGCAGGACCAGCACCGGATCTAGGGCGCAGTTATAGAAGCTCGCACAGGGCGCAGAAAAGGCTATTTACGGCACTGGCTGAAATTAAGTCATTTGTCCGCCTAGTGAGTGACGTGTTGTCACCAGATAATTGGCGGACAAGATGGCCGCCGCCCCCGTCCCGCTGCGCATACGCACCGCACGCACCAGTCTTGGACCTTGGTCCATACTCCATGTCCCTTGATTCTTGTTTCTTAGTTCTTAGCTTTTAGATGTTTTCGTATTTTACTCACATGCCTGTGTGATAGTAAAACATCCATTACAAAAATATTCGTGTCAGATGTGATCTTCATACCTAATCAGAATTTTCGCTAGTAAGCACAAAAAAAAACTTACCTATTTTCATAATGTAATTGTTTTTTTTTTAATATAAAATATTTTTTTTCCTAAGTTATGTTTTTTCTATCTGTAGTGACTAGTGATGTGACATTAGATTCTTCTAGCCCTGTACCACCAATTTATCGATGCGACATTATTTCATAACGGGTATAAAGAGTGATGTGAAAAACCGTAAGCAAAAATCTGTCATAAATTAATCGGCGTGAGAAACGGAAGGCAATCAAATGGAATACGACAATTAAATACGACTGAGTTACGGCGACATGCTTTATTTTATGGTCGATAAAGCTACCGTACAGGATGGTCATGATCTTCCATTATGTTGTGAGTCGTTATAATATCATCATCATCATCAGTTGCCAACATCTGGGCTATGGGTACTGACATCCGAGGCCAAGGTGGCACGAGCTTCTTCGTAATGTAGGACAGGCTATATTCTACCACGCCATCCTCCTGCTGGTTGCATTGTTAGGTATAACTAGCTTTTTCCCAATTAAATATTGTATCCAACAAGAATACCTTTTCGGGGACCAAACTACTAACCATACCAAATTTAATCGAAATCCGTTCAGTAGTTTTTGCGTGAAAAAGTAACACCATCCATCCATCCATCCACGCAAACTTTTATATTTATAACAGTAGTAGGATTTGTTTCATGAAATTAACGAAATATTATCGTCACTACATAAAGTATTTTGAAAAGACATTTTGATTTTGGGCCAGTTCTATGTACACTACATAGGTAAATAGGAAAAAATATAGGAATATCATAAAAATACGAAAAAATTAATTTGAAGAAGGGTACATGCGTACAAAAATGATTATTTGAAGAGTTTTTTATTGCGAGAACACTATTTTTAGGGCGGCCATGACAGTTGTTTTGACTTGACTTTTGACGTAGTAGACAGTTTTACGAAGAGACGACGTCTTGAATGCCATACGTCTTTCTTTGTCAAAAGTCATGTCATTGACAAAATGACATTATTTAGTTAATTTTGATCTGATCCGCCATGTTTTATTTTACTTTGTGTTGCTCTCCTTGACGAAGTTAATTTGAATGTACATGGAAACGAAGTGAAATTAAACAAAATAAAGAATAGGAAACGGTTACTATATTATGTAGCTATATTTACATATACTGTACGTAGGGCTGGCCCAGGCCTCATACATTTCTTGAACATCGCTTTTGAGTTAGAGCATCTCATAAAATACGAGAAAAAAAAAAAGAATATTATTATACTTTTTGTGAAGGCTGGTTGTAAAATTGGCAAGAATATGTTGACTTATCAAATACATAGTAGCGTTGTAAATTACAAAGGTGTTTACGAAATGATCTGTGATAACATCTATTGATTTCTCAATATTCGCGTATGCATATTATGAGATATAAAAATTTATTCGCCTGTACATTTAATTAAAGTGCAGCTGTCACTAACATGTGCTCTAAAATATTTTATACATAATAAACATAGCACAATTTATCACTATCGTCTATCGCCAATCGCCATAGCATATTATTGTATATTTGGTATGTCGTATCTTGGCTTCAATGTCAAATTTTCGAAGATACATTGTTCAATAAATCGTAACTTTGAGCAAACTTTATGTGACTTATAAATATTTATGGCTACCTAATTTCTAAATATAGGTTCATGCTAAAATTTATATTTTGAACGATAGAAATATATCATGTATCAGGCCGATAGTTATGACTATTTTGAGAAAAATCCACATATCTCCTTTCATGGTCACGTCGTTTCTGATATTTATTTGGAAGTCAAGAAACTCCTAAATTACGAATCTGATTTATTAAATCACGTTTTTGAGAATAGGCGTTCAAAAGTGTCGTGTATATCTTAACGTGGCTCTCTCAGCGTCACTATTTACATAACATTAGCGGCTAATCGACATGTCACTTCACTAGCGCTAGGGATGACCGATGACCTACAACTCTATTGATGTTCAGATAAACGATACTAATGTATTGTTAAGTGTCTATAAAACTTTTAATAGTCTATATATGCAGTATGGTCGTAATTATATGTCCCATAAAATCAGTTTACGACCGGATTAACATAATTTTTTGTTAGTTATTGCGTATGTAACTGACGGTTAACGGCGACTGAGCTGAACTTAAATCACGTTTGTCAGTTACGGGAAGACAAGATCAATTTAATTTTGAGAATACTGATGTAAAGAGTAGTAACTTGGATGTATAATTTCAAATTAAGTACCTGGGCTTTACTCGGAGTTGTGATATACACTCAGCGGCACGGAATCTTGGCCAAACTCATAATATGCAATAACACTTTTTTAAAGCGGTTCTAACTTGGATCTTATCGTGTAGGTGGGTAGAAAAAATGGTCACGGTTATCTCAAGAGGGTAATTCACTAATTTGAAGTGCATATTGGTCTGTGTTTTAAAGTTTAGTTAAATCGTGTCATTTATCCGGCGAAGTCGCAGTTTTGAATTGTGCTCTGAACATTTTGAATTTTAATTTGACAAAGATTTTTGTTGTTATTGTGGTTAATAAACACCTAAGAACCCCTTAAGATTCATAAAAATGCCTTTATCACCAAGTCAGATAGCGCAGGCAGTAGCTTTAGTGGAACAGGGGATGACTCATCGTGAAGTGGCTACTATCCTAAACGTGCCGCGTTCCTCGATGCAATATGCACTAAAACGATATCAAGAGACTGGCCGCTACACCCGAAGACCAGGTAGTGGTGGTGTACGATGCACATCAGCTTGTGACGACCGCTTTATTGTGTTAGAGATTTTAAGAAATCGCTTCCTGACCGCAGTCGAGATCCGTCAGCGCCTTCAAATCTCCAGAGGTGTGAATGTTAGCGAGCGTACGGTGAGAGCGTACGTATGGAGGAAGTTAATTTGAGGGCAAGAAGACCAGCCCGTGGTCCACAGCTTCTCCCTCAGCACAGAGTAGCTCGACTTCACTTTGCCCGCGAACACGCTAACTGGACTTATGAGCAGTGGGCAAAGGTTTTGTTTACTGACGAGTGCAGGATCGCTTTAAATACACCTGATGGTCGACAACGTGTCTGGAGAAGGAAAGGCGAACGTTATTTGGCGATAACAACCACTCCGACGGTCAGTTTTGGCGGAGGCTCTATAATGGTATGGGGTGGCGTGAGTTCTGATGCTCGTACGGAATTGGTCATCGTTAATAACGCCTTAAATGCGACTCGGTACGTCGCGGAAATTCTCGAAGAACATGTTGTGCCCTTTGGAAGGTTCATTGGTTATGAACAATTCATTTTAATGCATGATAATGCCCGTCCACATGTCGCTCGCATAGTAAATGAGTACCTTCAAGAGGCTGGTATTCAAAAATTGCAGTGGCCAGCTCGCAGCCCGGACTTAAATCCGATAGAACACATATGGGATAAGCTGAAACGAGCGATAAAATCATCATCGAACCCACCACAAACCATTAACCAGCTTCGAGATGCTGCAGTGAGAGCGTGGCGCGACTTATCACAAGTCGATATCAAGAACGTCATCCAAAGCATGCCAGACCGAATGCAGGCGGTTATAACGGCTAGAGGAGGTAACACGCGCTATTATTATTTTTTTTAAATAAAAAATTAAACCGACTTCCAAAGAAAAAATACACAAAAAAGTATGAAATAAAACTTATTTTCTAAATAAGTCCCCTTTTAAATTCGGCTTAAATTTTAACTATTTCTCTACTCAATCTTCTTAATTTTGAAGTCGATACCAGCCCAAACAATATTTTATATATAGAACTCAAATTTGCTGGTACCGACTTCAAAATTAAGAAGATTGAGTAGAGAAGTAGTTAAAATTTAAGCCGAATTTAAAAGGGGACTTATTTAGAAAATAAGTTTTATTTCATACTTCTTTGTGTATTTTTTCTTTGGAAGTCGGTTTAATTTTTTATTTAAAAAAATAATTTCACACTTTTTAGTGATATATTTTGTTAAATTATTATTAATAAATCTTATGAACGTTTAAAATAAATGATCGAATGTATAATTGTATAGGCGCTAAGATTCTATGAGGTATTGTAAATAAGACGATGATGATGATTACTGTAAGTTTGTAGTTCTTTGAACAATGCCGAAATTTCCAGACGCGTATCTTTAAAGACTGAGGAGTTCTGTTCAGTGCTTTTGGATCCAGTGTATACTTTGGTGCAAAATCTTATTTTTTTGGTAGCATATGCTTAATTATTACTTCAGGAAAAGTCTAAATCACTATATGTGTTCATATAAATTTCGAGGAATTCCCTCGATTCCTCATGGATCCCATCATCAAGTTTCCACTTTAGTGACTAAAAGACCAATTTCGAATTACACCCTTTACAACAACAAAAAAAAATGCAAATAAACGACAGAGTAATGTTCAAAAATCTCCGTGTTGGTGTAAAATACTATGAGAAGTATCTTATATGTCATGATGTATGGTGTGATGTTGGTGGTGATAATGATGAGTACTCTAATTGACATGGTGGCATATGCTTGCAGTTCTTTAAACAACGTCGAAATCCCCAAACATGTATCTATAAGGAGTCAGGAGTTCTCTTCTGTACTTTTGGATCTAGGGTATGCCTTGGAGCAAAATCTTACTTTTTGGTAGCATATGCTTGGACTACTTCAAAAAAAGTTAAAATCACCATATGTTTCCATATAAATTTCGAGGAGTTCCCTCGATTCCTCATGGATCCCATCATCAGGTCACCACTTTTTTCAAAATGGGACCAAGTTGGGATTATACCCTTTACACCAAAAAAAGAATTTTTAAAATCGGTCCACAGACGGCGAAATTGTGGTTTAACATACAAAAAAAATAAAAAATAAAATATATACAGCCGAACGTATAACCGCCTCCTTTTTTTGGAAGTCGGTTAAAAAATGACAGAAAGCGACAAAAAATCGGACAATTTTAAATTCGTAGTGTTTTAAACTTAAGTGTTAAATTTTGTGTAAACGTGTTTTTTTGCATAAACTTCATTATCAATTTATAAAACCTTTAACTGTGAGAAAAAGTGATCAGGAACGTTAACTGGATAGACTCAGATCTTAATTAACCAAAATTTGTAGAGCTAAGTGCAAAAAAAGACAGTTATCACACCTTTTGTACTTGGCCAAGTTTCCGTGCCGGTGAGTTTATTTAAAAAATAATAACCTAACCAAGAGCATGTCAGGACATGTCTAAGGAGGGTTCCGTAACTATAAACGCGTAATATGCTTTTTTTTTAATTACTCCAAAAGTTACTGTCCGATTTGGTTCATAATAGTTTTCCTAAAGAGTTTTTAGCATGATCTATCAGCATGGAAATTTGCAAGTTTCTATCTCCTTTAGTTTAAAAATGCTAGGGGGGGGACCAACTTACAAACTACTTTGGAGGCCGATTACTCGAAAATGGTCAACTTTATAAAAAAGTAACGTATGAAACCTTGCCTTTATTTTAAAAGACCTATTCTACGATACCCCACACTATGGGGTAGAGTGAAAAAATATTTTTCATCCCCACTTCACATGTATGGAGAGCCACCCTTAAAATATAAAATTTTTATTTTTTTATGATCCCGAAACCGTGATCTATACACAATCTATAACTGCACCAAATTTCATCAGTTTATATTCATAATTACAGGAGCTAGAGGCGCGGACAGACAGACAGACAGACAGACAGACGGACAGAGCGAAACTATAAGGGTTCCTTAAGTATTACGGAACCCTAAAAAGAATCAAAAAAATATTTATCTGACCGGGATTCGAACCCACCCGAATTTTCCAACAAAGAACAATTTTACATACGCATACCAGACTGCCAATTGGAATGACAATAGAGTCGAAATAAATAATTTATCGTTGCACGACGAAAGAAAAGACATATTATATAGCATAAAAATGCTCAGTATCCTAGGGATAAGACCTAGTTAGATCGATTTTTCTCTACCAAAACACCCTGCTTACAAATTTTTTTATACCAGCAGCAACTAGTAAAATACTAGCAGCCATTTTCGAGAAATTATATACATATTATAATATAGGTAGATTAGGTACAACATTGTCTCGTTTAATGTATGATCACGGCTGGTAGGTTCAAGAGTTGCAAATAATATTACTTTGTTTTTCTTTTTTCTCAAGACTCAAGAGGAACATACTTTTTTTATGGCACTGTTTATTTTTACGACTTATTTATTATATTTAGTTTTTTAATTATGAAGTGACTAGTAAGTATTAATAACAATTCTAGTAATAATTGGATGTTTCAATTAGTTCGTCGTTTATGGTCACATTATAACATGTACCTAGGTGTGTTTGTCTCGAAGTCCACTCTTTTGACATTATGAGACAGATTTATGTTAAACCTGTCAATTGTAAATGTCAATGGTGTAAATAATGTAAATTGTAAAGCATTTTACAAAATCGATTAATTAAATCAATTTTGGCATATATCGATAAAATACATAACCCAGCGTTAGTTCCCACAGAAGTGTTGCAGAAACAGAGGGCTGAATTTTTATAGTCGATTGTTTATTTATTTAATTATTTACAGAGTCTTTCTACAGAGTGTTTACAAATCAAAAATAGATATTAATGATATAATAAATTATACAGAATGTCAAAAATATAAGGTCCGGTAAAATCATACGGATACTTTGGGCGTATGATTTACTGCTTATTTAGAGACGTTTAGGCACAAAAATAATTGTCCTACTAATCATTGTAAAACCTTATCCCCCTTACTAATAATCGCTGCATAAGCTTGGTATAACTAATACAGTGTTTTGTCTCCTTCTATCGAATTAAAAATGTCACTTGTGTGACGTGAACAAAACACTGTATTAGTTATACCAAGCTTAAACAGCGTTTATAAGTAAGGGGTTATATATTTATCACATGACATTAAATTTTGACCAGAACCTCAAATTTTGTATTTAACGTAGAGTTAAATTTTTCTTTGATTGTATTATAATTTATAAGTGAAGCGACTTGTTATCATAAACTAGTTTTGTGAAGTTTGGACTAATGAAAACGCGTTTGACGCTGGTTTAACGTTTACGAGAATACCGGTTTTGCAGTTTTAGCGTATAGCGACTTGATTGTAATTATATTATTGCAGGTTTTATTATCCTATATCTATAAAATACTTAACGCCGAGTCCCAACCGCGTGGCCCATACTACGCGGCGAGCGCTTGACCTTCAAAGCCGGCGCGGGGTACGGCAGTGTGACAGTGTCCATATTTAGAAAGAGTTGTAACGACAATCATGAGATTTTTCTGTAAATTAATGAAATGTAGGTACCTAATTGTAGCCTTAATGCTGGGTTAAATATTTCATTCGTATAAAAATACATTCTGTATAATGCTTAGTAGCGTGATAGCTTCTCAGGTCCGTCATAATTTAGAACAATTTATTTTCTCGTAATTTGCATTTCCACCGTAGACGAAATCTGGGGGCACGGCAGTGCACCCGCCAAAGTCGAGCGCGAAGCAAACACTGCCGTACCATCCTTTACTGGAACCATTTCGCCGCATTTTCAGGCCCCTATTTAAGAACCTCTGGATAAGACCAGAACGCAGAAATTTTCGTCATCCAGTAAGCTATAATCACATAGGTACTTAAAATCCAAAATTTCAAGTCTGTAGGTCATTTAGTTCCGAAGTTAAGCGAAAGCAAAGTTTCGCATTTACGACACTCACTCACTCACTTATACACTCACTCATGATCATCAAAATAGAACTAGTACTTCCCATAAACTCAGAGAGCTGAAATTTGGTACAGAGTTAGGGTTTAATGGCCACATAAAGGGAAAACTATAAAAACTAGGATAATCGATCTGGGGGCACGGCAGTGCCCCCGCCAAGTCAAGCGCGAAGCAAACACTGCCGTACCATTATTTACGGGAACCATTTCGCCGCATTATCAGGCCTCTATTTGAGAACCTCTGGATAAGACCAGAACGTCGATCTGGGGGCACGGCAGTGCCCCCGCCAAGTCGAGCGCGAAGCAAACACTGCCGTACCATTATTTACTGGAACCATTTCGCCGCATTTTCAGGCCCTTATTTGAGAACCTCTGGATAAGACCAGAACGCAGAAATTTTCGTCATCCAGTAAAGTATAATCACATACTTAAAATCCAAAATTTTAAGTCTGTAGGTCATTTAGTTCCGAAGTTAAACGACAGCAAAGTTTCGCATTTATGACACTCACCCAGTCACTCACTCATGATCATCAGAATAGAACTAGTACTTCCCATAAACTCAGAGAGCTGAAATTTGGTACAGAGGTAAGGTTTAATGGCCACATAAAGGGAAAACTGTAAAAACTAGGATAATCGAAGATCTGGAGTACCTGGTGACCCTTATTAGAAAACACAAGAGCCCAACCAAACTATTAGAGATCGACATACTGCCTTTACAAAAAATATTCAACTTGGTGGGCCACTTCATTTGATGTCAAAAATCGAAGGTCTGAAGTATCTGATGAAGAACCCTCAGCTGGTCTCAGCTGATTAGAGATATGGTAATGCCCCCTTCTACTATTAGTACATAAAAAAATCGACTGTCATTGCAAAAATCCAGTGAAGTAGGACACATCTTTTAATTTAATCTAGCCCTAGCGTCCCACTGCTGGGCGAATGCCTCCCCTTCTGCTTTTAATACGCATATAAATGAAATTAAAGGAAAACTCTGGTTAAGACTGGACTGGCTTTTATACTTATACTTACAAGTTTACAAGAAGAAATAGTCGAACAATTAACTTTATTCTACTCGAACATTACACAAATTAAATAAACAAATTACACTAAAATCTAGTAAAATAAATCAATATTCCTACGTTTCTACAAAAAGAAGTGAAATCCCACCAAAAACATTCTGTAAAAAACTAGCCAAGTCTCGATGGAGCTGCTTGTTTATCTCTAAAAAGTAATGAAATCTAGACAAAGTCGTGCCAAGTCTAAGGATCCTTACTGCGATTTATTTATTATTATAGTTAATGTTGTGTGACTTGGCCGTTGAAGAGTACACAAGGGTACAAAAGGGGCTCCATGACACCATTGCTCCAATACATGTGTTATACAATCAACAACGCCTAAAATAAGACACTAGCGTCCAATTACCAATACCAGTATGGGCTATTATCTCGCTTAACAAACATAGGTAGTTACAACAGAATCTGATATAACATTACGTGTAAACAAAATTGACTTGTACCCACTAACGTATAAAGAATTTTCAACGGCCAAGTCACACAACATTAACTATAATAATAAATAAATCGCAGTAAGGATCCTTAGACTTGGCACGACTTTGTCTAGATTTCATTACTTTTTAGAGATAAACAAGCAGCTCCATCGAGACTTGGCTAGTTTTTTACAGAATGTTTTTGGTGGGATGAATATTTACATGATTATTCTGTATTGGAGATGATGATTGTGTTACAATTTATTTGTTTTCGTATTTGATGTATTCTAATGGGAATAGATTGGTGTCGTTTGCTACTCTCGTGACTCATTTCTGATTTAGATTTTTCCTTGTCTGTATGTTGGTATTAGCGTGTATTAAGGGCCCCATACATGATCCGGTCTGCCTTCAGTTCGGCCTGAACGGATGCAAAATCGTATCGTCTGTGTGCAATTTCGAGATCGATGCGATCGGCCGTACGGACTGAAGCGATTCGTTCCAGTGTTGCCAGCTCTGTTTTTGTGAAACTACTAAACTCGTAAAAAACTCGTAAAAGAATTCTACTAAAAAGTACTCAAAAACTACTAAAGAAGCTACTTAGGAATTCCTGAAGCCCCCCAAAAACTATTGCATTTTAGGTTTTGTTATATTAAATTTTTTTCATTCATTGAATTTTACTATAAATTTTACCATTAAATTAAAATATACTAGCAAATATTACGTTTATACTTAGTAATTAAACGGGTAGTTTTAAGAAAATTACGGACGAATTTATTTTTATGATAAGATGTATTTTTTTTTTGTGCTTAACCTAAGGCCATTTTGCATATGATTACTGTCTGGCTCTTTCCTACTAAAACACTACTAATAACAAAATTTCTACTAAGGCGGGAATAAAATACTCAATTTAGTAAAATTTTGTAAAATAACTAAGTTGGCAACATTAATTCTGGCCTGACCTGGCGGCCTGAACGCGCGGCCTGTCCGGACCGTGTGTGGACAAATCGCTTGAGTCGAGCCGTGGCCGAGCGGGCGTGTATCGTGTACAAGTGTTGTATGAGTTTTCGAGGTGTTTAAATACAAAATTGATAAACACGACCGTAGCGCGCGGCAAACCAGAATGGACTGCTGCGATTTTTCCGTGCAGTGTTGCCAACCTGTTCCAAATTTTACCCCCATGTTTTATTTTAAATACCCCTGAAAACCCCTAAATATAGGCTTTATATAATAACATATTTTTATGTGATATTTTACTTGTTGTCCAAGTTATTCGCAACTCATAAACAAATATTTTTTTATTGAATTTGCAATTTTTATTTAATACACATGCATTTACCCTGAAGTGCTACTCTGAAATTAGAACTTCATAATATCATGTCGCCCCTTTCACTCTCATTTACAACCTTTCAGTACGGGATCTGTCTCCCAGGATTTGATATACTTTTGCTGATATTTTTTTACCGACTTCCAAAAAAGGAGGCGGTTATACGTTCGGCTGTAGGTATATATATTTTTTATTTTTTTTTGTATGTTCGTCGATTACTGTACCGCATGTGGACCGATTTTCATTTTTTTTTCTGTGATGTATAGGGTGTAATCCCAAATTGGTCCTTTTGATATCAAAGTGGAGATCTGATGATGGGATCCATAAGGAATCGAGGGAACTCTTCGAAATTTATATGCACACATATGGCGATTTCGACTTTTTCTGAAGTAGTTCAAGCATATACTACCAAAAAGCAAGATTTTGCTTCAAGGTTATACCCTGGGTCCAAAAGTACTGAACAGAACTCCTGACTCCTTATAGATACATGTTTGGGGATTTCGGCGTTGTTTAAAGAATTTCAAGCATATGCCACCCTGTCAATTAGAGTAAACATCATCATCACCACTACTATCACACCATACATCATCACATAATGATGATATAAAAGGTACTTCTCATAGTATTTTACACTAACACGAAGATCTTTGAACATTACTCTGCTGTTTATGAACCTATTTGCAAAATTCTTTTGTTGTTGTAAAGGGTTTAATTCGAAATTGGTTCTTTAGTCACTAAGGTGGAAACCTGATGATGCGATCCATGAGGAATCGAGGGAACTCTTCGAAATTTATATCGACACATATAGTGATTTTTACTTTTACTGAAGTAACACAAGCATATGCTCCCAAAAAATAAGATGTTGAAACCAAAGTATACCCCAGATCCTAAAACACTGAACAGAACTCATCAGTCTTTATATAAGGTTTGGTAAAATCAATTACGGAAACTTTGGGTACGTCATATACTGTTTGTGTAAAGACGTTTAGGCAAAAAAAAATTGAAACTCATGGATTTTTTTTATACAAAATTAAATACGCATATCTTTAAAGACTGAGGAGTTCTGTTCAGTGCTTTTGGATTCAGGGTATACCTCGGTACAACGTCTTATTCTTTGGTAGCACATACTTCAGAAAAAGTCAAATTCACTATATGTGTCGATATAAATTTCGAAGAGTTCTCTCGATGCCTCATGGATCGCATCATCACGTTTCCACTTTAGTGACTAAAGGACCAATTTCGAATTAAACCCTTTACAACAACAAAAGAATTTTGTAAATAGGTCCATAAACGGCAGAGTAATGTTCAAAGATCTCCGTGTTAGTGTAAAATACTATGAGAAGTACCTTCTTTATCATCATAATGTGATGATGTATGCTGTGATAGTGGTGGTGATGATGATGATTACTCTAATTGACAAAGTCTTTAAACAACCCAAAAATCCCCAAACATGTATCTATAAGGAGTCTGAGTTCTGTTCTGTACTTTTGGATCCAGGGTATACCTTGGAGCAAAATCTTACTTTTTGGTAGCATATGCTTGGACTACTTCAAAAAAAGTCGAAATCGCCATATGTATCCATATAAATTTTGAGGAGTTCCCTCGTTTCCTCTTGGATCCCATCATCAGGTCACCAATTTTCTGAAAATGGGACCAACTTTGCTTGATTATACCTTCTACATCAAAAAAAGAATTTACATACAAAAAAAATATACAGCCGAACGTATAACCGCCTCCTTTTTTTGGAAGTCGGTAAAATATATCGAATATTATATATAATATAATAAATATAATAAAAATAAAAGTCGAATATCGTTTGGGCTGGTATCGACTTCAAAATTAAGAAGATTAAGTAGAGAAATAGCTAAATTATACCTTCTACATCAAAAAAAGAATTTACATACAAAAAAAATATACAGCCGAACGTATAACCGCCTCCTTTTTTTGGAAGTCGGTAAAAATATATCGAATATTATATATAATATAATAAATATAATAAAAATAAAAGTCGAATATCGTTTGGGCTGGTATCGACTTCAAAATTAAGAAGATTAAGTAGAGAAATAGCTAAATTTAAAAGGTGAATTATTTAGAAAATAAGTTTTATTTCATACTTTTTTGTGTATTTTTACTTTGGAATCGGTTTAATTTTTTTGTTTAAAAATAATAATTATCATAATTATTCTCTCGGCATTGTTCTCAAATTCACACTCTTGTCTTATAATAGCACAAACACAGTTATATTTAATACACAAAAGAAAACTTGCAAACCCGAAAGGATGCTAAATAACTTTTAAGATTTTTAAACGACTTCCAAAAAAGGAGGCGGTTATACGTTCGGCTGTATATATATTTTTTTTTTTTTTTTTTTTTTGTATGTTCGCGGATAACTCCGCCATCTGTTGGCCGATTTTCAAAATTCTTTTTTTGATGTAAAAGGTATAATCCGAAGTTGGTCCCATTTTCAGAAAATTGGTGACCTGATGATGGGATCCATGAGGAAACGAGGGAACTCCTCAAAATTTATATGGACACATATGGTGGTTTCGACTTTTTCTGAAGTAGTCCAAGCATATGCTACCAAAAAGTAAGATTTTGCTCCAAGGTATACCCTGGATCAAAAAGTACAGAACAGAACTCCTGACTCCTTATAGATACATGTTTGGGGATTTTGGCGTTATTTAAAGAACTGAAAGCATATGCCACTTTGTCAATTAGAGTAATCATCATCATCACCACCACTATCACAGCATACATCATCACATTATGATGATATAGAAGGTACTTCTCATAGTATTTTACACTAACACGGAGATCTTTGAACATTACTCTGCCGTTTATGGACCTATTTGCAAAATTATTTTGTTGTTGTAAAGGGTTTAAATCGAAATTGGTCCTTTAGTCACTAAAGTGGAAACGTGATGATGCGATCCATGAGGAATCGAGGGAACTCCCCGAAATTTATATCGACACATATAGTGATTTTGACTTTTACTGAAGTAACACAAGCATATGCTACCAAAGAATAAGACGTTGTACCAAGGTATACCCTGAATCCAAAAGCACTGAACAGAACTCCTCAGTCTTTAAAGATATGCGTTAGGAAATTTCGGAATTGTTTAAAGAACTGCAAGCATATGCCACTTTGTAACTTACAGTAATCATCATCATCATCTTAATAACAATACCTAATGGAAGCTTGGCGCGTATTCAGTTATACATTCGGTCGTTTATTTTAGACGTTTTTAAGACGTATTAATAATAACTTAACAAGATATATCACTAAAAAGGGTGAAATTATTATTTTTAAACAAAAAATTTAACCGACTTCCAAAGTAAAAATACACAAAAAAGTATGAAATAAAACTTATTTTATAAATAATTCCCCTTTTAAATTTGTCTATTTCTCTACTTAATCTTCTTAATTTTGAAGTCGTTACCAGCAAATATGAACGTGAGTTCTATAAAATATTGTAGGATATCATTTGGGCTGGTAGCGACTTCAAAATTAAGAAGATTAAGTAGAGAAATAGACAAATTTAAAAGGGGAATTATTTATAAAATAAGTTTTATTTCATACTTTTTTGTGTATTTTTACTTTGGAAGTCGGTTAAATTTTTTGTTTAAAAATAATAATAAACGAACCGAATGGACGGAACGCAACGATGTATGAATGAATGAGATGTCCTATCCCTCAACACAGTTATCTGTTAAGACCTCAGATCAAGTAAGACAGACGACAGTTTCATAACTGAGCTTGTTATAAGAAAGAGCCCCACTTCGTTCAATTTGTTATTTTGTTAGTTTTAATTAATACAGGTTTAGTTTGAATTGAAGACCCCTAAAAAAAACCCTGAAGGTTTTCTGCCCCTAAAATTGCCCCTTTTTAAAACTTTTCCCCCTAGATTTAGGGGGAAACCCCCGAGGTTGACACCACTGTTTCCGTGTGTGGGCCCGAATCAGTTCAGGCCGAACTGACGTAAATTGGGTTGGATGCGATTTTTTCCGTGTGTGTGCTCGAATCCGTTCAGGCCGAACTGACGTCAGTTCTAACTGAAACGATCGGCCTCTCATCTGTGGGCGCCTTTAGGTATATGCCGCATGGCAAAGTAGAGTGAAGTGTATTTGGTTATTTAAAAAAAAAATATAAAATGCTTAAACACTTGATCACATTTTATTTACAATTTTTATCTGTATCGTATGGTACGATCGACATACCTACTTACCACGAACGGCATAAAGTTTATTTGTTAGAGTTTCTACAGTTACAGGTAGACGAATAGACAGACAGACAGACAGTCTCAGTAATATTTTTTACCATTTGGGTACGGAACCCTAAAAATGAAAATGTACCTACCTACCTACTTTACTACAATATAGATAAATGTACAACAGGCCCAAATGGCTCTGCTATAGCCAGCCTATTTATGATAAGTTTTGTGTGTGTGTGTGTGCGTGTGACGCGACGTGTGTGTGAGCAATTGAGCATCAAATTGTAATGGGGTTCAATCTAAACTAGGTCTAATTACAATCTCATGTAAGTACGATGTTATATTACACTGGTCACTGAGTAAGTAGATTAAAACATATTACCCTTATTAACAAAATTATTTACACCACGGATTAGCTAATCCAACATGGCTGTCTTTGTCAGATAGTTTAGAATAGTCACTTGATAGACAAAGACAGCCATGTTGGATTAGCTAATCCGTGGTGTAAATAATTTTATTAATAAGGGCGATAAGGTGAGTGTTGTAATAATACCACAGATTAATAAATAGTTACTATGTTATACATCTTATGAATAAATATATTTAGACGGTTTATATTACTGTAACCGCGTGTTAAACTGTAAATTAAGAAAGTGGATTGAAATATTAATAAAGGCTATAATGAATTTGTCTTTTGGGAAACTTAGGCCCGTTTTCACCAACACTCTCCTAAGCGGTTCCTACGTAAGTGACACTTTAGATAGGTGATCCCTTATATTTAGGGAATGGAAGAACCGGTCTGATTTTGAGAACCGGGAATTTCGGGACTGGGCAATTTCGGAATCGGGATTTCCCGGGAAATTCGGGAATTTCGGGACTGGTGTTAAGGCATGAAATACAAGTGTAATTACTGTCTAAAAATTAATTAAAAATACAAGTATAACATTTTATAGTACAATTATAAATTAATTAAGGTTTTAATGGCAACTCAACACATCAGCCAACATCTCACCGCCATATTAACGACAATATTACTGGCGATAGTAAAGAGCCGTAGGTCATTTTAGTTTATTAGCAT
Source organism: Glaucopsyche alexis (assembly GCA_905404095.1). Taxonomy (NCBI): domain Eukaryota; kingdom Metazoa; phylum Arthropoda; class Insecta; order Lepidoptera; family Lycaenidae; genus Glaucopsyche; species Glaucopsyche alexis. Next base: position 1,097,535 of record FR990053.1, read on the forward strand.
TTTTTGGTGGTTTTAGATATGTTACTTCGAGTTATTTGATTTTTGCAAAACATCAAATAGTCGGGGTGCTATAAGTGCTATAAGTGTACATGCTCGAACGTCTTGGTAACCTATTAGAAGTGGCATATTAGATAATTAAAAGACTAAAATATAACCAGATACACTAACAAAAGCTGACACACTATAGGAATAGTGTGTCAGCTGTGAATAGGTGTTCAGTGAATCCTACAAATGCTCCAATTTGAAATAAAAATTTGAAATTAACATAATGCGTAACTATTTTATAAGGACAATAAAGATTATTTAAAGGACAATAGGTAATATCTATCTAAACTGCTCACCAACCCCAAAAGCAATTAAATATGCATATATTAGTAGGTATACAAATATACGTATATATTTATCAAAAAATAAAACAGACGCCACACAGACTATATCAGTCGATTTGTAGTGCTATCATACTAAATAATTATTAATATTACATACGGCATATTATTATTTATTTATTTATTTATTTATTTAAGGACCAAAAACAGTTTTGCATCAAAATTGGCATAATAATAAAATACATTAAAATTTACAGCTAGATACAACAACTAATTACATTTGGTCTCAACATGTATTGGGACACTATTTTAACCTACAAATTTTATTACTATGTAACTAATAAGTATAGCTAAAATACATATTTTACAAGATAAAAGATCCTTATTAAAAATACGAAATTACATTAAAGACTAATTAACAAAATAATAATATGAAATTGGAAACAAATTGGTAATAAAATAATGAAAATAATAATAATTTAAATAGAATCACATATTATAATTAAAGCTATCTGGAACGTGGTTAAATTTTTTTAAAACAATATTTTTAATTTTTGTAAGGTTATCAAAAAATACATCAACCTGATCTGAAATGCTATTAAATAAGTTTAGAGTTCTGGAAAAGGGAGAATTTTTACGAAGGTTCGTGCGGCATGTGTATTTTGAGAACAATGGGACTGGATAACGCGGCATACGGTGGGGTATTCTGAAAGATATCTTTGACAGTAAATCTGCAGAGTTAATTGCTCCATGCAAGATTTTGTAGAACATGGACGCATCCAGCATAGCTCGTCTTGATTCGAGGCTCTGCATGCCCATGATACGTAACTTGTCCAGATACGATTTGTTAGGTTCAAAGATATCTTTAAAGCACTTACTTTTTAAGAAACGCTTTTGTAGCTTTTCAATTCTTTCAATATGAATCTTGTAAGTGGGAGACCATACTGAACTACAGTATTCAAGTTTACTTCTAACTAAAGAATTGAATAGGAGTATGAGAGTCTGTGGTCTCTTAAAAGCTTTTCCGTTACGAAGAATAAATCCCAATGATTTGCCGGCAGAACCTATAATGTTATCGACATGAGCTATAAAACGAAGTTCACTATCCATTAGAACGCCTAAGTCACAAATTTCGGATACAGAGCTGACAACGTCATCACGAAGAGTATAGGTGGTCTCAAGTTTATTACGCCTACGAGAAAACCTCATGTGAAAACACTTTGATGTATTAAGATCCATCTTGTTGTTTTGGCACCATGTTACTAAGCGGTTCAAATCATGTTGCAACAGGAGTTGGTCAATCTCACTGTTTACCACGCGAGTAAGTTTTAAGTCGTCGGCAAACATATAAATTTTCGAGTTAACGATGGCGTCACTTAAATCGTTAATGAATATATTGAAGAATAGCGGGCCCAAAATGGACCCTTGGGGCACACCAGAGGTACAGCTAAAGGCACTGGACTCATAACCGTCGATTACAACAGACGCCTTACGAAGGTGTAGATATGATTGACACCATTTTAGAAGTGATCCAGATACACCGTATCCACGTAATTTGCTAACAAGTATTTTGTGATCAACCCTATCAAAAGCCTTCGAAAAATCAGTGTAAATAGCATCAATTTCAGATCCCTTATCAACAGCGTCAATCAAGTCAGTTGAGTAGGAGAGAAGATTTGTTTGAGTTGATCTTTTTGACATGAAGCCGTGCTGGAATTGACTGATGCTGCTCCCAAGGTGATCATGCAAATGTGAATAGACTAATGATTCAAAGACTTTTGATACGGTTATGGTTATTATTTCCTCGCACCGCTCACAGTTAACTTTAATGTACAGAATCAATTATCTAATATGAACTACTCATTTTATCCTTTTATCGTGTAATTTTTTTATTTTTGTCTTTAATTCGCTTTCGGAAATGATTAAAAATTATTTTTTAGCTAATATTTACGATTACCGATGATAGTTTTCTTAAATACTTATAAATTTTAGTATAATTTGTTCGGTACCGAAAGTACCGAAATTCCCGGTTCTCAATTTTTGATTCCCAGTTCTCAGGGTGATTCAAAATTTCGGGAATTCCCGGGAATTTCGGGACCGGGATTTCCCGGTTCCATACCCTACTTATATTCGACACCTACATAATTTCATTTTCACTACGCTAGGTGACACCTAGTTAGGGAACACTTAATTAGGTGACAGTTTTTGAAATAAATAATGTTTGAATTTGATTTTAAGTCAATTTACATAGATTTCGACTTACTCGGTATATATTTTATTGTGTGTGCAATATACTTAATACTAATTATACATTGAAAAAAAAGAGCTATTTTATAAAATTGTCCTTAAATTACATACCTACTGATCAAAATAGTACTTCCGGTGATTTCGGAAATCTCTTTTCATAACACGGCTACAAGTAAATGCCAGATTAATTACCAGCACACATAGATGCTTGGCAAATAGCTAGAAATAATCAAGAACTTTTAAATTGCTAATGTCCCTCGGCAATCATTGTTTTTCTATGAGATCGTGGTTGTACTGTACCTAAACATAAATTAAAATATTATAATACTAGTCTTGTCGTCTTTATACTCAAGAAAAATTTATAAAACAATATCGAAAATTTTGTGTTTTGTTTTAATAACATATAGGTACCGGACGAAGTAGGTATTCTATATTGTTGTATTTTTAAAATATTCTGCTCTTTGACCAAATAACCTGTTTCTTATTGTTAAACAAGGTATCAGAATATAATTTCAGAACTTAAACTCATCTCAAATTTCCAAAAAATGGCTTAGGGGACGGATAAGTGGCGAAAAATCGACCCCTTAAAGATAGGGGGCCACCTAAGGACTTAGGTGACACTTATGCGTTGGTGAAAAGGATTTTTCTTAAGAGATGCCCTAAATGACCGTTAAGATACACCTAAACTTAGGGTGCAGTTGGTGAAAACGGGCATTAAAATATCTATATATATAAAAGAAAGTCGTGTTAGTTACACCATTTATAACTCAAGAACGACTGAACCGATTTGGCTGAAAATTGGTAGGGAGGTAGCTTAGAACCAGGAAAAGGACATAGGATACTTTTTATCGCGGCAAAATGTACGGTTCCCGTGGAATACTGTATTTACGCTTTTACGTAAAAACTACTTAAACGATCATCATGAAATTTGGCACAGATATAAAGTAGACTACGAGGAAGAACATAGGTTACTCTTTATTGCATAAAAATGTACGGTTCCCGTGGAATACTGTATTTAGGCTTTTACGTAAAAACTACTTAAACGATCATCATGAAATTTGGCACAGATATAAAGTAGACTACGAGGAAGAACATAGGTTACTCTTTATTGCATAAAAATGTACGGTTCCCGTGGAATACTGTATTAACGCTTTTACGTAACTACTTACCCGATCATCATGAAATTTGCTATAGATACAAAGTAGACCACGAGGAAGGACATAGGCTACTTTTTATTGCAAGAAAATATACGGTTCCCGTGGAATACTGTATTTACGCTTTTACGTAACTACTTACCCGATCATCATGAAATTTGCTATAGATACAAAGTAGACCACGAGGAAGGACATAGGCTACTTTTTATTGCAAGAAAATGTACGGTTCCCGTGGAATATTGTATTTATGCTTTTACGTAAAAACTACCTAACCGATCATCATGAAATTTTGCACAGATATAAAATAGACCACTGGGAAGGACATAGGCTACTTTTTATCGCGAGAAATGTACGGTTCCTGTGGACAACTGTATTTACGCTTTTACGTAAAATTACTTAACCGATCATCATGAAAATTGGCACAGACATAGAGTAGACTACGAGGAAGAGCATAGGCTACTATTTATCGCAGAAAAATATGTTTGGGGATTTAGTAAATAGGGGATCTAGAGATTTACAAATAATGTGATTTACGCGACGATACTCAAAGGAAAATTCGAAGGTGAGGAAGTTCTCATTCCGAAGATCCCGATGATCCCTACCGAATACCGATATGCCGTTTGAGTTCAAACGACTTAAATTTCCGATCCGTCTTGCATTCGCTATGACCATTAATAAGTCACAAGGCCAATCATTGAAAGTTTGTGGTCTGAATCTACAAAATCCATGTTTTTCACCTGGTCAATTATATGTGGCATATTCACGGATCGGTAGACCATCTGCGTTATTTATTCTTGCAACGAAAAATGTCGTCTATTACAAGATGCTTTACTGAAGATTGCAACCCATGCACCAAAATACATGGCCCATTTTAACAATCATTAAAATAATTGATTTATTTTTAATTATATCTATTATCCTAATGAAAAATTGCACTTAATGAAATCCAAAATCTGCTCATTTATTGCCTCTAAGGTAGAACAAAGTTTGCCGGGTCAGCTAGTTGTTTATAAATTAAATTAAAAGACAAGGGCGTTTTTGACCCGCTTTATGAAAGTCGCGACCACAAACCAAAATACTTTTAACTTGTACTGTTTTCATCCACATTTCATTTTCGAAAGGTATTTTAATTCAGGTCCATGGGGGCATGAAGTTATAAAAAAAAATAAAAATCATATTTTATGTTTTCGATACATTGAATTGACTTAAATTAAGTGATATATTACACTGAGCAGATTTTGGATTTCATTAAGTGCAATTTTTCATTAGGATAATAGGTAGATATAATAAAAAGAAATCAATTATTTTAATGATTGTTAAAATGGGCCATGTATTTTGGTGCATGGGTTGCAATCTTCAGTAAAGCATCTTGTAATAGACGACATTTTTTGTTTTATTATCAGGCGCAAGAATAAATAACGCAGATGGTCTTCCGATCCGTGAATATGCCACATATAATTGACCAGGTGAAAAAAATGGATTTTGTCTACAAAACTTCCTCACCTTCGAATTTTCCTTTGAGTATCGTCGCGTAAATCACATTATTTGTAAATCCCTAAATCCCCTATTTACTAAATCCCCAAACATATTTTTCTGCGATAAATAGTAGCCTATGCTCTTCCTCGTAGTCTACTCTATGCCTGTGACAATTTTCATGATGATCGTTTAAGTAGTTTTTACGTAAAAGCGTAAATACAGTATTCCACGGGAACCGTACATTTTCTGCAATAAAAAGTAGCCTATGTCCTTTCCCGTGCTCTACTTTATATCTGTGCAAAATTTCATGATGATCGGGTAAGTAGTTATGTAAAAGCGTAAATACAGTATTCCACGGGAACCGTACATTTTTATGCAATAAAGAGTAACCTATGTTCTTCCTCGTAGTCTACTTTATATCCGCGCCAAATTTCATGATGATCGGTTAAGTAGTTTTTACGTTAAAGCGTAAATACAGTATTCCACGGGAACCGTACATTTTCTGCAATAAAAAGTAGCCTATGTCCTTTCCCGTGCTCTACTTTATATCTGTGCAAAATTTAATGATGATCGGTTTAGTAGTTTTTACGTAAAAGCGTAAATACAGTATTCCACGGGAACCGTACATTTTCTGCAATAAAAAGTAGCCTATGTCCTTTCCCGTGCTCTACTTTATAACTGTGCAAAATTTCATGATGATCGGGTAAGTAGTTACGCAAAAGCGTAAATACAGTATTCCACGGGAACCGTACATTTTCTGCAATAAAAAGTAGCCTATGTCCATTCCCGTGCTCTACTTTATATCTGTGCAAAATTTCATGATGATCGGTTAAGTAGTTTTTACGTAAAAGCGTAAATACAGTATTCCACGGGAACCGTACATTTTCTGCAATAAAAAGTAGCCTTTGTCCTTTCCCTTACTCTACTTTATATCTGTGCAAAATTTCATGATAATCGGTTAAGTAGTTTTTACGTAAAAGCGTAAATACAATATTCCACGGGAACCGTACATTTTCTGCAATAAAAAGTAGCTTATGTCCTTTTCCGTGCTCTACTTTATATCTGTGCAAAATTTCATGATGATCGGGTAAGTAGTTACGTAAAAGCGTAAATACAGTATTTCACGGGAACCGTACATTTTTATGCAATAAAGAGTAACCTATGTTCTTCCTCGTAGTCTACTTTATATCCGTGCCAAATTTCATGATGATCGGTTAAGTAGTTTTTACGTAAAAGCGTAAATACAGTATTCCACGGGAACCGTACATTTTACCGCGATAAATAGTATCCTATGTCCTTTTCCTGGTTCTAAGCTACCTCCCTACCAATTTTCAGCCAAATCGGTTCAGCCGTTCTTGAGTTATAAATGGTGTAACTAACACGACTTTCTTTTATATATATAACTAGCTGACCCGGCAAACTTTGTTCTACCTTAGAGGCAATAAATGAGCAGATTTTGGATTTCATTAAGTGCAATTTTTCATTAGGATAATAGATATAATTAAAAAGAAATCAATTATTTTAATGATCGTTAAAATGGGCCATGTATTTTGTTGCATGGGTTGCAATCTTCAGTAAAGCATCTTGTAATAGACGACATTTTTCGTTTTATTATCAGGCGCAAGAATAAATAACGGAGATGGTCTTCCGATCCGTGAATATGCCACATATAATTGACCAGGTGAAAAACATGGATTTTGTAGATTCAGACCACAAACTTTCAAGGATTGACCTTGTGACTTATTAATGGTCATGGCGAATGCAAGACGGATCGGAAATTGAAGTAGTTTGAACTCAAACGGCGTATCGGTATTCGGTAGGGATCATCGGGATCTTCGGAATGAGAACTTCCTCACCTTCGAATTTTCCTTTGGGTATCGTCGCGTAAATCACATTATTTGTAAATCCCTATATCCCTTAATTACTAAATCCCCAAACATATTTTTCTGCGATAATAAGTAGCCTATGCTCTTCCTCGTAGACTCTATGTCTGTGCCAATTTTCATGATGATCGTTTAAGTAGTTTTACGTAAAAGCGTAAATACAGTTGTCCACAGGAACCGTACATTTCCCGCGATAAAAAGTAGCCTATGTCCTTCCCAGTGGTCTACATTATATCTGTGCCAAATTTAATGATGATCGGTTAAGTAGTTTTTACGTAAAAGCGTAAATACAGTATTCCACGGGAACCGTACATTTTCTGCAGTGAAAAGTAGCCTATCTCCTTTCCCGTGCTCTACTATATATCTGTGCAAAATTTCATGATGATCGGTTAAGTAGTTTTTACGTATTCCACGGGAACCGTATATTTTCTTGCAATAAAAAGTAGCCTATGTCCTTCCGCGTGGTCTACTTTGTATCTATAGCAACTTTCATGATGATCGGGTAAATAGTTACGTAAAAGCGTAAATACAGTATTCCACGGGAACCGTACATTTTTATGCAATAAAGAGTAACCTATGTTCTTCCTCGTAGTCTACTTTATATCCGTGCAAAATTTCATGATGATCGGTTAAGTAGTTTTTACGTAAAAGCGTAAATACAGTATTCCACGGGAACCGCACATTTTACCGCGATAAGTAGTATCCTATGTCCTTCTCCTGGTTCTAAGCTACCTCCCTATCAATTTTCAGCCAAATCGGTTCAGCTGTTCTTGAGTTATAAATGGTGTAACTAACACGACTTTCTTTTATATATATAGATATAAGATTAACTATGCATACAGCAAAAAAGTAAAATTTAAAATTTAAAAAACCCCCCGACACAAAAAATAAACTTTAAAAACTAATAAATAAATAAATAATATTTTTAACCTAATATAATTATTATCGTCACATATAATATTATGTAAGTTGAAATATTTTTATTTTCTAATCGTCGCCTCGTCGGGGGACCGCTAAAGTTTTTTTTTTTTTAAATGAAATATGGGGGCAAACGAGCAAACGGGTCACCTGATGGAAAGCAACTTCCGTCGCCCATGGACACTCGCAGCATCAGAAGAGCTGCAAGTGCGTTGCCGGCCTTTTAAGAGGGAATAGGGTAATAGGGGAGGGTAGGGAAGGGAAAAGGGTAGGGGATTGGGCCTCCGGTGTAGGTTTATTAAGTGTTTTTCGAACAACAGCTATGTAATTAATTATTACGAATTACATTAAATTAAATTTACTCCGAGAAAAATTCGCTCGTACCTAAACGAGCGAATTTTTAGAGCCATAGAGGTAGAGTCATGCATACGTGGTAGAGCCATGCTTCGGCACGAATGGGCCGGCTCGACCGGAGAAATACCACGGGCTCACAGAAAACCGGCGTGAAACAGCGTTTGCGCTGTGTTTCGCCAAGTGAGTGAGTTTACTGGAGGCCCAATCCCCTACCCTATTCCCTTCCCTACCCTCCCCTATTACCCTATTCCCTCTTAAAAGGCCGGCAACGCACTTGCAGCTCTTCTGATGCTGCGAGTGTCCATGGGCGACGGAAGTTGCTTTCTATCAGGTGACCCGTTTGCTCGTTTGCCCCCATATTTCATAAAAAAAAAAATCTTTTGTTGCAACTACACCTCTTTTTCTCACATAGCGGTCCCCCGACGAGACGACGATTGAAAAATAAAAATATTTCAACTAATATTATAATATGACGATAATAATTATTATAGTAGGTTAAAAATATTATTTATTTATTTCTTAGTTTTTAAAGTTTATTTTTTGTGTCGGGGGGTTTTTAAAATTTTTAATTTTACTTTTATTTTGTCCTTTTTAAAGTCGGTGTAAATAATGGTTACCTTACCATATACTTTCAATATCATTGAATTAGAATGGAATTGAATAGAATTTATTTTCCAAGAAATTGGTAATACAATTGAAGTACCACGGTACCGAATTTCGAATCGATAGAACATAATTATGGAAGATAGTCAGATCCCCTCATCAACTATCAAAGAACTGATAATCTTCAAACGGCTAATCAGGTCATGGTTACCTTACCATGTTTTTTAAATATCGGTGAAGTAACACGGTACCAAATTGCGAATCGATCGGACATAAGAAAGTTAGTCAGATCCCCTCATCAACTAGAAAAGAGCTGATGATCTTCAAACGGCTGATCTTCCCACCACCAATTTTCTCATCAAACGAAGCTAAGAACACTCTCGATTAAGTCATCAATATTCTCTTACAGTGCGCTTTCATTTGAGACCCCACTCGAGTATACCTACTTGCAGAAATTCAGTTATTCTTCCCCACTTTCATCCCCCACAACTTTTAAACGGCTCAACCGATTTTCATCAAACATGTCTAAGAACGCTCGCAGATAAGTCACCTTTAATACAAAAAAAAAAAAACTAAATTGAAATCGCTTCATCGGTTCGGGAGCTATGGTGCCACAGACAGACAGACAGACAGACCGACAGACACTTCAAACTTATAACACCCCTCCTTTTGCGTCGGGGGTTAAAAAACAATATTTTACCTATATTTCCCATCGTCAGACTTCATAGTAGAGGATACGAACTAAGGTCGACCTTCACTGATGTGTTTACCAGATGAAAGTGATATTTTATCAAATAAAATAAGTTTCTGAACATATTTAAATTAGGCAACCCCTTAAAAAATGGTCAAGACTATAATTAATTCAAAGTCAATTTTTTTTAAAAGTAAATATAACGTGTGACATATAAGGTATATCCATCCGAAACCCATGAAACTGAACAACTTTCTCCGAGGAACACAGGTCGAAATATGAAAAAAAAAAAATTTGGTTCTCCCATACTAATTTGATTAGCTGACCATGCGGTTTATATGGGAGGTCCAAATTTTTTTTTTCATATTTCGACCTATGTTCCTTGGGAAAAGTTGTTCAGTTTCATGGGTTCACTGGGTTTCGGATGGATATACCTTATATGTCACACGTTATATTTACTTTTAAAAAAAATTGACTTTGAATTAATTATAGTCTTGACCATTTTTTAAGGGGTTGCCTAATTTAAATATGTTCAGAAACTTATTGTATTTGATAAAATATCACTTTCATCTGGTAAACACATCAGTGAAGGTCGACCTTAGTTCGTATCTTAGACCATCATGATCATGGGACCAACTTAGGAGTACCTACACTCTTTCAAACAAAAATTAGAATTTCGTACTGGACCGATTCGAAATTGAAATCGGTCCGGGCGTTATTGACAAATGCAGTGAATAATATGCATGTAAATGTATGAAATCACTAATCTTTAATTATCATTTTCTCATGAACCCCACGTCCCACAGATATGCGACCTATATAATTATTGTAATCCAGGTGTCATTACGCTTCCATCTAAACTAATTTTCTTTTGTTCCGTAGCAAATTTCTTGATACAAAAACCCCAGTGCCCTTTATTATTTTGAGTCGATTGTATCGACTATCGTTTTATCGAAGACTTAGCGCTCTTGTATTATTATTATCTTTTGTATTTGTGAAGTTTTTTCCATCTCAAAAAATGCCCACTCTATCAGACACCGGTGCGGTATGAGGTAGGGCAGGGCGGGCGGTTCACGCACCGCATGCTTGCCTGTGCGCTATTTTTTAAAATACATCTTCGGCTTATGTACTTGTATCGATACATCTATTGACAGTTCCATATTTAGGTACTGGCTTTAAACGTTATGGACTGGTTTGCCAATCTTCTAATAAGTGACGAATAGCGTATTCGGAAGTTTTGTCTGTGTCGCTCAGTGTAAAGTAAGCAGCGACAAAACTTCCGAATAAGCTATTCGTCACTTATTAGGCCAGTCATTATTGGGAAACAGTCCCTAAAAATCGTATTCTATTAACAAGTCCCCAGGGTTGAGGAAGCTAAAAGACCGAAATAACAACAATATTATGGGTTTATTTCATAGGAAAATCCCAGATTGTTTGATTCCTATGCCACTTTACACTTGTGAAACGCACAACCGCGATATCGAGCGATTGAGCCTGTCAAAACACCGCGAACAACATTTGGCCAGCGAATGATACGAAACAACTCGCCGCCGACACATTTACGGCTTATCCTGATCAAAGCACGATCAATAATCATCTCTAATTGGCTGCAATAAAAGCGATTATCCCTTGTCGCGTCACTCGTCAGTTTTTCTAAATCGCAACTAGTTTTGATTGGGGCTATTCAGTATTGTTTACGAGGAGAATATTTTTGATCCAATAATTAGGTGCGAGACGATCAAAGTCGTACGATGTATGTTGCGTGTTTTCTTTTGAATTGGCGGCATCAAATGGATTTTTGTAATAATTTCATTATAATTTGTTATTTGATGTAAGTTTTTGTAAATAAATTGTAGTTTAATTAGATGCTACTCGTGAGTCAGAAGTCAGAACATGAGATTTCCTTTGCACAATCAACATTTAAATGATTGAATAAATAATTATATCATCACAGTAATTATATTCTATCACGCTACAGCTGGTGTAATTTGGCTTTTAATATCAAGACCTTCGGCGTGTTTTTCTGTAGTAAAATGGTGAAATTATTTATAAATATTATCAGGCTAACATACAAGAGATTTTTTACGATACAAGTCAAGAAACAACACAATCTTGCGATCCGTTTGAACTCCTTAGGCCGGGACTTTACTGTCCGGAATCCCGTAGGCCGGGGAAAATTCAGAGCGCTGTAAATAGAACTCTGCGCTAATACAATAGAGTTGAAAAAATTGTCGAGTCTACACTCTACAGCTGTCATGTATGAGATTGACATTTCACTCGATACTTGTATGTTTAATTATCTGCTCTACCTATTGTATAAGCCCGGAGTTATATTTTCAACGATTTTCAGCTCTACCTATTGTATAAGCCCAGAGTTATATTTTCAACAATTTTCAGCTCTACCTATTGTATAAGCCCAGAGTTATATTTTCAACAATTTTCAGCTCTACCTATTGTATAAGCCCAGAGTTATATTTCAACAATTTTCAGCTCTACCTATTGTATAAGCCCAGAGTTATATTTTCAAATATTTTCAGCCCTACCTATTGTATAAGCCCAGAGTTATATTTTCAACGATTTTCAGCTCTACCTATTGTATAAGCCCGGAGTTATACTTATTTTCAACTATTTTCAGCTCTACCTATTGTATAAACCCAGAGTTATATTTTCAACTATTTTCAGCTCTACCTATTGTATAAGCCCGGAGTTATATTTTCAACGATTTTCAGCTCTACCTATTGTATAAGCCCGGAGTTGTATTTTCAACTATTTTTAGCTCTACCTATTGTATAAGCCCAGAGTTATATTTTCAACTATTTTCAGCTCTACCTATTGTATAAGCCCAGAGTTATATTTTCAACAATTTTTAGCTCTACCTATTGTATAAATCCAGCGAACTTTCAGCTCTACCTATTGTATAAGTCCAGAGTTTTATTTTAAATGCTCTGAATATTTCCCGGCTTCCGGATCATATAGTCCCAGGCCCTAGGCTGCCATCAGAGGGATTGCAGTCAATGTATCCAACTGCATGCAGTCATCTGCAATTGACGCCACGCGTCTAGCCCAGCCCAGGAGCTCGGTGTAAGATGTGATCGCCAATGCAAGGAACCGAGGTTACTCTACTGCAACGCGTAGTGCGACCGTGAATAATTTATCCTTAAGTTTTTACTAGAGGTTTTTATGTAGTGTAAAAGTAGTAAAGTTCAATTTAACCGCGCGGCCCCTACACGTCTAGCCACGCACAAATAGCCGCGAGCTTTCATTCGTGTAAATCTATCGAATGACGGTTCTTTACGTTAGTAATATCGTACTACTATTATAAATCTGAAAGTTTGTGATGTTTGTTACTCTTTTAAGCAAAAACTACTGAGCGGATTTCGATGAAATTTGGTATGGTAGTAGTTTAGGCTCCGCTTTACAACATATGCTCCTTTTTGTCCCGAAAAAGTACAGTATTCCCGTGGGATACTATGTTTACTCGGGCGGAGCCGCGGGGAATAGCTAGTATGTATTTTTTTTTTAATGAAATATGGGGGCAAACGAGCAAACGGGTCACCTGATGGAAAGCAACTTCCGTCGCCCATGGACACTCGCAGCATCAGAAGAGCTGCAAGTGCGTTGCCGGCCTTTTAAGAGGGAATAGGGTAATAGGGGAGGGCAGGGAAGGGAATAGGGTAGGGGATTGGGCCTTCGGTAAACTCACTCACTCGGCGAAACACAGCGCAAACGCTGTTTCACGCCGGTTTTCTGTGAGCCCGTGGTATTTCTCCGGTCGAGCCGGCCCATTCGTGCCGAAGCATGGCTCTACCACGTAAGATATAATAATATTCTTTGCTATAAGCGAGTTAATTCCAATAGAATATCGATCTGTTTGTGCTGTATACAGACAGCGTCCGCCGTCACCCGTCACCCGCCAGGCCGCCAGGCCGTCACTCTCGCGTCAATCACCGGCTTTTTGTTCCCAGAATATTCTGATTATGGAGCGAAATTACATTGGCATTATAACATGAGTAGTGCATTTCAATCATATTTTAGCTGTTTAACGTGCGATGTTTACCTACATGTAGGTAAACATCGCACGTGTATGTATACAGAATTTACAGGGTCAATGACCTTAATTAAATAAATTCTTAAACAGTCATGTTTATTAATACGGTTGACTTACTAAAGTAGGCGAGGTAAATAAATACCCTTTTCACCTCAGCCATAGGATGTTGGGATACTAGTTACTAGTACTAGTAGTACTGATTCCTATTTGTTAACTGTATTATTTTGTATTTTATCATTTTGACTGTGAGAGAGCCACGCTTCGCATTCATGCCGAAGGTAAATACCACGACCTCACAGAAAACCGGCGTGAAATAACGCTTGCGTTGTGTTTCGCCGAGTGAGTGAGATTATCCCATGGGGGATTGGGGATTTTAAGGACCAGGAACGCAAGTCGCAGCACCAGAGGAGTTACAAGTGTACCTGCTCTGGTGTTGCGAGTGTCCATGGGTGGCGGTAATCGCTTAACATCAGGCGATACGTCTGCTCGTTTCCTGGTTCATTACATAATAAAAAATTACACCCATCCTCACAAACCTTCATATTAATTATAAATGTGAAAGTTTGTGGGGATTGTTGTATATGAATGGATGAATGTTTGTAACCCTTAACGCTCACTTCTGTGATGACTGTATTTCGTCAACGGTTGATCGTAGATATGCCATTGCAAACACATAGTTTTCCTGGCCTATTTATGTTTTTCGAAACACAAGTATAGTAAACTTGTAATTTTTGAAATATATTAGAAGCTCGGTTATAAGAATAACATGTAAAGGGCACCTCGAGCACAGGACTCTATTGAACTTGATCTAATCTCGATATCCTTATAAGAGATTGATTAAAGCGATTTCGTGATATAAACTCGGCGCTGACTTATCAAAAGACATTTCTACCATTTCTCTCATCGGAATCTGGACTTTAATTTCTCAGGGTAGGGTTTATTTTTGTTTGCGGCGCCCGTGAGTTGTGTAGTATAAAATATGCAGCGTAATTATATCGAATCTGCCCGGCTGTCTGTCAGCGTGTCAATCAAACGGTGACGCGCCAACGATCAAAATCGATTGGGCGCTGTCTACTAACTTTTGTCAAGGATAAAGCGTTCAGACGAAAACGCGCTAAGTCGGTCAGAATTTATTGTAAGCTAATATTATGTATACTTTATAATATGTAGAGTTATCCTAACTAATATTAGAAACGCGAAAGTTTGGATGTTATGTATGTTTGTTACCCTTTCACTCAATAACTACTGATGAGAGTTTGATAAAAATTTGTATGCACTATGCTAGCACAGTATAAAGATGCTAGTACCTAGTTAGACTCTTGATCAACATAGGCTACTTTTTATCGCACCAAAAGTACGGTTCCGGCGGGAGATTCTTTTTGCGCGTAACAATATGTTCATAATTTCCATCTAAGGCCTGGTTTTATCTTTTAAGCTAGCCATACGTACCTGACAGGTTCGCCTGCACAGTTACACCCGTCAGGTAAGCTGGTGCTGAGTAGTGTGGAAACCTGCCCAGTTGTGCAACACACTCTCCGGTTTACCTGTACACTTCAACTTTACGCCAAACCTGTCAGGTATACCGTTACGTGTACGGCTAGCATTATAGGAAGGATACCTAATTTATAGTGTATATCAATAAAACTAATGTCTATACAATGGTCTGTAAGAGGTCTCTCAAATTAATTATACCACACTAGGCCTAGGGTCTGTAACAGGGATCAGGGCCCTGATTCTCGTGCTTCGAATATCGGTTCGATTGTCAGTCTGTCCTGCTCGCGCACGCATGATTTGACGCCTGTGTGAATGAGTCAGCGCGAGAATCGAATCGAGATTCGAGGTACGAGAATTGGGGCCCAGAACCTCAATTCTCGTATTTAAAGTACACTTCATTTTACTTTGTTTGGATTGAAAGTGTAGCGACATGTTACCGTGAACCGATTTTATGACGTTTCGACCAATCAGAGCGCATTTCACGTTGGTTTAACGTCCATAAAAACACCGTTTGAGAGTTTTAGCGTGTCGGGACTTGATTGTAATTTTATTAATGCAGGTTTTATTTAGCAGAAATGCCCCAGAGGGTCTTCTTCTCTTCATCAATCATACAATCTTCTTCTTCATCTTGGGTCAATAAAGAAGAAGTAGTCAATGTTATGGTTCGGTTGTTCAGTGAATTACTGTTATTCAATGATCAACGAAGGCCTCTCTAAAGTTCTTTCTCTGGTAGCCTTGTGGTTGTGGACTAGTAGCTAGTTCAGAACAATAATGGTAGCTGAAGCTACGCAATCGATCTACCACAAGCTACAAGCTATTTCCTGCGTTTTTTCACGCCATGTATGGATTATTCTAATTGATAACCAGGTGTATGACAGCGGCTCCATGGCTCATTTGCGATTATACTTTCAAATTCATCATGACGCGGTGGACAGTAGACAGTGGACACAGACTGTTGGTTTTGCCTTATACGCCTTACGATTGTTTACAACTTTTTATTGCATGCGATACGATAAGCGGCACGAGATAACAAGAATTGGTTCATCAACTTTTTATTGAATTGTTTGATTTCTATAAGGTCCATAGAAATACCTGAGTACCACCTTAAATTTGTAGTACCTACCTTAATTTTTGTTGATAGTTTATGATTTGATCTTATTTCTGCCTGAATAATTCATTCTATCTAATATAATTAGAACGTAAACAAAAGGAATGGAATCGAACAAATCAATTTGCCATTCACAGTTAACACAATATTATTGGTAGCATTCTGATTTGTGTTATATATAATATGATTGTTCTCTTTGTTAATGTTTATATTAAAATTGTGTCTTAACTCTTAACGGATTATAGTTAAATCAAAGAATATATTATATTACTAACGTAGTTATATACTCTAGTCGCTTATAACTATGTAGTTCAATAGGTTAACTAAAACATTAAACACAGTATTTCTACATCGATTTGTACGGTAGATTAAATTACTGACAACAATTTAATAAAGCCACCGATTTTGATTTATACTTAAACAAGAAATTAATTCTCCCAGAATTGCGAACAACTTCAATACATATAATTAACATCTGTGATTTACTATATCCGACAAATCGTGAGCGCTAAAGTTGGTGTCAGTGTTTTACAGTGTATCGACTATCGAGTAATTGCACCGGTGACCTTTGCCTGCAGATGCGGGTCTCGGCGCATGACGGAGGAAACATATTTCAGTGGCCAATACGCGCGCCGCCATTACCGCTGTCAACGTGACGTTTGTCTGACAGCTGTCATAAATTACCCGCGTTTAGTGCACCGGTGCTGGCGAATAAAGTTCTTAATTATATGTCGTGTGCATTTAATTAATATCGCGACATTTCGAGCTGTCATTCTCTTCGCGATCGCCATAAAGTGAATGATTGGTGAAAGCTGTCCATTTTAAACGTGGTCATCATCTGTCGTCCATTTTTAATTAGGACATTCGTTATTCCTTCGTTACGCAATCGTAATATATTGTCCGATGCTGTAAGAGGATCCACGTTATGATGGCTATTGCTATAAAAAAGTATATTCCTCTCGCCCCGGAAAGAGAAAAAGTAGGTATGTCCCCTGTAAGAAAACTTTAGTAGAATAATAATATAACCAATGAAATCACAACAGTTTTCGCTACAACAATCACTATCTATCGCGGTCGGCAGCCCGTCAGTTGGCGCCCATCCGCCATGTTTGACAGTTGACAGCTGCCGTCAATGGCCGCTGCGCCGATATAAAAATACGCCGTTTGTCCCAAAGTGCTTTAGACACTGACATGACGAAATCGAGTGTAATGCATTCTGAAATTCAATATTCAATTTTCGAATTTTATGACGTTCGATTGTGAAATGTTAAAAAAATAAAAACATTTTGATCTACTTTTATTGGAAAACAGAACAGTGCGAGTGTTCTTAGCTATAATTAATCATCAGCTCGCGAACTGCTTGACATTTCGGGGGCTACTTAATTTTTTTATTTGTTTCGTAACATGTAACAAATCGCATGCGCAAATTACAACGTGTCACAGTTTTATGAATCTAAATTGTCACTTCCACCTGCCTTATTCACGACTTCCTTCAACAAAAAGAAAAACTCGCCCAAACCTCGTAGCGCCATAAACAAACATAAAGAAACAGATAAGAATAAATTTCAAAGTAAATAATACAGAAGCGTCGAAACTCAAAATCAATAAAAATGTATTAATTACCGAAATTAACATAATTAAGGAACATTTACATGCAGTCGTCCAATTATCGGGTTCTTCACATTTCTCCGGCGCTCATGAACAAGTAAATTATAAGCTTCGGGTTTCGTAAACAACTCCAAAAGTATTATTATAGCACTCAATATATGTCGTTCGTATTTCACTTAGTGCCCACTAAACGGAACTGGCTTATATTTTAGGGTCAAATCATTTCAATCGTCATTACGTCTTACTAAAAAAATCTCAGATTTTTCCTCGCTTTAGGGTCGGCTCACACCGACACTGTAGTTTTATGTTAGCGATTCAAATTGAGCTTTATTTACTACTTAACAAGATGCACTTTTCATTGCAAGAGTGGCGCCGCGCTACGCAGCCTAGTGCAGATCGAAATTAGAACGTCGGCCCAAGGAATTGTAAGGAATAATTGGAAAATTGGGGGAAAAAGCAGAAATTGGGGATTTTAAAGACCAGGAATGCAAGTCGCAACACCAGAGGAGTTTCAAGTATAACTCCTCTGGTGTTGCGAGTGTCCATGGGCGGCGGTAAGCGCTTACCATCAGGCGATCCGTCTGCTCGTTTTCTGGTTCATTTCAAATAAAAAAAAGAACTAACGCTTATTCGGTGGCTAAATATATAAGACGTAGCACTTAGCAACACGGTAGCGAAACAAGTACCCTAACTTGCAATCATAATTTACCTACCTTCTTCGTCGTCACTTTTCAGTGACGGTCCACTAGCATACCTCGTCGACGCGTGTAGAAGGATGTCCGGGTATCCGTCACGCGTGTAGGCGCAGGCGCACCATTACTTACCATCAGCGTCTGTCGCCGCTCATTTGTCATACACCCGCCGGGCATTTATCGCGTCCGAGTGTGACAACTTGACAAAATGCCCGCCAATATGGCCGCGTATCTCGTGTCGTGACATAACTCGCAAATGCTTTTAATCTAATATTAAGCAATAAATAAATATTAGTATCCCGTTAATAAGTCGTTAGCATTTCCACAATCCCTTTTGTCTATGGTTAAAGTTCATAAAGTGGTGTTCTGAAAGATGTTCTAATGTGAGGGCCGTAAGTAAGTTTTAGTGTCAACTGTCATGGTAAATATTGCAATCAAAGTATAAGTCTCAAGATAGCTCGGTATAAATAAATATGCAAGCCGCAGTAGATTACCATGATGGATTATCTCTTCATATTTAAGAGATTAGAGACCTGAGTCAACAGTCGGTGATGATGATGATTAAATAAATACTTAAGCCGCGTATCCTCTAGACTCTAGAGTCTAGGCATCAGTTGACGAGCAACACGTGACGCTCAACATGTTTAGCAACGTACAAATTCCGCGCGACATCGCCAGCTTGCGTGCAACATTATCTTCAATTATTATAACTAGTAGATGCATAGAAAGGTTGAGACTATTATGCTCCGGAATACGGAACGCCAATGAAAATTCAGAGCATTGAAAATAGAACTCTGTGCTAATACAATAGAGTTGAAAATCGAACACATGAGTATCGAGTGAAATGTCAATGTCATAATATAATCTAATTATCAAATATCATCGGAAAACATTACTACATATACAGTTCATGCTAACGAACTATCGCCCTACACTATTGCCAATATTATACTTATCTTTAAGTCTGTGTCATTTTGGCTGATGTGTCCGATGATCGGATCACCATTAAAACTTTGTTTAATTTGTAATTTGTATTATAAATTGCTAGTTTCGGTTACTTTTGAGACTGTAATAATTACCAGTACCGAAAGTCTCGAAATTCCCGAGAAATCCCGGTTCCGAAATAGCTCAATCCGGAAAATCCCGGTTCTCAAAAACAGACCGGTTCTCCATACCCCAACAGACATGTTACTGGTCGGTCACCGTTGCGCGTTGTTAAAAGTTGGCTAACTTGTAACATGATGGCAATTATTGGCAACATGTCGCGCGCTAAATGTTGCCTAGTGGATACGAGGCTTTAAATATTATGTATTATTTTAATATAAAAGATGCTAGCAATAGATTTTTATGTCTTCTATTTCCACAGGCCTAGGGAAGTATTTACTTTTTAATCGCTTGCCTATAGTTTCACCTTTTACTTTGATGAATTCCCATGGTAAGTTGTTAAGTTGTTCCCACTACTACATGAAACTTGTTCTCTAAGCAGTAAATTAATATTTTACGACTGAATTAAATTAATTTAATTATTGCGAGGGAAAAATTGCAGAGCTTCTCAGATTGATTTTAGATTATTTTAATTTTGAATCATTAAATAAAATACATGTATAGAAATTTTGTGGATCGTAGACACAACAGCTGCTGTCTGTCTGTCAGTAGGTTGGTGTTTTAGTTGAATTATCGAATAGTTTTGCATAAATTTTGCTGAATACTTTATTGAAGGCGCTTTATACATCACAAACAAAATATTTAAACGTAACCTAAAGTAGAATTTACATTAATTTTAAATAATGTATACTTAGTTTAAACAAGAATAGGAAGTTTCTATTCAATAGAAGCCTCGCCTAAGGGTCAGTTCACACGGAAACGATACGGTACGCGGCGCCGCATTTTTTAACATAGCTTTTCGAAATTTAAAATTCGTTTCGCGCGGGACTTAGGTCTTTTCATCAGATGATTTATACAGTATTCTCCGAGCGAAGTAACCACTCTTGAAATACTGTAGTGCCTGGGACAGTTGGTTGTGTAAATGTCGTATGGTTGCCCAAGCACATACGGCATTCTCACAATATAGTCAGCCTAGTCCAGAGGAATGAACTGGTCAATACGTCTTGGGCCAACAATTTGCGGGTTTCCTCACGATGTTTTCCTTCACCGTTATAGTGTC
The DNA here is from genome assembly GCA_905404095.1 of Glaucopsyche alexis. Classification (NCBI taxonomy): domain Eukaryota; kingdom Metazoa; phylum Arthropoda; class Insecta; order Lepidoptera; family Lycaenidae; genus Glaucopsyche; species Glaucopsyche alexis. Next base: position 1,118,301 of record FR990053.1, read on the forward strand.
CGTATAATGTATTTTAGATCTGAAAAAGTCTCATTGGTACACGACACAACTTGGGATTCGAACCTGCACTCTTTCGAGTGCGAACCAAACGGTCCACCCACTAGGCCACGGAGCTCTATATAGCGATTCGCAGGACATAGTAACAATATAGCCTACCTCCTGGCTACTACCTAACTACTAACTATCTACTTACTTTTAATTTATATCCGACTTCAAATTACGATATAATGTAATGTAAACACTAAGTACATTGTAATTTTTATGCATCGCTTACTACATTTAGCGAAATTAAACACCCGTCAAGTGTAGCATTTGATTTATTTGCACATTTAAATACCACGAGTTTATTATACGTAAAATGGCTTTTTAAATAGACAAGTTACTTTCCAGTTTTTAATTACTGTCAACATAATATATGTGAGCAGTAGATAAGCTAGATAAGCTAGACTTTAACACCTTTGGTCTACTTACAGAATAAAACGACTTGGCTCGAAAGTTTAAAAGCTCTCATCAAAAGTCGTAAAAATCATGAATTTTGCAAGGAAGCTTCGGAGTATTTGTTAATCAATGAGAAAGTTTCGAACGATAGATGTATGATTATTGATTACACTTATAAGATTTCACACACTGATAGATTACATCTTGGAATATAATTGGCCTGGCCACAGACGTGCTGAATTCCTGCCTGAAATTATGAATCTTAGTCCATAGACAATATTCAGACACCATTTCACACATACGCTGATCCTAGCCACAGACGTTCTTAATTTGACATTCTTAAAGTAAAACTGAAATTTAAGAATCTGAAAGATTAAGCACGTGTGTGGGTTATGCGTGTTTTTGAATTTGACGTTCTTAAAGAATGTCAAATTAAAAACGTCTGTGGCCAGGCCAAGGAATTTGTAAGTATTATATTATACAACATACTTACAAATTCCTTGGGCCAGGCTTAATCCTATTTTTGACTTGCAAAATTTTTTAAAAATACACTATCTAATTCTATATCTATACTGTTAGGTTAAGGTCCCGTCAAATTGGATTTAATTATGAAATAAATAATTTAATAAAACAAAATTGTTAAACAAGAAGTCTAACAAGCCTTAGGACACCTGCTACTAATAAATCAACATTCTCTTCAATATCTTCTCAACAAAAGCGTTCCAATTCATCAGGAGTGATGTGAAAACACTTTTCCGCGTGAGCAGACGTTATAAATGATGACGAAACGGCGTCGTCACCTCCGTCAATGGATCACCCCCTCTATGTTCGTGCCCTCTTCACTCCGTGCCCTCTATAGTCTATGCCCTCTATACCCCTGGCTGCTCTATGGTGGGCAAACAACATCATTTGTTACGCATTGAGCTCTTTTCCCGGCTGAAAGCTGTTCATAAAATCGCACTCCGTTTTTGTCGATCACAGTCACTTAGCGTTTGATACGTGGGTGCACCATGGTTTTGATAATGACGGATTCTCCTATTTATTTTGCTGTTAAAACTTTTATTAGCATAAAATGTCTGGGCAAGGCGAATAAATTTTCCAAGATTTGACCAAATTTAACGGAATTTGGTCAAATATTGGAAAATTTATTCGGTTAAACAAAAATCAGTCGCTATTAGATGTCATAAGTACCTATTATAAATACGCGATGTTTTCTAGAGAAGAATATAGTAGCTGCTTATATTTCATTGATGTCGTGGTTATAAATAAGGCTAAGTGCAAGTGGGACTCGTCCTAAGTTTTCCGTACAAAACGGCAAAAAATACTTTTCTTGTAAGGGATAAACATTAAATATTTATTTTATTCTGTTTTAAGTATTTGTTGTTACAGCGGTAACATAAATACATGATCTTTGAAATGTCAACTGTCTCGCTATAGCAGTTAAGGAGATACAGCCTGGTGAGTGGTGACAGATAGACTGACGGACAGACAGACAGCGAAGTCTCAATAATAGGGTCCCGTTTTTACATTTAAGGTACGGAACCCTAAAACTAGTTGAAAAAACGATATTAAGTCTAAATAAATTTTGGAAATTATTTCTCAAAACTATAATTCAACAAGTTTAAGTATTAATATAGTATTATAGTAAATCACTATAAATTATAAAAGTTAAGTAAAGAAAACACACCATAATAGACACGGTGCTAAATGTCCCAGTATTCGGGTGTAGCGTGGCCACCGTGCGGCTCAACAGGGTGTGATTGTGCAAGTCACCCGCGCCTCACTGCGCGACCGGCGACCGTCCCGCAAGTCGCAACTCCCGCAACTCCCGCAACTCCCGCACTCCAGCGTCAATCGAACCTCATCATCATCATCATCAGGGTTAGACGAGTGGCCCACAGAATCCCACTACTATCCTACTAATATTATAAATGTGAAAGTTTGTGAGGATGGATGAGTTTGTTACTCTTTCACGCTAAAACTACTGAACGGATTTTGGTGAAATTTGGTATGGTAGTAGTTTGAGCTCTGGATTAACACATCGGACATCACATCATACTTTTTATCCGGAAAGCGTTTAGCGTTTCCGTAGGATACTTTATTTACGCGGGCGGAGCCGCAGGCAAAAGCTAGTAGAATAGAAAATTTGAGGCAAGCGATAGAGTATGGAATAGAAAATTGAATGAAAGATTTGTTTATGTACGTATCTTATTAACCCTGAGAAAAACAGAGGGCTGGTATAAGTTTGAATTGTCTGTATGTCTATAAGAGTGTGTTCGTTTGTGGCATCAAAGCTCCCAAATGGGTGAACCGATTTTGATCTAAAAATCTCCGAAAATCAATTACGGATACTTCGGGCACATGATCCACTGCTTATGTAAAGACCTTTAGGGAAAAAAAAAATTGTCATACTTAAAGTAAAAAATCATCTCATGTATGGGTGACTCTCCGCAAAACCCAAACAGGTTTTGTAAAGATGTTTTATAAAGATTTTTTTTTTCTAGTATGACAATTATTTTTCTGCATAAACGTCTTTACATAAGCAATATATCATGTGCCCAAAATATCCGTAGTTGATTTTACCGAACCTTATATTACTAAATGATCATTATTGTAATGTTAACTATTCTCAATGGAACCTTACATATCTACTTATTACTTACTGGCTTAAATCTTTGAGTGATACTGGGTGTTTCATAAATTATTTCGTACTATTTGTCCTCTACTGTCAACTGGACGTCGAGGGCAAAGAATATATATTACTAACGTATCGAGGGGCTGATGATGATGTCCCTACACCGGCCCCCTGCGGGCAGGAGTGACGGGAGTGCCGCGTCACGACGTCCGTCCGTCATTGTGACGAGTGTTTGTCTGCGGTTGTAAGTTTGTGACGCCAAACACAACTGACGTGCTCCACTTGCGACCGAACTTGGGGAAGAGAACGGCCATAGATTTCGTAAATATAACTTAAAAATAAATAAATAAATAAAAATAAATTTATTTCTCCTACAACAAGTATTACAATACAACATTAGTTTCGAAGTTCAGTTGCACTTGCAATGTGGGAGACAGTAGTCCAAACTAGGTTACCCCGTGTCTTGGAACTCCTGGCTCCCCCTCTCTAGCTTTTTAACTTTATTTTAGTAAACAGTGACTAATTATTTTAATAATACAGCCACATACATGTTATAAGAAATAAGGACGCTATAATAATTATTGTCATAAACTGTTGAATGTGAGCAAATTTTAAATAACAAGCAAAAAATTCATTTAAAATTTATTAAAACTGTGAATTATTTGCTGTGCAAAATATTTGCATACATCAAGTTACTTTCACATCGCTGCATCCTGAAAAATCATGTTCGCGTGTCTCTTCGACTTATGCGTATAATCTAATGAAATCAAATCATACAAATGTCAATGACGTTATGCATATGCATATGAGATGACAGGGAAAGTGTACAAACTAGTCGGTGCGGTGTGGAGCGTGTGAAGTATTAACTTCTTCGTAGACAAAGATAACAACTTTATCTTTTTTACCGTGTATTAAAAGACCATACACTTACATATTAGAGACATTATGTATCAGGCCTAAAAATTACATTACATTTGATAATATAGAGGTCGGTGTTGCTCTGTTAATTAAAACACCAACATACTTATAAGGTATTTCATCATCATTTCAAAATTAAAGCCCGTTATCTCATGTTTCGGACGCCATGAACGGCCTGAAATCGATCGCTTACATCGTAGATAGATTTTTAACAGATTGCGGTACATTGTATGAAGAAAAATTCTGCTTAAATGTGTTTCATCTTTCTGTGTTTCTGTTTACGTTTAGATTAAATTAGATCTGAACAGACTACAGTGCAGCGTGGAGCGTATCAGCCAGTGACAAGCGCCGACAAAGCGGCCGCCCGTAATTGTGTGATTTGATCCGAAAACGCTTTGTTGGGCAGATCATAGCCGATAGATCTGTGATCCATAGATCTTTGTACCGCCGATCCACGACCCTAATTAAAGAACGGCGAGGAGTCACTGACTGCTTTGTTCCGGCTGCGATTGTTCGATAATCGCGTCGCGTCGTGACGAACGTTTCCAATTCTTTTAGAATTTCAACTTGTGGCACAATTTCCCCACGACCCGTCATACTTTTGTGTGCTTTCGAACGTTAAGAGTAAAGACTAAAGAGCAATCATGCGATACAACGTTTAAACAAATGAACCGGAAGTCTTTAAAGACTGACTTTATAACTTAGGCTGGGGTTATATGATCCGGAGTCCGGCGGAAAATTCAGAGCACTGAAAATAGATCTCTGCGCTAATAAAATAGAGTTGAAAACCGAGCTGTCGAGTGTCGCGCTGTCATATAATGTCTTAGACATTGGATTTGACGCTTGTGTGTCCCATTTTCAGCTCTATTGAATTAGCACAGAGTTCTATTTTCAGTGCTCTGAATTTTTCCCGGCCTTACGGATTCCGCACAATATGGTTCAAAGGCTCAGTCCTAGATTTTAAAAAACCTTCGTCATAAATGTGAGTGTTTGTGAGTAAACTGATCCCTATTATGATGTTATGAAATTTGATATCTGAAATCCTTTGCTACTGCTTGGCTTATCAGCCTTGAATATATACTAATAAGACGTAATTACTGTCAAAAAGCATGATCTAACTGGCTGATATGCTAAAAGTGTTTAGACTCTATAGCGTCTAGATAATACGGCATATTAATAAAATTTGTATCTCTTTTAGTGCCTGCTTTACAATCGCCTAATAAGTGTGTTGCTTATTCGGAAGTTTTGTCGCCGGGTTGAGCGACAGAGATAAAACATGCGAATAAGCTGTCAGACGCTTTATCAGTCGATTGTGAAACACTCTTCTTCTTTATTATTAACATAACATATTCGTGTCATTATAAACAAGGACCAGGCTCGCAGCGGGCGACAGAGGTCTTCATCTCGTGCGCGCCCGCCATCAATACCCCATGTTATTTCATCATAAATACTTCACGGTTAATTGAAATTATTTTATTGCAATTGATTTTATGGATATTGATATTTTTGATTTATTATCTGGAGAACCGATTGGATGAAGTCTGTGGAAAGTACTTAATGATCAAGGCTGCCTGCGATGGTGTGTGGTTTTGAGGGCGGTCTGTACTTTTCCCATACTGCATATTTCTATGGAGAAACTACCTGAGTTCTGTAAAATACAGTCATGTAAATTTTTCCCCCTCCTTATAAAAATATTGGCTAAATGACTTTTCCAATGTATCTAAGAAAAAAGAAGCAGCACTGAATAGCGAAGACCGACTGTTTTCAGCTATATATCAATTTAAACTACCGTCTAGGCCAGGGGTTGGCAACCTGCGGCTCGCGAGCCACATGCGGCTCTTTGAATGTGGAACTGCGACTCTTTAATATATGCTAATATTGTTTATTTTATGAAAACGATTAACGAAGATAAGGCACCATTTATATCTCACAGCCACTTCGGCTGGCTAGGCTACTGTATTTTGTATTTTAGGCTATTACAGTCTCCCGGGGTTTAGTTTAACCTGTAAAATAGACAAAAATTTCCTTGCTCGCATTGTTATTAAGAACAGGATGTTTCTATGTAGGTTTTAATGCGCTTTAAACGCAAGACAGTTAAGCGTCTTCACCAAAAGACAAAAAAAATGCGGCTCTTCAAAAATTTTGAAATTTTGTAAATTGTCATTTTTTACTCTTCCGACTCAAAAGGTTGCCGACCCCTGGTCTAGGCCACAACGTCGTAGGTACAATTTTTAGTTAATTGTAAAAAATATGTACATTGTGACCTAGTCCATGAAGCTCAATTTGCGTCAGTCTCGTTGATTCTTGTGGTCGTGCGAACGCCTCAAGTTGTGAGATTGCATGATGTCGAACACGTTCTGCGTTTGTTTCGTATCACATCACCTGTGTGTGTATCACATACGATCAAGTTGTAGAAAGCGGCGATACGAACAATTAATATCGCATTGACACTTATTAATCAAACTTTGCCAATTATTACTTTTGATTTATCATTATTCATTGTCTGTAACAACTGAGCGCTCGTAAACAGAGTGTTTTATACTTACTTCGGCAGTGAATTATTCGATTTAAATAATATTATAATAGAAAGTTAATATAGTGGCTTATAATTAATGTGATTGTATACAAACAGATGATGTTTAAAATTGTGTGATAAATGGTGGATTTATACAGGTCACTAAAGTGTGGCTTTAGTTTTTTTGCCGCACGGCGAAAAGCGACTAAAATGGCGATTTGGCTAGGACGCAGGTGACTAAAGCAGCAAGCCCCAAAGTTGGGTAGCACTAGCTTCCGACTTTGGCCGCACGGCGACCGGCCGCATGCGGCTGGTGACTAAAATCGACCGTAGTCCGTGTCCAAATACTTGCGGCTGATAAGTGGTAACTATAATAGACCATGAACGATCAGTTGCAACTTGCAGGCGATCGCCCTCGGTTATTCTTTTCGAAAATCACCGAGCCGCATGCTATTGTCACCTGTGTGAATGGGCTAGCGCCGCTGCACTAATCGCCTCACCAAGTTGCATGCTTGGTGAGGCGATTTGAGAAGTGACTAGCCGAACGGCGAAAATAGACGTGTGTGTGTGTGTGTGTGTGTATGTATTATACGAGCATAACTCATCTCGCCAATAAACTCAAGACTGCGGACACCCTCTATTAAATGTTATATTGAGAATAACTGACGGACCATGCTTTGTTTTAGTGACTCATGAACAGTAACATATATCCCGTTCAGATCTAATTTAAACCAAACGTAAACAAAGAGCACAATAGAACACATAGCACTACCAATTTAAACACCACTTATTTTCCGTGTAATAAAGAAATACAATTTAGTCGAAAGTTAAAACAATAATTTTTGATTACGAAATTAAATTATATCTGATTGGAATAATGATACATAGGTACACCACAAATTTTCATTGAACTGTCCACTTCATAAAGTTATGTATTTACAGATACATGCCATATATTATAAAACACACACTACATTTGATTGTTTCCGGAATTCGGTTAAATAGACATAGTAGGATTTCCATCCTGCAGTTAAATAAGCTTGAATTAGAGCTATAAGCACACGGCGTATTTTAAACGCGCAGATAACGCGCGACCTATGCGCGTTTATAATACGCCGTGTTCGCCTCCTCTCTTAGGTCTGATGCACACCAGATGGCAGCCGCGGGACCTTTTCGAACTTTTTAAACAATAGTCTTATTACTATGTAAATAACGTTTAAAATTATTTCACACTGAAAGTGCTCGTCGCTGCTGGCCGCTGCCATTTCGGTGTGAATCGGCCCTTAGTGTTTCATTATTGTTGATCATCAAGTTTTCATTTGACATTTTCTTTCCAGATTTGCCGACTGGATGTCGTGGAAATAGTGAAATGTAAGTTAAGCAAGTTAATGGTAAATTATAGTCTTTAGTCAGTATTCGATTACTTGCGGTCAGTGTCAGTAATTAGGTCACATGCGGCTATATAACTGTACAAAGTACAATATAATTAGGTTAAGCGTGTCAATCGCCTTATGCTATGTTTTATTGGTGTGAAAGTTTGAGCTTTTCTTTTTTGTATGGGCTCTAAAGCTGTAAACTTATTTTCTAGGAAGTTCATGAGCTCGTCCAGCGTAGGCAGCTCTCGTGGATTTTTACGATTTTCCTGATAATCACTGTACGAGTCAGGGTCCAATTTTTTCGTAATCAGGTGCACGAGTATCGGATCCCATGTAGAAGTGTTAATACCTAGATTTTGTATGGCATTTACACACTCCATTGAGGTATCATAAAGACGTCTTATTTCGTAAGCTGACTGTTTGTAAGAAGCTGGTTGATTTAAAAATATTTCTATTTGTTTTGTAAATAGCAATTGACGATTATTGTACCGATGAGTGAGAAGCTCCCATGCGGTATCGTAGTTTTCAGCGGAAATATGTAGATGTTGTATGAGACGCTCAGCTTCTCCTCTTAATTTACCCTTCAAGTGTTGCATTTTTTGACCTTTTGAAAGTAAATTATTGTTATGTATGCTCTCAGAAAATAAGTCGTAAAACGTAGGCCACTGTGTGTACTTGCCTGTAAAAACTGGTATGTCTATTTGAGGCGTAGCTTGTTGGATGTGAGCAGCAGAGGCTAATTTTTTATTTAATGAGCGTTTAATGTCTTTGTAACGATTTTCGTAATAAGAAAACTCATTATCGTAGTCTATGTTAGTGCCTTGTAATAAATTGTCTATTTCTAAATGTAAGGAGTCTATGTTAGTCCAGCGTGACTGAACATTGCGCAACTCGTCTTCTAACTCCCATTTATCGCAAATTTTATCTATGTCGATGCTGTTTATTAGCCTAGCAAATGCCCTAAAGTTTGTACGTTGAAGCGACAAAAGCTTTTCAACGTCTGTATATGCCTGTTGTGGCAGTGCTGGCGGTGCCTGTGCTGGCGGTGCCTGTGCCGGCGGTGCCTGTGCTCGCGGTGCTGCTGGCGGTGCCTGTGCTGGCGGTGCCTGTTCTCGCGATGGCGAATAAGTTGTCGAGTATTGACTGATGGACAAACCTGTCCTGTCTGTACCTGTCTGGTCTAATTTAGTTGTAGGCGGATAGGAAGAAATTCTATAGCGGACATCATTATAAAATTCACGTGCATCCTCGTATTGATTTTCGACGAAATATTGATGGTCAGGTTGGCCGCATAGACTGAGCTTATCGTTGTTCGAATTAAACTCGGCCCAGAGCCTGTCTAAATTCGCAAGTCTCTCATCGAGATATTCACGCGTCTTACGGGATGGTGAATCCTTTTTAAAATTAGTTTCTATGCGCTTAATTTCTTCCAGGATCGCGTTTTGCAGCTGAATTAACTTGTCCATTGTGATTTGTTATTAAAAAATATGGAAAGATCTTACTTGATTCGTGTGGTTTACTCTCCTGCGGGACTGTTGTAGCTGTTGCTGCTGCAGAAGCCTCACGGTATAGAGTCCACTGAACACGTCACTAGAGTCTGTCACTGCAACTGTTCGTCACAGGTTTAACACTGTATGTGCTAAATATTGTAAAAAGTCACGAGAGCTGCCTACGCTGGACGAGCTCATGAACTTCCTAGAAAATAAGTTTACAGCTTTAGAGCCCATACAAAAAAGAAAAGCTCAAACTTTCACACCAAAGCCCTCTTCGTCGCATTTAAATACTACACAATACAATACGAAATACATAAAAGGCAAATACATTGCGAAACCGCATTATCAGGCTGCAGCGACTCGCACGTGGAACTGTCCGCTGTGTCAGCAAAACCATATTTTATTTAAATGTAATAAGTTTACTAAGTTGTCGGCTGAGGAAAAAATGAGGACGGTATTAAAATTAAATATTTGTCAAAATTGCTTATACATACACGATGCCAATGGATGTACTTCTGCAAAACGTTGTAAACAATGTCATGGGGATCACAACACCATTCTACATGATGGATATTACGCCGTTTTCAGAGCACATAAATCCTTACCTCATTCCACATATTCGACGTCATCGATTACGCAAGTACAGCCCGTCGTCACAACAGCTCCGTCGTCGAGTTACATACCTACATCTAACTTACCTTATAATAATTTTACACCTAATAAAAATCATAATGTTAACTACGTAGCTACGGATAATGAGGAGATTTTATTAACTACATTACTATTAAAAATACAAGCCTACGATGGTACTTACATAGTTTTAAGAGCACTTTTAGACCAAGGCTCTCAAATTTCATTAATTTCGGAGCACGCCGCCCAGCTGCTAGGTCTTCCTAGACAAAACCATCACGCCTCCATTTCTGGAATAGGATATGGCTCAAAACAAGGAAAGGGAGTCGTAACGTTGAATTGCATGTCTATTTACGATGATTATCAATTCTCAACACAAGCTATTGTTATGAATAAAGTTATTAATAATTTGCCTAATGGAACATTTAATAAACAACAGTGGTCGCACCTACAAAATATAAGACTTGCGGATCCTGACTACAACATCTCCAGACCTATTGACATGCTATTGGATGCGAGTGTATACTCTGACATCTTGATGGATGGCCTTATCAAGGGTCCTAACAAGGCGCCCATGGCACAACAGACGCGGGTGGGCTGGATATTGTCAGGTGACGTTAGAACATTTAATTGCTGTGTCGTGCTAAACAATCTTGCCGATATTTCGCAATACTGGGAACTTGAAGAAGTTCAGAGTACCTCAAGCGCCCGCTCGGAGGAAGAAGAGTATTGTGAACAGCTGTATCAGTCGACCACAAGGCGATTAGAAAACGGAAAATATGAAGTTGCGATTCCAATGAAGCAGGATTTTGAGAAATATCTGGGGACCTCTAGGCCAAAAGCTGTGGCACAATTATACAATTTAGAACGCAAGATGTCGAAAAATACTGAGTTTTCTGAAAGTTATAAACAATTCATGCAGGAATATCTAAGTTTAGGACATATGAAACCTGTAACAAAAAAGGTAGAGCCGTCATATTATCTCCCGCATCATGGAGTAATCAAAGCTGACTCCACAACAACTAAATTGCGAACAGTATTCAACGCGTCGGCTAAAACTTCATCGGGTTACAGTTTAAATGATTTAATGCTTCAAGGCCCTAATTTACAAAGTGATTTACATAGTTTAATTTTATCATGGCGTAAACATAAAATAGTCATTACAGCGGATTTGGAGAAAATGTTTAGACAAACATATGTTAGAGAATCTGATCAGCATCTACAGAGAATTGTATGGCGAGACACCTTGTTGAACGTTGAAACGGGTTCTGTGCCGTCACAAGGATTGCTGCAAGAATATCAGTTAACAACAATCACATACGGAACCAAAGCCGCACCGTATCTTGCCATGCGAACTCTAAAACAGCTAGCGATAGATAATAAGGAGTATTTTCCACTAGCAGCACATGCGATTATGACGTCATTCTACACGGATGATCTCCTTACAGGCGAAAGTTCAATAGAGAGAGCTAGGGAGTTGCAAAAACAAATTATTGATATTTTTAAGACAGCAGGTATGAACATTCGCAAATGGTCTAGTAACAGCACAGAGTTAACACAAAATTTGGCACCAGAACAGTTGGATGTTTCGCTAGATTTCAAATGTGCTGAATCACGAAAAACGTTAGGGTTACGTTGGAGTCCTAGAACAGACTCATTTACATTTCAGAACAAATTTCTAGATTTAGACAGCGAAGTTCATCTTACGAAACGTCAACTACTTTCTAACATTTCGAAGATTTTTGATCCGCTGGGCTGGCTCTCACCACTTACAATTCGAGCTAAGGTTTTATTTCAAAGAACTTGGTCGGAACAAAACGTTACCTGGGATGATGAGCTGCCTCAGCAGATAATTTGTGACTGGAAAACATTAAAACAGGATTTTCAACAATTAGACGTATTTGAATTGCCAAGACACTTAGGTGATACACATAAATATATTATACACGGGTTTTGTGACGCCTCGGAAAAAGCTTACGCTAGCGTGGTTTACATTACCACTACAAACAGTAAAGGCGAGTGCACAACGAGGCTACTTACGGCAAAAACAAAACTTGCTCCTCTAAAGAATAAGTTAACATTACCTAAGCTTGAATTATGTAGCGCATATCTTTTGGCATGTCTTTTGAACAAGGTTCTGGCTACAATGGCAGACGTTCAGTATGAAGTTCATTGCTGGAGTGATTCTATGATCGTATTGGCCTGGATTCAAGGTGACATTAACAGATGGCAAAAATTCGTATCCACCAGAGTACAAAAAATTATAGATATCGTCGAACCTTCTCGTTGGCATCATGTGAGCACAGACCAAAATGCAGCGGATTGTGCTACAAGAGGATTAACAGTCTCTCAACTAAAATCACATACATTATGGTGGGGACCAGAATGGCTTAACAATTTAGACGTTAGTTTGATCAAAAACATTTCTCACTTAGCTACATGCGACGTAGAAATTAAACCCAGTGTGAACGTTACCTTATCGACAATTATAAAACAAAAGACTTTGGTATTACAATTACTGAATGAATACAGTTCAATGACACGTATCGCAACAACAGTGGCATGGCTATCGCGTTACATCCAGTGGCTTCGCAACAAACAGAATGTGCCACGTCAGTCATATTTGTCAGCTGTTGAAACGGAAAACGCTTATTGTATTATAATTAAAACAGTACAATCGATAGAGTTTAAGGAAGAAATTAATTGTTTAAAACAGAATAAAAAATTACCTAGGAATAGTAAAATATTATGCTTAAATCCGTTTATTAGCCAGGATGATGGATTACTGAGGGTTGGTGGGCGACTTAATATTTCTCATTTGGATGGTTGTGCGAAAAATCCAATCATTTTGTCAAGTCATAGTCGTCTCACTGATCTCATTATACAACAAGCTCATACCTTAACTTTACATGGCGGACCCAGACTTACCTTATCACACATTAGATACAAATACTGGATACTTAGTGGGCTCCGTACCGTCAAAAGAGAATTACGTAAGTGTGTTACATGCAGGCGTTACAGTCACCAGAATCATCAACAGATCATGGCTGACCTGCCAGAACCACGCGTTACACCTTCTCGTCCATTTAGCCATACAGGTGTGGACTTCACAGGACACTTTGATATTAAGTCACAAAAGGGGCGTGGAATAAAAACAATGAAAGGATACGTTGCCGTCTTCGTATGCTTATCGACCAAGGCCGTGCACTTAGAGCTCGTTTCAGACCTCAGCACCCCTGGATTTCTTGCAGCCTTTCGTCGGTTTTGTGCCCGGCGGGGCACCCCTAGTCATATGTACAGTGACAATGGGACAAATTTTAAGGGTGCTAACAGAATGCTGACAAAGGAGTACAAGGAGATTTTGGCAACTATCGACAGAAATTTCTTCGCGAACATAAACAGTTTTAACATTAAATGGATTTTCAACGCACCTTCATTTCCTTCTGCAGGAGGATTATGGGAAGCCGCCGTCAAATCTCTCAAATATCATCTTCGACGAGTAATTGGCGAGCAGCGACTTACCTACGAAGAGTTTAGCACACTGTTACAGCAGATAGAAGCATGCCTTAACTCTCGACCTTTAGTTGCGTTGACAGAGAGTCCTGATGACGATTACCTGACTCCAGGACATTTCCTTATAGGGGGGCCTTTGCTGTCTCGACCGCAGACTGAGCCTGAACATTTAAGTCTTAACACCAGATGGCACATGGTACAGGCCATGAACAAGAACTTCTGGAAGAGATGGTCTTCGGAGTATCTTCAGCAGCTCCAAGTGCGATCTAAATGGCAGAGTCCGTCGAGGAACATGGAAGTTGACGACATAGTTCTTGTCAAAGATGATAACTTACCCCCAGGGAAATGGGCTTTAGGTAGGATAGTCGAGGTACATCCAGGTAAGGATGGATATGTGAGAGTGGTATCGGTTAAAACTAAAAATGGTGTGATTAAAAGGCCAATTTTAAAACTTTCACGACTTCCAGTCAAAGAGAGCGATGCCATACAGGTGAACAGTAGCTCTAGTGATCATCACCAACATAACGTGACTCCTGAAACAACGAGCAGAGTACATACAGAAGGCCAACCGAACCAGCTAGCACCATCTCGACGTCGACCTCGCAGAAATAAATTATGTAATTTCATATTAACTTCACTTCTCATGTTTTTATTTACAATTTCACCTACACTGGGTACCTACAATGTAACATATTTTAACTCGAGCCAAAGCCTTTATTTTGACAAACAATTTGATATGAACTTAATCAGAGATGAGTGGAAATTAGTTGTTTACTACAATATGTCAACGTACTGGACAAGTTTGACATATTTACAGAAATACGTAAAACATATACAGAAAGATACATCGCAACTTTCACCACAGTATATCAGTATAACACAACAACTGGAACATGAACTATTGGAACTCGAACATTATAATGGGTTTTTGCAATTTAATAATAACAAACGACAGAAGAGAGGCCTAATAAATGGTGTGGGTTATGTTGCTAATGCATTATTCGGAGTTCTCGATGACAGGTTCCTGAAACAATATGAAAAGGACATAGAGAAGATTTCATACGATTCCAATCATATACGAAGCTTACTGAAAAATCAAACAAGCGTTATTGAGGCACAGTCTAACATTTTACGCAGAAATGAAGATATAATGAATAAGCAATGTAGTATGGTACAGTCACATTTACAAAACTTCACTTCTATGTTAAATCGAGTACAGTCAGACAATGAACATCGACTTAATACTATTACATCAATTTTGTCCGCACAGATTTTAATATCGAATCTGAGGCGTATACAAGATAATCTAATCGAAACAGTAACTGATTTATCTCATGGTCACTTGGACCCACATTTAATACCTTCAGAACAGTTACAGGAGCAGATGCATATTATTTCAAGTCAGTTACGAGGTGACATAACTTTACCGATAAATGAAGAAGATATACAAGAGTTATATAAGGTCATGAAGATAAGCTCAAAAGTCGGAAGGTCATTCTTAGTCATAGAGATAAAAATACCTTTAATTGCTAAGGAATCATTAGAATTAGACAAAATATACAGTATACCTTGGAATAGTTATATCATAGAAACAATTACACCTTACATAGCTTTTAATTTAGAAAAAGAGATATTTATGTTATTATCTGAAGAAGACACTCATTTTTGCATGCATTTATCGTCGGAAAAAGTTTTATGTGCCTTCGATAAACCTATACATGAGCAAGAAATAAGTCGGTCCTTTTGTAACATACATACAAACAATAAAACATTATGTACAACTAAAACAATCAAGTGCGAAGAGCGGTGGATCAAATTACGTGCTAATAACAGGTGGTTATTCTCGTGCTGCGAGAATTGCCTAGTGCGACTTTTCTGCTCGGATACAATGGAAATGATTAACCTACAAGGAAATGGACTCATGGACATAGCGCAGGGATGTGTCTTAAAGAGTAAACTCGTAACAATTTACGGACACACTAATTATCTTACAAAACTATCTACAAAACCTAACATAGTTACAATACAAGAATTTTCTATCCTAAATCATATTTTAAATTTAACTCTACCTGAAAATTTCATACCGGACAATCACAGTCATACTTGGAGTGAGATGAAGATGGAATTAGAGAAGATAAAACAGGAAGCTGATGTGGTTTACTCTCCCGTCAGTGTACACGATGTACATCACTACACTGCTATTTACGTCACGCTGCTTCTGATGATCCTAGCGGGGTGCATTTACGCCGTCCGTCGAGCTCGCAAGATAAGCAAACAGCAGTTCAGAGTTTCTCCAGCAGTAGTTGGGACCGCGCCGGTGGTTCTGCGGGCCGTGGAGGCCACCAACGTGGAACTCTCGCAACTGGCTACAAAGCAGCAGCCATCAACATCATCGGGAGTGGCTACTTCTAGCATCAGTACGCAGTTTTGTAATAAAAGTGAAAAGTGTAAATCCGTGCGATTATCAGTTCCCAAAATTAGTGATAGTGAAAATAGTGATTAATTTAACATTGACTGAAGTGGTTTAGGTTGAACATTTTATGGACTTTAAGTTTTAGTGATAGTAGACAACATTCTCTTCCCTGAGTCCCAGGATGTACAAAGTACAATATAATTAGGTTAAGCGTGTCAATCGCCTTATGCTATGTCAGCATATAGGTACATTCCACATTGTTCAATTATATTAATTAATAAATCAGTGTACAAACAGCACTCGTTGGGTTTGGTCATTTATCATCCCTTATATTAACTGTAGAAACACTACAATAACCAAGCTTCTTATATAACACATGCTGTGCTCCTCGTTCTCCCGAGCAGAGATAGTAACAGTGTGTGGTGTATGGCCTGTACGGGCACTCACTTCAAGTAGCGTTTGGAAGGACCTTGTATCAAATCGATTCTGGTATATTCTAAACATCAATATCTCTATTGGTCCAGGGGTCCTGACGCTCACCCCGAAGTAACCAGATTTTGTAAATTGCACATGAAGTTTCCTACTATACATATTCAGAGCGTAGTGCACGACTTTCAGAGCTCCGATAGTGAAACACTCCTTCAGATAGGGGGAGAGCGAGGGTCAAATAGGACATTATACTTATATAATATACTAGCTTTTGCCCGCGACTTCGTCCGCGTGGAACAATACTTTGGGATATCGCTGAAATTTACCCGCGACTTTATTTATGACTAACGAAAGCGAAATCCTATTTTTTTAAACGGAACCCTAAAATAAAAGTAGCCTATGTTAGACCCTATAACATCAGCTATCTGCTAGTGAAAGTCCCGTGAAAATCAGTCCAGCCGTTTCAGAGATTAGTCGGAACAAACAGACAGACAGACCGACTGACAGACAGACAGACGGACAGACAAAGATAAAAAAAAAATGTATTTTATTGTAAGTACCGAATATACTTTCAGATTCATTATGTAAAAAGCTGTTAATTTGAAGTTACAGACACTTAAATTGTATTTAACTGTATAGATGTATAGATATTATAATGTATTATATTTTAAGATATTATCAATTTGATGTTTATAAAATAACTAAACTAAACTAAACTAAACATTAACCCGCACGCGCACCCCGCCTTGGTGACGCCCACTTCGCAACGGGCCGTGCAGCAGAAATCGTAATATTTTAATTTCGCCATAACTTCAAAACCAAACGTCCAATTTTAATCATTCAAAGACCAAATATTATCTACATAAACTGTACTTAGTGATGAAATAATTTATTATGATAAGGATTAATAACATGAGTAAAATAAACGCGTTTAAATGTAGTCCAAAAAAAATTCAAGATTTCTAAATAAAAAAATGGTTGTTGTGCCTCACTCGACATAGATAGGTATAGTGTGTCGCGGACTTTTTTGTAGATATTTATAAGATCTACAATTAATTAGAACATTTTATGGTTCTATCTTTTTATAGTTTAGGCAGCGTACGCAAAATAAGTAACTTTTCTGGTTGATTTTTACACCTTGTGTCCGAAAAACCCAAATATCTTACGGAACCCTATTTTTTTCCAAAATAAAATTTAGCCTATGTTACTCGTGGATAATGTAGCTTTCGAATGGTGAAAGAATTTTTGAAATCGGTCTAGTACTTTTTGAGCCTATTCATTACAAACAAACAAACAAACAAACAAACATACAAACAAAGTTTTCCTCTTTATAATATTAGTGTAGAAGAACATGCTCATCCCGACGGAGCCTGATGGGCAGCCAACCAAGTCGCTGTCGAAACTCGGAGACATGGTTCAACTTGCGCTGTCCATACACGAACCTAATGCAAACGTTTTGTAACCTTTCTTATTTATTAAGGTATTCCTCATTAAGGTCGATCATACAAACATCAGTACCGGTGGTAGCCTTTTTTTGTTGACTTTCCGAAAATAGCTTTTTAAGTTTTATTTGGAAATAAAAATTTTCATTTTCATTTCATTTTCATTTTCATCTGATTGGCTTGTTTGCTGGTCGCGGCGATCGCACAGATCGGATCGGCTATAACAGTGTTTTTCAACCGTTTTCATGATACGACCCCCCTTGTATGAAAAAATATTTCGCAACCCCCCGACCCTTTGCTTTTTACCCGACTGCGCGACGCAAAGGAGTGGTAATGTGTTTATCAGCCTATGTATGTATGTATGTATATTCCTTTGAAGCACTATACAGACCAAACGCCTGGGCCGATTTTTATGATTCACACGTCAATCGATTCCTCTTAGTCCGGCGAGTGTCACTAAAGACATGACGTTGGTGAAAATTCAATATGGCGACTACTGGACGCCATATTGTGAAAATTAAAAAAATGAAAGTCAACAAACTATATCAAGTGGGGTATCGTTGAATAGGTATTTAAAAATCATTGTTAGTTTTCTCTCAACATTTTTCGATTTGACTGACCGTTTAGGATCTATATCGATTTAAAGTTGCGTAACAACCATTCTCACATTCCAGTGCAATTGTGATATAGTACTGATGCTGATAGGAAATCCAGTCTGGTAAATAGCTAGCTAGGTACTCATAACTAAAAAGTATAAAATAAAAAATAATAATTTAAAAAATTTAAAAACCCGACTGCGTAAAAAGTGAACCAAACTAAGTACATAATTAAAACTGAAAAGAAAAAAACAAGCACTTAGATATCCGGTGGTCTAGAATTCTATAATATATTATTGAATTAATACTATTGGAACATAACAACTGAACAGTCGGGATCCATTATTCGACAGCCAATCTAATTTTTCAATGGATCCTGACTGTTTAGTTGTTATGTTCCAATAGTATTAATTCAATAATATATTATAGAATTCTAGACCACCGGATATCTAAGTGCTTGTTTTTTTCTTTTCAGTTTTAATTATGTACTTAGTTTGGTTCACTTTTTACGCAGTCGGGTTTTTAAATTTTTTAAATTATTATTTTTTATTTATCATGTATGTATGTGTATGTTACAGTGTTACAAATATTCATTCCATACGACGTTTTTATGCGTCTCCATAATAATAGAAACAATAAATTCGGATATAAGTACATAATAATAGAGATAGAGTACAAACATATTATTTTACAATTACATACATCGATGATATCGATTATCGATTTATGAGTACTTATATCCTTTTGTTAAAATTCTCTTACTTAATAAGTAATTAAAATCAATATTTTTAATATTTATTATTTTTTTACTAAAGTTCTCACGACCTCCGGCGACCCCTCTACAGAAGTCCCTGGGGGTCGCGACCCACAGGTTGAAAAACACTGGGCTACCTTAAGGAGACGCGCTCCACTGATTGGCAACTTTCGCTTTAGGCGATTGTTTGCTTATAGATATTAGATGATAGGTTGAAGTTTGCTCAAACATTTTTCTGTTTAAAGTTTAAACTGGTCACTCATTAGGTTATTTGGAGTAACACGTCGCGCGTCGGCTCACGTCGGCAAACACGGTTTCCGAGAAATGCCCATACAAACATAGGCGATTGACTTGACACGAAAACGTGAAAACCACAATTAGCTTAGCGGTTCCAGGTAACTAGGTGTTGTCTAACGCTAATGGTACCACATCTAATGGTGGCATTAAGTGGGTTATTTATTTTTGAAAAACTAGCTGCTTTACCGTGCAATTGAGAAATACAATGCTATCTTTTTGTTTTCGTGTCGATTATGATTACTGATTAATATTATGTTACATAACATATAAGAGCGTGAAGCGTGTACACACGAGTGCGAATCGCCCCCTACTTTAGCAGCATTGGAATTATTATAAAGTTTAAAATTAAGTCGCGTCGCCTCCACACCGATTATTATTATTATTATTATCGACTAAGATTCAACCGTATTTAATGATACATAATTAATAGTCATAATAGGGGATCGGACTACATCTAAAATATGTAGTTTCGTTAATATATTCAGAAATATTGAGGCATTACTACTTGGTAAATGTAGAAAAATATATTATTTTATATGTAGTTTACTAATTAAATACATTTAAAAAGTACCAAAAAAAAATTTTTTTTGCGAAATTGGTAAACAAAACCTACATCATTAAGTTACTCACATCATATACAAAAATATTCATTATGGTAAGTATGAACTTAAACGCACAAATATGGGAGATATTTACAAATATATTCCGGCGGCCATATTATACTTTATATACTACTTCATATACTATAACCTACAAGTGACGTCATTTGTAGGTCGACTTTAGTATGGAGCGTTTTTAGGAGGCTCGTGAATTTTTTTATACAAATCGCTGTACCTTTGAAAATATTGACTTTTGATATAGGTACGGTTTCTTCTGAGAAGTTACTCATATTTATTCATTTATGCAATTAATGCGATTGCCTATTGTGTGGTTACTGGTTACCTTTTCAACTGTTACTCTGACTCTGCGCGTTTGCGAAACGATCGCGACGCTGACTCTGCACGTTGAGGAAGCGTTTCTGCTCTACGCGGTCAACGCTCATGAGCGTGTGTCGTGATGTGAGTGTGGCCGCAGGGCAACACATTTTATGAGGGTAGTAACTACTTGACAGTAAAGTTGATGATCCGTCCATTCCGTCGCGAATATGTAGCTAAAGTACTAGGAAACCAGGAGCGTCGCGGAGATAAATCATACGTCGCGCGTACCGGGTACTGACGGCTGTCATATAAATCAGCAGGGCTGTCACAAAAGTATTGACAGCAGTCATTGTTTTTGGTTTAGGTGGTAGACGAGCTGGGGATCGCCTGACGGCAAGCATTTACCATGTGCTTGTAGTTGGCCATTAGGATTTTCACTAATGTGGTACTGTTGCAACTTGAGCGCTCGTAAACGTCAAAAAATAATTAATACTGGAATCTGTCGAAAATAGGTACTTAGGTACCCCGGTTTATGATGAAGTTAATTGTCTTGAATAATCAAGTCAAACGGTAACAGAGAACAGATATGACGGTGTAACTGACAGGTTAATTGTTGCATGTAGATGTACGGTGTTTGATTTATAAGCCAGTAATTACACATAATATGACGTTTATTCAAATGTACTCACAATCGTGTAGCGGAATTGTAAATTGCAATTAACATTTTAAATCAAAATTGCTGTCTTTAAAACAAATCCAGCGAATATTCAAAATATTAACAGTTTAATTTGAATGTGTTTAAATAATAATTTTATTGGAATTCTTTTCAACCTAAATATTTTACTTTATTTTCTTTGGATTTAGATATTTTCTAGATTAAGGCTTAAGATTAAATAATAATTACAATGTATTACTTGCATTAGATTAGGTTAGGTGTCACTATACTAAAAATAGACACCCCTGAAGTACAAGAAAATACAATAATTCTTACAATAATTACTATTCGACACCGTGGACACACTGAACTTCATATCTTAAAGTACGTCACTATATGGTCGATTTTCGTACAAACATACAAGATGAAAGTAGACGCATGAATCAAGAGCATTTAGTGGAGTGCATCACGTTATTGCCAAATTTATTCGTTTTCGGTCCAGCCAAAATGTTTAATTGCTCTTGAAGAACATAACCGTTATTACTAATTACTACTGTTTAAAAAAAAACTAATAATATTAATTATTTTCATGTATTTTCGTATGCACATTATATTTTGCGATAATATGCCTTTCTTGTTTTGAAAATTGAAGTTAACAGTTGCGTGGAATGTAACAACTATCCATCCTCACAAACTTCACATTTATTATCAGTACGACAGATTTTAACGACTTTTACCTTCAGTCCCCAACTCCAATTTCTAATTTGTATACCATTAGGGTCACAACTCAGAACACACGGAGACGCGACGCGGCGCGCACTTTTTGAGAGAGCGATTTCATTGCAAGAGCGCGGCGCAGGCCGCAATTCGTGCAATTAAACGTGTAACTTGTATATTGAATTAAGTCCAATTTCGAATCCCTATTAATAAGTAACCCCCGAAATGTCAAGCAGTGAGCGAGCTAAGAAGACCCTTGATCACGTCAGCTTTAAAAAAAACGCAACTACATCGAACCTTTCGTTTAGGAGCTGCGATGCTACGGACAGACACACAGATAGACAGACATATCAAACTTATCCACACTTCTAATTTTGCGTCGGGGGTTCAAAAGAGCGGGTCGCGTCACGGTGTTACGACTAGATTGGACTTGGCTTGATAGAGACTCCGCTATACATATACAAAATGTCTTGATGTCTTAATGTTTATGCAAGTATTTAACCGCGGATGATATACAATTATCGCTCACATTCATCATCACCAATCCCTGCCTCTCCGTGATTTACTACTGCAACTTGTAGCTGGACTGCTGCCAAGTCAGTAACGTCGAGCGGGTTTTGAGCGGTTATGATGAGTACATTGACTGATGGGGAATCTTAGGGAACAATAATGGTAAGCAGAGAGAATGCCCGGTGGAAAAGCGATTGTCGAATGTCGATCCATCGTCGAATATCCAACGATACCAAATAATTGCTCTTTGGGTCTACGATTGAGTCATTGATTTGTCGAGGTACAACGCTAGCACACGCCGGTCTTCTGTGAGGTTGTGGTATTTGTCCGGCACGAAGCATCGCTTTTCCCACGAAATTCCAGATTTCAAAAACTTGGAGTTGGTACTAGGATCTCATAAAGACAAGCAGTTTTTACTTTTGCGTGTCAAGTTGGAATGCTACAGGCCTAATCGTCATCGTCAGCATTTTAAGTTTAGACACCAATACGGTATATTTTACTAAGCCGAAACTAGACATTTTAAAAATACAACTCTGCGTTAGCGATAAAAATTGTTATAAAAATAATATCTGTCAGCATTCTGATTAATATGCAGTCGCCTATGACCCAGCATCAGCTATCGATTGGGCTGACTATTTCCGTATTGTGGGTCAACTTCTGTCCACACGATCCAAATAGATGACAAAAAATAGATCATGGGTGTTTATGGACCATATTATGACCTCGCGCTATTTGCATCTAACCGCCTTCTAAATGAATATGTTTGCCTATTGTTTTGAAAGAAGTAGCGTTACTGCACGTCCTACGACTAGGCAATGTTTGAAAAGGAGTCGTACCCTTTGGTTTCAATCTGATAGCCTCGGCTAATAGAGACAGGCGGAGATCCCTTCAGGATCTTCACACACTTTAAAATTGTTAACAATATTGTTACGAGCATTAGGGTAATGGTTTGCCCTAATGCTCGTAACTTAAAATCTTAATCATCTTTCAAACATTTTATGTCGGTTAAAAACGTATACGGTTCTTACTTTAGTTGTTTATCAAGAATTTCTTTAAAGTCCTTCCAAACGTAATCTTTAAACTCTCAGTTAGCTTCAAGTTCCATTGCAGGTCTATGTTTTCCATTTTTAAATTAGGCCAATTCAGAATATTTATGCTCATTTATTTTTTAATCCCAATCAATATCGTCAATCAGAACAATCGGGCGGACAAAGAGGCTAATCCCCATTGTTGTATTGTGTGGCGAGTGGCGTGGTGACGCGTCCCCACTCCCCGAGCTCATTATAGCGCCATGATTATTTCAATCAATTTAAAATTCATTTCTATTGATAGATGTTTTTCAATTTTCTCAGCGCTTCTTTTAAATTTAAGAGTGTTAGAACCATAGACCTATATAATATAGACAAGGCATGTCGAGGCAAAATGTGTCCACACTGAAGCTGCCCCACTTTTGGGGTTGTTTGGGGCAATCGAAGTTTGACATGTTTTGTCATCTTGATATTTTGACATATTTTGCTTCCCGCAGCAGACAAAATCTTTTGAAATTAAGATGGCGTAACTGTCAAAATTTACGTCATGTTTGATAGCACCCTTATTAGTTTTGAAACTATTGGATAAAAACAGTACAGCAGTGTTATTCTGTAAGAACATTTTCAAATATCTCGACAGCTGAATCCGCGGTGAGTGTCAAATATCATATAAAAATTTGACATTCACCGCGGATTCAGCTTTCGAGATTTGAAAATGTTCTTACAGAATAGACAGGCAGTTCCTTTTAATGTCATGGGATACTCTTCCCAACTTATCTGTCCAGTAGTTGTGGTATAGTATACGGGTATGCGACCCAGGCTTCCCTAGCTATTACTGTCCTATCCCTTGCCCTCCTGGGCAGTAATATCCTACATTCCCTATTTCCCACTCTAACTTACCAATCTTCCTTTTCACACCACCTATCCTTCCCTTTCCCTATTCCTACCCACCCCACCAATCCGTGGAAACGCAATGGATAATCAAAAATAATTTAACTATCCAAAATGGCGGCGATGTGGTTCGCCACCCATCACGTCTCGTTTCTCGCGGAGGCGAAAAGTGGACCATGGAGAGACGCTTTACGTTGAATGTAAGAGGAGGAATGCATGGTAAGAATGAAAGTGGACGAGGCGAACGAATTATGTAAGGATCGTAGCAAGTGGAAAGAAGTGGTCTCTGCCTACCCCTACGGGAAAGAGGCGGTCCTGCCTACCCCTACGGGAAAAAGGCGTGATTATATGTATGTATGTATGTATAGTTCCTTATAATTCTTTAAATGTAAGCGAAAGGTTCAGCTTTCTAGATTCTAAAAATGAACAAATAAAAAGTTGTTGAGTTTAACTAAGTAATGATATGTTTGGATTTACAAATTGGCATTTGGCATAAGGACTATAAGGTCTTAATTTATTTAGGTAAACTTTCCTTAGATAAAATTGGGGAAATCGATAGCGATTAGCGACTAATGGGGATATTATATGTTGCCTAGGGTCGAATATCACATTTTTAGGGTTCCGTAATACTTAAAGGAACCCTTATAGTTTCGCTCTGTCCGTCTGTCTGTCTGTCTGTCTGTCTGTCCGCGCCTCTAGCTCCTGTAATTATGAATATAAATTGATGAAATTTGGTGCAGTTATAGATTGTGTATAGATCACAGTTTTGGGATCATAAAAAAATAATAATTTTATATTTTAGGGGTGGCTCTCCATACATGTGAAGTGGGGATGAATAATATTTTTTCACTTTACCCCATCGTGTGGGGTATCGTAGAATAGGTCTTTTAAAATAAAGGCAAGGTTTCATGCGTTACTTTTTTATAAAGTTGACCATTTTCGAGTAATCGGCCTCCAAAGTAGTTTGTAAGTTGGTCCCCCCCCTAGCATTTTTAAACTATAAGAGATAGAAACTTGCAAATTTCCATGCTAAAAACTCTTTAGGAAAATTATTTTGAACCAAATCGGACAGTAACTTTTGGAGTAAATAAAAAAAAGCATATTTCGCGTTTATAGTTACGGAACCCTCCTTAGACATGTCCTGACATGCTCTTGGTTAGGTTTTACAAAAATAATTTTTATAATTTTAAACTAAATCTAAAGCAAATAGTTGTTTAGGTTGACACGATTAATAATTATAAGAGCAGGCTTTCGTGAAGTCACCGCGCGGTCGCCGGTCATGTAAACGCGCCCTTACAGCCTACAGGCAGGGCTTACAAAAACCGGCCAAGTGCGAGTCGGACTCGCGCACAGAGGGTTCCATACAAATCTGTAGGTATAGTTCACCCATCACGACAAGCGAGTCATAGTAGGGGTTTAAAATTATTAAAATTATTTTTATTAATTGATGTAACAAAAAAATTACGCTTTTCGCTATTTCTTCATTATCTGTGCTATAAGACGTTACTTCATACCAAATTTCAAGATTCTGAGTTCACTAAGTTAACGAGTGTCGAAAATTTGCGGAAATTTGCGGCATAAACGGGATGTATCTTCTGATTCCGATGGCTTAGAAGTTTGAATTTGTCACAGCACCCAGGGACAGTAGACTTTAGTATGTGATATAAATTCCAGCTTGATACCTCCACACGTTCCTGAGAAAAAGGGTCTTGACAGACGGACGGACAACAAAGTGAGGATAAGGGTCCCGTCCCGTTTTTTCCTTTCGAGGTACGGAACCCTAAAAATTGGCAAATACATGAAAAAGCCTATTACCTAACATTAAACTTATAGGTCATTGAACTAATGCAAGTGCTACAGCGGAAATTATTACCGCGTGCGACAGGGACAGCAATATCATGTCAATGACCAATATTTATAAATGTCATTACGATTCTTCAGTCGATAAAACTTTGTCAAATGACTGCTTGCATTTAAAAGTCAATAAAATTGCACTGTCGGAAGTCATTAAGCAATAAAACATTGCTGGTATTTAATACCGATGATTTTTATACGATAAGTAATTTTCATCGCTGTAGAAAGTATAAAAACATAATTGTAGGTATGTGTATTACATATATAACATCTGCAGGCTTGTGAAAGGGCAACTCACGAGCTAATTGTTTGTTGCGGGCGAGTGCGAGTACTATGATTGTTAAATTTGCGCCTGGTTGCGTTTGGGTTGCTACCTGTGCAAAAATATGATGTACTAAATTTGATAGCGGCTCCGCCCGCGTAAATACAATATCCCGCGGGAACACTATATTTTCGGTTTTCAATGTAGCCTATGTTTTAATTCAGAGCCTAAACTACTAGTCTACTACCATGCCAAATTTCATTAAAATCCATTCAGGAGATTTTGTGTGAAAGTCAAAAACATCCATACATCCATATATTAAGATTTTCGCATTTATAATACTAGCTCCACCCGCGTCAATACAGTATCCCACAGGAACACTACTTTTTCGGGATAAAAATTAGCCTATGTGTTAATTCAAAGTTTAAACTACTACCATACCATTTTTCATCAAAATCCGTTCAGTATAGTTCTCGTTTGAAAGAGTAACAAACATCCATCCACACATACATCAATACATACATACATCCATACACACTTACATACATACATACATACATACATCCATACATACATGCATCCTCACAAACATTCACATTTACAATAGGAGTACAAAGTCCTTTATTCAAAGCTGGAAATAAATCTGATCCGACAAATTACAGGCCTATATCGATCCTACCGACTTTTAGTAAAATTTTTGAATGAATAATTTTAAGACAGTTACTAGTACGAAATAATTTCTTACACAATAATCAATACGGTTTTACTAAGGGTCGATTCACTACGGATGCTGGTATGGGTCTTCTTTGTAGAATCTTTGAAGCTTGGGAGGGGTCGCAGGATGTATTCGGTGTATTTTGTAACCTTTCCAAGGCATTTGATTGTGTTGAGCATGCTACATTGATCAGAAAATTGCACCACTATGGTATACGGGACTCTTCACTCGACCTTTTGAGTTCTTACCTTAAAACAGAACTCAAAGGGTAGAGATAAATAGTAAAAGGTCCACTCGGACCAAAATAGAATTAGGTGTCCCACAGGGATCCATTTGAGGCCCGTTTCTTTTTCTCATCTATATAAATGATTTGCCTTATCTTGTTAAAGATAATGACAACGAGATAGTACTTTTTGCCGATGACTTTTCACTAATTTTTAATGTGAAGCGATAGCAGTCAGACTACAACGAGGTAAATAGTGCTCTCTCAAAAATAGTACATTGGTTTAATGTTAATAACTTACTTTTAAATTCCAAAAAAACAAAATGTTTAAAGTTTACATTGCCCAATGTTAGGCAAGTTCAAACCAATATACTATTAAATGATGAGAAAATGAATTTTGTGGACACCACTGTATTTCTAGGTATAACACTAGATAGTAAATTACAGTGGGATCCTCATGTTGCGAATCTTGCAGATAGACTCAGTTCTGCAGCATATGCAGTCAGAAAAATTAGGGAAATTTTTGACGAAGAAACGGCGCGACTTGTTTATTTTAGTAATTTTCATAGTAGAATGTCTTACGGCATTCTTTTATGGGGATATACCGCCGATATTATACAATATTTGTGCTCAGAAGCGAGCAATACGTTCTATTTACAAAATGTCCTGCTTTGAATCTCTAAGAGAAAAGTTTAAAGAAATAGGAATTCTGACCGTCGCTTCTCAATACATTTTGGACAATGTGTTGTATGTTAGAAAAAATTTAAATATGTTCAATATGAAAAGTAATAATCACTGCATGAACACTAGAAATAAACACAAATTAGACATCAGACTAAGTAAACGCCTATACAATAGAATCCCAGATAACGTTCAAATTCTGTCTATTAATAAATTTAAAAAAGTAGTTAAAGAACGTTTGTGTGCTAGAGGTTATTATAGGGTCAATGATTTTATTGACGATCGCACACCTTGGGAATGGCCAACCTGCAAGGCTGCTTCTATGTACTTTTGTACTCCTGTAAAGTAGTTTTAGTCATAACATTGTTATATACCTTTCTTACTCTAAAAGAACAATTTTCCATCTTTTTGGTAAAAGATGGCCCCGTGCAAGTTTCTTACGCCGGTTCTTCTCGCCGGGCTAGTTCCCGAACCGGTGGTAGGCATCATGTATATCGACGTTCAAAAAGAGTATGATAATACTTACCAACTTTGAATCTTTTTTTTTGATTTTGATTTTATTATTATGAGTGCAATATTAGTTTGAAAATAATAATTATTATTATTATAAAACGTTTATTTTATCACCACAAACGACAAAGGTTTATTTACAATAAAATAAAATATATCTATTGTTTAGTGATAAATGCGGTTACAAAGGAACCTTTGAATTTGGACACTCATGGATAGAGAGAAGTTTAGGCTGGGACTGTATGCGCCGGAATTCGGAACACCGGCGCCGGTGAACATTCAGAGCAGTAAATTAGAACTGTGGATTAATAAAATAGAATTGAGAACCGAACACAATATGAGTGTCGAGTCAAATGTCAATGTCATATATGTGACAGCTCGACACTCGACACTTCCATTTTCAACTCTATTGTAATAGCGCAGAGTTCTTTTTTCAGTGCTCTGAATTTACCCGGGTTCGTTGGATTCCGGATCATATTGCCCAAGGTTTATAAATATAATAAGAATTAATAAAGGAAATCCAGTTTTCAGGCGCTAGCGCTCCAGAATCTGGATCTGGTCTAAACATCAGAACAATTATGATTTATAAGTATTTGAGAAACATGGAACCAAACCAAAGAATTTAAGGTTAATCTTAATAATATAATAAAGAGAAAAGCTTCGAAACTACAGGACCGATTTTGATGAAATTTGGCACAGATGTAGAGTAGACCACGGGGAAGGACATAGGCACTTTTTACTGCGAAAAATTGTTCGGTTTCTGCGAAATTAACTTTTGCGCGCACGAAGTAGCGGGCAACATCTAGTCTAGTAAGGCATAAAGTTAAATGTGTATTGTTTATAATATTTTTAAAACGTTGTATCTTTAACTTTGCATTTAAATACCTAACATTTTCATTATTTTGCAAACATGGCCTTTCCTTGTATTTTTGACATTTAATATTTTTATCGCAATTCTCCGCGGCAATAAAATATAAAATTATTCTCTATAATTAACGCCTCAACAATGTAATATAAAGTTGTATTATTAATTTTAATTGTTGCTTAAATAAATATAATGTGCACGCCGCACTTTTCTTGCGATAAATATAAATTTATCGCAAGAAAAGCGCCCCGACATTTAATCGTTAAAATAAAATTATATAATTATTACTTACCTGTTAATTACGAGCTATTTATATCATAAATTATATTTCATTTTTATAATAATATAGTGAAATTCCGAATTCGTTGTAATCTGTAGCAACAGCCTTTGCGTGAAAACAACAATCGTTTGTCAACTTTTTAATTGGTAGCTACTAGCTAGTCTTTAAATATTAATAATATTATATCTGGTAGGTAGTAGGTACTTAGTAACGACCTAATGACGACCTGTGTAGCTCAGGATTGAGCGTGTTGGTACTTAAGCCTAAAGGTGCTCTTGTACGGTTTACGAGTCGAGATTGATCGAATCGCTTCTTATACGGGGTAGGTATAAGAAGCGGTAGCTTCCCACCCTCGTGGCTAAAAATGTCGTCGCTCTCTGTCGAGAGATCTCAAGAAAAAGGGGAAACAATATTCACGTTTCACGAGGCTTCTCGATCTGAATGAAATGAAAAAAATATTCCTTAATCTTAAATTCGTATATCTAATTGGAGCCAACACTTGCTAATTCGGAAACACACGCACGAAAAGTCGCGCGCACCCGCCACGATCGAACACGTTGGCCGACTACTAATTCGGCCAGACCTCACGCAGTAAGTTAAGGCCTTAATTACTGAAAAAAGGCGCAAGATAAGGCTAATGAATCTATGCAAATGTGCGCCCACGCAGCTTTGACGGCGCCGACACCGAACGCCTAGGTGGCGCTGCTGTCACACTTATCTCGGTAACTTCACCCGATGTTATTCTCTTTAACTTCACTCGATTTATTTGTTTTGTTTTAGTTTTATTTTACTGATGCATTTCTTTATCGGTGTTCTATATAAATTAAAGTGTCAGTTAATTTCGATATGTTGAGATTTGAGACCTTCTTTCGGTTGTTTTGCAAAATAATAATTATCGGAACCTACCTTCTTTTAAATATAATATTTATACTAAAGTTCGAAAAGTTCTGCATATAGAATTAGTCACCGTCAATATAATATGCCTTCAATGCGAAATGATCAATTCTTTCTTTGTAAATATGTCAAGGGATCAGTAGCAAATTTCTAGATAATTGTTGGTAGACGTACCGATATAATTGAAAGAGTTGTATGATAATATCAGATTGTGTATCGCAGTATCAGGTAGTAGGTACGTCTGTACGTCTGTCGTGATGGAGATGGCCGATGCGATAGCCAGCTGTCCGCGGCATCTGGCCGATTCACATGTTAGAATATACTCCAGATTTGAAAACTTTATAGAAATAAAATTCGGATCATATTTAAGAAATATGATATCTATCTCACTTCTTGGTATATTACTCAGTTAATAAATTGTATCATTATGTATTACTATAATAAATCTCAATGTGAGGATGGATATAAGGATGGATGGAGGATGGATGTATGGATGGATGGATGTTTGTTACTCTTTCAATCGAAAGCTACTGAAGGGATATGGATGAAATTTGGTATGGTAGTAGTTTAAGCTCTGGATTAACATAAGCTGCTTTTTATCCAAAAATAATACAGTGTTCCCGTGGGATACTGTATATTTACGCGGGCGGAGCCGCGGGCAAAAGCTAGTATTGTAAATGCGAAAAACTGAATGTATGGATGTTTGTTACTCTTTCGCGCAGTAACTACTTAACGGATTTTGATAAAATATAGTATGGTGGTAGTTTAGGCTATGGATTAACACATATAATACTTTCTATCGTAGCAAAATGTACGGTTCAGGTGAGATTTCTCGTTGCAAGTTCCAAGTAGCGGGCAACATCAACTAGTTGTTAACAAACCTCTTTTTGGCCGTGAGGTTATTTGGATCTGTGTTTCTTACTGCTTTACGCAATAACGAAAAACGGAAAGTTTTCTTGGCAGTCGAGATAGACATAAGAAAACTTTTCTTTCTACGCCATCGAAGTCTTGGCAATATGATGTTGTAGGTCTAATTATGTTAATTTTAATACTAGTTTATTGCAAGGTTAGTATAATATGGACCAAGTTAATATAATTAGATAAGCCTATTAAATGGATTAATAACTATAACTATAAACCTAAGTAGGTATACTCTAACCCCCTTACTAATAAACGCTGTATAAGCCTTGAATAGTTACACCTTTTTGTCTCCTTCTATCGAATTAAACATGTCACTTGTGTCATGTGTGACGTGAACAAAGCACTGTATAACTCAAATCTTTTACAGCGTTTATTAGTAAGAGGGTAACTAGATAATATTTCAAAGTAAGTACAAGAGGGGCATAATTTTTATGTATCTACTACACCCCTTACAAATAAACGTTGTATAAGCTTTGAATAGTTATACAGTGTTTTGTTCCCGTCACACAAGTGACATTTTTAATTCGCAGAAGGAGACAAAACACTGTATAATTATTCAAAGCTTATACAGCGATTATTAGTAAGGGGGTATAATAATAAATAATCAAACGTGCGTTTTATCAATTTAATTGTTGAATTAAAAGTAAATGTTCCCTTGTGTGCCTCAAATTGTATTCGTAAATGTTCCCTACGCAATAATCAATTCTATCACCAGTATGAGAGCTGAACACTCTGAACAAGCTCAGGAGCCTTTCATTAAATCCCCCGACTTCGCTCGTTTTTTTCCGTCGCCACCGCCACCCTATCAAGACTGTTTATGGACTGGAGATAAAGAAACACAGACAGTCCTCACATCTCATTGTAACCTAGACAAAACAGTGTTGCCAGGCTAAACACCAAAAACGCCCTAAATCTCTTTTTAAATCTTGAGACGTTTGGTAAAATATTATTTTTACTTAGGGCTGATTTTTCAATCGTCAGATAACTCCTATCTGAGGAATAAATATGTAACTTTGACAGATTTTGTATGAAAAATCTGTCAATGTCACATATTTATTCCTCAGGTAAGAGTTATCTGACGATTGAAAAATCAGCCCTAAATAGAACAATTAGTAATTGTTTGATAATTCTATATGGTAGTGATCTCGTAAAAAAAGAAAACCATACTTTTTTCTTATTTTTAGCTAAAAGTTTGCAAAATTTACTTCATACAGTTTTCTATGTTGTTGACGATATATTTTGATGTATTTAATCTGACAGTTTGTTCAATTTAGTTTTAAAGGAGATTGACATCAACCAAGTTATGCAGTTTACAATTAAAATATAACTACTTCCTCATTGTCTTGTCATCATCATCATCATCAGCCTATCGCCGTCCACTGCTGAACGTAGGCCTCCCCCAATGAGCGCCAACCATCCCGATCTTGGGCAGCCCTCATCCATCCGCTGCCAGCCACCTTCTTCAAATCGTCGGTCCATCGTGCCGCAGGACGTCCTACACTACGTTTGCCTAAGCGTGGTCTCCACTCTAATACTTGTCTGCTCCATCGATTGTCTGTCCGTCTGCAGACATGGCCGGCCCACTTCCACTTCAGCGTGCTAATTGTCTTGTCAGTCATACAGCATATTAACTTAGTTAATGTTTAGGTAAATATATGACCGTGCATGTACAGCTTGGCAAAAACGAGTGTGACGTGGTGGCAGCAGGAACCGAAAACATTGTATTTCTGTATTATATTGTAATTCATTTAAATTAAATATGTCATATGGATTAAGGATGAATATAGTCGAAGATAATTTAAGTTTTCGCTGTCACCGCGTCATACTCTTTTTGCTAAGCTGAGTGTAAATGAAAACAAATTCCCACATTTGCCGCAAGGCGCGGAGGCTGGCAGCCCCGAATCAATGCAGCGCGGCGGTACAACCGGCTTACTGGCAAGGTTCCCCCGGATATGAAGATAGCGACAGAAAAAACGACCGAAGGGGGGGACACACGCTATGAGTTATTTGTTCTTTTTCCTTGCGATCGCACTTTTGTCACCTTTTGTGTTAAGTTGGGCTCGTATTGATTCGTGTTCAGACGGTTTACGTCTGTTCAGATGTTCAGATGTTTGTACCGTATGCATTGTGCTCCGGCGCTTGATTGTAAGAGTTGTTTGTATCTCAATGGGAATTGGGAACCGATTACATACCCTTCAACTTTAGAGTAGGCAGTGTGCCTATGTAGTTCAGGAGATGGACTTAGGCTACATTTTGTGGCGAAAGAAAGAACAGTGCTGTAAAGTTTAAATATAATATGCGCTAATACTTCTTCTTCTCTTCTTTTTAAAAATGGCTCCTTAGTGAATCGCCAATGTCAGTGTGTTGGCGGAAACTCTGCCTTAAGAGTAGGTTTTATGAAAAAACAAGGGTACGGTGAACTGAAGGAGGTCTGTTAAAAGATCTAGAACCTAGAACAAACACAAACATTTAGGGTATGCGCTAATATAATAGAGCTTAAAATTGTGTAGAGTTGACAGATCTGACGTTTGACACTTGACAGTTGGAGTTTCAGCTCTATTGTATCAGAGTTATATTTTCAGCGCTCTGATTTGCGCCGGTCCTCCGGGTTCCGGACGAGAAACCCGAGTCCGGACGGCCCATCCACAAGTCCACGTCACGACGTCGCGTCGTCAACGTAAAACTGCGGCGCGACACTGTGCGTTGACATAACGTGAAATTCACGTAGCCGTAAAAATTTGTGACTCGAGCCCTGTTTTTACTCGAGTAAACTTGTTAAACTCGTATTCGATTAAAAAAAATTCTTAATCGAGCCTCTATGCAGTGGAGCCTCCATCCAACTATTTTAATATAGGTAACAAATATCAATGCAAACTCGAGTAAGATTTTTACTCGAGTGACTCGAAAGCCCGAGTATGATTCGAGTGAGGTAATAAAATTGCTCGAGCAACTCGAGTCACAAAATCCTATTATAGTAAATAGACACTAAACCAGTAAAAATGCTCGTACGTAGTGGGATCGTTAGTAGTCGGCAATGACCTTCTAATACACAGAAGTTATTGGTAGTCGGAGATGATAAAAACAAGGGGCTGTCAACATTTTTATTGATTGTAAGTTTTTTTTTATTAAAATACAAAAAACTTGGCAAAGCACCTTTACTACAAGGCTTTTAACATTAGCTAACATTCTTCAATAAACATTTGATTTTAGTGTCCACATTTAAGGTTTTACGAGCACACAAGCGCTCACACCCGGCTACGCTTGTTGTGCCATGAATTAAATGGACCATGTCATTTGATCATAAAATTTTATACCCCCATTATGGCATGATATTTAATTGTAATATTTGTAACTGCTTAATGAAATGGCGCTTGAATTAAGTAGAGTTTTATGGGGAATTGAAAAGTAATTTACCATTTTGTATTTAAATTATACGTTTTATCATACTTTTCATTTGCTGAAAATTAAAAACAAATTCACTACAATGAAGGCTATAACATTTCCTAAAGTTAAGGGCTGCTTAAACTACAGGTCTGCTCAGCAGAATGACAAAGCCAGCATGAGACTTGAGAACCTCTTAGTCTTAACATTAAAAAGCCTTTGAGTCTTATTTTGCAGGAGCTAAACATAGTAATCATAATTCATGGAAATATAAAATGAACCTCCTCCATTACAAACAAATTAAAGCGTAAATTAATAAAAAAGACAATGTAAGAATAAATAGGAGGAAATATTGTCAATAGAACCTTAATAAATCACGAATGTAAATAAATAACATTAAAGCTAGTGCATAAGTCGTATAAAAACATAAGAATTATAAAATAATAACAATGTCAGAATAAATCAAAGAGGATATAGGATAAGGTATAAGTATACAATACAATATTTATTGACAACATACAAAGATATCACAAAGTACAAAATGAAATAACGATATCGACATAAAAGTTTTACTGTCCGTCTGTCTGTCATTAGGGGCTAAGTTATGATTGAGCCGCGACTCCGCATTACCGTAACTTATCCGATAAAATCATGTTTATTTTTATCACCACCGGTTGGCCGGTCGGCCACGCTGGACGCTGGACGCATGCAATTCGCTTCGAGTATTAAATGTCACTTGTCACTTGTCATCGCGCATTTTGCAATACTTTGGTTCGCGAAAGGTATAGTTTAGGGCGAACGACCTAATTATTGGTATCTCACATCTATACTTATCGTTTTTTAGTTAGTAATGTCTGAAAGACGTTGTCCCATAATGGCCGTGTTCCGCGAAAAAAGCGGTTGTTAGCGTTTGCTAGCGCTAAATAAAATAAAAAACAGATTATCGGCCAGGACACGTTTGCTAACTTCAGTACTCCTAACAAAACCTGTCATTATGCTTATTTAACGGCAGCGGTCGCCATTTTGCCTACGTTTTTTTGTTAGCGCTATTTTCCGCAGAACACAGCCACTGTAATACTAACAACAAATTTAAAATTACGTAAATTATAGAATTTTGATTTGCTTTTACAGTTTACTTGGAAAAATCTATGACAAACGTCATAACTCTTTGATTAATTATTACATATTTATTTAATATTATATATCTATGTTGACACTTGTTAAAATTATATGCGAGCCATAGATGTATAATACTAATAGTTATCACTGATGCGAGCCAAACTCCAGCGCAAGTCGTTCTTTAGTTTGAAGTATGTGTTAATAATTAATATACTCTGGTCAGTTCCAATTTAATATGAGCGTAAACAAAGAGATGACATTCGACAATATTAATGTATTAAATTTGTAAGCACGCTATTGTTCCCCTGTTTACAGCTATTGTATCTCTGTTGACATAATATAGATAATAGACTTCATAGATGATATAACAGGGAATCGCGCGGAAACTGTACATTTTGCCGCGATAAAGAGTAGTCTGTGGCCTTCCCCATGGTCTACTCTATATGTGTGCCAAATTTCATTAAAATCGGTGCAGTAGTTTCGATGCCTATTTCATGCAAATAAACATACAAATCTTTACTTCTTTGGATTGGAGTATAGATCCCTGTATCTGATGTTTTTATATGTGTCCGGTGTGGGCTGATGATGACACTCGATTGGTCCATGTCACCTCAATTGTGAGTTATGCGCGGCCAAGTGACGGTCCGTCATGAGTGTCATGAGCATATTGATGGGACTTTTGACTCGGCATTAATAGCCGGCCGCCTTAATTACCGCCTCGAACGTAACAATGTTAGATGATCATCAATTCGAACGTTATGAAGCTTCATCATCACTGTCCTGCGTTCAGGTCCAATTTAGGATGATAAAGAAACAGTAGCGCGCTATAATGCAAATATATATAATAAAAATAAATACAAAAATGTATAGAACGTGGGAGAGTCATACTTCGGCACGAACGGGCCATGGCTCGACTGGATAAATACCACGGCCTTATAGAAAACCGGCGTAAAGTAACGCTTGCGTTGTGTTTCGCCGTGTGATTGAGGTTGGGGTTTTCTAGGACAAGGAACGCAAGTCGCAGCACCAGAGGAGGTAACTCCTATCGCCTCTCGTGTTACGAGTGTCCATAATGCCAGGCGATCCGTCTGCTCGTTTCCTGGTTCATTTCATTAAAAAATGTCACTTTCCCATGCAATAAATAAATACAGTGACACAATTTTTTTTGAATATCGTCTTTTTGTTTACGTTAAGATTAATTTTAATCTGCATCTAGGGTTACCATCTGATCGAATATATC
Source organism: Glaucopsyche alexis (assembly GCA_905404095.1). Lineage (NCBI taxonomy): Eukaryota > Metazoa > Arthropoda > Insecta > Lepidoptera > Lycaenidae > Glaucopsyche > Glaucopsyche alexis. The sequence goes on from FR990053.1 coordinate 1,155,413, forward strand.
CGGTCTAGACCGGATTGAACCTGGGGGGCAATTCTGCTAAATAAAACCTGCATTAATACAATTACAATCAAGTCCCGACATGCTTACACTCTCAAAAGGTGTTTTTATGAACGTTAAACCAACGTGAAACGCGCTCTGATTGGTCGAAACGGTATAAAATCCGTTCACGGTAACATGACGCTACACTTTCAATCCAAACAAAGTGAAGTTGACTGTTTAAATTGTTTACTTTAAATACGAGAATTGAGGTTCAGGTTTCAATGAAAATATGATTCAAAATTGAATCATATTTTCATTGAATACACAAGACGATAATTATGCGTTTTATTGCAATTTGCAACAGCGGCGCCGTGCTACGGTGCTACGCGGGGCGCATCAACGAAACCTGTGCATTTTGCTCTATGGTTTTGACAGATCATCATACAATTCTCATTCAAAAACGTTACGTTTATGCCGCTGTCAAATGATAGTTAGACCCACAAATATCGGATTGCGGTTTCATTCGCAAAGTAGGTGTGACTAGGTAATTCTTATTTTCCGATTTTTTGCTTTTACCGAGTTTAAAGTTCGTTAACACCAGCCAGACGTGCGCTGATGATGACGAAGACACCATCATATCATAATCACCAGTTATTATATATGACGGCCATAAAGTCGCCCCAGTTGCGAGTCGTAAATAACTCATAAATGTATCGTTGCCAAAGGAGCTGACAATTCCTCCGCCTGGTGATGTAGTGACCACACTCGCTGGATGAAATGGGACGGTATCCTTTTTTTTTGTAAAAACGTACTCGTACGGCCTATCGTTTTAAAGATTAAGCAGCGAATCAAAAATCGTCATTTTGAAACTTATTCTTTCTAATCGTTATGAAACTAGATAAAAATAATATTGGCCAATTGCGAGTCGGACTTGCGCAAGAAGGGTTTCGTATAAAATGACCAAAAAATCACGCTTGTTAACTTTCAACTGTCTATCTATCACCGTTCATGAGATTCACCTGTACATACTGTGCAGACTGACAGACGGACAAACGGATGGACACCGGAAGTCTTCCTTCTTTAAACCCTATAGGGTCCCGTCTTTACCCTTCGGTACGGAACTCAAAAAAGAATTTTTTTTTTTTTTATGAAATATGGGGGCAAACGAGCAAACGGGTCACCTGATGGAAAGCAACTTCCGTCGCCCATGGACACTCGCAGCATCAGAAGAGCTGCAAGTGCGTTGCCGGCCTTTTAAGAGGGAATAGGGTAATAGGGGAGGGTAGGGAAGGGAATAGGGGAGGGGATTGGGCCTCCGGTAAACTCACTCACTCGGCGAAACACAGCGCAAACGCTGTTTCACGCCGGTTTTCTGCGAGCCCGTGGTATTTCTCCGGTCGAGCCGGCCCATTCGTGCCGAAGCATGGCTCTACCACGCATACCTATAATTACCAAATACATAGTTTACAATTCAATTTTAAACTTCCATAAAAGTTTAACGCTCTGATTTTGAAGGACAACAATTTGTCATTATTTTTTATTACTTTTGTCCCAGTTTCTTCGTGAGTCATGGTGACAGTAGTGTACACAGTACATGGTGCGTGTGTAATTAAGTCGATCGCCTCACACAGACATACTGACGGTAGATCGCGGAAGACTAGTAGATTAATACTGCCTACGACCTAGGATGTAAGATAATTGATCAAAACTGTAACATGACGCTAATGATTGCTTTGTTGGGGGAATTTAGATTAAAATGAGTAAAGGAAGCGAATGTAACACGGCCAGTGGCCACACTTAAGTATAAGCCGTTAGTGTTCGAGTTATTTATGAAACCTTAAAAGTCCGCGAAATTTCAGCAAATATGCAGAATCTAAGTTGTGTTTAAATATCATCTTCTATACAAATAAATAAAGTTTAAGTGTCTGTTAGTAATTTTAAACTTCACTTTTCACTTAATGCATATGAAAGTTAATACGGCACTTACAATAAAAAATCAATACTTTAAGTTTGCCTGTCCGTCCGTCTTCAGTTTGTTCCGGCTGATCTCTGAAAGGGATATACCGACAAACAGAAGAAGAATACGAGACAGTTAAAAATATTTTTGTTGTGTTGATCTTACATTCTCATGGAGAGAATATCCGTTTAGGAGCATGGCCATGTTGTGGGAAAAACATGAAAACTTGTTTGGTAGTTTTTAATAACCTCACATACATCAATCTAAAAATAGTTACTATCAAGACATCGTAGTTTGTCACAGAATTGAACCTGTAACTGAGCACGTATCTATTACCGACACCGCTGCCGGGATTCACAATCGCAGGTCCACACTGAATGCGACCTTATAACCATAGCATGCAGTTTAATATCGAGTGTCTGCGAATCTCGCCTTATTAAGCGCGAAACGAGGCATCAACATCCATCATAATTGTGCCTCATTTTGTAATGCGCTTCGAGATGCTATATTTTCATATGCAAATACAATTTTCTGCATACACCTTGATAACCCATATGCCCGGATACTTAAGGTTTGATTTCCAGTGATTTCGGAAGTTTGTTGCGTAGGTCCGGTCCAGTCAACTTGTTGAAGCTGTTCTCTAATCCGCTGCCTCTAATGTGGGATTAAATTACAGACCCCTGAGGGACTCCTTTCATATGGAATGCCTAGAAAAACGTGATATGCACTAGACAACTCGCTAGAAGCATCTACAAATCTTTTGTTTTCAACATTTCAAATGAAAGTTTAGATCACGTATTATACACAACTACAAATACTTTTAGTCATATCACAGTGTAATAAAGAGATACAGTGGTCCAACGCGTTTGAAGTCGCGCGAAATGCGGCTTTTGTGTAGGTATTCGTCATTGCTGCAGGGTTGTCACAATAATGTGTTTTATTATAATCTGTTCTACATTTTGTGTAGGTATTCGTAGTATGTGTATGTAGAGTACTAGGAATAAAACAAAAAAAAAAATATAGAAGTATTAATGAAGAGTTTTATTATAAAAAATACAAATGCGTATACAAAAGCTCGGGGTTAGCATGATATATATCAATTGATATTTATGCTTGATATATTATATCAAAATTGATATTTATATTTAAAAATGTAAAAGAATGTTTTAAATGTAAAAAATCTTACATCAACACAGGTCTTATTTTCCGAGAGTTTCACAAGCCTAGGTCATCAAAAACTTGCTATTTGACACGACATTAACTAATCATAGCCGTCGACGCGGCTTGTAACGGCATATGACACCCACGTGACCCCCTGTGTTTCGGAAGAAAATTCCTTGTTTGTTATTATACTATTGTTATACCATTTATACCATGTGTAAAATTAATTCGACTGATAAAATTAATACACTTTTTTTTCTTCTGGGTATAAACAAAAGTCATTTTATGGTTTTATGGTTTATTTAAATTGATTCTCAAAAGTATCTATCGTTGATTTTTAATTGATCTGAAAACTTTTAATATCAATAATAAATAAATGAGTTTAATTTTACTTCCCTATCTTCAAATTATCAGACATACAAATTATTTCGATTCAACTATTACGAAAAAACATATCAGAGTACCTATGAGATTTGTATGTAATTTTGAAAATATCAAAAAATCAAAAATATCGGATATATATCAAAGATATCTGATATTTTGATATTTATTATAAATATCGGATATTTACGAACCCTGCAAAAGCTACAAATGCGAAACTGAAAGGTATTTTCGACATTTGGATTTACTAGTTTTTAGATGGCGATTGTTGAATTTGACGATGTAGTTAGTAAATTCTCATACGTAGATACAATTTTACTAAAAATTCTGACGGGAAACAGGCGCATGGTTTTGTATTAAAATTAATCTTCTTTAGCTGTTCATATAATTGACCATTGTAAATAAGTACCTACATACAACTCAAACGAAACACTGTCGCAAACCACTTAAAACAATCAAATTAAAAAGCGTCAACCCCGGCTGACGTGTCCCAAGCGAGTGTATCATAGATAATACAGATATATATTAGTATAGATGCGCAACTCTAAAATTGAAACTGAGTCTTGCAAAAGTTTCGGAATGTCGTTTTTAGATGGCGTTGTACCGTTTTAGTTACTATCAAACCCGCTAGATGGAAGTAGTACCGCCTGATAATTTTTATTGAACTGAATTATGGACAGAAATTGAGTTTTATCGAAAGTCGTAGACACAACAACGACTAAGTTCCTCTTTAATAGTGGGATATGATTGCTGCATAGTAAAATGTTCGCGAGCCCTTATAAATACGCCTTGAGTTAGCGATAGCGCGATGTAGAAGTCGCTTAGTGGCATCTGTTGTGACAATCCGAAAACTTTCAAACTGTTAGTACCGGACAGTCATTTTTAGATGTCTCTGTACTCTGTTAATTTGTGCATGTATGAGAGTTTCACCCCCCTGGAGTGTATGGCAGCTTGTGCTCGCTACCGCCCCTCTCTCACCCCGCACGCCCCGCACGATTGCTCTGTCTAGACGTGTCCGTTGGACGACTGTAGGTAATAGTTCTATAGGCTGTGGTCATATCATATACCACTAACACGAGCTCTTTGACTATGTCTGTCGCGGGCTCCTGGTCTATGACTGACGTGACGCGCCGCTGCTCGCCACACACGTAACGATAAAACTGCAAAGTTCGGTTGGAGTTTAAACCGTAGGTAGTCGGCTCGCTCTCCAACTTTTTACTCTCCTTTTTGAATTTAAATCGTCTAATATAAAAATGACATAAGGACTTTCAAGTCTTTCTTTTCCCTCATTTTGTCTTCACTGCTTTATCATCTGTATTAATTAAATAAAAATAAATAATTTTTCATGTGTTTACTATCACTTATACTACAATTAAAGTAACACATATACACACACACACACACACAGTCATATACACAATAACAAGTGCGGCTTCCTTTTCACCAACCTCTGAACACCAATTCTCGTATTTAAGGTGGTTCGTTTCCTATACAAAAATACAATGGACATTAATTAGGTAATTTCATACATTACTACATAAATTTATATGCACATCTATTTATTTTGCAATACAATTGTCGCAAAATATATTTAAAATACTTTATTTCACACAGAAGTCACATTTTTATTGAATTTTCGACAAAAAGTGACATAAGTTACAAATGTCACTTTTTGACGAAAATTCAATAAAAATGTGACTTCTGTGTGAAATAAAGTATTTTAAATATATTTTGCGACAATTGTATTGCAAAATAAACAGATGTGCATATAAATTTATGTAGTAATAGTATGAAATTACCTAATTAATGTCCATTGTATTTTTGTATAGGAAACGAACCACCTTAATAATGAATTATTTAAAATACTGTATCATCTTGATATGATTAACATATTTTTGGAGTTTGGACCAATCAAAACTAGTTTCACGTTGGTTTGACGTTTTTGAGAATACTAGTTTTGTGTTTTAACATATCGAGATTGCATCAAAACTATATTTACCGTTAAATTTAACTTACTGGTTTACCGTGAAAATTAACCAAACTGCAGTTTTATCGTTGCTTGTGTAGCATGCATTAAACGCGTGTGACACTCCTCTGACCTGTCATGATGACAACATGATGTGCCACTAGCAGGTCGATTTCATAGCTGATTATTGTCAACAGATTTGAGTGGGTTGTTTACACTCAGGTAACCGGTAGAAGCTACGAGAGTCCTGACAGGTGTAAACTGTGGCATCTGTTGTAAACTGGTGTAATAGGGAATATACATTTGTTTTAAATCAGCAAAAGTCCGAAATTTCCGACAGGAAATCATAAAATATATAGACCATATTTACGTGGTAGAGCCATGCTTCGGCACGAATGGGCCGGCTCGACCGGAGAAATACCACGGGCTCACAGAAAACCGGCGTGAAACAGCGTTTGCGCTGTGTTTCGCCGAGTGAGTGAGTTTACCGGAGGCCCAATCCCCTACCCTATTCCCTTCCCTACCCTCCCCTATTACCCTATTCCCTCTTAAAAGGCCGGCAACGCACTTGCAGCTCTTCTGATGCTGCGAGTGTCCATGGGCGACGGAAGTTGCTTTCCATCAGGTGACCCGTTTGCTCGTTTGCCCCCATATTTCATAAAAAAAAAAAAAAAAAAAAGACCGAAAAAATGCAAAAAGTAGTTGCAGTGCATGCAGTTGCTAAATTAAAAAGTTACAGGACTAAAAGGGACTCAAAGAACGAAAATCTTTCTCCATACATTTTCAACTACGGTTGTGACTTGTGATCAGTGACATAATATTTGGTCATGCATTTTTGTATAGGCGTTTTTGATGTTCAACGATCTCACTTTTGTGATGACTGTATCTCATCAACGGTTGATCGTTGATATATTATATTGCAAGTTTTAATTTGTATGTACCATTAAAATCAATGCTTGATTATACGAGCTAAATGCTAATGAGTACGAGTATATATATTTGAAAGTCATAACAGATATTGATGAAGAGAGGCCATGGGGCACTGACAGGGAAGTTTTAATTAAGTTCTTACACTGAGCCGCCGAATTACGGGGACAGTTTTTAACGAAAACATATTAATCAGATCCCTCTTACGCGACACGACAAAATATTAATTAATAATAAAAAAAAATCCGTAATTATATGAGTGTCAGATCGTTCACGTACAATTTGTTCCAGGTCTAAATGTATCACATTTAGACCTGGAACAAATTGTACGTGTGTGGATTGTGGAATATTATGTGCTTTGAATAGAAACTTGGCCTTATTCAATCTCAAAATCTGAAATTTAGACTGTATGAGGCTGTATTTACTGTGGATGACAGTGGCGAAGGCTGGTTCTCCTTCACAAGGAAGCCCTAGCCTGTATAATAAAGTAGGGATTTGCATGAGGGTCTTCAAATGGTAAGTGTAATTAAAGCCGATAGGAATGGAGTTATAGGAACCCCACGCCACTAGTGGATGATATTTTACATCTGTCCGATCTGAAGAAAGCACCGGAACTTAATTTAAGTTTAGCTCCGCGACCTATGAGTAATCAGTTATCACAGATTTTATTTTTGGAGATGTCGTTCCGACATCGTGTCGTGCGGTATAAGCACGTCCATATCAATATCTGCCAATGCCCAGGTAATGAGGGGTCGCTAATTAAACGTCGTCTGTCGCCGCGTCACATTATTCCAAAATGGCGGCCGTGACGTCACGTTATTGCTGGATTTATTTTATTCCGTTTTATTGACGTCCCGTCGATAGAGGCTTAATTCAAGGAATTAAATATGAGATGGACAGTTTGGATTTCATTTCCGTAATTCGACGTTCGACTGCAGCTTAACGATTTACTGTGATAGCTGATATCAATTTAAATCAGGCCGTCACCTCGAGTTTCGTTGATAATGCAGTCACTGCAGTCTCGCTCCTGGAACCTGGAACTGAAACGAGGCTACATTTCAACACTTTTACTGACTAGACCTGGCCACGAGCCTGGCCCCTGGCTTTTGTACCACCCAAAAGTCTTCCGAAACAATGAACACAATTACTATTGTCGATTTTGTGCAAGTTTCGTTTGCCCTGGGGAGTCGTGACGTATTGAGACGGTCTCAAGCTGTAATTAAATGTATGACAAGTGGGATTTATGGCCGATAAATATGTCAGTACTGTCGCGCGCAGCCCGCGGGGATGGATGGATGGCATTTCTTCGTAGGGCCTAGGCGATGATCGTGTCGATGTGTAGCCGCAATAAGTAATTGATTTTCTCTAAAACATAGCTGGTACTTTATTAGTTATTATAGTTATAAAAAATCACACCATGTTTTGTTACACCGTACCGTTAGCCCATCCTCTTTTGACATGTTAATAGATACAATATTTTTTTCTTATATAAGAAATCAATAACATAAAATGTTCACATAATATTTAAAAAATACCGATTTAATAAAAACTACTTAAAATAACAAAATTATTACATATCTAAACTATACGTGCATTCAGTATGTTATTCAAAACGGAACCACAAAATATTTAGGAAACCACATTAATTAGCACTTTTGTCGGTGACAGTACTTTTTGTTGAAAAACTTTTAAGAAAGTGCAAAACAATGGTACAGAAGCAAAGAATATATATTACTAACGTAAAGAACCGTCACTCCACCGATTTACACGACTCCGCGCTCGCAGCTATGTGTGCGTGTCTGGGCGAATGCGGGGGCGGGTGGGGTGTAACTTTTTCCCAGCCTGGACTATGGTTCACGGGGCTGGCAGTTTCGCCGACGCGATAGTGTAATTTCCTAAGAAAGACTTGTCGCGATGTTTATAAAAAATATTTGTTTTTTGTTTCACTAGTGATGTAGTCATGCAATAATTTGATTTTATCGATATTTTTAACGAAATATGCTTGGGTTGGGTAAAGTTTATAGGAGGTTAACCTCGAACGTATATCGAATTTTTATTAAAACCCGTTCAATAGTTATTGCGTTAAAGAGAAACAAACGTGTGGTGTGCCATTTGCCCGTTTAAGATTCATCCGTCCATCCATTCATCCATCCATACATCCTCTTAAACTTTCATATTTATAATAGTAGTAAAATATTAGTAAGGATTTCCGCATAATACTTTAGATTGAATATTAAATGTAGAAACTACTTAATCGCATTTAAATCTGTCGATACCTATCTATATTGTGCGACGATCTTAGTTGTGTTACAACACTTATTGAGTGGTAATAAAAATTTAAAATTGCATTGATATAATTCAAAATATAGTCTTTAAACTACTTAAGAATTAAGTACAAATTCAACCCAATTGCTAAGGACACAAGGTATATTTTTCCAATTTATGGGCCAATGGCTGAGTTTATTTTTGATTAAAAAATATGGCTATTATTCGTTTGCATTGGAGACTATTTTGAATTTTCGTTGTAAATATCAGTATTGTTCAAAAGTTCAAATCGCACGCACCATGTACCTAAAATATTAGAAATTTCCTGATCGGTATTAAAATGAGTGGGCTTAATAATTGTAGTTGTATATGGTCGCCGGCCGTATTAACCAAGAAAAAAATTATGACAAAAGTTCCTTCCGCTTAACCTACCTCGATAATTAATACTTATTTTTTCTAAACTAACCCTTGCTTTTGTCACACGCAGTAGGTACAATAAATAACTGAGACGTGGATTAAAGTAGGTAGGTATGATTTCCCTTTCCATATTAAGTATCTAGCTATTGCCTGCGGCTTCGCCCGCGTAAAAATATTATATTTACGCAGACGTAAAAAAATATTTTAAATTAATTCGATGTCAACCCTAGGCTTAAGTCAACATAACTGACATTTGTCGGTGCTCGAACTGTCATTTGTAGAGAGTGTCGCCCCTGTGGCGGCGGTGCGGCGGCCGGGCGCACGCAAACCCACTATCAACCATCCTTTGACCACTCTATCTAAGAGCAGATATACACTGTAAAGGGGTTATGTTTTTGAGGAATGAGGAATTACAACTTTTTGTTGTAATAATAAATATCTGCTTGTTAATAGGTATGTACTAGGTAATAAGAAATTGAGTTGGAACTTAATTTACAGATGAATAAACCTCGATGAAAACAGAGGGGTGTTATAAGTTTGAAGTGACTATGTAATATGTATGTGGTTGTTGCTCCCAAATGGGTGAACCGATTTTGATCAAGCTATTTTGTTTGAAAGCTGACATGATCGAGAGTGTTCTTAGCTACAATTCATCATCATCAGCTTGACAATTTGATTCGGTTTCTTTAAATTTTAATTTTGTTTTATCTCTATGTAGAGACTAAAAAAAATATTTATTTCTCAAATGATCACTATAAAATACTCGTAATTATATACACTCCTCCATCCCCCATTTAGTGAGAATTATTTTCATGCCCTTCAGGTCATAAAGTCATGCCACTAAGACCTATCCTTGGAATTAGAATACATGTATTATGTTTTTGTCGATCCTGACAATTACTTTTGTGATGACTGTAGGTATTTCGTCAACGGTTATCGTACACAATATTTCCTGGCTTATTCTGTACTTTTCGACAAGCCAATAAAAAAAAAATGTTACATGTTCTCTATTTTCTTAAAACTAGGACCTCAAAGTCCTCTTCTACAGCATATCTAAGGTCAGTTCACACATCGACGATACGCCACGAATACGAAACGAGAATGTTCAACGGCCAATTCACACAACATCAACTATAATAATAAAGAAATCGCAGTAAGGAACCTTAGATTTGGAACGACTTTGTCTAGATTTCACTACTTTTTAGAGATAAACGAGCAGCTCTATCGAGACTTGGCTAGTTTTTTACAGAATGTTTTTGGTGGGATTTAACTTCTTTTTGTAGAAACGTTGATATTGATTTATTTTACTAGATTTTAGTGTAATTTGTTTATTTAATTTGTGTAATGTTCGAGTAGAATAAAGTTAATCGCTCGACTATTTCTTCTTGTAAACTTGTAAGTATAAGTATAAAAGCCAGTCTAGTCTTATCCAGAGTTTTCCTTTAATTTTATTTATATGCGTATCAAAAGCAGAAGGGGAGGCATTCGTCCAGCAGTGGGACGCTACGGGCTAGATTTAATTAGAAGATGTGTCCCACTTCGCTAGGTTTTTGCAATAACAGTCGATTTTTTTATGTTTAAATTTCTGCGTTCTGGTCTTATCCAGAGCTCCTCAAATAGGGACCTGAAAATGCGGCGAAATGGTTCCAGTAAAGAATCGTACGGCAGTGTTTGCTTCGCGTTCGACTTGGCGGGGGCACTGCCGTGCCCCCAGATCGCCGTTCTGGTCTTATCCATAGGTTCTCAAATAGGGGCCTGAAAATGCGGCGAAATGGTTCCAGTAAAGAATGGTACGGCAGTGTTTGCTTCGCGCTCGACTTGGTGGGGGCACTGCCGTGCCCCCAGATCGACGTTCTGGTCTTATCCAGAGGTTTTCAAATAGGGGCCTGAAAATGCGGCGAAATGGTTCCAGTAAAGAATGGTACGGCAGTGTTTGCTTCGCGCTCGACTTGGCGGGGGCATTGCCGTGCCCCCAGATCGACGTTCTGGTCTTATCCAGAGGTTCTCAAATAGGGACCTGAAAATGCGGCGAAATGGTTCCACTAAAGAATGGTACGGCAGTGTTTGCTTCGCGCTCGACTTGGCGGGGGCACTGCCGTGCCCCCAGATCGACGTTCTGGTCTTATCCAGAGGTTCTCAAATAGGGGCGTGAAAATGCGGCGAAATGGTTCCAGTAAAGAATGGTACGGCAGTGTTTGCTTCGCGCTCGACTTGGCGGGGGCACTGCCGTGCCCCCAGATCGACGTTCTGGTCTTATCTAGAGGTTCTCAAATAGGGGCCTGAAAATGCGGCAAAATGGTTCTAGTAAAGAATGGTACGGCAGTGTTTGCTTCGCACTCGACTTGGCGGGGGCACTGCCGTGCCCCCAAATCGACGTTCTGGTCTTATCTAGAGGTTCTCAAATAGGGGCCTGAAAATGCGGCGAAATGGTTCCAATAAAGAATGGTACGGCAGTGTTTGCTTCGCGCTCGACTTGGTGGGGGCACTGCCGTGCCCCCAGATCGACGTTCTGGTCTTATCCAGAGGTTTTCAAATAGGGGCCTGAAAATGCGGCGAAATGGTTCCAGTAAAGAATGGTACGGCAGTGTTTGCTTCGCGCTCGACTTGGCGGGGGCATTGCCGTGCCCCCAGATCGACGTTCTGGTCTTATCCAGAGGTTCTCAAATAGGGACCTGAAAATGCGGCGAAATGGTTCCACTAAAGAATGGTACGGCAGTGTTTGCTTCGCGCTCGACTTGGCGGGGGCACTGCCGTGCCCCCAGATCGACGTTCTGGTCTTATCCAGAGGTTCTCAAATAGGGGCGTGAAAATGCGGCGAAATGGTTCCAGTAAAGAATGGTACGGCAGTGTTTGCTTCGCGCTCGACTTGGCGGGGGCACTGCCGTGCCCCCAGATCGACGTTCTGGTCTTATCTAGAGGTTCTCAAATAGGGGCCTGAAAATGCGGCAAAATGGTTCTAGTAAAGAATGGTACGGCAGTGTTTGCTTCGCACTCGACTTGGCGGGGGCACTGCCGTGCCCCCAAATCGACGTTCTGGTCTTATCTAGAGGTTCTCAAATAGGGGCCTGAAAATGCGGCGAAATGGTTCCAATAAAGAATGGTACGGCAGTGTTTGCTTCGCGCTCGACTTGGTGGGGGCACTGCCGTGCCCCCAGATCGACGTTCTGGTCTTATCTAGAGGTTCTCAAATAGGGGCCTGAAAATGCGGCGAAATGGTTCCAGTAAAGAATGGTACGGCAGTGTTTGCTTCGCGCTCGACTTGGCAGGGGCACTGCCGTGCCCCCAGATCGATTATCCTAGTTTTTATAGTTTTCCCTTTATGTGGCCATTAAACCCCAACTCTGTACCAAATTTCAGCTCTCTGAGTTTATGGGAAGTACTAGTTCTATTTTGATGATCATGAGTGAGTGAGTGAGTGAGTGAGTGAGTGAGTGTCGAAAATGCGAAACTTTGCTTTCGCTTAACTTCGGAACTAAATGACCTACAGACTTGAAATTTTGGATTTTAAGTACGTGATTATAGCTTATTGGATGACGAACATTTCTGCGTTCTGGTCTTATCCAGAGGTTCTCAAATAGGGGCCTGAAAATGCGGCGAAATGGTTCCAGTAAAGGATGGTACGGCAGTGTTTGCTTCGCGCTTGACTTGGCGGGAGCACTGCCGTGCCCCCAGATAAAGAATATAATTCAATTTTGAATAGCTATCTTAAAAAATGCAGCGCCACGTCGCGTATCGTTTCGTTTCAGTGTGAATTCTCCCTTTTTTTTTTTTTTTTTTTGTTTCCGGAGGGGAAAATGCATGACGCATACCACCCAGGCGCAGGGGGCACCCGAGTGGTGATGTGGGACTCCCGTATAGGCTAATGGGACCCACGGTATACCCACTAAAAACCACCCCCCACCTTCCTCCTCGCCGCCTTGTGACGGGGCCACGGGAACGATACACACATCCGCGACCCCGCCGGCGGCAGCCGCCCACAAGCGGCTCCATCCAAGGCCCGAAGGCCCCAGGCGCACCAGATGGTAAGGTGCGCCTCCCTCCTCGGCCTCCACCAGTACTGTAGCAGACTCCCCCCGAGTCTGCTACTAGGAGGCCACGGATACCAGCCTCCACAACCGGTACCCGGTGGCAGATCTGGGCTATGGTTCTGCCACCGACCACACCTCGGACGCAGAGGATAGGGCAAGCGGCGCACCGTAATACCAACTTGCCTCTTCCTCTGCGGCCCCACCAATGCCGTTAACCTTACGGAACGGCCCCGCCAGCTCGCAGGGGGGTAGGGAGAGTAGCACAACACCACCACGCCTCTCCCCCTGCGATCCCTCCACGGCCGCAGAAGATAGGGAGTACGGCGCACCGTAATACCGGCACTCCTCTTCTTCTGCGGTCCCACCTCCTAGCGCGTCCGCAGCGGACTCCTCCAGCCCGCTGGGAGCGCCCACCTCGGGCCAGCCGGCGGCAAACAAGCCGGCCCTGGTTGCCTCTTCGCTTCACCGTGGGTGTCCAGTCCACGGTTACTAAGCCCCACCGCCACGTCAAGGCGTGCAACCATCGGGGGGAGTGTGAATTCTCCCTAAGCCAATATCATAGAATCAGCTGTAGGTAAATAACAAGAAGGCAGCCCGCGCGCACCTGACACGGGAATTTGTCACTCGACACTCGAATAAATATGTAATAAATGCGCCGATATATCTCCGGCAGTGTCCTGACACTCTTGACACCGGCCGACACCGCCGGACACTCCGAGGGCCGGACACCGGTGTCCGACAGTTACACCATTGTACGACGCGTTGCGCGAATAACGACGCATCTACCGCTAGATGTCGCGATAATCGCGAACACAACAATCAAACAATTTTTCATGTGCAACAGCTTTCACTTAAACAATTAAACAATATATTGCTCAATTAATAAACAACTATATTCTTGGCATGATAAATGCATGTAGCTGTTAATGAATTCATGCAAGCAATATAATCGAAGAAGTTGTTCTCTATGTACATAATATATTGTATATGTCACCGTAAAATTGTAAAACCGTTAGATTGTAATATTACTAGAGATATTATAATATGCTGACAGATTGTCAAATACAAATTTCTCCATACAATTGTACGCATTATTTTTCGTTATATTGTAATATTTACCGTGCCGATTGGTTATTAACGGTATGTGCCCCGCGCCGCTATATTTGTTTGCTTTTTCATAATAATAATTCTAACGAAAAATAATGCGTACAATTGTATAGAGTAATTTGTCATTGACAATCTGTCAGCATATTATAATATCTCTAGTAATATTACAATCTAATGGTTTTTACAATTTTACGGTGACATATATATACTGATTACTTTATAGTGTATAGTTATGTAACACTCCATTATAAGATTGAGGTATACGATCTTAAAATATTTTTTTAATCATGGAGTTGGATGACTTTATAATCATTTTTTTACATATCAACAATCACGCAATCTACAATGTAGGTACAGCAGGTCTAAAAATTCCACGTTTCAGGTCCAGTGTTTCGTATTACCTTAATAACTTGTTTCATTTCATATGTCGTAAAATGTGGAATCATAATTTTTTACATTTTTTTATAGAAATTCGTAAAATGGCTTATGGCACACAAAAGAAGAATTGCTTGAGAGTTGTTATAAGTTGCCTACCGTAAGAGGCAAGAGCAACTTCTTCAATATATTCATAAGACTACATCTTGCAATTTGATCTTTTCATTTTTCAACGCAAACGTTTCTTTTCAATCCGTAACTTGAAGACCTTTCTTCTAGGTCTAGAGTGCAAATAGGTTTGTTTAGATCGTATAGACTCTAGGCTCTAGAGTCTCTAGACAATCCCCATTCGCCCTAGGTTCAGTGATAATATACCGACAAAAGACACCGGGAAGCCATTGCAATAATATTTGAAGGCATAAACAAAATAGCAAGTCAGATGGAATAACTGTTGCAGCCCGGGGCCCTGGGCAGCCGTGAGCCAGCACAGAGCACAGAGCAACACAAACACTGCGCTAAGTCAATCAAACAATAACTATTGAGTATTGAGAGTATCGCCGATAGCTACGGCGGACTCCGGCGTCGAAGGACCGTGGTGATGTGATGTCGATGGAATATGTATTGGATATATCGACTATCGATGTTGCAAAGGTCAAACGTATATTGAACTCGAGCGTGTTTGACTTTGAGTGTAATGCAATGTTGCGAAAGATAATAATAATCAATGATAACTGTCTATTGCTAACAGCACCAGAATCCCTAAATTACAAGTGTATTTAGCTTTACAAGATTTCAAAAGGAACGTAAGCTTTTGCTGCGCCAGAAGGAGGGTTATGTTTTTCGAGTATATGTATATTGTATTGTATGCATGTATATTTCTTAGCACGCTCTAGAGCCTAAACGGCTTGTCGCATTTGAGCTTGAGAGGTATCATTAGATTCGTCATAGTCGTGAGTGTCACTGGGTACATCAAAATGACACAGTTGGGTTTTTTGTTTTTTTTTTAAGTGTAAAAAAGGTTGAGGGTCATATTTGTCCGGATTCCTGAAATATCACACACCAGTATCACTGCCACAGAGTAATTTATATCTACTATCCACAGTTGGCTTTATTGTACAATATTGGCAAAGCTGCTGCTCGGCCAGTTTCTAAGCATTTTCGCGTCTCAAAATATTTAAAAACAAAGGACCACATCAACTGGAGACGTGGTTGAAATTCGTATTTAGGTACACGTAAGTATGTATTCTTCAACAGCGCTGAGCGATTTTGATCTTATGCCCGGTTGAGCGGCAACTTGTTCGATAGTACATTGTTTATTTAGGGAAAATAAACCTTTAGTCGATGCCGTCATCAGTCGGAATCATCGGGAGATGGTAACATCGATAATTTCAGAATATCAATCCGCTAGACGTTCAATTTCCTCGACGCTACTTATAATATTTAGTATATTGTATCGATATATTAAGTCCTCATCGCCCATCACTAGCTCAGGCCACAATAAATCAACACAGTGGCACAATAAAGTGGACGATTTCAATTAAACATAAATCTCTCGCGACAGCATGCTAATGGAGTTGAAACGCGCGCGCGACCACGAACGTATTATGACCACGTTCAGTCTAAATGTATAAATGTGACTTTCAAGAATCAATAAGGTACCCTGAAAGAACTAAGCCAAAAAAAGACGACAAAACTGTGCATTGTTTCGCGGAAAATTGCTAATTAATTTTTCCAGTAGATACTAAAGGATCACTTAGGCCTTTACATCCGTTAATGGATGATTTATACAGTATTCTCCGAGCGAAGTAACCACTCTTGAAATACTGTAGTGCCTGGGACAGTTGGTTTTTAAATGTCGCATGGTTGCCCAAGCACATACGGCATTCTCACAACATAGTCAGCCTAGTCCAGAGTAATGAACTGGTCAATACGTCTGGGGCCAACTATGTGCGGGTTTCTTCACGATGTTTTCCTTCACCGTTAGAGCGTCCGTATAATGTACTTGAGATCTGAAAAAGTCTCATTGGTACACGCCACAACCTGGGATTCGAACCTGCACTATCTCGAGTGCAAACCAAACGGTCTACCCACTACGCCACGGAGCTCTACTAAAGGATAATACTTGCTTAATTAGTAATATTGGTGGAACGGATTAGTAATACGAACTGGAATAAATAAATAATATAACAAGTAAACTGAACGTACCGGTAAAAATTTGACAGTCAAGTGACAAATTGAACACAGTGCAGTCAGTAGAGTCCAAGTAGAGTCCTTTTCATGAAAGAAGTCTCCTCGACGCAGCGCTGTAACCGCGCAACAAAATGTTGTCAGTTTTATTTATGGGTTTCAGAATACCTTGATTCTGCTGTTCTGCTTCACAAAACTCCTTGAGTATCATTTCTCGGGCAGCACTTTTTTGTTGTACCTCAGGCATTGTAATTTGCAATAACAATTTAACAAAAGTTCTTCTTTTGTGAAAATTACTCTATGGGAAAAGTCATTCGTAGTTTTTAGGATTTCTAGCGTAATATTTCTCGCCGTTTAAACCTTATCTAAGCGTCCATAATTATTTCAGCACCAAAATTAGTCAAAACCGTCCAGCCGTTCTCGAGTGAGTGAGAACTGAGACATTGGAATCGCAATCTATTTTAATGAATAAGAAGAAGAAATATGATAAATATGATGAAAGCAATCGATAAGAAACGGTATATGAGTCATAATTACTTAGTAAAATTTTAATCGCCAATTTAAGACAGTAATTACACAATTTATCACAATGTATAAAAAAAATATCACTGAACCTGAAGCTAGGACTTAGTATTTAAAATAACTCGTTTTTAACATCATTTTATTAAAAAAAATAACAACAAAAGTAATAATTAACAAAAAAAAGCCGATTCTAGCAGAGCGTGGTTTCGATCCACGGACCTCTGGGTTATGGGCCCAGCACGCTTCCACTGCGCCACTCTGCTCTATGATGATATTATGAAATTATGGTATAGTAGTTGATGTACTTGCGTGGTAGTGAGTAATAATGTTCAAATTATTTAATTATATTCTTACAACCCTTTTTAAACTGAAAATTAAGTAACTAATTATCATTTAACCTAATTTAAAGTGTTTTTTTTTTAATTAAAGTACAAAATTCGTAGGCACTAATTGATCAATTTTGGTATATTATGTACTGATGAAAATTAATAGACATTAAATATTATGAACAATTTTATTTAGATCGAACAAAAATAAGATACAATAAACCCTACAGCAGAACTAGGAGCTTTTAAACCTAATTCCCTCAGCTGATTGGCGTGCAATAAAAAGTGTCGACACTTTTCTGACGCGCTTATTACCGGGAAAATTGACTTTCGAGGTGATTGGCAAGGGAATTAGCTGGATGCAGGCTGTTTGCTTTTTTAAAGGAAAATCGCGTGACGTTAATCCATCATTTTGGCGGAAGACGCCATTATTATAAAATCTTTGTTCCACCTTTATTCTATCAACGCTGGTGTTATGTATTTTATTTTTAAGTTATTAGGTAAGTTTATACTCACACAATTTGAAATTTTATTATAATTTTGTTTCACTTTGCGTCATGATTCCCTACGCAGTTCGCATCATCATCCTTTTGAGGAATAGTTCACAATAGACGTTACTAGATGGCGCTACAAACCTCAGAAAATAATGTAGATTTCATGCATGAAGGTTTATCAGCTCCATGATTCCATATACCTAGATTTTAAATAAACCTAATTGTCTTAAAATATTAATCGAATTGCTGATTTGACTCTGAGCACTTATTACATTAGAAAATACAAAATTGTTTAAAAATAATAAACATAATATTACTTATTAGGTTATGAGGGAAAAATTAGAGAGTAAATCTTTTCGTTTCGCCATAAATACTTAGTCGCGTAAAAAGTAAAAAAACGGATTCGTTTTTTATTACTATCTACTAATTTACAAAGTTACTTATTTTGTGACATTTAATAGACCTTCTCTGAACAGGTAACACTTATTTTAAGTACATAATGTCATTATGTATTAAACATCGATCACGATGTCACCTTTACGTAATAATACGCAATATTTTGTTACGCTTTTAGAATTTGGATATTGTTACGACGGTGGCGCCCCTAGCGGGCCCAGCTGCGCCCTATTATCTGTTCATTATTTTCGCGTTATATTTTTTGCCATCTCATTACGGAGTCCTCTAATCCGTCGGGAGACGTAATGGAGGTGATCGTGTGTCTGTATTGAAATATGACATATTGTACCGCGGGGATTCGAATAAATCAAGAGAAACCGAATAATTATTATGCGGCAATGAGCACACAAATCATTTAGACCGCATACTAATGCTCACGTGAGATTAAAAACATCAATATCTGTCGATAGAGGTCACCTCCCATGTAATTACAAGTTACAAGGGAGGATCACGTGTGCGGGGCCGTGTAGCCGGGATAAATAAAGGAATCGAATGAAGATTATTAATTGGTGCGCCTGCGATCCGCGCCGCCATGATACTTTTGTAACGGATTAACAGAAATCGAGATCTATCAAAGAAATGTAAAGTCCATATCGAATATTATCAATACCAACCATATAATACATTATGCGCATAAATTACCTATTGAAACTCTCAATAGAATAAAAAGAAGAGAATAAGGACTTGGGGGTCCTTATTTAATATGTTGGAAAAAGAAAAAAAAACAGAAAGGAATATTTGAACTTGCCATTGGGCTAGATTTATTCGAGACATAATAAAACTCATAACCTCTAGCAGCTTAATGCCCCGAATCAGGCAGATTGCAAGAAAATAATGAACTAGCTAAAAAAAACCTAAGGGTAGAGATATACGCACCGGAATTCGGAAGGCCGTAGAGAATTCTGATCATTGGAAATAGAAATCTATGCTAATGTAATAGAGTTGAAAATCGAACACATGAGTGTCGAGTTAAACGTCAATGACATATATGACAGTTCAACACTTGTCACTTCAATTTTCAACTCTATTCTATTAGCGCCGAGTTCTATTTTCAATGCTCAGAATACTCTACGGCCTTCCGAATTCCGGTGCGTATATCTCTAGCCATGCTCAAAGTGTGTTCCGCGGAACCCTGGGGTTCCGCGAGAATTTAGAAAAAAACTGGCCTCTCTCTGGTCGAACGTTTTTACGCGTCGTATCATGAGGCGCAGCCGAACTTAAGGGTTCAATCCCTCCCCCGAAATGTTCAGTTATATGATAAACCTAACATCATAAGTTATTATTTATCATCTATTTTGCAACATCAGAAATTACACTAATTTTACATTAATTTAAATTACAAAATGATCCTATTTAAAGTTTGAACATCTTTGATCTATTAAATAGGAAAAAAATTATGCTCGCTCGCTTCGCTCGCTCGCGTTGGCCATAAAGAACATATATTATTTAGTACCGATGTTCAATATAGCCGATTCATTTTATGGTATTTTTCCGAAGTTCATTTTAAGTGTTTTAGTTTAACGTTTGAACTGATTTTGAAAACCTGTAAAATGGGGAAAATGTTGCTCGTGTTTGGCTTAAAAAACATACTATCAATTTTGATGTTTCCGAATTACAGTTTAAATTCAGGGTTTAAAGCTGAGAGAAACAGGTAAAAACGAAAAAAAAAATGGAGGCCCATTATGTGCCCAGGGCTTCTAAGAGGTTAAAGACCAATATTTAATGTACCTACTTTTAGTAATTTTATTTTCTTTTACTTGTTGTGTAGTAACTTACTGTTAGTATGTAATAAGTTGTAACTGTTACATTGTACTTTTATTATGCTTATTTATAAAGAATACATTTATAAAATAATTGTTTCATTGTAGGGTTCCGTCAAGTATTTCGCCATCCAAAAGGGTTCCGTCACCAAAAAAGTTTGAGAACCACTGCTCTACGGCTTTCCGGATTCCGGTGCATATAGTCCCAGCCTAAGGCTAGGAATTTAATATGATCCGGAATCCGGCGGTCCCGGGAAAATTTAGAGCGCTGAAAATATAACTTTGCAGTCTGTGCTAGTTCAATAGGAGTGTCGATCTGTCATATATGACATTGACATTTGACTCGCCACTTGTGTCTTCGATTTTCAACTCTATTGTGTTAGCGAAGAGTTCTATTTTCAGTGCTCTGAATTTTCATCGGCCCTACGGATTCCGGATTATATAGTTTCAGGTATCTTTACATAGTGAAATGATGTCGATCTCCTACCTATTCGTTAAGATTATACTACATACTACTAGACGGATTGAAATGTAGTTTTCAGTAAAATATATTTATATGTATGAATAATTCAGATTTCAGATCTAATTTGATCTTCACATAAGCGCCCATACAAAATTAATTTGATAATGTTACGTTTACGCCGCTGTCAATTGTTCCTGCTAGGCCCCCTAATCGGAGTACGGCTAAATAGCTCCTAGCCAGCATCACGAAATGCCGAAAAAACAATTGCAAATTGTCACTTACGTGCCGTCGTTACTTTTAATTTTACCCCCCATTCAGCCTGATACTCCTAATATACAATTTAAAAATGCTAACAAACAAACGTAGCTAATAGCGCCATGTAAAGCCAGATAACTTTTGCAAATGCACCTATAGGTGTACAACTTAAAATGTACCTTATCGTCATCGACGGAGGGGTCGGAACCCTCGCAGGAGTAACTTTGCACGAGTGGAACTGAAAACGTTCAGAAACTGCTTACACGAATTAGCGGGCGGGCGGCGGAGCGGGGGCCGGAGGGGGTGAAATTAGAAAACTCACCCCCGGCTCGGCACGTCATAAACTGACGATTTACGATAACGCCCGGATTAGCCTGTTTGTCTGTGCATCGCGGGTTCGCGGGCACGGACAGACGGGGCGGATCAAAATGTTGACATTGAAGGTTTTTGGATTGCTAAAAGAGCTTTAAAAAATATTTCTCCATGTAATTAAAATTTACTTATTAAGTTGAATATTAGATGAAATATGTTTATAAGGTTATAGGTAGAAGGCAAATAAGCTCCGAGATATTTTAATTACCTATCCAGATTCCAGAGATATTTTAAATTTTAACAAACAAAAACTAAACTGTCTAGTACCTACTTATCTAAATATCTAACCAGTATCAGCAGCCTGACTATTAAATAACGATCGAAAATAGGAAATCGGAATGCATAAACATACTCTATTCTCATAGAATTAAGTCTAGAAACGTAAATAAAAATATGATATTCGACCAAATGTATGTGTCATTATATTTCTTTATTGTACGGTGAACAAGTGACATTTAAATTTTTCTACGTTTTATTTACGTTTAGATTAAATTAGATCAGAACGGAGTGTACTAATACTAACTACTGAGTAGGTAAACCGCTTTCCGCTCCGCCCGTCTCTGCCGCACCACGGCGCGGGGCGCTGTCAAGGCCTCAAGGGGTCGTCAGGATTGTTTCACATTTGCATCGCGACTCGCGAGGCGCGATCTTATGCCGATTGCTACGATATTAGGTTACAAACTTACAGATTTACCCAACAACATTAGACTATTGTGGTGGGGATGCTAGCGCATCTTTGTAATCTATACAAATATTATAAAGAAAAATCTGTTTGCTTCATATCCATCTAAATACTAATATTATAAATCTGAAAGTTTGGATGGATGGATGAATGGATGTTTGTTACTCTTTCACGTAAAAACTACTAAACGGATTTCGATGTAATTTAGTGTGGTAGTAGTTTAGGTTCTGAATTATATATAATTAGCTACTTTTCGTCCCCAAAAAGTACAGTGTCCCCGTGAGATAATGGATTTACGCGAGCGGTGTCGCGGGCTTATTCTTCAACCCACTTACTAATAAACGCTGTATAAGCTTTGAATAGTTATACAGTGTTTTGTTCCCGTCACACAAGTGACATTTTTAATTCGATAGAAGAAGACAAAACACTGTGTAACTATTCAAAGCTTATACAGCGTTTATTAGTAAGGGGGTAGAGGTTTCTACTTCCTAGTCCCTCCCATCTACGTACCGAATTTCAATGGATTGACAGTTTGAAAGCTGCTACATATATTCTTTGCTGCTACAGTCTACATTCTTCAGTCACAAGTTTTGGTTACTGGAAGTACGTTATTGCGGTCGTTAAACACTAGGCGGACCACGCTTTATGAATTTTGAGGATTAGATGTAAGAAATTAAAAAATATTTAGTTTTATGTCGGATCTAAGTTTCAGGAGACCTATTGTAGAAATAATTTAATTTTCTTCTTCATATAATATATGAAAACGAATTGCAGTCTCGCTAAAACTCGAGAACGGCTGAAGCATTTGGTTTATTTTGATCTTTAAAAAATATGTGCAAGTTCAGGGAAAGTTTAATAACGATGAGAAATTTGTGAGAGAGAAAAATTGTGGAGAAAATACTAAAAACCACAAATCAATTTTCCCATAGTAACTGTCCCCACTTGTCAAACATTTTATGTTCCTTTATTCAATTTATTCCAGCAGGTCCAAAATGGCTATTAATAGCATTAAGTGAATCGAATTATGAACATTATCTTTTGATATTTAATGGAGTATTTCATAATACGATTTTCTTCATGTGGCCATTTTAGACCTGCTGTTCATAATTAAGACAGAACAACGTGTGACGGGTCAGCTAGTGTTTGATATTAACAAGAATGTCTTTAGACTTTCGTTCACTTTTTAGCTGACGCCAAAGGATTACGTATTTCAAACTTATATCAAGTATTAAATTCAGATATCCGACTTGAGGAATTCAAAAGCCCTGCAGCATTGGTCACCCTACCGCTAATTTCTTAAGGGCGCGCAACGTAAATAATTGTCGCGCTAAGAGAAAATCCTCGAAATGCCCGCGATTACCATAAAGACCTAAACAGGAAGAGGGCCTTCCTTCCGCGATATTTGTGAAAAAATTACACGCTTCCGGCCGACATTTTGTTTTTGACCCCCCGGGGGAGCAGGGGGTCGTTAATTACCGCACAATAACCGCGAGTTAGTGGAAGCTAATTATCGTTAGCTTTCCGACCTTCGCAATGAATATTTTAAAAAGTTAACTCTTTAATGTTTTTTCTGGCCAATTGTTTGTCCCGCGATAATGGTAACTCATGGCTAGTTTAATCGTTAATGCACATTAAAAATAGCTACAATGTACAATGGTAAAAACTAAACATTATTATTATTACTACATATATTATTATGAAATAGTTGACAGTTGACACCCAAATCAGATTTTAAGGCGGTTACCAAAGTAAAAGACAGAGATACGAGAACAAACACACAATATCTTTTATATTTCAAACAAGCTAGTTTTGGGCAATGTTAGGCCGGTAATGACCTGATGGGAAGTGTAGTTCCCCTGTCGCTTCCGGGGTTAAATGACCCCCTTATCTCAAACCTGCTCATTTTCTCGTGCCTAATCTGTACGACATTTTTGGGAATATTTTGTAACTGGCATAAAGATATGAAATACGGTTAAGTTAACCAACCTCGAACTCATCGTGGTCTTTGTGATGCAGGTCTCAGCATCAACGATAAAATCTCACGTTCAAACGATACAAAAAGAAAATACCACATGAGAAAGTTGATCCGAGGGTGATTTATTTACTATGTGCTAGCTTTTGCCCACAGCTTCGTCCACGTTAATACAGTATCCCATGGGAATACTCTGCTTTTTTGCGATTAAAAGTAGCATATGTGTTAATCCAGACCTCAAACTACAACCATCCAAAATTTCAATAAAATTCGTTTAGTAGTTTATGCGTGAAAGTGTAAGGATTTTAAGACTTGGAAGTTAGGCCTTAGCTTCACCTTACATTGAACTCAGCCATTGCTGTTTTTCTTATCGTTCTGCTTAAAATATGTCTTCCAAGTTCGAGGAACCAAAGCAACGGCACGTTAATATCTCACAACCATCGGTCACGACCAAAATCAGTGCAATAATTATCTGAAGACAAAAGAAAAGAGATCTCAAGGCGAGCTCATACCGACTCAACGAAAAGATTAACGAATATTGGAGGACAGTGCATGCAAATAGCACAAGATTGGACGGTTTATTGAAACACCATTATAAATTCAATTATCAGGAGGAACAATGGGAGTACATCATCGGGATCGAACCCCCAGTTGCCCCTAGTATCACGTACGCCAGACATCTGTTCCGCAATAAAAAGACGGGAGAAGTGGGAGAAACATACAATTTTATCGTGTCCATCGTAAAACTTTACAGGCATTCGGCTAATAAATCGCGTCAAATAAATAAGTGTTGAGTCGCTGGGCATATTGATTCGTCATGTGCCGCCTTGGCGCGGGGCGAGGGGCGCGGGCGGCGGCGGTGGTCATAAAGGTGCGTAATGGCCGACGTTGGAAGACAGCGCAGTGGCGCGCATCGATTAGCGAACGCCAGACGACGCACCGCCACGCCGTCACCACGCCGTCACCGACTCACCACGCCACCAGCCCCGCTACCCGCCACCACTGTCACCAACCCGATAATTACTACAGCCGATAAAACAATAAGGTGACAAAATATAAGTTGCCACATCTTCGCCGATAGATGGCGTTACATGTACCTTTATGGTAGCGAGCGGCTCAAAAGCAAATAGCAATAATGAAATAATTAATAGCATTAATTATTAATTACGCCGAGATCGCACAGAACAAAGAGTTAATTTATGACCGAGATACAGACGTCATAATGGCGCGTATACTTTTATATTCAAACGACAAGTAACAAGGGCATTTAGCATTATTGACATATTACAGTAAATTACATATCGACTCAGTTTCCAATTAAGATCTACCAATAGCGTGACAGCTCATTGTGTTTGATTCGTAATTACTGTCTTCAGGTGTGCTCGGTATATTACATAGATAATATCGTATAATATTGTCGTAAATTGACAAGTCAATTGCACTGAAACTACCTGAGAAATGCATTATCACATGTAACTTAGTATTTGATGAGTAGAATACCTACAAAAATAGTCGAAGCTTCATCAATTTCTATCACTATAACCTTTACTGCCAGCCCCTCCGCCAGCATATTGGCTGATTTTTTTCACTTACCGCGGCCTCGCAACAGTCGCAACGACCCGGCGAGGCCGGCGATGACTCCAAAGACACAAAGTCAGATACAATATGTCACCGGCCGGCCGGGCAGGTAAGTGCAAAAACAACCGTTGGCATGGTGGCCTGTTTCCTGTTCCTCATATTTCAAGAAGACCTGGATGCCCTAGAAATGGGGAGGGTAGTGATCTTTCATGTCGTATTTCATGTGAGTGTTATTTGTTAGAAATCATTTCTCGTGATTTTGACACAATCGAATGCGAATGGTAACGCAGGAATGAGGAAACTCAAAATTAAACATTGGAAGAAATCTCTAGAACGATTCGTCTCTCTGTAGCTGACTGCGAGAAACGAAAAAGGGAAATTTTAATTATTGTCACCCGCGGCGTCTGTTAACCGATTTATTCTTATTTGATGCGATCAAAATCCAAATCAATTGTGGGCTGAACCGGCGGACAAGAATTTATATTATGTTTTTGCCTTATATGACGATGGATTTTTTTTTTGCGAAACGACGTGACATTGCAAAAGTCCTATTGTAAAATAATCATAGACGTAGATTAATTTATTAAAGACGTGCCTCATCTATAATATAAACCTATTGGGGCAAAAACTGTCCCCACTTAAAAAAACCCACTTTTGGAGTTGTTTGGGGCCATTTTGACATTTGAGGTATGGCGAAATCAAGATGACTGACATTTGAGGTATGGTGAAAACAAGATGGCGAAACTTAACTGTATGAAGATTTGTTCTGTGAAATGTACGTCATAGCCTATCTTTAATTTTGAAATATTTGAAAAAAATATTCAGTTGAAAATCTGATCACCTACCAGCGGTACAACTTTCAGACGAGCTAATTAATAATTTTATGTGTTATTATAATGTCCTAATGTAGTATTAATTTATGAGAAAAAACTATGTATAATGTTTACTGTACCTAACTATCTACAAAAATAATTATATTTCTGAAGGCTATTAATTATGTATCGGAACGATATACCAATGGCGTGATTAAAACCGTTTAATTTCGAATCTGAATTAAATATGGCGTCCACTATGAAGGTAATAATAGTCTCATCCCTGTCGGGATTCGAACCCCGTCCGTCGTTGATTAAAATCTCACTACGTTCACAAAGACCTACATTGATATATTTATAAATCTTATGAACCGTCTGTCACGACCGGGCGGTCAAAATGGACCCTACGCACCAGACGGAGGGTCAATATTGCTCTACACGGCTCGGCAGCCTTCTACCACCTGTCAAGTGATATATTAGCTTTAAATAACATATCTTATTTATGCTGGGATCGAAAACAAAGTGTACAAAAAGGTTTATTATAAATCTAGAGGATGGTGGGTGGACGGGGGAATTTGTAGCACTTGTACGCCACGACTTCAATGCCACATTGTGTCCATGGCAATGAGCGTACATAATAAGTTAAATTAGTAAATAACATGGGCAAGCAACATCAATCTCCAGTTGAATACAAACAAACCTGTTATTCTGGTTGTAAATAAAATGTTCCTGTGAAATATCGTATTGGTATTTAAGGCTCGGTCAAAGATAACCTGTCAATTTTCAGTACCTAAGTAGCTACGTAATGCGTTAGGAAATGTACCCAGTACCGACTACCGTTACTACAATATCACTGTCATATTTAGATATAAATGATTAATTTAAATTTTACAGTTAATATATTTTATAACATTAATTTTAAGGTAGGTCAATAATAGACAGCACCGCTAGCTCCAAATCCTACTTTGTGAAGATAGTTAAAAATGTATAGATGGATGGATGAATGGATGGAAGTTTGTTACTCTTTACTGGATTTTGATGAAATTTCGTATGGTTAATGGTAGTAGTTTAAGCTCTGGATTAACACATATATGCTACTTTTTATCCCGAAAAAGTGCAATGTTCCCCACGGGATGCTCTATATTTACGCGGGCGGTCGGAAGCCGCGGGCAAATCTACTCAACTATAAATTGATAACCTTTATACGCTCTTATAAATTAGAATATAAATGGCTACAAGAGTGAAGGATTATTAAAATAAATGATTAAAATCAATCAGGATTATTCCTAACTATTTGTTGCAGTCTTCAAAGTCGCGCCACTTTGGAAAACATTTCGGGCGACATTCGAGAAAGTATCAAGAACGCATCGTCTGTTTGTGTATAGGTAATAATTTATCCCGAAGCTTACAAGGGCATAAAATAAATCCGTCAGATGCCATTAAAAATATCCTCCAAAAACAGGTCGAAAATAGACGCTTAGATCATAACGTTGGCTAATTAATAATATATCACGGGGGCTTAGGGACGCCGGGGACAAATGTTTCCGGGCGGACATTTTTATTATTTTTATTTACAAAATAATAATTTATTAACGACCGCCTTCGGGGAGATTTAGCGAGCGTCATAGTCGAGGAGCTCCGGCTGAGTTATGTGCACTCCCGCCACTCCGACTGCCCCGGACCCGGACCGGATTATGATGTATATTCATTATTTTTTATGATCTAATCTCGATTTTGTACCTGGGCCGTGGAAATAACCAGCAACGCCCCGAGACCGAAATATTAATTCAAAAGTATTTTTCATTATCGAAAAAATAAGGCTGACAAGTTTCTGTGAAGTCTGAAATACAAAAAGAAACAACATGTATGTCCTGTCATACTATTTTTACCAAAATCTGTAGCTCTTATCACTAATAGTAGTTTAATTATATAATCAGAAATATTGATATTAGTACTTGATAAACTTAAAAAATCATATTAGTTTTGCATCTTAAACAAATAAATTAATTATAGTAAGTTATATGAATTCAAACGCACATATATCGAAGATATACACAAATATGTTTCTGTAGCCCTATATTTCATACACTTTTACCTAGGCGTGACGTCACAGATCACAGTTAATGCGACTTTTGTCACAGATTACTAAAATACAGTCACTACGTAACTTTTGCTTTTGTATGGAGCGTTTTCACGCGACTTGCGAAATTGTGTTAACAAAATATCGTGATGAGATTTTTAATATAGGTTTTGTTTTTTCTGAGAACTTTGAGTAAGTATTTAGAAAAAACAGTACATAAGAGTACTATAATAATTAATTAATGTAGTAAAAATGTTATTATTATTAATGCAATGGACTTACTGCCTCAGTGCCTAATCTTGACTTTGGAATCTCGGACACGATTGAAAATTTTCACAACCATCTACAATTTCAATAGACCAACAAACCATAACATAATGAATATCAAAATTCAAACGTCTTTTCATTGATTGTGCAAGTTTTGTGCGAGTTATGCTAACTGCGTGTGCGTTATTATGGCCGCCACATAAATCTGTCTCAGCTAGACAGGCATAATCTTCCCTTTATGACGAGTGATGCATTGCACTTATTGTCCGCTTATGACATGAATTACATTTTTTTAATCTGCCCATTCTCTCAGAACCGTCCGTCGACTACTCTAAATCATTTCATAATTTACAACTTACGAGTAAGTCTTTGATTTAGTTACTTATTATAATTTTTAAGTATATTTTAGGTACCTAGTTTAATCAACTTATTAGTTAAAGTTAATATTCTCAATTTATGGATTTATTTACACGACAGATTAAATCACTTCTAATTCTTATATAATTATAGTAATTAGAAATGTATTGCATTCAGCGAAAAGCACGTTTAATGTTACGACTTACGAGACAAAATATAACTTTATAGCAGTAACTTAACCTTGTCAGACACAAAAAGGTCAATCAAAGTATTAGCATAAAGAGGTTAGATATATGGAGGTTCGGGTAAATCGAATGCGAAACGTTGACAAGTTCTCAGTAAAGATGATCATCGGGTCGCCTGTGACCCGCCTGGTGTGCACGCACGCCATAAATCTGTCAAGTCCCCCGTAACCCGCGCCCTGCGTCACCCCGCGTACGGCTCACAAGACGTTACTGGTTTTCGGCTCTTAACAATGCCATTAGATAAGCCCGATAGCTGTCAATGTTAAATTATGTACGTACCTGGTTTATTGGTATCATAGTCATTTTTAATGTAAATTAATATCAAGGATGTATTTTTCACCGTTCAAAGTGACGTTGGTATTTTAGTAGGACGAGTTGTGAGACCTAGTATTTTTATTTTATTTTTTAAAACCTACCGGGCGAGTAAATACTAAATAGTTAATCCCAAAAACCTACCTACAACTGCAACCTATTTAAAGTTACAACTATCGAATTTTCTCTAAAATAATTCAAGACAAACCATTGAAAAAAATTGTTACATATTGTACCTAGTTGAATATGCCCCATCACACCCTATTAGCAACTTTTCTTGTGAGAAAAGTTGAACGTAAAAGGTTGAAGTTGAAAGGTAAACAATGCGACGCCAATTAAACAATAATTTTATTAAACAATAACTACCTACTTGTTGTATGTATTATAATAAAATGGCAATAAATTCAACAAATAAGCAGGCTCAAAATATATCGAATAAGTATGTCACACTCTAGACCTAACTAAAAATAACAATTATTTTTTTTGAAAGGTAAGAACAAAATATTTAAATATAAAAAGATTAGACTACAAATTTAAAAATTATATTTAATTAGTAAAGACATTCAAACCCAACAAATATAAAATAATTTGCAATTTTCAAACTTGTGTTGTAGTCTTATCTACGCTCCTAACGCCATCTATGAACGCAAGGGACAAACGGCGCAATCAAAACATGCTTCGAGGTTATATAAAATAACACTGCTCCTAAACCTTGTTTTATCGGCAATTAGATATCAAAATAACAATAATACATCAATTTTATGTTCATTCGTTATTGTAATAGATACTGCAAAGGCTCCAAATTGACATAACAACAAAAAATAACGAACACAAGTTACACCAAAGTAAATTGATGTATCGCATGAATTTTGATAAAATAACGAACACAGCAAATCAATATGATATAATAATGAAATTGCAAAACTTACCTGCACTTATTTGAGAGTATAAATCACAAAATAACCAAAATTGAAGATGTATAAACATGTAACTCAGTTCACTTTGCGGCCGCTGCGAGAATGTCCGCTGCGAAGCTAGCCGAGCTTGCCCGAGCCCGCGCCGCGCCGCGCCCCGCGGCCGCCGGCTGTCACCTAGCTGTCACTCATGAAGTCATGACAGGTGACATCGAACGTACTTCATGCGAAGTATGCATCGACTGTGTTTGGCGCCAAACATTCCTATTGGTTTTGTATTCTTTTATTTATTACTCTTTTAGAAATAAGAAACTAAATATATTAGTATAGATAACCGTTTATTAAATGATAATTTTTTTCTGTTTAAAAGTAAAGACATACTTACGTCTTTACTTTAAACAGAAAACGTAATCAAAGAACCAGGCTATGATGTGTTGAAAAAGCCGGCCCTTTTATATGAAAATTCGAGATTGATAGATTTTATGTAAAAAAATCGGAATTTTTCGGATGATTTAAGGTACCTAAATAAATAAAACATTAAAAACATTTAAGTTTTTTTAAATAATTAATTATGTTTATTTAACACATATGCAAATAGTATAGATACATAAATAATACAATAAAATAATGATATGGCTTTCATACAAAATGGATATATGTATATCCATTGATATACTTATATCAAAATTTTGATAAATATATCGGATATATATCATAAATATCCGATATTTTGATATTTATAATAAATATCGAATATTTTCGAATCCTGATATTATGTCAATTTTACTATTAATATTATGCTAGTTATTGGATGGTCATTGGTCACTAAAGGTATTTTGCAAGACGTGCTTATTTTTTATTGATTAGTCCGGGGAACGAGCAGACTGATTGCCTGATGATAAGCGATTATCGCCTCCCAAGGACACCAACATCACCATTCACCAGAGGAGGTAGATAAGTGCTTTGCCAGCCGATATAAAAATAAATATAGTTTAAAAAAACTAAAAAAACACGCTTTTAAAGAATATCGAACTAAAAAGTTGAAAATAATTTAAAAAAATTTAAAAATAAACTTAAAACAGTAGTACCTATATAAAAAATATTTGTATAATTGAGGGAAAAGCGTGGGTCGCTCGATATACGAAAATTAAGGCACAAAGCGCCTCACGCTTTTCCCTCAATTATACTAGTATTTTTTATATACTTACTACTGTTTTAAGTTTATTTTTTAAAAAATTAAAATTATTTTCAACTTTTTAGTTCGATATTCTTTAAAAGCGTGTTTTAAAACTACCAGAGCCGAGGAAGGCAGCAGGCGCGCAAGAGAGAGTTACATACAAGCAAACAAACAAGCAAACAAGCTTACATACAGGTGAAGTTAATATAAGCGTGTTAAAAACTACACAATGTGGCGAGATTATAATAATAATAATAATATCTATGGACGCTTCACACCAGGTCAATCTGGTCTGAGCTAAGTATCCGAAGTACTTGTGTTACAGGTACCAGACAACGGGAAGTATATTTTATACTTTTATACTATACATATATTTAAGATTTTTATTATATTATACACATATTTAATACACATCCATGACCCAGGAACACAGAAAAACTTTTTGTTCCGTCGGCAGGGTTCGAACCTGCGACCTCCGGCTTGAGCACCAAAGCGCTGAACCACTGAGCCACAGAGGTCGTCTATAGCCGATCCGTCCGTCGATTAGCCGTAATTTGATGTCTTGTGCCCTGATACCTAATCTTTTTGTGGTATATTGAGGGGTAAATAAATTATTGAAAAATAAAAAGCGCGTTGACAAGTTCGTGTAGCCAGTGGCGGCAGATTCAAATCGTGGCGGGCAGCGGGCTGGACAATGGCCATCCGGCCACGATTCGCTTAATTAAACATGATAAAAAAACATGCCGGAGCACATTCAACATCACTAAGTATTTTTGTTTGCTATTGTATCCTATATGGATTGCGATAGAGAAATTAAAATGAACGAAACACAGACCATTGCCAATTCTTGGAGAAAAAGTTAAGATCTGGATCAGTTCACACGAGGCCAACAAATCACTTTTTCAATTTAAGACAATAGTCGAACATGTTGGCACGACGTCGCTGTCGACATTTCTGTTTAGAAAAATAATAAATATTATTCACTTGCACTAAGTATCGACATTTTGTTCTTTATTTTAATACATTTTTTGTTACTGATTTTCAATATTGCTATTTATTTTCAGATATGGCGGATGAAATATTGTGCACGAAGATAAAAAGTTGACATAATGATTGTTAAATGCTAGTACGTGGACCATGGTCCGATTGTTGTCGCGGAATTGCATACCTACCAACATGATTCTGGTTGTCTCTTTAGTCTTTGGTAATGCCCACATTTACGGCCCAATATTGAAATGGTAATCAAATTAAGAGTCCTCCTTATCATGACTTAGGCTGTCGCTTTCTCTGCTAGCCGAAACGACAAGAACACTATGTGACTTGAGCGTCACTTAATTTAACTATCGTTTCAGTATTCCGAGTTATTCTTCTAAAATGTTACCCTTTTATTAAAATATAATTCCAAACAATTATTAAATTGTAAAAAATAGACAGTTAAATATGAATAATTTACTAGATGTCTGTGTTTAAAATAATTGAAACGAATACGCATAAATAGTTCTGAAAACCGTTAGCAGATGGCGCGGCCTGTATCGAAACGTGAGGTGCACGCTAAAAAGTGATAAGAAAATTTATTCAGCATTTAACAATGTTAAATACACGAGGAGTTTCAGTTGGGACTTGGGGCAGGTGGATAGATCCCTAATAGGTACGTATTGTGTAATGTAATCTATACATGCAAACATTTTGTTGGCGTTTTGCATGCACACTTTTATTATGGTGAATGTTTTATGTTTTACTAGCGATCCGCCCCGGCTTCGCACGGGTACAATACTGATATTAATACTACAGAATGTCACCCACTTCGCAACGGGCCGTGCAGTAGAAATCGTAACATTTTAATTTCGCCATAACTTCAAAACAAAACGTCCAATTTTAATCATTCAAAGACCAAATATTATCTACATAAACTGT
This sequence comes from Glaucopsyche alexis, assembly GCA_905404095.1. Lineage (NCBI taxonomy): Eukaryota > Metazoa > Arthropoda > Insecta > Lepidoptera > Lycaenidae > Glaucopsyche > Glaucopsyche alexis. The sequence goes on from FR990053.1 coordinate 1,189,121, forward strand.
ACTTAGTGATAAAATATTTATTTTGATAATGATTAATAGCATGAGTAAAATAAACGCGTTTAAATGTAGTCCAAAAAAAAATCAAGATTTCTAAATAAAAAAAAGGTTGTTGTGCCTCACTCGACATAGATAAGTATAGTGTGTCGCGGACTTTTTTGTAGATATTTATAAGATCTATAATTATTTAGAACATTATATGGTTCTATCTTTTATAGTTTAGGCAGCGTACGCAAAATAAGTAACTTTTCTGGTTAATTTTTTACACCTTGTGTCCGAAAAACCCAAATATCTTACGGAACCCTATTTTTTTCCAAAATAAAATTTAGCCTATGTTACTAGTGGATATTGTAGCTTTCGAACGGTGAAAGAATTTTTGAAATCGGTCCAGTACTTTTTGAGCCTATTCATTACAAACAAACAAACAAACAAACAAACAAACAAACAAACATACAAACAAAGTTTTCCTCTTTATAATATTAGTGTAGACATACACTTAGCGGAAACTTTCAAACATGTTTATGTTTAAAATCATAGGTAATATTATTTTGTCAAGAAAATCTAAATTGATCAGAATGTTGTTTTCACTATAACCAATATTATTAGGCTACGTTCCGACGAGCGTTTTTTTAACACACACACACACATACACACAGTAAGCCATTTTGACGTTCTATCATGTACTCGCGATTTATTGACGCGAATAAACTTTAATTTTGAGCTATGTCTAGTAATAGCTTATCTCCAACATGTTCATTACAATACAATGCCCTCAACATAGTTATAGAGCTACATAAATAACATAATATTGTAAAAGTTTACACGTGTTTTCGATAATTTAAGGCCGCGTAGACCCAATTTTACATGACTTTGAATCGATAATAAACAAACAAATAGTAACTTTAAAAAGCCAAAAAAAATACACATTGTTGTTTACTTAATGTTCTTTTACAATTTGTGGTTCGAAACATAATATTGAAAACTTCACTCGATCAAAAATAATTCCGAAGAGGAGGCTAAATTTGAATATTTTTCTTTTTTTCATGAAGTTCATGATAGTTTTACTTTCAAAAATCATATCTACGAAAAGCTAATAACTTAAAAAAGAATAATTTCTGGTTACATTTTGCATGTTGGTTTAATTATTTTAACAATAAATTAATATTGAAATGCAGCGTGCGTAAGCCGCTAGAGTCGCCCCACAGTCGCCCGCTAGGCGTTGACGAGGACAGACCTATGTCAGTTTTGCTAGCGCACGCCTTACCCGCGTATTTATCGAACAATTCTTTCGTTTCTAACGCAGTGTAGGAAAGTCAGTTTTGTTTTTTTTTTATTTTTGAACTAAATTATACATATCATACACAATAACATGTTATATTTTATCGTCGCCGCGTCATTGCTTTTGCCAGATGATACGACCTCTGTGGCTCAGTGATTAAGCGTGTTGGTGCTCAAGCCGGGGGTCGCGGGTTTGAATCCCGCCGAAGGAACAAAAAGTTTCCTGGGTTCCCGGGTCATGGATATGTATAATACAATAAAAATCTAAAGGAAAGTCAGTTTGTTTTGTATTTTTTTATGTTTCTTTTTATTTTTGAACTAATTCTATACAGATAAATAAAATTGAAGTGTCTGTTTGTAACTTCAAATTAACAGCTTTTCATATAAGGAATCTAAAAGTATACTCGGTACTTATAATAAAATACCAATTTTTAAAATTTTTGACTGTCCGTCTGTCTGTCTGTCTGTCTGTTTGTTCCGGCTAATCTCTGAAACGGCTGGACCGCTTTTCACGGGACTTTCACTAGCAGATAGCTGATATTATAAGGTCTAACATAGGCTACTTTTATTTTAGGGTTCCGTTTAAAAATATAGGGTTCCGCTTTCGTTAGATCTGCGCAAACGAAGTTGCGGGCATCAGCTAGTTATACATATTATAACCATACACAATAACATGTTACATTTTATCGTCGCCGCGTCGTTTCTTTTGCCAGATGAGACGACCTCTGTGGCTCAGTGATTGAGCGTGTTAGTGCTCAAGCCGGGGGTCGCCGGTTTGAATCCCGCCGAAGGAACAAAAAGTTTCCTGTGTTCCCGGGTCATGGACATAATATAATATACAATAAAAATCTATAGGAAAGTTTGTTTTGTATTTTTTTATGCTTCTTTTTATTTTTGAACTAAATCTATATACAGATAAATAAAAATGAAGTGTCTGTTTGTAACATCAAATTAACAGCTTTTCACATAATGCATCTGAAAGTATATTCAGTACTTACAATAAAATACAAATTTTTAAAAATGTCTGTCCGTCTGTCTGTCTGTCTGTCTGTCGGTCTGTCTGTCTGTTTGTTCCGGCTAATCTCTGAAACGGCTGGACCGATTTTCGCGGGGCTTTCACTGGCAGATAGCTGATGTCATAAGGTCTAATATAGGCTACTTTTATTTTAGGGTTCCGTTTAAAAAATAGGGTACTGCTTTCGTCAGTTAGGCGCAAACGAAGTTGCGGGCATCGGCTAGTTATAGGTACATATAACCATACACAATAACATTATCGTCGCCACGTCGTTGCTTTTGCTAGATGAGACGACCTCTGTGGCTCAGTGGTTGAGCGTGTTGGTGCTAAAGCCGGGGGTCGCGGGTTCGAATCCCGCTGAGGGAACAAAAAAAAATCTGTGTTCCTGGGTCATGAATGTGTATAATACAATAAAAATCTTAAATATGTGTATAATATAAAAATTATTAAATATATTTCTGTTGTCTGGTACCCGTAACACAAGTTCTTCGAGAACTTACCACGGGACCAGATAGACTTGGTGTGAAGCGTCCATAGATATATTATTGTGTATTATGAGAAAAAAGTAGCTGATGCGTGAAGTAGCCTTAGTACATTATTGAATAAGCCAGTAAACAGTTTTTATGAATTTGTAACATCTACCATCTTCTTTGCCGTACTTTTCGTTTCTTTTTATTTCGATTTCTGTTTTTACAATAATAATAATAAATAACTCCCCACGCCGATTTCGGTGACGGTGGCTGGTTTTATTGTAGCCTAGCCAGTTACACAGTAGTATTTTTATAGTGCCCAAGTGTGTGCGCAGTACACAAAGGCACTCTTTTTTTTTACTCTCGTAATCCAGTGGGACAGATAACCGACACGACTGACGAGAGATGAGGCGCAGGTCCGACTTTTTACCTGCCCATCCGACGCATGGATCATCTTTCTTGTCAGACAATCAGGTGATCAGCCTGCATTGTCCTAACCAAACTTGGAAACAACATTTTTTGTTGTTCCAGTGCGGGAATCGAAACTAGAACCTACGACCTCCGAGTCGAGAGCCAAGCTCTAACCACTAGACCACGGAGGCTGTTCTATTTACAATAAAATATAAGGATACGTGCTCAACATCCGTCATGCTTGCCTTTGCAGAACACACCAAGTCACTCGCAAGTAGGGGTTGCAATCCGGATACTTCGAAATTCTAAAAATTCTAAAAATCCGGATTTTCATTTAAAAATCCGGATTTTCGATTTTTTCGAATCTTGGTTACTACTATGAATATTACATATTTTAATTATTGTAATTAGTATGTACTCTCGACGTACAATATTTGAATAAGGGATATAATTAATCGAGTGAACAAAAAATAAGTTGGTGACTGCACGTGAGCATACTGTATTGCTGAATTTGGCAGCGAATTAATATGTTGGCGACTAAATTACCAAACTGGTGAAATCACTCAAGTGACAAAAAATACAAAAATCGGCAGATAAAAAGTAGCGAAATTTAATCCAATTAGCAACGATGAGTTGGTGACCATTATACCATGTAAGTAGCTAATGAAGATTTGATTGATAAATTAATAGCTGCTAAAAATTCAATTTGCAAGCTACGGAAAATCCCAGTTTTGGATACTATTGGAGGTTTTTTTTCTTTGGTATGGGTATCGTTTTCAAGGTTTTTGGGGGTGCAGAATAATATGAAAATAAAATCCGTTTTAAAATTCCAAAATGGCGTATATTTTTTTTTTTATTAAAAATGGATGTCTTTTTTCATGTTTCATATGCTGATTATAAAATTGTCTTCCAATGAAATTGGATTTTCCAAAATGGAGACTATCCAATCTTCGTAAAATTAACATGCAGTTTGTAGAGGTGCCAGCTATGTAAGGTATAGAAACTTTTCGAAATTCAGGATTTTCAAATTTCTTTTTTTGGCATTCATGAAAAAAAATATGCGATTTCCGGGTTAAGGGGGAGGAAATTTTTATTATTTTTTCAGTAATAGTATTATTTTTCCGCTTCTAAAATAGAAGCGATTATAGAAAAAAAATATGGCAATGTTCTACTTTGACACGAACAGTGTATACAGCTATAGAAATTTTGGAAAATTCATGATTTTCAAATTTATTTTTCTTCCATCGTGAAGAAAATATGGTGTTGCGGGGTTCTTAAGGGGAGGAAATTTTCATTATTTTTTCAATAGGATGCACCGTTTCCGAGATAGAATCAATTTTATAAAAAAAAAATTAAATGCTCTACATTGAGATACGAGGGATGTATAAAGCTATAGAAATGTTGGAAAATTCAGGATTTTCGAATTTCTTTTTCTCTCATCTTGAAGAAAATATATGGTTACGGAGTTATTAAGGGGGTGGTAATTTTCATTATTTTTCAAGTAGGATGCACCGTTTCTGAGATAGAAGCCATTATAGAAAAAAAATACGATAATGCTCTACTTTGAGACACGAACGGTGTAAAACGCTATAGAAAATTTGGAAAATTTAGGATTTTCAGATTTTTTTCTTCCATCATGAAGTAAATATGATGTTGCGGGGTTTCTAAGGGTGAGGTAATTTTCATTATTTTTCAAGATGCACTGTTTCTGAGATAGAAGTGATTATAGAAAAAAAATATGGCAATTCTCTACTTTGAGATATTATGAGCGATGTATAAAGCTATGGAAATTTTGGAAAATTCAGGATTTTCAAATTTCTTTTTCTTTCATCATGAAGAAAATTTGAGGTTGCGGGGTTACTAAGGAAATTTAAAATGGATGACTTTTTTGTAATCAGCACCCCTAGAAACCAACAAAGGGACAACCATATTATTTTTATAAAATTAAGTATGTCCGCCATATTGGAATTTCAAAATGAATGTCATTTTCGTATCCAGCATCCCCAAAAACCTGGTAACGACACCTATGTTAATTTTGCAAAAAAATGAATTACCGTTATTTTTAAATTTCAAAATGAATCTACACAATATCTACACCCCCCCCTAAAGTCGAGGAAAATTAAAAATTGGGAATTTTGTACGCTCCTTTGTTTTTTTATGTGCGCTGGTTTTGCTGCTTGTATGTTTTTTGAGTTACCTACATTACGGAAAATATATGTACCTATTCTTAAATTAAATGTGTACTCACAAATTGTCGCCAAGATGGTTATTTGTTCACTAATATAATATCTGTCTGCCAGTTTGGAATATTCAGTGGTATTATTTAGTCACCAGATTTGTAATTTTTTATTCCTTACATTCTTTAGCCAACATGGTAATTTAGTATTCAATATTCGGTATTTTCACATCCAAAATTTAATTGTTTTGTCGTGATTGTTTTTCGTAAGTGTTTCGTGTTGTGCGACAAAATCCGTAAGTGTTTAAAACAATGAACAATATTCGCGTAAACATAAGAAATCAATATGTTTTGTCGTGAGTTTAAATACATGCCTTTGGATAATTTGATATTATTTGTTGTCCTGTTGAAATTGTTGACACATTTTTCCATTTATTCAAGTTATTTGGTAGAACATAGTCAATCCATTAAATGGTGATGCGAGGGATGAAGATCTGCTAAAATATTATGGCCGCTATATATGTATATGTATGGACTGTTTCTAAGATACTTACCATTTTATATTTTTTCAGTAGTAGTACAGTTCAGTAATAGGTGATCCAATTTATAAAAACACTGAATATGGTTTTAGTTTCACTTGCACAAGTAGTAAGAAGTATAATAAGCAAATCCAAACCCAATTAAAGCTTTGTATTTTTATATTTATTGAATTCTTACTAACGAAAGTCGAAACATATTATTGCAATTTCAATTTCTGCAATCATAGAATGCCAAATTAATATGACAGCTTAAAAAGAAATGTAGTGGTTTAACTATATTTAATTATCTTCTAAATAATGAATATCTAAGTCCAAATACCTAAATCTTATCTCTATGATATCAGGAAGAAGTTTTGGAGTCGATAATACCTGACTGGTTGGTTTAAGATTAGAGAGAGTTTTGCCGAATGAATGAAGGTAATATTTTTTTTATTATTAAAATTAATTTGATTGAACTAAACTAACCTAAACTAACGAGTCAGTAGCAAAACTAAATGAAAATCAACGCTCCTGTTTTTGCGTAGAAATAATTATTTTTAGATAATATTTTAAAGATAAATATAGGTGTCAAAAATAGCACCAACGATTTGTGTAAACCACTGTTATTTTTTTTAAGTAATGTAGTTTTCATCTTATAGCGGAAACTTCAAAGTGCAATGAAGAGTAAGATGTTACTGTTTATTTGTAAGTAAAATGTTAAAATAAAGATCTTACAACAGTTATAGATTTTAAATTGTGCTTAGAATTGCTTATTATACTTCTGTTAGTTTCCGAGGGAATTAAAAGCACCATTTACATGTTTAATTATTACCCAAACAGGTGGGTGGTTTTTAATTTCAATAACTCGAAAGTGGTCCAATTTCGTCCATACAAAATTATTTATCCAGCCCCATTTTTCAAATGATTTGTCTTCACTCCCCGGATCTCGATTTAAAGGATTTTCAGTTTCCTACGTTTTATTAAACTGTATTAATTTTCGTACGTTAGTACTTTCACATAGAAATGGAACTTTACGAAAACGGTAGTGGTGAACTGTGGCGTAGATATGTAAAAAAAGCGTTAAAAAGATCACAGGCTATTCCACTTTTTTATAATTCTTTCTGCTGGAACATTTAGTAAATAACAATATATACATACCTTATTTAAAATAATATACTAACTATAAAACTGAACATTGTAGGATTTGAAACGTAAGCAAAAATATTTCTAAAAATGAAAAAATAAATATAATTAAGTATATAATTTTGATAAAATCTCAATATGTTTTTATTTATTCAGATTGTAATTCTAATACTTACAACTTAAAATAAGAATTTATTTAAATTAAATTATAAAAAAGTAACTCTTTTTTTTACTAATGAGTAAGTTTTGCTACAACATAGTAGTAAAATTAACATTAAAGTTTTATAAAATATGCAACAAATTTAAAAAAAATGAAAAAATCTGAATTATCCGGATAATCCGGATTTTTGGGAGAAAAATTCGGAAATCCGGATTTTCAAAAAGTCAAACGTTTGTGGAGGTTTGGATTTTGCGGCAAGTGGCAAACGTGCGGACTCGGCAGTAGGAATACATTTTTTGCAAGTGTCTGCCTAAGTAGTTACCATCAAATCGTTAGCACCTATGTACCTGATACAGTATTTTTATCTCACGAAACGACACGTACTTTAGTGACCACACGAGCTAACGATAGGTACTCGTCTCCATGCACACATCGAACACAGCGTGTTGCGTGCGCTATGTAAACGGCTCAAGTTACCCAAAAAATATGTATAAAATAATTATTCCTCTTTAAATGATGTAAAAAAATCTTTTAAGATTGACTCACTATAACCTTTTTTATGGTAATCAAATTTGGTCGAAATTAATGCATTATTGCGCCATCAGTTGACGCGGACGAAGTCGCGGGCAACAGCTAGTCCATAGTAATATTATAAATGGGAAAGTGTGTGTTTGTCCGTCTCTCACGCCAAAACTACTGAACCGATCTAAATGAAATTTGGTACACAGATATTCTAGAGCCTGAGAAAAGACATAAGCTATTTTATTATCGCGGGGAAATGTACGGTTCCCATGGGATACTTTATTTACAGTTTCACGTAAAAACCACAAAACCGATTATTATGAAATTTGGCACAGTTGAAAAGTAGACTACGGGGAAAGACAAAGGCTACTTTTTATCGCGGGGAAATGTGCGGTTCCCGTGGGATACTTTATTTACTGTTTCACGAAAAAACTACTAAACCGATCATCATGAAATTTGGCACAGACATAAAGTAGACCATAGGGAAGGGCATAGGCTACTTTTTATCGCGGGACATATACGATTCCCATGGGTTACTGTACATACGCGGGCGGAGCCGCGGGCATCAGCTAGTAATTGAATAAAATTTAAGCATTTTTTACTTAGGTACCTACCTATAATATCTATTCAAATTATGTGTGCTATGTGTTGCATTAAAACAGTTACATATGGATTTTATTATCTTTTTCAATACAAATAATAAAATAAGATGACCTACTGCCGACACGACTACACTGTAACACTTTGGGTTCATGTAAGTTCACGCCGGCGACGTAGGCGCGCGGCTCGCTTTGCGGCAATTGCGGGCAACTCTTGGAAGCGTTAAATGCCTATTTCGCTTGGTCTACCTGGTCTTAAGAAGAACCAGCCTTAGATTAGAGTTTATGCGGGAAGTTAGGAGTTGATCAATGGCAACACCGGGTTACGGGTGGAAAAATGTACCTCATTCTGCCGTAATCGGCCCGCAATCTAACTTGGCTAGATATGAGCGCCGCGCCGGCGCGCCGCCGCCGCCGATGATTTTGCCGCGCCGCCGCCGCCGCGAAAATACATCGGCGCGCCGAGTGAGCGAGAGGGATAGTCATAATGTGTAATTTCAGTCAGTGCCTATGAGCATTATACATATTATCCAAGTCGTATATATACGCATATAAGCCTTACTTCATTCATGCGACGAACTACGAATACCAAACGAACGAGGACATCTACATAAGTGACACCTATCTCATCAAAAGAGTTCTGCATAAAAGACAACGTGCTTACTAGAAAGGCAGATCTACTGATTGATCAAGTAGATCGCATTGATAAAGTAATTGAGGATAAGAAGTTTGCGCTATGCGCCTTCCTAGATATTGAAGGCGCGTTCGGAAAAAACTCCACCTGATCTATTACCCTGATAGCCTGGCTTTAAGAATTACTTTAGAGGATCAAAACTACGCTGATCAACAGAGTAGCGTCATCAACTATCACGGGCTTGACGCTCAGGAGCACGTAGACCCAAGGATGCCCACAGGGAGGGGTCGGGTACTGTCGTCGCTGGAGCGGTTCTTGGAAGTGAATGGGCTGGTAGTGAATAGTGAGTGCTAAAAGAACTGAACAATAGAAGGTTCTACGTTAAAGGATACGCTGATGACCTAATAATAATAATAATAGCTCCCCATACCGATTTCGGCGTCGGTGGCCGGTTTCATTGAAACCAGGTCAGCAGTTATAGTGCCCTAGTATGTGCGCAGTACACAAGAGCACACAAGCACTCTCTCTTCCTTTACTATCGTAATCTAATGGGACGGATAACTGACACGACTGGTGAGAAATCACGCGCTAGTCCGACTTTTTACTTGCCCATTCGATGCATGGATCACCATACCTGTCAGACATAATAATAATAACTCCCCCACCGATTTTGGTGACGGTGGCCAGTTTCATTGAAACCAGGCCAGTAACGCAGGAGTAATTGTATAGTACCTAAGTGTGTGCGCAGTACACAAGAGCACTCTCTTCCTTTTTTCTCGTAATCCACTGGGACGGATAACCGATACGACTGACGAGAGATCAGGCGCAGGTCCGACTTTTTACATGCCCATCCGACGCATGGATCATCTTTCTTCAGAAAATCAGGTGATCAGCCTGCATTGTCCTAACCAAACTTGTAAACAATATTTTTTGTTGCTCCAATACGGATATCGAACCCACGACCTCCGAGTCGAGAGCCAATGCTCGAACCACTAGACTACGGAGGCGATAAGGTGTGTGTCAGACAATTAAGTGATCAGCATCCAATGTCCTAACCAAACTTGAAAACAACTTTTTTTGGTTATTCCAATGCAGGAATCAAACCCATGACCTCCGAGTCGAGAGCCAAGTTGTAATCCAACCTAGTGATACTAGTGGCGGGCAAATGCGCATCAGTAGTCACTGAGCCAATGCGATCAGATACAAAATTGGTGTAAAAGATCAAGCTAACCGTCAACGCTAATAAGACAGTCTTGATACCTAACACCAATAAGTGGAAGTTGAAGTAACTAAAACCCCCAACACTCTTCGGTAAAATCCTCCTCCTAGATATTATGGGACTTACTTGGAATCAGTACATCCAGAACAATATGAAAAAGGCTAGATGTGCTCTGTGATCTGATTTAGAGCTCTAAATGAACCTTCGGTTGAAGGCAATGTCGTGCCTGTTTATACACAACTATAGTGAGGCGATTGTCACATATGCGTAGTGTGATATGCCACACTACGCAGAAAAAAAGCTGTACAGGTCAACTTCATCAAAATATTAAATAATGTACAGAGGTTGGCCTGTCTGATAATCATTGGTGTGCTCTCTTTGGCACCCACCGCTTCATTTAAGCTCTAATTCACCTGACTCCACTTCCTCTGTTCCTTGTTCATATTATGGAGGCTTAGAAGGTTGTTCTGAGGGCCATGACGGCAGGTAGCATAAAAAGCGCCTCCACCCTACACTTGGACAACTCTAACAGTCTCTTCTTGAGAGACCTGTCATGGCCATACCATCGGACGCCATGATCAAGATGTATAGTTTATAGAAGTTATATCCAGTTTTCTAGGGAGGACTGGGTCCCGATTAATGTTCACCTTAAGGACATAATTTGGTATACGGACAGATCTAGGAAAGACAACTGGGATTGCGATGGACTACGGGGGCCTGCCACTTACAGGCAGATATGCTTGTTGAGAACATTTTGCACCGTGTTTCAGGCTGAGATCTCCGCTATTATTGGTTGATCACTAGAAGGCCTAAGCAGTCAGTTATATAAATGGCTTCGGCGTCAGTTCTTAAAAATGTGGACGTTTATAAAACTAAAATAGAAAAAGATTACAGTGATTACGCTCTTTGGAATCAAAGCACTGTTAACTGCCAATTCCAAAGTAGTTCCTACTTTGAAATTGTATTGTTACGTTGTCTTTTTCGTCACTACAAAAGCTTCCATAAATTGTATTGCATTGAAATTGTATGTTACCTAATAAATAAAGTAAACTATTTTTTTTACTACCAAGTACAAACTTAACCCTTTCAAGGTCACGCCGCCGACGCCGCCGCCGCCGATCCAAAATAGTCGGCGCGCCGCCGCCGACCTATTACCCATCGGCGCTCATATCTAAACTTGGCTCGTTGTCGCGCGGCGAGTGTTGCCTGTAACGACATCTCCCACTATTCCGGGGTAAATAAGGGGAGAAAGTTTTAATGAATTGCCATCAACTTTTGTCTCGATCATTTTCCTCCAAATTCTTACCTACTGAAATACTAATCAAATCGGATACTCTTCGACTCAACTATGCTTGTTGAATGCGGATGTTTGTTTTTGCCGCGGCATCTTAATGCTGCCATTAAGGTGATCTGAATCTGGAAACAATAACAATATGTCTATAACGAGCTGGTTCGCGCAACTTCGTTTGCTTAGAACTAACTGAAACGGAAGTCGGAACCCTATTTTATTAAACGGAACCCAAAGATAGAGGTAGCTTATGTTACTCCTTAAAGCGTCAGCTATATGCTAGTGAAAGTCTCGTGAAAATCGGTCCAGTCGTTTCACAGAGTAGCCGGAACAAACAGACGGATAGATCGACAGAAGGACAGAAAAAAAAAGATATTTTATTGAAATACCGTATATACTTTCATAAACGTTTAGTTAACAGCTATTAATTTAAAATTGCAAACACACATTTAAATTTTACTTATTTGTACATAATACAATGACTGCGATGGAGCTTTTTAATATTATATATCTATGGATGGAGCATCAAATGCGACTCTACGTGGATTGGATGTTTTACAGCAAAGGCAGAAGGATCCAGGAAAGAAATACGAGAAAAAACGCGCGCTGGGAATTCCTGAGTCAGGAGTATAAGGTATAAGCTACAACATATACACAAAAACATGCTGTTGTATACATTTAGCCATATCCTATATAATCCTCATACAAGGAAATAGTGCCGCCATCTACTAAAAATCTACCAAACTACATATGCGATCGAACTAAGGCGAGTAGTAGCTTCCGTAACCTTTTTTAGCAGGCCTTAATTTTAAAATTATTATGAAATACATAATATGTAATCTAATTGCAACAATTAGTATTTAATATTATATCTCTATCTTTTTTACTCCTTCGTCGTAAATTTTGCATTCTTTAACAGGCAACGCTGGTCATCTATGTTGTCAAATGTAAAACTCGAGCGCACTCAAAATGACAAAATTTTTAGCTTCGATGTGCGGTAAGCTAATATTTTTCTTCGAAAACATCACACACCACCAGGTTTAACTTCTTATCGTGCCGTCTCAGAATACAGAAAAATACAGAATGAGTGTTCGATCACATTTGTATGCAGCGTACTGAGTCCAAAACCATGGCGAAATACCGGCCCGCCCGCACTTTTTAATTTTTACTCTTTACACTTACAAAACAAATCGCGGTGTTATATTACGACAATTAGGTATTCAATAAATATTAAGTGAAAAAAAGTTGGGTAAAATATTCCATTACTCTGTGGCAACATATTATGTGTCGATAACCATTCCAATTTGGAGTGGTTGTGACGGCCTCACTTTCATGCGTGTTGACGGTTTCTGGATTTTTCAGTAATTCTGTGCGTGCCGTAATCATATAATGTTATTGCAACAACAGCAAATAACAGAGCTGGAGATATCACAGACTGAAGGACGACTGTCGACTATATCGGCAACAGTCAGATGTGTGACATTGACGGACATAGGGTAACGTTGCCAGTAGTCAGCCGGCCCCTCCAATAGCCTTTTCTGCCTTTTTACTTTATGTACGTATGTTTGTTCCACCTTGGCGCCTGAATTGCTAATCCGATTTTAATAAATTAGGTATTAAAAGATTCGTAATAGTATCTCGGGTAACATAGGCTATATAATTTAAGTATTCGGATTTTAGGTTTTATAAAAAAGTTAGAGTTATAATTCAAACAAATAAGGGTCTTCTGCATCTTTACCTATAACATAAAGTTATTTTGGTTCCTCGATCTATTTTTGACCTTTGTTACAATAATACAATAATAACACCTTTGTTTGTGTGGATGTGTTAAGCTTACATAAATAGCAAATCGTCTTTAGTTCGGCGTGCTCGACTAAAAAGTGTAAAAATGTGATGGCGGCCACTTTTTTCTGAAGCCTTTTTAGTGCTTGTGAAAAAGGTAAATACTTAGATATTCCGTATTTTCTTTTTTTTTTTGTTGTAACATCGAAATCTTTATTACCTAGATAATTAATTTCTGGTTTAGTATAGCTAAAAATACTATTTTTAATACTAGATTTGAAGTGGCTGATTACTGGGTTTACTTTTTGTGGATGCCCAGCCAGCCTGACCGAGTGGCCTGGATTATATCCATAGTTTTATTTTTACTAGTAGCCGGCTGCCTTAAATACTAGTTATCTACACTAATATTATAAAGAGGAAAACTTTGTTTGTATGTTTGTTTGTTTGTAATGAATAGGCTCAAAAAGTACTCCCCCCGATGGTTGCACGCCTTGTCGTGGCGGTGGGGCTTAGTAACCGTGGACTGGTCACCCACTGGTGAAGCTAAGAGGCAACCGGGGCCGGCCTGTTTGCCGCCGGCTGGCCCGAGGAGGGCGCTCCCAGCGGGCTGAAAATGCCCGCAGAGGACGCGCGTGGAGGTGGGACCGCAGAAGAAGAGGAGTGCCGGTATTACGGTGCGCCGTTCTCCCTATCTTCTGCGGCCGTGGAGAGATCGCAGGGGGAGAGGCGCGATGGTATTACGGTACGCCACTCTCCCTACCCCCTGCGAGCTGGTGGGGCCGTTCCGTCAAAACGGCGTTGGTGGGGCCGCAGAGGAAGAGGCATGTCGGTATTGCGGTGCGCCGCTTGCCCTATCCTCTGCGACCGAGGTGTGGTCGGTGGCAGAACCACAGACCTGATCTGCCACCGGGTACCAGTTTATCTGGTACCCATGGCCTCCTAGTAGCAGACTCAGGGGGAGTCTGCTACAGTACTGGTGGAGGCCGAGGAGGAAGCGCACCTAATACCATCTGGTGCGCCCATCGTGGAGGGCCTTCGGGCTTTGAAGATGGAGCCGCTTGTAGGCGGCTGCCGCCGGCGGGGTCGCGGATGTGTGTATCGTTCCCGTGGCCCCGTCAGAGGGCGGTGAGGAGGAAGATGGGGGGGGGTTTTTAGTGGGTATACCATGAGTCCCACATCACCACTTGGGTACCCCCTGCGCCTGGGTGGTATGCGTAAAGCATTTCCCCCCCCGGAAAAAAAAAAAAAAAAAAAAAAAAAAAAAAAGGCTCAAAAAGTACTGGACCGATTTCAAAAATTCTTTCACCATTCGAAAGCTACATTATCCACGAGTAACATAGGCTAAATTTTATTTTGGAAAAAAATAGGGTTCCGTAAGATATTTGGGTTTTTCGGACACAAGGTGTAAAAAATCAACCAGAAAAGTTACTTATTTTGCGTACGCTGCCTAAACTATAAAAGATAGAACCATAAAATGTTCTAATTAATTGTAGATCTTATAAATATCTACAAAAAAGTCCGCGACACACTATACCTATCTATGTCGAGTGAGGCACAACAACCATTTTTTTATTTAGAAATCTTGAATTTTTTTTGGACTACATTTAAACGCGTTTATTTTACTCATGTTATTAATCCTTATCAAAATAAATTATTTCATCACTAAGTCCAGTTTATGTAGATAATATTTGGTCTTTGAATGATTAAAATTGGACGTTTGGTTTTGAAGTTATGGCGAAATTAAAATATTACAATTTCTGCTGCACGGCCCGTTGCGAAGTGGGCGTCACGAAGGCGGGGTGCGCGTGCGGGTTAATGTTTAGTTTAGTTAAATAGTTTAGTTATTTTATAAACATCAAATTGATAATATCTTAAAATATAATACATTATAATATCTATACATCTATACAGTTAAATACAATTTAAGTGTCTGTTTGTAACTTCAAATTAACAGCTTTTTACATAATGAATCTGAAAGTATATTCGGTACTTACAATAAAATACATTTTTTTTTAATTTTTGTCTGTCCGTCTGTCTGTCTGTCTGTTTGTTCCGACTAATCTCTGAAACGGCTGGACCGATTTTCACGGGACTTTCACTAGCAGATAGCTGATGTTATAGGGTCTAACATAGGCTACTTTTATTTTAGGGTTCCGTTTAAAAAAATAGGATTCCGCTTTCGTTGGTCATAAATAAAGTCGCGGGTAAATTTCAACGATATCCCAAAGTATAGTTCCACGCGGACGAAGTCGCGGGCAAAAGCTAGTATTATATAGATTTTTATGTTCCAATAGACAGCCATGTGACAATTTGTAATAATTGATATTTTACAGTCAACTTAATTAGTTCTAAGTCAATATTTAATTTAAGTAATTATATTTATTTGAGGATGATTATAATATTGATATGAAATAGGATGGTGAGCACTGGCCTACAACAAGAAAGAGTTCTATATTTTTGAGACTGAGCATTTGAGAAAAGTGTAATTTTTTATGTTAGTTTTTTTTTTTTTTTTTTTTGCGAAAGGAGAATAGTGTTTACCTATTTTATAAGAAACTTAAAAAAATATTGATTACGAAACACAATAGACATAAAATTTTTAAAAATTTGTGAAAAAAATACATGCGATTATATTTTCGAATACCTATATATATTCGTTGAGTGGTCTAAAAGGCCTGACTACTGGTGCCGTTACCCTATCTGCAGATTGACAGCTGACAGCTGATGGATGTGACGATATAATATTATATATATCTCTTATCGCATGATACAGTCTTTCATGTCCGATTTCAGATGCCTTTGACCGTTGCAGTTTTTTGTGTGACACATTTATGTCTAGGAAAACGTTTTAAAAGACATGTTTGATTTTGGGCCAGTTCTATGTACACTACATAGGTAAATAGGAAAAAATATGGGAATATCATAAAAATACGAAAAATATAATTTGAAGAAGGGTACATGCGTACAAAAATGATTATTTGAAGAGTTTTTTATTGCGAGAACACTATTTTTAGGGCGGCCATGACAGTTGTTTTGACTTGACTTTTGACGTAGTAGACAGTTTTAGTTTTTACGAAGAGACGACGTCTTGAATGCCATACGTCTTTCTTTGTCAAAAGTTATGTCATTGACAAAATGACATTATTTAGTTAATTTTGATCTGATCCACCATGTTTTATTTTACTTTGTGTTGCTCTCCTTGACGAAGTTAATTTAAATGTACATGGAAACGATGTGAAATTAAACAAAATAAAGAATAGGAAACGGTTACTATATTATGTAGCTATATTTACATATACTGCAGTAGGGCTGGCCCAGGCCTCATACATTTCTTGAACATCGCTTTTGAATACATAGTTCAAAAACCCATATTGAACACATAGTAACATCTTATGGGAAATCGAATAATGTTCTGAGTACTTAAAAGTTAAAACTATGTTAATAACTAACTTTTACGTTTTAATAATTAATTGTCATTACTCATTTGCAATTGCTTTATATTCGCAAAATTATTTCGGCCACTATCAAGATTAACGTGAGTTTTTTCTTTCTCAGTCTTGACAGTGGCGAATTCTTGACAATTTATCGGTCAAATTATCGGCAATATACCTGTTAAAGAGAATAATATCGACAAGATCACATTACAGAACAACCAGAGTAACAACGGGCATAATTACTGTCCTTGTGGGACACCGCGTGCCGATCCCGCATCTTCCGCGAAATATTTACATACCCCATTGTGTTGCAGGTATTCATGTGTGTGATCAAAAGCTGTAGCTGCAGACATATGAGGAAATTCTTGGTAAAGATGTATTATGTACTTATATTGTAGTATGAAAGTAACGAACCTATCTAGAATGTGACGACGACGTTGACGACCTCTGTGGCTCAATGGTTTAGCGTGTTGGTGCTAAAGTCGGGGGTCGCGGGTTCGAATCCCGCCGAAGGAACAAAAAGTTTTTCCGTGTTCCTGGGTCATGGATGTATATGAAATTAAATATATGTATAATGTAATGTAATAAAAATCTTAAATATGTGTATAATATAAACGTATATTTCCGTTGTCTGGTACCCGTAAGACAAGTTCTTCGAGAACTTAACACGGGACCAGATTGACGTGGTGTGATTTATATGAAGCGTCTATAGATTGTTATTATTATTATTATTAATGTAAATGAGATGCGCTGTCAGCGTGACACCAAGGGCTCGGAGAAAATCGATATGAAATAATGCTTTCGATTTATTTATATATTATATATTCTCACTTCCAGAACTTTAAGAGACCGAGAATTCACTGGTAAGTACTAAGTAGTAATGTGTCACGCTGGTGAACTTTCGGGTGCTCATAGTTAGGGTTGCCATCTCTTACATATGACAACCTGGACAAGACGAATGAAAACCCCGGATTTGGAGTACGAAACCCGGACATAGAACAGTTTTTACCCGACTACGGCGATGTCAAAAGGAGGGGAAGTTTTATTATTATTTTAAATCAAAACATAATGACGATTGACGCCTTCATAAATCTGCCTACAAAAACCCGGACAGCAAATGAAATCCGGCCCTGACGCTCTTCGGATGCGGATATTTAAACTAGGACAAATCCTAGGAAACCCGGATGGATGGCAGCCCTATTTATAGGCGACCATCAGACAATCCTGCTCGTTTGCGAAAAATGATGGGCTCGATAAGTTGCAATGTCTCATTAGGTTCGATTATGGCAGGTGTGTTATTCCTACATCTGTAGGGCCATTACCGTATAATGGCCACCGTACACCGTCGAGATTTAATCAGGCCGTGCACGTCGCTCCGATGACAGATACGAGTGCGTGCGGTAATGAGCAGGTGACCGTGGTGGTGTGTCACCCAACTCTGCGAAGTAATTAGCACTCGCTATTCAGTACTTTAAAAAAACGAGCAGACGGATCGCCTGATATGTTTCCATCACACGTGGACAGTGGACAATACTGGACACCTGGAGTTTCATAGTTTCGAGTACTTAGGCCTTTTAAACTCCCAAGTCCCATCTTATAATCTTAATCGGTATATTGCGAGTGTTAGACAATGCGAGTGTTTTTACACGCCAATTTTCTTTAAGGCACTAGCAGTAAGCAGGTGTTTCTCCAATCTCCGGTCGATCCGGACCTTTTTGATTAAAGCATGATTTTCCCAACTTAGGAAGAAAAACAACGAACGTGTAATTTCACTCCGCGTTTCTCTGAGACCGTGGCGTTGCAAGCCGTCCCATTCGTGCCAAATCACTATTGTCTGTCTGTAGCTCTGTACGTGTACGTAACGTCAGGAAACGTTTGACTTTCAAATGAGCAACAACAACTGAAAGTAGTAATGTTTTGTCGATCGCGCGGAAAATGTTATAAATCATTGATTTGACGATGTCTCGCGTGATCTGTGCTGTGTGCAGTTCGACAGTCGATTGATTGAGAGTTTATGTATCCGCTATTAAAATTATAAAACGTTATAATTTAAATAGCGGATACATAAACGTCTTTGCTGCTTATAGCCTTATATCAAGGGTCCATCCACATATTACGTCATAGCGCATGGGGGAGGAGGCGGATCATACTAAATGTAATAGTTCATGTAAAGTACAGGTACAGGGATACTAAACAGTGTTACATTTGGCTGGGTTCAAAAAGTCGAAATGTTGCGTGCCGTAATATGTGGATGGCCCCCAAGGAGATAAGACAGAATACAAAATCTAACACAACCGGCTAAGCGCGAGTCGGACTGGCGTACGAACGGTTCCGTACAAAACGGCTAAAAATCACGCTTGAAGGCTGGGAGCCCCACATAAATATTGATTTTATCTATTCTAATTTTTATAGTATTTATTAATGTTATAGGGGCAATAGCTAATATACTTCATCTGTGAAAATTTCATCTATCACGGTTCTTGAGATCCCGGGGAACAGACTGACAGACGGACGAACAGCGAAGTTTAATAATAGGGTCCCTCTTTGGATACGGAATCCTTAAAAAAGTTATCTAGTATCAATGAGTCGTACACGCTAGGAAGGTCATTGACCTCACACCGGGTCACAACTCACAGCTGATTTCAAATGTATATTAAGTTTTTCTAAAAAGTATTGAAATTATAATAACTTTGTCTCAGTTACAATCAAGAACAATCTCAGCGCAGTAGACTCATTTATACTATTTTTTTAATAGGGTATTATCCTATGATGAAAATATACATCAGATTGTTGATATTTTATCGCTAAACATTAATTTAAACCAATTTAACCAACTTTTTACACAAAAATATGTATGATTTTTATAAAATATCAAAAATAAAATTATGAATTTTTCACGTTTCACCACGTGACTAAAAACGCACGAGATTGGAATGTGACGTCATATTCTTGTACTTCTTCTTATTTTATTAATGTCTTTCCGATTTCCATAAAGAAAAGCCAGCATCGAATCATTAACGTCATGCGTCAGCGAGTAATAACCACTCTTACCGCATTTCAGTGTTCTTTGGTATGGTCACAAAGATTTTCCCCGGTGTTTTAATAGACGTATTAGTGCATTTTGGGACTACGCACTATTTATAAGGCATTTTTAATAGGCTCAAAACATTTATTTAAAAACGTAAATAGTAGGTATTCTGGGATTTGGCATTTTCAGTGTAATTTGACACTTGACACTTGACAGTTACAATGTTACAAGAATGTGACGTCATGACAACTCATTATAGCGTTTTCGCGCCTATAATATTAATTTAAACTTTTAGGCTAATCTGCAAGGAAAAGAAAGAAATTCACAAAGAATGGTTCAAACTGCTAATGTATTTTGGTATTAGGAACAATTTGACATACTTACTTTTCAAAAACTTGGAAAATACCCTATTGTTAATTATTTTACTGCCTAAACTTCTTTACATAAGCAGGAAATCAATAATCATGTGCCCAAAGCTTCAGTAATTGATTTTGCAAATCCTATACAGTTAGGGTTACCATTTAGAAATTAGAAAGTCCTGACAAAAAGCCTGACAGTTTAAAAAAAGTACGGACATTTTCATAAAATGCCAACAACATAAAATCTCATTGTTTACTTTGCACTTTTGCAGTTTGCCTTATAATAAATAGTTGTAGCCCATACGTACTCGTTAACTTATTACCAGAATAAGTTAACAAGGGCAATGCAAAATGTCGGTATATATCGAGTCTATTATTCCTGTATGGCTATCGTTAGGTGTAGATTGATATCTCTGTTCCTTATTAATTCTACTCTATGTAAATTACATTTTCGAAATATCTCCGCAGAATAGTCAAGTTAAGTAGAGAGCAAAGTCAATTTTATTGTTGGACATTTGTTTGAAACAATTTTATCTATTTTATTTATTGAGACATAAGTAGGCATAATTACGATGAATTCCACGCGACGACGTCGGTAGTTGGCGTGTGTGGACGGTGGACAATGCGGGGACAAAAAGTGGACAAAAAGTGCACAAAAAATGTCTGCCGACGCGCTATCTACTCTCCGCGATCCTGTCTCAAATAATGGCACAGGGAGCCGTGGAGACGACTTATTGAGTTAATTGTTTTTGAACACATTTGATATTAATATTATATCAAACAGTCGAAATTTTACGGTACACAACGGTATTTTCTTTTGAGATGACATTATTTTAATCATATTATGTTTTACTTTTTAAAATGATAATTAATATAAGGGTCGAAAACTGAATCACCTCTTACAGGCTATCACAGTGACTCTGCTCAGCAGAATGACATGAACAGAACACGATCGGTAGTCGGTCGTTAATTAAGTATTTTTATTACTAATAATTTTATTTATTTACTGCTTACTTTTACTATGTCACGAACTCACGATACTACAATAAAAGGAAACATAAATTTGAATCTATTCAGCTTTCTTAATAGGTATATCGATTATCGACAAAGTATCTGCTCAACCACTTTCTAAACATTTTCCTTTGCACTAGGACGCCTCAAAATATTTAAACACAAAGGATCGATCGATCGATGAACGATCACAACGACTGAAGACGTGGTTGAACTACGTATATGCTCGTGGGTTTATTGTCTGCTTGTGTACTGCATGCGTAAGATTCAATCGCGCGCGATTTTCGTCTTATACCTCGTCGAACGGCAAGTGTTCGATAGTACCTATTTGTGTACTTACTTAATATGAAATATTTCGTTCCATATTCCAAAACAAAACAAGTTCCATTCCAAAATAAAAAATACAAGAGCCGTCTCTACGCCACCCCTGTCCCCTGTCGGTCGGTCCAGTAGAGCACCCTGCGTCCACGTAAATCTACATCAACGCGCTGTCCCCTTCGTTTTGTTCCCATTCACTTAAGGCACGTCTCGTCCCCCCTTCGTCGCCTTTCGTCCTCCATCGTCCCCGCGGACCTACGTCACCGCGGCTACCTTATTAGGGACCTGATGACATGCCGAGTATGTTAGTGTTAAGTAGGTATTTCTAGTTTATTCTCGAGTATCTGTCACTAAAACAAAAAGAAGAATATTCAGTGGTTTGCAAACTTTAGATAATATTATTATAAGTTGAAAACTGTAACCCGTTACCCGACTACGCAAATTATAATGATGTAATTGGCAAACTGCTATATATCTCTATTTTTACTGGACACAATTGCCTATTTTCTCTAGTCACAACGGGACCTGTCGAGTGTCAACGTCAGGTGCATATTGTTATTTTTAATTTGTTTTCGCATAAAATTCAATTTTATAAACGAAAAACTCCAATTCGCGTCACGCGGCTGGAAGCGCCGTGACAGGAGCGTGACAGCTCCATATCGCGTCTCTGTCAATCTCCGGTTTAGGATTGACGGCTGTCATGCGCGCCCGTCAATACGGAACAGATAATACGAGCGTTCTAAATTTATATCGAATTTGAAATTCACTAAATGCGCTGTCAGTTACACGTCACGCTTTTGTAATGCTGAAAAACATGATCGAGAATTAATAAATAGAGCTGAAAATAAATTACATAATGCGAGTATAAGCTATGTTTTAATAGCTGACCCTCTGTGGCTTTGACGACCTCTGTGGCTCACTGGTTCAGCGCGTTGGTGCTCAAGCCGGGGGTCGCGGGTTCCTGCCGAAGAAACAAAAAATTTTTCCGTGTTCCTGGGTCATGGATGTGTATTAAATATGTGTATAATATAATAAAAACCTTAAATATATGTAGAGTATAAAAGTATTAAATATACTTCCCGTTTTCTGGTACCTGTAAAACAAGTTTTTCCGATACTTAGCACGGGGCCAGATTGACGTGGTGTGAAGCGTCCATAGATATTATTAAAAAAATAGCTGTAATATGTTTAAAAATATTTTTCGTCTATTCAGTGTTAGACAAAATGATACTAAACAGTATTAGAACCCCTTTTAGTAGATCTTAACATATAACGAAGACACAATTTAAATTTACAATAAGAAAGAGAGCGTATATCGGCCTGTGACGTCACTATGTGGAACCGGCAAACATAATATTTATGTATGGCGGTAGCAAATTGTGACGTCACAAATCGTTTTGGGAGAAAAAGAAGGGCACCATTTTTAAATTTGCAACATTTTTAATCAACCTTAATAACTTTATCTTTTAGAACTATGAATCTCTAATTCTCTAATCTCTATGCAACAATTTGAAAATTTAATTTGTAAAAAATGTGAAATTCGACACTAGGCAACATCCCTAATCCCTGAGCTATTATCAATTTATGGAACAAGGACGTAGATATCAAATCTTAGAATATTAAATATATACACTACCTAATAATTAGGTATGTACTTGTTAAAAAGTTTTACTGACTGATTTTAACAAGTGCAAGACTGCCTTCCGTTGGTGAGCGTAACCTTAGTAAAAAACTTAATTAACTGTAAAGTATTATCTAGATTATTATCAAAAGTCGATGTAAATTTTCACGATAAAACGAATACATAGCTTTACTAATGGATTTCTACGGCATTTTAATAAATAATGCTACATTGTCGCTAACTACACACAGTGTTAAATGAACTATTCGGTCGTTCCTTATTAGTAAAATAGTAGGTAATTAGTAATTACACTTTTTTTTTTTTTTTTTTTTTTTTTTTTTTTTTTTTTTTATTAAGGACCAATTAACAGCTGATACAGAGTTTTGTAACAAGTATTA